>OZ035830.1:16283065-17483065 GCA_964034765.1 Knipowitschia caucasica
TTTGATCAGTGAAACATTGTTTGAGCAGCGGAGCGGCAAAATGTGACACCTTTTTTTGGCCGTTTTTGACAACATTAAATTTGCTCCCGTTTGCACAAACAAAGTCTGATTTGCACAAAACTTTAATACATTGTTCAACTCTAGGGTCTAGGTCGTTTGAAGGTGAATTAATTCAAATTGACACATTAGCGCCCCCTACAGACTATTTCAAAATTTTAGATGGGCATTTTCAAATTTAGTTTTTTCAAAATGTTTGAAATTTTGCACATAAATCTGTTTTGCCCTCTTGATTCAAAAAGTCAATTGGGTCCAAGGCTTATTTTTTACCCTGTTGCCGTGGCGACGAGAAACGCTCCCCATTCATTGCAAATGTACACCTCACACAAACATCAAACCAGCCTCGGCCGTTTCACCGATTGCCTCAAAATCGCTCCACATCATCTCAACACATGTACCTTCAAAATGACTTCAGGGAATTTTGATCCGTGAAACGTTGTTTGAGCAGCGGAGCGGCAAAATGTGAGGTTTTTTTTGGCTCTTTTTGACAACATTAATTTTGCTCCTGTTTGCACAAACAAAGTCTGATTTGCACAAAACTTTAATCCATTGTTCAATTCCAGGGTTTAGGTCAGGTTAAAGTGAAATATTGGAAATTGGCCCATTAGCGCCCCCTACAGACTGTGTCAAAGTTTACATGGGGAGCCAAACCAGCTCTACTTATCATATTCATTACAATTTGACTAACATTCTTCTATGGCTACGGAAACAAATCATCACACGGCGGTGCCACCTCCTTTTAGCGGTGCTGCGGCGTAGTGCGGGGCGTTGTGGAGCGGCGCGTTGGGGCTTGGTGCGGGACGGCGTGGTGCGGGACGGCATGGTGCAGGGCGGCTTGGTGCGGGGCGGCATGGTGCGGGGAGTGCGCGCGGTGCAGGGAGTCGCGCGGTGCGGCGAGGGCCGTTCGACGCCGCTTGCGGCTTTAATTTATTTATTTCTTTCTTTCTTTCTTTTTTCTTCTGCACTTTGAGCCTTAATTTGACCCCCTGAACATGCATGAAAAGTTGTTAATTTTGGCCCAAAAATCAGACCTGGCGAAAAATTTCATATTTTGGTGTTTATTTTTATGGGACTCAAAAAATGACAGAACAGCGCCACCTACAACAGCCAAAATAATACCCCTATGGGACTTTTCAGAGGTCAAGTTTGTCGTAGAAACATGAGATTTGGTACACATGTTCCTCACGTCAAGACAAGAAAAAAATATTATTATGGCTCCGCCCTCTGACAAACAGGAAGCCCATAAATTTCACTGCAAAATGGAAAAATGAACAGCACAAGTTTTCATACATGTCGGTTGGAAAGCGACTCCTCCTCGGCCGTTTCACCGATTCGCCTCAAAATCGCTCCACATCATCTCAACACATGTACCTTCAAAATGACCTCAGGGATTTTTGATCAGTGAAACATTGTTTGAGCAGCGGAGCGGCAAAATGTGACCTTTTTTTGGCCGTTTTTGACAACATTAAATTTGCTCCCGTTTGCACAAACAAAGTCTGATTTGCACAAAACTTTATTACATTGTTCAACTCTAGGGTCTAGGTCGTTTGAAGGTGAATTAATTCAAATTGACACATTAGCGCCCCCTACAGACTATTTCAAAGTTTTAGATGGGCATTTTCAAATTTAGTTTTTTCAAAATGTTTGAAATTTTGCACATAAATTTGTTTTGCCCTCTTGATTCAAAAAGTCAATTGGGTCCAAGGCTTATTTTTTACCCTGTTGCCGTGGCGACGAGAAACGCTCCCCATTCATTGCAAATGTACACCTCACACAAACATCAAACCAGCCTCGGCCGTTTCACCGATTCGCCTCAAAATCGCTCCACATCATCTCAACATATGTACCATAAAAATGACTTCAGGGAATTTTGATCAGTGAAACGTTGTTCGAGCAGCAGAGCGCCAAAAAGTGGCGTATTTTTTTTCAGTTTTTGACAATAGAACAACTGTTTCCGTTTGCACAAACAAAGTGTGATTGGCACAAAACTTGAATCCATGGTTCAACTCTTGGGTCTAGGTCAATTGAAAGTTCAAATTTTGAAATTGGCTCTATAGCGCCACCTACAACAGCCAATTTAAAAATGCCTATGGGAGGGGTTCAAGGTCAAAATTGCCGTAGAACCATGTAATTTGGTACACATGTTCCTCAAGTCAAGACATGGAAAAAATGTTATTATGGCTAATCCCTCTTACAAACAGGAAGCTCATAAATGTCACTGCAAAATGGAAAAATGAACAGCAAAAGTTTTCATACATGTCGGTTGGAAAGCGACTACTCCTCGACCGTTTCCCCGATTCGCCTCAAAATCGCTCCACATCATCTCAACACATGTACCTTCAAAATGACCTCAGGGATTTTTGATCAGTGAAACATTGTTCGAGCAGCGGAGCGGCAAAATGTGAAGTTTTTTTGGCCGTTTTTGACAACATTAAATTTGCTCCCGTTTGCACAAACAAAGTCTGATTTGCACAAAACTTTAATACATTGTTCAACTCCAGGGTTTAGGTCAGGTGAAAGTGAAATATTTGAAATCGGCCCATTAGCGCCCCCTAAAGACTGTGTCAAAGTTTACATGGGGAGCCAAACCAGCTCTAGTTATCATATTCATTACGATTTTACTAACATTCTTCTATGGCTACGGACACAAATCATCACACGGCGGTGCCACCTCCTTTTAGCGGTGCTGCGTGGTACGGTGTGGTGCGGCGTAGTGCGGGGCGTTGTGGAGCGGCGCGTTGCGGCTTGGTGCGGGGCGGCGTGGTGCGCGCGGTGCGGGGGGTGCGCGCGGTGCGGGGAGTCGCGCGGTGCGGGGAGTCGCGCGTTGCGGCGAGGGCCGTTCGACGCCGCTTGCGGCTTTATTTATTTCTTTCTTTCTTTCTTTCTTTTTTCTTCTGCACTTTGAGCCTTAATTTGACCCCCTGAACATGCATGAAAAGTTGTTAATTTTGGCCCAAAAATCAGACCTGGCGAAAAATTTGATATTTTGGTGTTTATTTTTATGGGACTCAAAAAATGACGGAACAGCGCCACCTACAACAGCCAAAATAATACCCCTATGGGAGTTTTGGAGATCAAGTTTGTCATAGAGTCATGAAATTTGGTACACATGTTTGTCAAGTCAAGACAAGAAAAAAATATTATTATGGCCCCGCCCTCTGACAAACAGGAAGCCCATAAATTTCAATGCAAAATGGAAAAATGAACAGCAAAAGTTTTCATACATGTCGGTTGGAAAGCGACTCCTCCTCGGCCGTTTCACCGATTCGCCTCAAAATCGCTCCACATCATCTCAACACATGTACCGTCAAAATGACCTCAGGGATTTTTGATCAGTGAAACATTGTTCGAGCAGCGGAGCGGCAAAATGTGACCTTTTTTTGGCCGTTTTTGACAACATTAAATTTGCTCCCGTTTGCACAAACAAAGTCTGATTTTCACAAAACTTTAATACATTGTTCAACTCTAGGGTCTAGGTCATTTGAAAGTTAAATGATTCAAATTGACACATTAGCGCCCCCTACAGACTATTTCAAAGTTTTAAATGGGCATTTTCAAATTTAGTTTTTTCAAAATGTTTGAAATTTTGCACATACATCTGTTTTGCCCTCTTGATTCAAAAAGTCAATAGGGTCCAAGGCTTATTTTTTACCCTGTTGCCGTGGCGACGAGAAACGCTCCCCATTCATTGCAAATGTACACCTCACACAAACATCAAACCAGCCTCGGCCGTTTCACCGATTCGCCTCAAAATCGCTCCACATCATCTCAACACATGTACCATCAAAATTACTTCAGGGAATTTTGATCAGTGAAACGTTGTTTGAGTAGCGGAGCGCCAAAAAGTGGCGTATTTTTTTTCAGTTTTTGACAATAGAAAAATTGTTTCCGTTTGCACAAACAAAGTCTGATTTGCACAAAACTTGAATCCATGGTTCAACTCTTGGGTCTAGGTCATTTGAAAGTTAAAATTTAGAAATTGGCTCTATAGCGCCACCTACAACAGCCAATTTAAAAATGCCTATGGGAGAGGTTCAAGGTCAAAATTGTTGTAGAACCATGTAATTTGGTACACATGTTCCTCAAGTCAAGACATGGCAAAAATGTTATTATGGCTAAGCCCTCTGACCAACAGGAAGCCCATACATTTCATTGCAAAATGGACAAATTAAAAATTATCCTTTTAATACATGTCGGTTGGAAAGCAACTTCTCCTCGGCCGTTTTACTGATTGGCCTCAAAATTGTTACAAATCATGTCAACACATTTACCTTCAAAATGACTTCAGGGATTTTTGATCAGTGAAACGTTGTTTGAGCAGCGGAGCGGCAAAATGTGAGGGTTTTTTTGGCCGTTTTTGACAACATAAATTTTTTCCCCGTTTGCACAAACAAAGACTGATTTGCATTAAACTTGAATCCATTGTTCAACTCCAGGGTTTAGGTCAGGTGAAAGTGAAATATTTGAAATTGGCCCATTAGCGCCCCCTAAAGACTTAGTCAAAGTTTACATGGGGAGCCAAACCAGCTCTACATATCATATTCATTACAATTTGACTAACAATCTTCTATGGCTACGGGAACAAATCATCACACGGCGGCGCCACCTCCTTTGAGCGGTGCTGCGTGGTACGGTGTGGTGCGGCGTAGTGCGGGGCGTTGTGGAGCGGCGCGTTGAGGCTTGGTGCGGGGCGGCTTGGTGCGGGGCGGCGTGATGCGGGACGGCGTGGTGCGGGACGGCGTGGTGCGGGGTGGCTTGGCACGGGGTGGTGCGCACGTCTCGGGGGGTGCGCGTGGTGCGGGGAGTCGCGCGGTGCGGCGAGGGCCGTTCGACGCCGCTTGCGGCTTTAATTTCTTTCTTTCTTTCTTTTTTCTTCTGCACTTTGAGCCTTAATTTGACCCCCTGAATATGCATGAAAAGTTGTTAATTTTGGCCCAAAAATCAGACCTGGCGAAAAATTTGATATTTTGGTGTTTATTTTTATGGGACTCAAAAAATGACAGAACAGCGCCACCTACAACAGCCAAAATAATACCCCTATGGGACTTTTCGGAGGTCAAATTTGTCGTAGAAATATGAGATTTGGTACACATGTTCCTCAAGTCAAGAAAAGAAAAAAATATTATTATGGCCCCGCCCTCTGACAAACAGGAAGCCCATAAATTTCACTGCAAAATGGAAAAATGAACAGCAAAAATTTTCATACATGTCGGTTGGAAAGCGACTCCTCCTCGGCCGTTTCACCGATTCGCCTCAAAATTGCTCCACATCATCTCAACATATGTACCTTCAAAATGACCTCAGGGATTTTTGATCAGTGAAACATTGTTCGAGCAGCGGAGCGGCAAACTGTGACCTTTTTTTGGCCGTTTTTGACAACATTAAATTTGCTCCCGTTTGCACAAACAAAGTCTGATTTGCACAAAACTTTAATACATTGTTCAACTCTAGGGTCTAGGTCGTTTGAAGGTGAATTAATTCAAATTGACACATTAGCGCCCCCTACAGACTATTTCAAAATTTTAGATGGGCATTTTCAAATTTAGTTTTTTCAAAATGTTTGAAATTTTGCACATAAATCTGTTTTGCCCTCTTGATTCAAAAAGTCAATAGGGTCCAAGGCTTATCTTTTACCCTGTTGCCATGGCAACGACAAACGCTCCCATTTCTTTGCAAATGTACACCTCACACAAACATCAAACCAGCCTCGGCCGTTTCACCGATTCGCCTCAAAATCGCTCCACATCATCTCAACACATGTACCATCAAAATGACTTCAGGGAATTTTGATCAGTGAAACGTTGTTTGAGCAGCGGAGCACCAAAAAGTGGCGTATTTTTTCTCAGTTTTTGACAATAGAAAAATTGCTTCCGTTTGCACAAACAAAGTGTGATTGGCACAAAACTTGAATCCATGGTTCAACTCTTGGATCTAGGTCATCTGAAAGTTTAAATTTTGAAATTGGCTCTATAGCGCCACCTACAACAGCCAATTTAAAAATGCCTATGGGATGGGTTCGAGGTCAAAATTGTCGTAGAACCATGTAATTTGGAACACATGTTCCTCAAGTCAAGACATGGATAAAATTTTATTATGGCTAAGCCCTCTGACAAACAGGAAGCCCATAAATTTCACTGCAAAATGGAAAAATGAAAACCAATCATTTTCATACACGTCGGTTGGAAAGCGACTCCTCCTCGGCCGTTTCACCGATTGGCCTCAAAATTGTTCCAAATCATCTCAACACATTTACCTTCAAAATGACTTCAGGGAATTTTGATCAGTGAAACGTTGTTGGAAAAGCGGAGCGGCAAAATGTGAGGGTTTTTTTGGCCGTTTTTGACAACATTAATTTTGTTCCCGTTTGCACATACACAGTCTGATTTGCATTAAACTTGAATCCATTGTTCAACTCTAGGGTTTAGATCAGGTGAAAGTGAAATATGTGAAATTGGCCCATTAGCGCCCCCTAAAGACTGAGTCAAAGTTTACATGGGGAGCCAAACCAGCTCTACTTATCATATTCATTACAATTTGACTAACTATCTTCTATGGCTACGGGAACAAATCATCACACGGCGGCGCCACCTCCTTTGAGCGGTGCTGCGTGGTACGGTGTGGTGCGACGTAGTGGAGCGGCGCGTCGCGGCTTGGCGCGGGGCGGCGTAATGCGGGACGGCGTGGTGCGGGGCGGCGTGGTGCGGGGCGGCTTGGCACGGGGTGGTGTGCGCGGTGCGGGGAGTCGCGCGGTGCGGCGAGGGCCGTTCGACGCCGCTTGCGGCTTTAATTTATTAGGCCCGAGCCCCGAACGGGGTAAGGGCCTATTGCTTTCACAATGGTGAAAACAAATGGTGGCGGTGCGTGACGGACGCGTCAGCGCCCGTCACTCACCAAAATGTGGCGGTTGCGTGCGTAAACTCAAACGCTTTAAAATGATGTATCACATGCCATTGAAACCTATATTGTTTTTGCTCGAGACGTTAAAAAAAAAATTCCTTTTTTATTTATTTATTTCTTTCTTTCTTTTTTCTTCTGCACTTTGAGCCTTAATTTGACCCCCTGAACATGCATGAAAAGTTGTTAATTTTGGCCCAAAAATCAGACCTGGCGAAAAATTTGATATTTTGGTGTTTATTTTTATGGGACTCAAAAAATGACAGAACAGCGCCACCTACAACAGCCAAAATAATACCCCTATGGGACTTTTCGGAGGTCAAGTTTGTCGTAGAAACATGAGATTTGGTACACATGTTCCTCAAGTCAAGACAAGAAAAAAATAATTATTATGGCCCCGCCCTCTGACAAACAGGAAGCCCATAAATTTCACTGCAAAATGGAAAAATGAACAGCAAAAGTTTTCATACATGTCGGTTGGAAAGCGACTCCTCCTCGGCCGTTTCACCGATTTGCCTCAAAATCGCTCCACATCATCTCAACACATGTACCTTCAAAATGACCTCAGGGATTTTTGATCAGTGAAACATTGTTCGAGCAGCGGAGCGGCAAAATGTGACCTTTTTTTGGCCGTTTTTGACAACATTCAATTTGCTCCCGTTTGCACATACAAAGTCCGATTAGCACAAAACTTTAATACATTATTCAACTCTAGGGTCTAGGTCATTTGAAAGTTAAATGATTCCAATTGACTCATTAGCGCGCCCTACAGACTATTTCAAAGTTTTAGATGGGCATTTTCAAATTTAGTTTTTTCAAAATGTTTGAAATTTTGCACAAAAATCTGTTTTGCCCTCTTGATTCAAAAAGTCAATAGGGTCCAAGGCTTATTTTTTACCCTGTTGCCGTGGCGACGACAAACTCTCCCCATTCATTGCAAATGTACACCTCACACAAACATCAAACCAGCCTCGGCCGTTTCACCGATTCGCCTCAAAATCGCTCCACATCATCTCAACACATGTACCATCAAAATGACTTCAGGGAATTTTGATCAGTGAAACGTTGTTTGAGCAGCGGAGCGCCAAAAAGTGGCGTAATTTTTTTCAGTTTTTGACAATAGAAAATTTGCTTCCGTTTGCACAAACAAAGTCTGATTTGCACAAAAATTGAATCCATGGTTCAACTCTTGGGTCTAGGTCATTTGAAAGTAAAAATTATGAAATTGGCTCTATAGCGCCACCTACAACAGCCAATTTAAAAATGCCTATGGGAGGGGTTCGAGGTCAAAATTGTCGTAGAACCATCTAATTTGGAACACATGTTCCTCAAGTCAAGACATGGAAAAAATGTTATTATGGCTAAGCCCTCTGACAAACAGGAAGCCCATAAATTTCATTGCAAAATGGAAAAATGAAAACCAATCATTTTCACACATGTCGTTTGGAAAGCGACTCCTCCTCGGCCGTTTCACAGATTTGCCTGAAAATCGCTCCACATCATCTCAACACGTGTACCTTCAAAATGACTTCAGGGAATTTTTATCAGTGAAACAATGTTAGAGCATCGGAGCGGCAAATAGTGACCTCTTTTGACGATAGAAAAATAGCTCTCGTTTGCACAAACAAAGTTTGATTTGTACTAAACTTGACCCGGTTGTTCTACTCCTGGGCCTGGGTCACCTAAAGGTGTAAAATATTACATATGCTCTTTAGCGCCCCCTAAATACCGAGCTAAAGCTTTACATGGGGAGCCAAACCAACGGATCAATATCACAAATATTGGCCTATGGCTACGGAAGCAAATCATGGCGCGGCGGCGGCGCCACCTGCGGAGCGGCGAGTCACGCAGGGAGTCACGGGAAGGGGAATCGCGAGTTGCGCGGTATGGGGAATCGTAGCTGTGCCGGGAGTCGTAGCTGTGCTGGGAGTCGTAGCGGAGCGGAGAGTCGTAGAAGCGCACGGGGCAGGGAGTTGTAGCAGAGCGGGCAGTCGTAGCGGCGCGCGGTGCGGGGAGTCGTAGCGGTGCGCAGTGCTGGGAGTCGCAGCGGAGCGTGGTGCAGGAAATTGTAGCTGAGCGGGGTGTCGCAGCGGAGCGGGGAGTCGTAGCGGAGCGGGGAGTCGTAGCGGAGCGGGAAGGCGCGCGGTGCGTCGCGCGGTGTGGCGAGGGCCGTTTGACGCCGCTTGCGGCTTTAATTTCTTTCTTTCTTTCTTTCTTTCTTTCTTTTTTCTTCTGCACTTTGAGCCTTAATTTGACCCCCTGAACATGCATGAAAAGTTGTTAATTTTGGCCCAAAAATCAGACCTGGCGAAAAATTTGATATTTTGGTGTTTATTTTTATGGGACTCAAAAAATGACAGAACAGCGCCACCTACAACAGCCAAAATAATACCCCTATGGGACTTTGCGGAGGTCAAGTTTGTCGTAGAAACATGAAATTTGGTACACATGTTCCTCAAGTCAAGACAAGAAAAAAATATAATTATGGCCCCGCCCCCTGACAAACAGGAAGCCCATAAATTTCACTGCAAAATGGAAAAATGAACAGCAAAAGTTTTCATACATGTCGGTTGGAAAGCGACTCCTCCTCGGCCGTTTCACCGATTCGCCTCAAAATCGCTCCACATCATCTCAACACATGTACCTTCAAAATGACCTCAGGGATTTTTGATCAGTGAAACATTGTTTGAGCAGCGGAGCGGCAAAATGTGACCTTTTTTTGGCCGTTTTTGACAAGATTAAATTTGCTCCCGTTTGCACAAACAAAGTCTGATTTGCACAAAACTTTAATACATTGTTCAACTCTAGGGTCTAGGTCATTTGAAAGTGAATTAATTCAAATTGACACATTAGCGCCCCCTACAGACTATTTCAAAGTTTTAGATGGGCATTTTCAAATTTAGTTTTTTCAAAATGTTTGAAATTTTGCACATACATCTGTTTTGCCCTCTTGATTCAAAAAGTCAATAGGGTCCAAGGCTTATCTTTTACCCTGTTGCCATGGCGACGACAAACGCTCCCCTTTCATTGCAAATGTACACCTCACACAAACATCAAACCAGCCTCGGCCGTTTCACCGATTCGCCTCAAAATCGCTCCACATCATCTCAACACATGTACCTTCAAAATGACTTCAGGGAATTTTGATCCGTGAAACGTTGTTTGAGCAGCGGAGCGGCAAAATGTGAGGGGTTTTTTTTGGCTCTTTTTGACAACATTAATTTTGCTCCTGTTTGCACAAACAAAGTCTGATTTGCACAAAACTTTAATCCATTGTTCAATTCCAGGGTTTAGGTCAGTTTAAAGTGAAATATTGGAAATTGGCCCATTAGCGCCCCCTACAGACTGTGTCAAAGTTTACATGGGGAGCCAAACCAGCTCTACTTATCATATTCATTACAATTTGACTAACATTCTTCTATGGCTACGGAAACAAATAATCACACGGCGGTGCCACCTCGTTTTAGCGGTGCTGCGTGGTACGGTGTGGTGCGGCGTAGTGCGGGGTCGTTGTGTAGCGGCGCGTTGCGGCTTGGTGCGGGGCGGCGTGGTGCGGGACGGCATGGTGCAGGGCGGCTTGGTGCGGGGCGGCGTGGTGCGGGGAGTGCGCGCGGTGCAGGGAGTCGCGCGGTGCGGCGAGGGCCGTTCGACGCCGCTTGCGGCTTTAATTTGTTTTTCTTTTTGACCAATGACTGCTTTAGTTGATTGATTTTCTCACGAGTTATTAGCAAATCAATAATGTAATGAAGTGATCCGAGGAGGCTGTACTTTTGGGATGTGCTGAAATAAAATGGCTTCACTTAAAATAATCTAATCTGTTGTATTTCTCCTTAATGTTGCTTGACTTTGTTTTTGTCTTGAAGAATAATTCAGCCGTAACAGCAAGTCCAAAGAACAGCGCGCAAGTGTGTTTGTCTGTGTGTCCGTGTTTCTGGTTTGTGTATGAGTGTTTGTGTGAATGCGCGTGCATATGTGTGTGTGTGTGTTTGGTGTGTATGCGTGTGTTTGTGTGAGTGTGAGTGTGTGTGCACGTGTGTCTATTTGTGTGTGTGTGTGTGTCTTTAAGGATGCTTTCAGGGTGCTTCACTTCAATATAGAATCTTGGCTGTTGGATCTTGCAGATTAGCTGGTGTTGTGAAGAGGCAGACATAAAGAAAGCGTCCACATTTGAACGAGCAAGGCAGCGGACAGTTGTGATGCATGATGGGAGATTCTGTCCATAGTCTTGCTTCCAACGATCAGAGTATACAGTAGACGTTTGTTGAGACGCTTAACGAGAGAAAAGTTGCATATCCACAGGGAAACTTTCTGCTGAGATTTGACCGACATCTGATTACATTATTGAAACACATGGAGCATAGAGGATATTCTTTTTTTTCAAGAATTGACCCTTGGGAAAAACGTTGTTGCACAGGTCTTGCACCAGAAGTGATGACTGGATTAGGGTTAGGATAAGGACACGAGTGGGCCATTGTCTTATTGTGTGGGTCTAGAGCCGTTTTCAATTTAATATGCCTGAACATTGCTATTTTCTGTGAAAGCTACAGTAGATAAGTTATACAAATATCTATTCAACAAACACAAATATTTAAAGAAGAGAAGGAAAATGAAACCAAAAATAACTAGTATTTTCTGTGTTTGTGGATAGCTCATCTTTAGCATCTGTCGTCTTGTGTTTTGTTTTTACATTACAAAGGTATTTTGAGGAAATTCAAATTTGACCAATAATGAGATTTGAAAGAATATCAAACATTTTCATTATGAAGGGGGGGGAACTATTGGTTCGAGGGGGGTTGGTTTCTCTCTATTGGTTCAAAATATTTATGATTTAAATTTTGCGGCTATAGGCATCTGGTCATGTCCATTCCTATTTGAAAACACATGATAGCTTGACTACTTTTGGGGTATAGGGACGTTTCCCCACGGTATTTCAAAAATTGCGTCTGCATAAATCATTGACTGCATTAAGTGAAGATTTTTGCTGATCTGTGGAGAGGCAAGCCCACCAACAATAAGAACACTTAGGGTCCAGTAAATGATCCCCTAGAAGTTTTTCTCATTAGAATTCAAATAATGTCACAAGCTGTTCTAAAAGTCTAAAGGAAAATGAATCTAATGGGGTGAATCCTTCTGGGAATGAACTTTTTCAGATTGTATACGAGTGCAATTTGAATATCTCAAAAATTTGATTAATACGCAACACAGATCCAATCCGGCATCAGCAATGTTTGTCTATTGAATACTGAAGTCCGTAAGAGCCAAATCAGTCCTGGGAAAATATTTTTCGAGTGGATTCTTTGACAACAATAGAATAGCAATTGCAAACACCCGTCATTTGTTTTCCAAACTGTCAGACTACACAGGAGATTGTTGACTAATTGCTGTATTGTGGTAAAATCGGGTGCCAAGACAATAATCACCAAAAGCCGACGTTCTAATGGTAGAGTTTCACTTGAATGATGTGGGCCTGTAGTGGAAGGCTGATACTTTCCCCATTGATTCATAGCTGCAGGTGAAATGCATCTTTAATATCAAACAAAGAATGTAGTGTGGAGTTTGACAAAGGATGAGACGAATGGAAGTACGGTGCATTGATGATTCGGTGAAGTTCTGGTTTATAAGATCTCCTTTTGTCCTCATAAGTAAGTGTTATTTGGTAAGTGTTATTTGGACATTTATATTTATACTGCTATTTCTTATGAGAGGTTGGAGATAAGAGTATTCGGACAATATCATCGTAATCAGGACAGGGTGGAAGAAAAACGGAGGAAAATAGGTATACAGTCAAAGTTATATAAACTAGGGCTCACAATATATTGAAAAAAATATTGTCATGGCAATAATGCCCCCCTGAAAGTTTTGCCTGTTTTTTTTATTTTCAAGAGATAAGTGTTCTTAAAAACACACTTTTGTTTTTTTTGTTTAATGCAAATATACAGTGAGGCCAAAAAGTATTTAGTCAGCCACCGATTGTGCAAGTTCTCCCACTTAAAATAATGACAGGTCTGTAATTTTCATCATAGGTACACTTCAACTGTAAATCCAGGAATTCACATTGTAGGATTTTTAAAGAATTTATTTGTAAATTCTGGTGGAAAATAAGTATTTGGTCAATAACAAAAATTCAATTCAATACTTTGTAATATAACCTTTGTTGGCAATAACAGGTCAAACGATTACTATAGGTCTTTACCAGGTTTGCACACACAGTAGCTGGTATTTTGGCCCATTCCTCCATGCAGATCTTCTCGAGAGCAGTGATGTTTTGGGGCTGTCGCCGAGCAACACGGACTTTCAACTCCCCCCACAGATTTTCAATGGGGTTGAGGTCTGGAGACTGGCTAGACCACTCCAGGACTTTCAAATGCTTCTTACGGAGCCACTCCTTTGTTGCCTGGGCGGCGTGTTTGGGATCATTGTCATGCTGGAAGACCCAGCCACGTTTCATCTTCAAAGCTCTCACTGATGGAAGGAGGTTTTGGCTCAAAATCTCACGATACATGGCCCCATTCATTCTTTCCTTGACATGGAAAAGTCGTCCTGTCCCCTTAGCAGAAAAACAGCCCCAAAGCATTACGTTTCCACCCCCATGCTTCACAGTAGGTATGGTATTCTTGGGATGCAACTCAGTATTCTTCTTCCTCCAAACACAACGAGTTGAGTTTATACCAAACAGTTCTACTTTGGTTTCATCTGACCACATGAAATTCTCCCAATCCTCTGCTGTATCATCCATGTGCTCTCTGGCAAACTTCAGACGGGCCTAGACATGCACTGGCTACAGCAGGGGGACACGTCTGGCACTGCAGGATCTGATTCCCTGTCGTCGTAGTGTGTTACTGATGGTAACCTTTGTTACTTTGGTCCCAGCTCTCTGCAGGTCATTCACCAGGTCCCCCCGTGTGGTTCTGGGATTTTTGATCACCGTTCTCATGATCATTTTGACCCCACGGGATGAGATCTTGCGTGGAGCCCCAGATCGAGGGAGATTATCAGTGGTCTTGTATGTCTTCCATTTTCTGATAATTGCTCCCACAGTTGATGTGTTCACACCAAGCTGCTTGCCTATTGTAGATTCACTCTTCCCAGTCAGGTGCAGGTCTACAATTCTTTTCCTGGTGTCCTTCGACAGCTCTTTGGTCTTGGCCATAGTGGAGTTTGGAGTCTGACTGTTTGAGGCTGTGGACAGGTGTCTTTTATACAGATAACGAGTTCAAACAGGTGCCATTAATACAGGTAATGAGTGGAGGACAGAAGAGCTTCTTAAAGAAGAAGTTACAGGTCTGTGAGAGCCAGAGATCTTCCTTGTTTGAAGTGACCAAATACTTATCTTCCACTATAATTTACAAATAAATTCTTTAAAAAGCCTACAATGTGAATTCCTGGATTTTTTTCCCACATTCTGTCTCTCACAGTTGAAGTGTACCTATGATGAAAATAACAGACCTCTGTCATTATTTTAAGTGGGAGAACTTGCACAATCGGTGGCTGACTAAATACTTTTTTGCCCCACTGTAATTGCTTTTAGGCAAATACAACATCGCAATTGTTGTATCCACTATCACATAACCAAGCTCTAAAACAAAGACAGCTTAAAATTATGTTTATTTAAACACACTATGTTAGCTTTATTAATCTTTCTCTCATCTTTTTCTGAAAAACCCTGCACTTGAGCGCCCTCGGCCTGCAGAGCACATAGCTCCCAAGGGCCATGTTCTAACGGACAATAGGTGGAAACGGCTCTAACCTATTTGCCAATTGGTCTGTCATCTTAAGCCCCAATGCAGCTCTATTGTCCAACCTGACGGCGCAGGTCTCTAAAAGGATCCGCGGCCTAATAAGATGAACGCGCTCTGACCCTGGAGCTGCTAAAAGCCAACCCAGCCAATTTATCTGCGTGACCTCTGCTGTTGGCGTGCACGAGCCTCACCTCAGCGGGAGAAAATGCCTCCGGCCGCGATCGATGGGCAGCGGCACAACAAGCACAGAGACGAGCAGCCGTGTCTCCATGCCGTGCTTTAATCTCAAAGTTTGCTGCGTATGATAGACAATTTATCACTCCTAGTGTCGAAAAGACTTGTGAGAAGTGGAGAGTGTTGTGAGGACTTGTGTCAATGCTTATGAATGTGTCAGAGGACAGATCAAACCAGCCTCTACATCATGTTCAGAATCAGAATTATTGTTATTGCCATTGTAAGTAACAGCAAGTCACAAACTAGGAATTTACTTTGGCTCATGGCGCAAACAACTTAAACAAAGTTTTATAACTGTTAAAATAAGTGGGGTCATGTTAAAAAAAAATGTTTTTGTATAGCCCTAATACACAGCAGCAGTCAACTCGGAAGATTTTAGAAAGTTTAGAAAATCAAACAGTTTTAACACAGGAACTGAAGAAAGCCAGTGGGAATTAAAAGGGAAAACTCAGGGAGGTCCATATTAGGGCTGCACTAACTGACTTTGGGATTTTGAAGCCGCGGACTCGCTGGCCTCGCTCTTTCTGCTCCCCTCCCCACACCCACGAAGCTATCGCCCCCCACACACACACACTGTTGAGACGGAGCTAGCCTCTCCCAATATGGATAATACATGGATATGGATTTTCACGTGGATGGCGTGACCATAGAACGATAGAACCGGGAAGCGCGGAGGAACGAGACTTTCTTTTGGATGGCTGTTTCGCTGTGTAAGCAGTAACCGGTGACGAAGACGAGAAAGTTTCAGGTTAGCTCCGCCGCTTGTTGTGCTAACTCAGCTGTCTGTGCTAACGGACCTGGAGATTTCTCACGAAAGTGGGGGTCAGTGGTCCGTTGTGATTGGTCACAATCTGCGACCCGAAACACATTCTCTTCCATGTTTCATCAAAACTCGATCGTAAATATAATGTCAGGCCAGCACAAATCTGCGCTACTTTTTCTTCAAAAGGACGTATATCCCAATGCACTACATGGACATGGATAGCATTTTCGTAATTAATACGAAAATAAAGTCAGTTAGTGCAGCTTTAAGAGAGAGATCCATTCCCACGAACGAGCTGGCTATAGATCCAGGATTCATATCTTGTTTGTAATGTTGGTAAATTCAACACTGAAATGCCTGCCCCATGTAAGATTAATATTTTAATGTAAGAGCCAAATGAACACAAATAATGTATCTTCCTTAATGTGGTGCAAGTTGTGTAAAGAAAAGCCTTTTGCTGTTTCATCTTGCTATAAAACAAGTTATCTTTTGTAAGAAAGATCTCGGCGAAAATATTTGTTGACAGCTGATTGGCTGAGTGAGGGTCTTCTATTTTTTATTATGCATACTAAGCAGTTACCCACACACAAAATATTAAATCAGCATTACATCTGTATTTTCTTTTACCAACTACACGTAAATGCTAAAAAGCTCATACCCAGAACCTTTAATTTAGCTTTTCTGCAGTTTTCAAATATTTTCTCTTTCTAATTCTATGAATGAAATTACAGGTAAGGAGGACCCCAGTCTTCACTGACATGAATGCTGACATTTTAACATGTCGCTGGTGTCTTGCCACGTTCCGGCCTGCTTCAAATCCTCTGTTATTGTTCCCTTCCCCAAGAGGACCTGGATCATTGGACTTAATGTCTACAGACCTGTGGCGCTGACATCTGTAGTTATGAAGTCATTTAAGTGCCTGGTCCTCCCCCACCTCAAGGCCTTCACCTCCCCCCTCCTGGACCCTCTACAGTTCGCCTACAGAGCCAACAGATCTGTAGACGACGCCATAAACCTGTCCCTCCACTTCTTCCTGCAGCACCTGGACTCCCCGGGAAACATGGACTTCAGCTCTGCTTTGAACACTATCCTGCCATCCCTGCTCCAGGACAAGCTCTCCCAGCAAAACGTTCCCGATTCCACCTGCAGGTGGATCACTGACTTTCTGACGGACAGGAAGCAGTGCGTGCGCCTGTAGAAGAATGCCTCGGACTTTTGGATTATGCGTATATACAGAAGTCCCACAGGACTGTGTTCTTTCTCCCCTGCTCTTCTCCCTGTACACCAACCACTGCATCTCCAGCCACGACGCTGTGAAACTAATCAGGTTTGCGGATGACACCACCCTCATTGGACTCATTTCTGACAACAACGATGAGTCCGCCTACAGGAGGGAGATGGACTGGCTGGTGTCCTGGTGCAGTGGTAACAACCTGGAGCTGAACGCTCAGAAGACAGTGGAGATGATTGTTGACTTCAGGAAGAGCCCCCGCCCTCCCTGATGGACTCCCCCATCACCTCTGTGGAGTCCTTTCGTTTCCTGGGCACCTCCATCACCCAGGACCTCAAGTGGGAGCCAACAATCAGCTCCCTCATCAGAAAGGCCCAGCAGAGGATGTACTTCCTGCGGCAGCTCAGGAAAGCCAAGCTGCCTGCACAGATGTTGGTGCAGTTCTACACGGCCATCATCGAGTCCATCCTCACCTCCTCCATCAACATGTGGTTTGCTGGAGCCACTGTCAGGGGCAAGCAGAACAGCGCATTGTGCGCCCTGCAGAGAGGGTGATTGGCCGAAGCCTCCCATCGCTGTAGGACCTGTACGACGCCCGAGCTAGAGACCAGGCTCGTCGTATCACTGCTGACCCCTCTCACCCGGCACATGAACTGTTCCAACCCCTCCCCTCAGGCAGGAGGCCATGGTCCGTTCGGACCAGAACTTCCCGTAATAAGAATATCTTCTTACCCTCAGCTGTTGGACACTTCATAACTTTGTCCCCCCGCTTTAAAAAAAAAGTCCTTTTTCTGCCCTTTATAGAGTCACTTTACTGCTGTCACCTCACTGCACGGCTTAATGTATATTGTATATTGTGAGTACCAAGTGTACTTGTATACAGTAATAATTGTAATAATTTTACTTTAAATTTTTTAATGTCTTATTATGCCTTATTCTTTCTCTACTTTTGGAATTGCCAAAGCAATTTCTTAGTCTGTGACTTCCTGTCTCTCATGTTTGAACTTTGTTTGACCATTTAAGTTATTCAAGTCATTTTAACTCACTTTGAAATTAAAGGAAGTGTCAACATTATACTTTTATTGCAAAATTGAAAGCAATTTAGTGAAGGACAGAATGAGACATTTAAACATAATAAAGCTTTATTTGAGTTCAAAAGGAAATTAGTTATTTCTAATTTGTAAACCTTGACTTTCGTTTATCAACGAAAGTCAAGGTTCGATGGCTGAGCTGAAGTCAAAGGGCGGCAGTATTGTGGTTGCAGCGAAGCAAAGCATCTTAATAATTGATGTCAAAGGAACGCTAAGTACTGCAGGTATTTATGACATGTATTTATAGAGTTCAGCAGACACACGTTTCCATGTACAATGCTGCTGCATCGATAAAACAAACAGGGGGCTGTGTGAGGGCTGAAGCCTCCCCAGTGAGCAGGCATTTAACGTCCATGTGAGCCATTAACCATGTTCTCTTCTGTTCAAATGCTCCTATTTCAACTGTGTTTCGTGATGACAAATCCTTGTATTATAACATCAAAGAGAGGTATTTTCTGCTTTTTAGAAATATGTTTTGTCTCCAGTCAAAATCTTTACAACCACATGTTTCATCTCACGCACCATGTTAGATGTTGAATGCAGTCCATCCACCCATCCATTTTCTTCCCCTTAATCCATTTCTGGGTCGGGGGGGTGGCAGTCAGAGCTGCACCCAGTACACAGCGCACCAGCCCCTCACTGATCCTTCTGCAGGTGGTGAGTCCACAGGAGCTGAGATCTTTCAGTGGGAGCTTTCTGGCAAAGTGGGGTTAAGTGTCTTGCCCAAGGACACAACAACAGCATTCATCAGAGAGAGTCGTGAAGTAGGTCTTGTGGCGGGCTCAAACCCACAACCTTCAGACTCAAAGGCCAATGCTCTACCAACTGAGCCACTGTCGTCCTGCGTGTTGAATGCAGTGTATACTGTATAACTGCATTCAACACGCAGCATATGTAAACAACTGGGACATTTATTATTCAAAGTTAGCTACTCCCAAATATAAAAGTCAATATTCTGAAGATAATATTTAGAGGCCAAAATCAAAACAATGAATGCATAGTAGTATCTCGTTTTTAAAATCTACAACAGAGCAGTCCTGTGGAGAATAGGTGATTTGGGAATTATAAATATAGCCTTTGATTCATGTTTGGAAGTTTTCATATTTCCGAAGATTATCATTTAGACAATAATCCTCCGGGTGTTGCTTAAAGTGACATCCATTAAGGGATTTGGGGTTGAAGAGTGTTTTATGAGCTAAAATATTTACATAGCAACTGGGACCTCAAATCAGCCCTAATGTAATCAAACAAGTTCTCCCATTCCAGCGACACGTAATTTAAGACAACAGCAAAAAGATCAGCAGAGAGGAGGATAACTTTATTATCTGCACAATGCACTGAGAGCTGTTGACAAGGATTCTCACAGAATATGGAGAAAAGGAAAGACTCTGTTTCATACTGCGAGTAAGGGCTGTTTTAGCAGACTTTGGTGATTGTGGTCACCAAATGCCACATGATTGTAACAGAATAAAGAGGAGAAATATCCAATGGTCTGAACCTTGGTCCCAGGGTCTATTACAGGGGAGGATTGAGTGGAATGAGGTGTGCTCCTGCTTGGTCGGAATTAAAAGCGGCTTCAACGCTGCCCTGTTGGGTTTCAATGGTCTGAAGTCTAGAGTCAATGATTGAAATCATAATGTTAGAGCACTTTAGAGCAGCTATGGCCCACACACATACGTCATGATTACCAGAGGTGAAATGGTCGTCATCTACATTCCAGAACCAGGAAAGACATAATCGATATAAAAAAAAAATTGCCAAACTCAAACATTAAAACATTTAATCCGAATCCCAAATCTAATGATAATGATTAGTGTTCATGTAACAGCAAGTCTCAAACACCCTATAGTTTCACATATTTCCTGGTACTTCAAAAACTTTTTATTTATTTTTTATTATCAAGGTATTTTGACCAGAAAAAAATGTTTTTTATAACATGATTTTGGATAATTAGTTCACTAATTGTAGACTGAGGTTTGTGGGAAGCCAAGTAACTGTATGTATCCAGTGTGCTGGATTTAGGATCGTGTGTAGCAATTCGGCTACTTTGGCACTGCAAGGGTTGACATACTACCATCAATTCAGCAAGTTTGTCATGATAATTGAAAATCAGTTATGGGGATACCAAAAAAGTTTTTAAGTGGTGAGAATATTAAAAAACATGCAATCCAATCCACTGTATTCATATAGCACATTTAAACAACAACTATGTTTATGCATGAAGGACTTTAACACAAACCCACCAAGTGGTTCTTATTTCTGAATTTAATCACTATCATATAGTTGGCTCTTCTATCAAATATGCTTCTTCCCCATAGAAGTTATATTGGCACCTGCAAACAGCAAACCTGTCATATCACACTTTTATGAAGCCCTTTCTTCTTGTGTGCTTTTGCTCCTTTACTGAGATCTTTCTTTCTCTACCGCAGACCGTAGAGCTCTTAAGTTTGTATCTCCGTTCAGCTGGGCAGAAGGACGGTCCACATGGTCGTCTTTCCTCTGTCTGTGAGTCATTTTACATGGGATGCAGTATCAGTTGCTGGCCTCAAATCCATATCCGTGAAGTGCTTGGGTTTGTGTCGGCGGTGGGGTGAAGTGAAGTGGGAGGGGAGCGATACTCGAGCCCGCCTGCGTGCAGACACATGACTCGGCCTGTGAAGTGACCACACGTTCAGGACACTCTGGGCACTTTGTGTATTCTGAAACCATCCATTTTTTTTTTTTATCAGGATCTGGATAGCCATCCAAAAACTTGCTGCCCACTAATAACTGTTTTTAAAGTAGAACATTCTCCTTGGAATGGGAGATTAAGCTGATGATGCACAATTTTAGAGACAGAAGCTTGTAGTTTGTTTACAGATTCGATGGCTTTTCTTTCTTTTTATGTTTCACTCAGCTGCCTTGTGTAAACATCATTTGTCTTCTTCTCGTTGTATTTATGTTGTTTTGTGGTATACATAGACATTCAGCCCAATCAACAGCTAGGAACAGTCATAAACCACACCTCCTACAAGAAAATTAATGAATGGTATAATCACTTTTACAGTTAGTGTGGTGTTAGTCAAGCTACCTAGCAACTGCATCTGATCGTAAAGTATAGGCTTATGTTTTTAAAACTCAGACAGGAAACTCCCAAAGTATTTTCTTTTTTTAGAAATTGTTTCCAGGCCCACAATCCTCTGTGTGTAAATGTCTATCTGTGTGTGCTTGGATGTCTGAGTGAGTGTGTGCGTGTGTGTGTCTTTGAGGGCGGTGTGATTCCTCCTCATGTTTAATTTAGCTTATCAAATCTATTTTTTTATTTGGATGGGACAGAGTGTGCTAATAGACAGCAGGTGCTGTAAGTACACCAGATTGTTCCTTGGGCTAAATTCCACCCATTGTCCCACAGTTGCACTGAGTCTGGGGAAAGTTTGTTGCATTTCCAACATGGTTGACCAGACCCGACAGTGTTGAGGTGGTCATCACCCCAAGAGATGACAAACAAGTTCAATGTAAGACATTAGTGCAGACACACTAGAATTGTTTTATACTTTATATTAACTTGATGTGTGCGCCATAGTCCTATTCCTCTGTTACTTATAACATCCCGACTGTGGGCCGAATCTCAAAGTCATGGTATGCAATTTGTGATCCTGATACAACAGTATAAACTGTGGGTGTGGACTATGATATGTATGATTAGGACTAGGTTTTATTCTGATGACTCATTTTATTCAACACTAAATAGTATAAAACAAGAGTAAAGCTGCTGGAGGATTTCCTCTTGGTAGAATGAGCAGCTGTTGGCTTTGGATAGTTTCCCTTCCAAACTTTCAAGCACACACTTTTCACTTTTCACACATGCAATAATGGGGGGCTTGTTTCAGAGTGGCAAATAAAAAAAAATCATGCATTTTAGCCATCATAATTGTCTATTACACTTGTGTCTATTTTCACTTTTTAATACATTGCATGATGGTGCATCTCAAACCGAAGAATTCCAGGGAAGGTGTGTGGGCAGCTGCACGAGTCCACTTCACATTGAAACAAGCTGAGAACAGTATGCATGTCCTCTTTCACAGCCTCTTTCAAGTATCTGGCTTTTTCTGTGAAAAAGATTTAAGTCTGATAATTACATTCATGTGTGAGAGGCCACGCAAGTTACAAAAGTCTTCTTTCTTCATTCTATTTTGTTATATTTTGTGTACTTGTGAATCACTAATTTTCTCTTTCAGCTGATTTACAGGAGCATTTGTAAATGTTTTCATTGGTTGGAAAACCAGAGAGCACTCTGAGGAAACCTACACAGACACAGAGAGTACCTACAAACTCCATCCATTTTCTTACCCTTAATCCATTTCTGGGTTTGGGAGGTGGCAGTCAGAGCTGCACCCTGTACACAGAGCATCAGCCCCTCATTGATCCTCCTGCAGGTGGTGAGTCCACAGGAGCTGAGATCTTTCAGCAGGGGCTTCGGGCAAAGTGGGGTTAAGGCCCCGTCCCAATTCTCACCCTTGCCCTTAAAAAGCACACTTGCCCTAGATTTTGAGCGTGCCCGCGGGAGTGGAAGGGTGTCCCAATAATTAGGGAGAAGAGGCGAGGGCCTTCACACCGCTAAAAACCACCCTTGAGCGTAAGTGAGGTCCGGAGCTCACTCGTGAGCAAGCGTGATCCCATGATGCATTACAATAGCTGTTGCTGAAGTAGCCGTGAGGCAAAGCCGCGGCACAATGAAAGAAAACAACATAGCACCCGCGCGCAAGTTTGTGCAGAACGGGAGGAAGCGTGTGCGAGTCTTTCAGAATTTTTAAAGCGTGTGTTGGTGCCGTGTGTGGTGACGTTCGCTCCCGAAGCGGCTGCAGCGTGTGGCATTAGACTTCAGAGACGTGGATCCATTTTATTATTATAGATCCATAATGTAGTTCAGAACATCGCTTTGACACAGTTTGCTTTATGATCGGCGTGACCGCGGCTGTACCCGTCTGTGTCTGTGCACGTACGTGTATGTGGATGTGGATGTCTGTGTGGTACCTCTCTGTGCGCGTATCTGTATGTACATGTGTCTGTCTCTGTGTGGTATGTCTCTGTGCGCGTATGTACATGTGTCTGTCTGTGTGTGTGCGTGTGTGTCTGCCTCTATGTGTGTACATGTGTGTCTATGTGCGATTGTCTCTGAGTGCGTGATGTGCATCAGTTCTGTACCTAATTATAGAAAATCTTCATATTAAATAAAATTAAAAACTTCTCATTAGAATAAATACTGTGTTTCTTAAGCCTAGTGTATACTTGCGCGGCGCTGCTTACGTTAGCGGTTGCGGTGGACCTCCGCAAGCACAATTTAATTTATACTCCTTGCAGAGTTTTGAGGAGAATGTTGTAATCGCACAACCAACCACACGATGGCAATCTCACAACCAACCACACGATGGCAATCTTACAACCAACCACACGATGGCGATCTCACAGGAGTTACCAAAGCGGTCTCATTTACGCTGCTATTTTCTCCTCTTCAGAACAAAAACATGAACAAAAACAAAGCTGTTTGAGATCATTACATGTGTTTCTACTGTAGGTTTATGTGATAGTTCTATGGAATCATTATTTCTTAACTAATTTAACTGTGATTTTGTGAATAAAGACACAGTTCTCGTTGGAAACATAGTTATTATTAAATTGTATTCATCCCAAACAGCATACAAAAAGTGGTAAATATCTGAGGCAAACATAAACAATTTGTAAGTGCAGGAGAAATGGCACAGACGCGATGAGCTACGAGTGCAGATTCAGACAAAGACAGGAACAGTGCAAAAGAAACGACTGCACAGTTTACAAGTTTTATATAAGTTAGATATGCAACAGAACTATAGTCCACAGTCTCCGCGTATATCAGGCTCTGCCATGAGCCCAAACCACTTTTCCTTTGTTTCCTTCGAAGCACAAAGCTCTCTGCTCCATAGTGCCTCGTGGAGGCACTATAGAGCACTAGGCGGCACGGTGGCTGAGTGGATAGCACTCTCGCCTCTCAGCAAGAAGGTCCTGGGTTCGAATCCCGGTCGGACCAGGGCCTTTCTGAGTGGAGTTTGCATGTTCTCCCCGTGTCTGCGTAGGTTTCCTCCGGGTACTCCGGTTTCCCCTACCACTAAAAATATGTCCAATAGTTCTGGCATGCGCCTCCTGTACTGGCGACCCTGCTCCCATCTCTGTGTGGAGTGAGAGACAAATGCCCAAAACTAACAATTGTAAACCGCTTTGAGACTCAGATCTGCAGTGAAAAGGCGGTATATAAATAAAAACTTACTTACTTACTTACTCGTCCATGCCGCTCCTGCAGCCGCTCCATGCTTCCTTCCAATACACACCCACGGACCAATCACAGCGGAGCTTCCTTGCGGCGACCCTTACGTAGTTAGAAAATTTTGATGCTGCACGGCAGGCAACGTAAGGGCCTTGCGATGACCAACGCGTTGCGCAAGTGACGTCACGTCACCTCCGTAAGCTCCGCGCGAGTATACACTAGGCTTTAAAGTCATATCTGTGTCAGATCTTATCTGTGTGTGAAATCAGACACTTTGATAATGCGTGTGACGTGGAACACGTCTGCTGCGTCTTTTGCATATTGTCCCCTTGATCCAGGGGTGTCCCAATTCTTAGGGAGAATGCTGTGAGTTTGTGTTGTGAAAGATACAATCAACCTGGACGACAAACTGTAAAGTGTTTATCAAACTCAAAGGTACTCCCGAAGAGGGCAAGGTAATATGGATCAGGGAGGAAGGAGAACTGGACAACTATAAGTAACTGTAAGGTAATGCAAAGTAACTTTTTTTCACTCATGAACAACATGTCCAGTGATGTTTCTTCATCCGAAAATGAAGATGATGACACAAGTTTGGTACAAGAATTTGATACATTTACTTATGAAAACTATGAGTCGCTAACAGGTTTGCAGGACATTGATCCGGACATTCAGTTTTATAACAATCTGACTAAAAAATGTATGTATTTTCAAGATCAACAAATGTCTTTATTGGAAAATGTGGAAGATACTTTGTCAATTATACACTTTAATAGTCGGAGCCTACAGGCCAACTTTGATAATATAAAGGAATATCTTGATAACCTTAGCTTTACTTTTAATGTTATTGCTATTTCGGAAACATGGTTAAATAGTGATTCCAATTATAACTTAACACTTGAGGGTTATGAAATGTTTCATAAAAACAGAGAACACAAAAATGGTGGAGGCGTTGCACTCTATGTGGATAAAAAACTTCATATACAGGTCGTGGAGCATATGAGTGTAGCAATTGAGCAAGTAATGGAATGCATAACTGTGAAGATTGTTTTTGAGAAAAGAAAAAAATATACTGTTATCTTGTGTATACAGAGTTCCTGGAACAGATTTACAAGTATTTACAGAGAGCATGGAAAATATATATGCTGATCAAACGAAGGACATCATTTTTTGTGGTGATACTAATATTGATCTATTGAAACATACGCGTCATGGACCAACAGAACATTTTTTGAATGCAATGTACAGTAATACATTTTATCCATTGATTACACTACCTACAAGAATAACGGCTACGACTGCTTCCCTAATTGATGACATATTTACCAGCATGTTGGAGAGTGTTCATCAAAGTGGGATTTTATTAAATGACATAAGTGATCACTTACCGATATTTACACTAGTCAAGGTAAAACAGGACCGTTCTTTGGAGACTAAACCCAACAAAGTGATAAAATATAGACCCAGGAGTGAAAGTTCAATGAATGCCTTTCAACAAAGCTTATCAAGACAAAGCTGGGATAAAGTTCTTGGTGAAAATGAGGTAGATGATGCATACAATGAATTCCTGCAAATATTTAAGTTTCTCTATGATTTGCACTGTCCAACAAAAACATACAAAATGAAAGCAAAAAAGGAGGAGAGGCCATGGATAACAAAAGGGATAAGGAACGCATGTAAAAAAAAAAATGCTCTGTACAAAACATTTCTTAGGAAAAGAACCTTAGAATCTGAAACAAAATATAAAAGGTATAAAAACAAATTAACCAATATAATGTGAATATCTAAGAAAGAATACTACACAAACCAGCTTGAGAAAAATAAAAATAGTATGAGAGGCCTATGGAGTACATTAAATAGTGTTATAAGAAGGAACACCGGGAAAAACCCTGTTCCAGATTATATCACACATAATGGAAAAAAAGAAGCCAAACTGGGCAACATTGTAAATATGTTTAATGACTATTTTGTTAACATTGGGCCCGAAATGGCAAATCAAATTAATAATTTGGACAATGCAAATGTTCTAGAAAATGTATTGGAAAGCAGAGATTCATTGTGTGTGACTCCTACAGATACAAAAGAAATTATAGATTTAGTTAACCAATGTAAGAGCAAAAAATCTAGGGACTATAATGACATTGATATGACTCTTATCAAAAGGGTCATACATGAAATTGTAGTGCCCATAACTAATATCTGTAACCTGTCTCTCCAGACTGGGAAATTCCCAAGTCAAATGAAAATTGCCAAAGTTGTGCCTATATTTAAAAATGGTGATAGTCATGAGGTGCTAAATTACAGACCTGTATCGATTCTACCTCAGTTCTCTAAGATCCTTGAAAAACTTTTCTCTAATCGTCTTGATAGGTTTATAGAACAATATAATTTACTCAATGAAAGTCAGTATGGCTTTAGAAAAAATAGAGGAACTGCCCTAGCACTAACAGAAGTATTTGAGGATATAACCAACAGTATTGACCAAAAGCTATACTCTGTAGGAATATTTATAGACCTTAAAAAAGCGTTTGACACAATGAACCATCAAATACTACTGCAAAAAATGGAAAAATATGGCATTCGTGGAGTTGCACTGAACTGGGTCAAATCATACCTCTCAGACCGGAAACAGTATGTTCAACTGGAGGAATGCATGTCTGAAATGCAGAATATTACTTGCGGGGTGCCACAAGGATCGATTTTGGGTCCTATGTTGTTTTTATTATATATAAATGATCTCTGTTATACCTCTTCTAAACTGAAATTCATACTATTTGCGGACGATACAACGATTCTGTGTTCAGGAAAGGATTTACAGCTTCTTATGACGGAAATCTCAACAGAAATAAACAAGTTAAAACAATGGTTCGATAATAACAAACTGTCAATGAATATTAGGAAAACAAAAATGATGATTTTTGGGAAACGAATCAAAGACACTGAAGTAAAACTTAAAATCAACAATATGGAAATAGAGAGAGTTCACGAATGTAAATTTCTGGGTGTGATTTTAAGTCATAATGTAAGCTGGAAACCCCATATAACAAGCATACAATCAAAAATGGCAAAGAGTATATCGGTAATGTACAGAGCTAGACATCTGCTAAAATATAGAGCCTTACATATTATATATAGTTCTTTAATTCTCCCATATATCAGCTACTGTGCGGAGGTGTGGGGTAACACTTATAAAACTCATTTAGATCCACTTTTAAAACTTCAGAAAAAAGCCATAAGAATCGTTCATAACGTTGGTTTTAGGGACCATACAAATGAGTTGTTCTTAGCATCTCGTATAATGAAAATTGAAGACTTAATTAAATTTAAAACTCTTGTTGTATTATACAAAGCAAGTCGTGACCTTCTCCCTAGGAACACTCAGCAGTAATTGTTCAGCAGTAGAGAAGGAACTTATAATTTAAGAGGAGAATTTTTGATGAGGAAACATTGTGTTCACACCACCCTCAAAAGTATGTGTATCTCCCAAGCAGGAATAACATTGTGGAATGACCTAAATAAAGACACAAAACAGAGCAAAACACTAGTACACTTTAAAAAAACATGTAAAGACATTATCTTTAAAAATTATGCTAGTGAAGTATCATAATTACTATTATTTTCACAGACAGGCACACACTCGCGCTTTTTTGTTGTTGTTATGGGGTTTGCCCGTATATGAGGATTGAGGTATTGTAGAGAGGGATGGAAAAAAAGAATAAAAAAAACATAATAATAAATAAATAAAACATTTAATTAAAACCGAACGTTTACACATGCATAAGTTCAATGCATTGAGTTTGTAAAAAATGTGTCGATTTCAGTCAGATGAAGTGATGTTGCAATATAATTGCTATACATATTAAATACCATATGGTATATTTATTTTTGTAAAACTGTAAATGATAAATCCTTTATTTATTTTGTACGACTGTAAATGAAAATTTTTTTGTGATTTTTGTGTTACTTGAATGAGAGATAAGGGGTAGGTTTATTATAAGTTCTTTGAACTTCTTCCTACTCCTTTTGAGCACAATAGTCTTGTTTTGTTTTCTTCTGTAAAATGTTTTAAATAAGTTTCTGCTCAAATAAATAAATGAAAGAAAGAAAAAGAAAGAGTGCACTCCCCACTGGGAAGGCACTTTACTGGTGAGGGCACTCACACCTAAGAGCAAGGGTGAGATTTGGGACGGGGCCTAAGTGTCTTGCCCAAGGACACAACGACAGCAGTCCTCAGTGGGGGGTCGTGAAGTAGGTCTTCAGGCTCAAAGGCCAATACTGTACCAACTGAGCCACTGTCGCCCTGCAAACTCCATTGTTGCAATCTGCTTGTCTTCCAATTCTAAGCACAAAAATCTTTGTAAATAATTGAATGACTGGTAATGATCTCTTCACTCCTAACTCTTTTTCACTTTTTCAGCCTCAGTATATTTGGAGCGTGTTCTTTCTTTATTGCAGATTTATGCATTTTTCCACTATAGCACACAGTGACTGGAAGTACGGAACATATATTGTGAATTCAGCAGATTCTCCTCAACCTGCTCGGATGTGTTCCGCCCACTCAGTGCATAATATAGGGATATGTTTAAGCTGGAGAAGGGGGACATGTTTTAGTCTTAGACTGAATACATATGGACAATGCTAAGCCTCTAGCTCGATGAAGCCCAGTAGGGAAATGCTATTGACTTAAATTGACAAGTAAACTCATCAAGCTCGATTCTGTCACACTCACCATTTGGGCTTAAAACATCTTTGAGCTCTTCATTCCTGATATATTATCATATATACATTAATATATATATTTTAATATTGTCCTTTTCTAGTCAGATGCCTTCATTCAGAGGGAAAACTCCAGCTTGCCTTTGCAAAACACTATGGGTGGCATCAGCACCAAGCCCCGGCGCCCTATGCAAATCAATAGCTTGTGCTCAGTAGCGTACAGTATGTGCCAACATGGGCACCAAAAGATAAGCGGAACTTGCCCATAATTGGGCATTTTTCTGGTCCTCCCTGTTCTGCGCAGTGGACGAGATGCCATGATTCTCAGATTCAGATTAATTTATTTGCCATTTGCAGTAAAACCACATTGGAAAAAGACTACCCCAGTGTACACCACACACACCAGAGCTCTTGCCACGGCGCCGTAAAGCAATGGAGTCTGCAGGCAAGAACAATGGAGTTTGCAGGGCGACAGTGGCTCAGTTGGTACAGCATTGGCCTTTGAGCCTGAAGACCTACTTCACGACCCCCCACTGAGGACTGCTGTCGTTGTGTCCTTGGGCAAGACACAGGCCCCGTCCCAAATCTCACCCTTGCTCTTAGGTGTGAGTGCCCTCACCAGTAAAGTGCCTTCCCAGTGGGGAGTGCACTCACAACATTCTCCCTAAGAATTGGGACACCCCTGGATCAAGGGGACAATATTCAAATGACGCAGCAGACGTGTTCCACGTCACACGCATTATCAAAGTGTCTGATTTCACACACAGATAAGATCTGACACAGATATGACTTTAAAGCCTAGTGTATACTCGCGCGGCACGGAGGTGACGTGACGTCACTTGCGCAACGCGTTGGTCACCGCAAGGCCCTTACGTTGCCTGCCGTGCAGCATCGAAATTTTCTAACTACTCAAGGGTCGCCGCAAGGAAGCTCCGCTGTGATTGGTCCGTGGGTGTGTATTGGAAGGAAGCATGGAGCGGCTGCAGGCACCGTAAAGATGTTACAATAGATCCATGACCAGCACTTAGTCCACTCCTTATATTTATAGTGTCTTTGGTTCTAGCTGGAGAGGAGGGGACAGGGTGGAGAACATGGTTTAGAAAAGGACTGATTGAGGGACCATGCTTTAGACAAGGCCCAGTGGAGGGTGCAGACTGAACTGTGTCTTAGCTGGAGATAGGGCCAGGGGGTGGAGGGGCCATGCTTCAGAAGGGGCCAGGTGGTAGTAGAGGGGGACTTCTCTGCCGTAATGAGTTTGACAGTGAAAGTGACACTGTGTCCTCTCTGGACCTTGCTCTGTGATCAATCATAACAATGGCTCACTATTTCCTCCACTGGATTCTGACCTTTCTCCCTTAAGGAAAGGCAGAGGTGTGTATGCGTGTGTATCTGTGTGCATGTGACTATTAGCCCCTTTCCGATCAGCCCGTCGGGAGGCAGCACACATCGCACTGTCCTTTTGGAGGAAGATGTCGTTTCACTCTGAAAATTGGCCTACTTAAGGCTGCATTCGAATTCATACAATCCTCCCTCCTAATCTTCCCTTGTCCTTTTATCTTGACCTTTCATGAGACAGAGTTTCTCCATGTTTGGTCGTGATGTAAGATTTTAAAAGACTCCTTAATGCCACAGAAATGGAATCACACCGAGATGAATGAAAAGCAGAAGAATTTGGATGCCTCTTTGAACCATTTGGGCATGAATGGGATTCAGCAAAATAATGCAAGAGGCATATTCAGATTGACGTGCAACTATAGTGCAAAAAGCAGAGCTTCGAGTGTGCATAGTCATATCAATAGTTTATATATAATATATATTATATATATATAAATAAAGATATAACTGACAAAATAATTATTGTTACACGCTGGACATATTCCACACAGTGCCACTTACTGCGTTGTAAGTCAATATCCAAATTTGCGAATTTGTTTTACCAATACCAGGTCATTATAAATCAATTAATTCTGTTAAGTGTTTTACACATTATTTGCTTACAAAAGGACATTTTCACACTAATAATCCTCCTTCGGTCATTTTTAGATTATGTGTTTTGCCCAAGGACCCAACATCAGTCAACATCAACGGCAGTCAATGGAGATTCGAACCGGCAACGTTTGGACCTCCAGACCTATGCTCTTCCATCTGAGCCCCTGTACCACTACATACACATCTGCTGCTTGTTGTCTCTTGTACATGCTTCTTTCAACTGTATTTGTTGTCCAAATGTCGTTTTACAAGCCATTTATTGTCCACATGCCGCTAAATGCCATTTGTTGGCCACATGCCGCTTTGAACGCCATTTATTGACCACATGCCGCTTTACACGCCATTTAATGCCCACATGCTGTTTTAAACGCCATTCATTGCCCTCATGCCGTTTTAAACGCCATTTGTTGTGTACATGCCACTGATCAGCTGTGGCAAGTGCCGGTGCCACAAAAGGAGCCTGCCCTTTCTCGCTTGTAGACTAGATGAACCTTGGGTGCTCAATAATTCAATTGGAAGGTAAAAAAGAAAGAAAATGTGAAAAACATCTTCAGATGGAAATAATACATGATTATTTTCCCTTTCTATTAAAGCACTGAGCACCCAAGGTTCATCTAGTTAAATGAAATTGAGAAATAATAAAGTCAAAGGTCTGTCTTATAATGAGGCTCTCAGTGGGATAGTAACTAGAGGTCACAGCGCTAAAACGCGCTGATAATTCATGGATAAACATTTGCAGCTGCATTGGTGTGTAAAAAAGACATGCAGTCTTGCTGGCACAAAAATATTCACTCCAAAGTGGAGCTCTGTTTTAAACTGCACATGTCAGAGCGCAGAATGAGGCCAGCCAAACAAAATTAACATGTTTTAGCTTTTAACAATATTAAAATTAGTTTTTGTCTTGTAATTAGAGCGTTCTGCTTTGTGCTGATGTACTTTTTACTGGGGACGACAAAGCAGGTTGCCTTTCTCATGTGCAAATGACTTTTCAAGGCAACTGCTGCATACGGTATAAAGCCAGAGTATAAAGCCACACATGAAAGAAATAAAACTCTTCTTTGGATGAGGTGTATATATGTGCATTATTCATCCCTGAACTTTGACATTTGCATGATGCCAATAGGGCGTCTATCAGGAGCAGTGGTCGCTGTAGTACTGCGCCCGGAAACCCATCCCCAGTTATTGATGCGCGGCCAGATCAGGACTTCTGGAGCAGGACAATTTACCTATTTTGCATGTTTTAATGGTAGGGGAAGCCGGAGCACCCGGAGAAAACCTACACAGGCACGGGGAGAACATGCAAACCCCACTCAGAAAGGCCCTGTTCCGACCAGGATTCAGACCTTCTTGCTGAGAAGCGGGAGTGCTGTCCACTCAGACATCGTGCCCATGGATCTATTATAATATCTGGATGGGGTAAAACTAGCTTAGACCATGTGCTCCCGCGTTACTGCAGACTAAACAAGACTAAATTCACTTGGGCTACCCAGAAATGTCTCCATAGAGCTCAATTTAAACTAAAACAGCTCAACCTCAGCTTTCATAAAGGTTGGATTTTGTTAGGATTTTAGTGACCCTTTTTTTCTTCTTAACCACCGGCACGCCGGCGAGCCGTTTTTATTTTTAAAATGTTCTGCTGGCAGTAGCAGATGCATTTTGAACACCAAACCCTAAAAGCTGTATATCATTTTAAAGCTTATTTTCTTATCTACATTTATATACAAATAAACTACATCAGACTTTGCATTCAAAAGATATAACACATAATGTGGGCACAAAATATATCACTTCAGAAAAAGTTTTTTACCTTTGGGCTTGTGCTGCATAAATAAATCAGCTCTCCTCCCGGCTTCGTATGGCTCTTTCACTCCCTAATAGTCCAAGGAAAAAGAATATCCACTTGTATTTCCCAAAGTATAATCCATTCTGCAGAAATAATCCAAAAATGTGCATTTATCTGAAGCGAAAAAAACGAGCACAGAGACTGTTCTTTCACTTATAGCGAACTTTTAGCTTTGTTTTTCACCCAAACAACTATAATCCACGTGTTCAGCTACTCCTTATCTTTCAAATGACAACTTCCATGAATCTCTACGAGCTATTTTGGGTCTGCAATATCTCCCGTGATTTGGATAAGCGGCTGCGTTTTGTGCATGGGATCACTTCACATTTGTTGTCATTAGACTCTTTTGCATCTACTTCCTGGCAGAAAGATTGACATGACCGTGTAGCCAATGAAGAAAGCTTTCTATTAAGGGGTGGGACATACAGTGCCTTGCGAAAGTATTAAACATTTCGCCACATTTCAGGCTCAAACATAAAGATCCATCCATCCATCCATCCATTTTCTTCCGCTTTATCCGTTGTCGGGTCGCGGGGGCAGCAGTCTAAGCAGAGACGCCCAGACTTCCCTATCCACACACACTTCCTCCAGCTCGTCCGGGGGGACCCCAAGGCGTTCCCAGGCCAGCTGAGAGACATAGTCCCTCCAGCGTGTCCTAGGTCTTCCGCGGGGCCTCCTCCCGGTGGGACGTGCCCGGAACACCTCCCCAGGGAGGCGTCCAGGAGGCATCCGGAACAGATGCCCGAGCCACCTCAACTGGTTCCTCTCGACGTGGAGAAGCAGCGGCTCTACTCCGAGCTCCTCCCGTGTGACTGAGCTCCTCACCCTATCTCTAAAGGAGCGCCCAGCCACTCTGCGGAGGAAGCTCATTTCGGCCGCTTGTATCCGCGATCTCGTTCTTTCGGTCATTACCCAAAGCTCATGACCATAGGTGAGGGAGGGAACGAAGATTGACCGGTAAATTGAGAGCTTTGCCTTTCGGCTCAGCTCCCTCTTTACCACAACGGTCCGATACAGCGACCGCATCACTGCGCACGCTGCACCGATCCGCCTGTCAATCTCACGCTCCATTCTTCCCTCACTCGTGAACAAGACCCCGAGATACTTGAACTCCTCCACTTGAGAAAGGACCTCTCCACCCACCTGCAGAGGGCAAGGCACCTTTTTCCGGTCGAGCACCATGGCCTCGGATTTGGAGGTGCTGATTCTCATCCCAGCCGCTTCACACTCGGCTGCAAACCGCCCCAGTGCATGTTGCAGGTCCTGGTTCGTTGGAGCCAACAGGACAACATCGTCCGCAAACAGCAGAGATGAAATCCTGTGGTCTCCGAACCGGACCCCCTCCGACCCCTGGCTGCGCCTAGATATTCTGTCCATAAATACAGTGAACAGAACCAGAAACATAAAGATATAACATTTAATTGTTTTGTCATGAATCAACAACAAGTGGGACACAATCGTGAAGCGGAACAAAATTTATTGGATAATTTAAACTTTTTTAACAAATAACAAACTGAAAAGTGGGGCGTGCAATATTATTCGGCCCCTTTACTTTCAGTGCAGCAAACTCACTCCAGAAGTTCAGTGAGGATCTTTGAATGATCCAATGTTGTCCTAAATGACTGATGATGATAAATAGAATGCACCTGTGTGTAATCAAGTCTCCGTATAAATGCACCTGCTCTTTGATAGTCTCAGGGTTCTGTTTAAAACGCAGAGAGAACCATGAAGACAAAGGAACACACCAGGCAGGTCCGAGATACTGTTGACAAAAAATACATTTTTATATCTTTATGTTTGAAGTTTGATTTGTTTGAAGATGCCTGAAATGTGGCGAAATGTTGAAAGGTTCAAGGGGGCCGAATACTTTCGCAAGGCACTGTATGTATACTGTGTCTCAGTAGAAGGCTGCGTAATGGCCCGGAGACAGGGTCAGTGTCACTCCCGTATTCGTCCCGGAAACCGGATTTGTCCGGAAGTTCAGTTTGATCCAATGATCATACGCAACAGTAGATTACGTCACGGAATCTGGACGGAAGCAGAAGTAAATATAAAAAACTACCTACTCATGCCTAAACTTAACCAGCCATTCCCATAAAATAACTCCAACCCAGCCTTAACCCTTAACTTAACCATCTTACTCAGACGCCAAAACTTAACCAGTCACCACTTAAAGACATATTAAACTTTTTGACATGCGCAAACTGAACTTCCGGACGAATCCGGTTTCCGGGACGAATACGGGAGTGACAGCCATTACTAGATCATATACGGAATCGGGACGGGAAAATCGGGAAAACTTCTAAAGTCTGAAACTTTAGACAGTTGTTGTCAACAACACAATGACCATAGGGTTTGAATATTGTGAACTTACAATGAAGTATGCCTTTTTTAGGCCCTTTAGAAATTCAAAATTTTAGGCGAGGCTAAAAAAATATTTTTTTTCCCAAACTTCAAAGGATGCAGAGTGAAATAAGAATGACATATGCCGACATATGACGTATGATGCATCATACAATTATGTGAGATGTAAGATGTGTTTTTAAATAAGGAAAGACATTTGGGTATGCCCAACTTTTGTGCACAAGCCAAAATGAGGCGGGTGTTAAGAGGTTAAATCCTTCGGTTTTCCGTAAATCTACACTTTAGTGCGACAAACCCTGCTCAATTGTCTTAAACTCTAGCTCCCCTCTGAAAAGCAGCACCTGATTGGTCAGGATGTGCTTTTCCCTTCATGCAAGTGCATGAGAGCCACATATGGGATCTTGTCCACTTCGCAGAACCAGGAGGACCAGATAAATGCTAACATATAGCATCTTCTGACCTCTCGAAAACGTCTTTACAGGATGGTCAAAAACTCAGCTCTTTGCCCAAAGCTACATTCCACATGTGTGTCAATGCTGAGGGGAGGGGTGATTATTTTGTTGGACCAGTCTAGTTTAGTCACTGTCAGATTTTGAAGGCACTTGTCAAATGAATGGGGCTCGTGCCGGCTTCTGTCACATTTCCAAGCCCCCGCAGCCATTTTGAAACTGCCCATGCCCAGTCTATGGGTGGCACATGCAATACTGAGCACAAGCCATTAGATTGAATAGGGCGCCATATTTGATCACCAGGGCCATTGGGTGTGACCATTGTAACAGTCTGCACCAGCATGTTTTCTATGTCTATCTACCTTTCAAGTCCCAACAATGGGACAACAATGCATGTCAGCTGTCCTGGCTACTCCTAGATGTCATCTACCTGTCCTGGTTTGGATCTAAAAGAAAGAAAATCAAAAAAGTATAAGAGTGCATGTTGTTTTTATTTAACCTAAAATATGTTATCTTTTGCCTTCTTATCCTTAGTCCTGCCTTAGTCCTGTGAGTCACTATTTGACATTTTTGGCTGAGAGCTGATGCTTTTTTGAACAATCAGATCGAAAGATGTAACATGCATGTGAAAACCAGTGATCAGTTCATTGTTTGTGGTTTGTAAGTTAGGTACCCCAGCTTTAAAGCTGTCCTTATAAAGGCATAGTCTCGATACGTGACCATAAATCACAAGAGGTTTGCAAGATTTATATTCAGACATGACTCCAACTGTGAGAGTGTTGCTTCTGAAGTACAAAGGTCAAAGCCACAGCTGCCTGACTCAAGATAATACACAAATCTTCAGTGTGTAGGAGACCGGACTGTTACCAGATTGAGATCAGACTGAGACCAGAGAGAGACCAGAACGAGAGCACCCAAGACCACAGCGTGACCAAACTCAAAGAAGACTGAGACGGGATAGAGAGCAGACTTCAAGCTGACAGCCAGTAAGTTTTTTATTGCCTTGCAGGAGAGTTGGAGGACAGTGATCTGGGATATTTATGCACAATTATTACCCTTTTTGAACAGTGGTCATCTCTCTCCCTGTGAATCAATAGCTCCTATGTGTTTGTTTTTATCAAACTGTTTGATTCTCTGATCTGTTGTTTAGGAGTCAACAACATTGTAAATTCCTCAAAGATGATTGCTGTTTAATTTAGAGCTATTAATGTAAAAAAAAAACTATGGACATGTCTCAGAATTTGATACAGAAATAAGACCAAGCATTCAAGAGTTCAAAATCAACAATATTTAATTCTGAAAATGTAATGAGAGGACAACCAGGTGTTCTGCGATGTCCCCTCTCTCTGTCCCTGCTCAGACTGCTCTTCAAAATGTCCTACCAACAGTTTTATAAAAATGTATGAAAGAGAGTGGAAGTGGCCCTGCATACGTCATCTGGATCCTTTCCAGTCCCTTGAGTCTGGTCTGGTCTGGTTTTGAGTCTCATTCCTTGTCCCGATAAGAGAGGCATGCTCGATCTGTTCCTAAAATGAAACTTATATCACAGAAACCAACCTTGTCCTTGAATATTCCCTGAATTCACTAGACTCAGGCTAAACATTATACAAAGGCTTTTTATGCAAACAGCTAGTGATTCATATAAGAACACTTTATAAAAACACTTGATGATTAATCATTAGTATGAAACATTTTATGAGACATTTCATGATTAAATATAGAATTTCATATTTTCATAGATGTTGATACATAGTTGACAGAAAATGTGTATCAACGTGAGCTGCATTTCTGAAATATGAAACACTATCCAGAAATAAAATTAATTCAAATTGAATAACAGCAGTCAATGTGCACTTTATGATCTACATCCTGATCTATGGATGCATCATCCTGTTGCTGAAAGAAGAAGACTGAGACCAGACCAAATTTAGAGCGAGAGCAAAGTGAGAGCAAAGATAGACTAGAGACTAGGCCAAAAGCACAACCAAAGCAGACCCAAATGTTCAGGGAGTAAAATATAGCCCCTTTCTAAAACATGACAAAGATTTGTCATGAGTTTGAGTTTGTAAAAGGAGCATTTTGACAGAAGGTGTAGGGAGACGTGTTTATGCCAGAAGGTGTGTTAAGATGGATCAAATCTCATAAAATATTTAGCACAGTCTGTCTCTATTAAATTCATGGAAATCCTCCAGATCTGTTTACAGGCTCCCTGTTCCTTGCAACATGTTGGGAACTTTTTTTAATTCAAAGGCTTTTGTTACGGCTTAGTGACGAGTGTGTTGTAAATCCACAAATGCTTTGCTCTGTCATTCCAGAGCTCTAAACACATATACGTCACATTATCTGTCAATCCGCACTTGTCACATCTGCAGGCAAATTATGTTTACACTCTGGGCAGTTTTATGACATGCAAAGTGTCTCCAGCTCAATCAGAGCAGGGACAGAGGCGCGGGCATGTTGCATACAAGCGCACTTTCTCCACCGCTATCCACAAACATCAGCTTTTGATTGGGACACACATGTAATTAAGGACAACACTGGCCTCCAAGGTAATCCTCTGTGCCTTTCATTGATATTCATAGGCTTTAAATTGTATCCTGGCTATTTCCGCGTGGCGTGGTAACACAATCACTCAATTAGACTGTGTGATGAAACGGAATGAGCCGTTTTCTCTTGAGGATGGTAAATAGTGGCCCACGGTAATTGACAACTGCAGAGTCATTTCTAATCAAAGGCGTCTGTCCGGTCTGAGCGTGAAGTGGAGCTCTGCCGCTTCCATTCACGTAAGTGCATGTGTCAGTGTGTAATCACAATGTTGGACAAAGGTAATTATAGTTAGAGCAGTGTGATCTTTGTGTACATGGTATTGTATGGCTTTGTATGACATGGATTGTTGTATGAAAATGCATGTAATACACTACAAGGCTCACAATGTAGATCCTTTATCTCCTTATCATCCGCCTAAGTAGTTGACTTTTGAGTGACTGTTTGAATGGTAACTGATTATTTTAGAATTTCTTGTGTTTGATCAACTGTTTCTCTGATCTTTGTTGGTGAATCAACAACTTTGTGAAGTCACGGAAATGTTATGATTTAGGGCTTTACAAAAATAATTGAATTGCATTAAACCATTGAAAAGAATACAATATACAGTAGTGATTTTTTCTCCAGTATTGTCTTTCCCATATATGTGTATGTATATATGTATATATATGGGCTGTCAAACGAATAAATTTTTTTAGTTGATTAATCGCATAGTAATTTTGAGTTAACTCACGATTAATCACATTTTTTACTTTCTTTTTCAAATCCACTCCAATTGAAGTTAAATGAGATTATCAAATATAATGACACATTGTCATTCATACCAAATGTGCTTAAATCTATTCACAACCGTTTACTTTTGGACACAACCAAAATTAGCTGAAAGTTTACGTACCCCAGCTTTAATTTAGCGAGTTTAGTTTAGTTTCAGGAGGAGACACGGACACTTCCGCGGTGTATTTGCGTGCACAGGTTACGCACAGGTTGCAAAGACACACACACAACATGCAGAGAATAGTCCTGTGACGTGTATGGTCTAACCGCGGCGCCATCTCACTATTATGGATAAATGGGCGGGTCATTCGGACATGCGTAAATGCGTAAATTGTTACGCGTTCATGAAAAATGTAATTAACGTGAGTTAATGCAATAATTTTGACAGCCTTTATATATATATATATATACAGATCAAAGAAACAGTTGATCAAACACAGCAAATGCAAAAATAATCAGTTACCATTCAAACAGTCACTCAAAAGTCAACAACTTAGGCGGATGATAAGGAGATAAAGGTTCTACATTGTGAGCCTAGTAGTGTATTACATGCATGTATGCAGTTTAGTCAGCACCTCTTTGTTAGGTGTATGAAGAGCCCAGTCACCATCAGCACATGATGAAAATGTCCCTGTCTTATTCCTGTGTCTACAACCAGGACCAAATTCCACTTGTTTTGAGTTCTTTGGTAGGGATCCTACTGTACTGTATCTTATTGAATGATTAAAGTGGCGAGGGAGTGAGATCGATGTACCAATCCTGCAGTCACCGGCAAATCTGAGCACTGTGACAGATGGCCTCACCTCTCCCCAGCGCACCAGGAAATGTCTGCACTTCTGCAGGAATAGTCTAATCTTAGAGTGTGAAAAAACACTAAGAGAGATACAACTGCGGGATGCATGTGTGCGGCAACGACAAGAGGCTGGCACACAGAACGCACAATGTTCCACTCAGGCTACCTTCTTTTTCTACAAAGGTTGACTGCAGGATTCAGACCATAAATATATTTTTATGTTAGATTATTTGAAAAAGGACAGTACATATTAATAAACATTACAGTAAATGTGCCAGTATTAGCTATACAGCTAGTTACCAACTGAAGTCCCTGCGTATTTATCCGTTGCAGGGTTGTGGGGGCAGCAATCTAAGCAGAGACGCCCAGACTTCCCTATCCACACTCAACCCCAAACATTACAATCTGTAATATGCCTACATGTTCAGTAAGTGTATGTTTACGTAAATCTGGGTGAATTCAGATTAACCAGGTCAATCTGAATGTTTGCTTTGAAGTTCATATAAAGCTGGACTTACACATTTCAAACCACAAAAGATTTTAGTTTGCGTCTAGTTTTCACATGCATGCAATTTAGGCCTCTATCACATCTTTAGATCAGCTTTTTTTCTGATAGAAATAGAGGAGCAGCCTCACTGAGCCAATCGCCTTTCAGGCCTAAAAGTCAAGTCGTGATTCACTGGGCTCTTTCTTACAAGTATGCGGAAGATAACATGTTTTCCATAAAGATGAAGACTGTGTCCTCATACAGACAAAGGCTCAGAGATGTATGTGAGTGCAGCCACAAAACATTAGTATATCTCCTGCTCTGACTGTGGGTCACTCTTTGCCACAAGTTGTTCAAGTTCACACAGTTTAAATCAGAAAAAAAAATATGAAATGCATTTTTGTTTAACTAAAAAGGTTGGGCTTCAATTAAAATAGACAAAAGTCGGCTTATGTGAGAGAGCTGACTCCAGATACAAACTTTTCCTGACGTTTAGAAAGGAACGTCAGGAAACGTTTGGACTACAGATGGAAAGTAGCTGCAGCTAAATCTGGTGCAAACCATCTCTTCTTTTGTAAAGACTAATGGTTTTTGTACATTGTCCCTGTTTTATAAATGATAAACTAAACTAAACTAATGTCTTTTTAAAGTTATTTTGTCGAACATAATGTGATGCTAAAAGTTACTGAGAGTGGGGATAAAGGAAGTGAACCATGGCCATCAAACACGCAGCATAAATGATTTTAAGAAAAGTGATGATGGAGCGAGTGACAGGCAGTTAAAATAATGAGGCTTGATTACACTTCCCAGCAGCAACATTAAAGCAGTGAAAAGGGAAATGTCTTGTGTCCGTTCATCAGTTCATATTCCACAACATTGGCTGCAGCCTGACATCTGAGACAAGTCATTTTCCTAATGGCCGTATTCATCACTGGCCCAGCGCTCAACCACTCCTCTACCTTTTCAAACCTATGCTTTTATTTCATTTCCTGTTTTAAATCACCAGAGCGGCCAACGGTAACTTGTGTTTGTAAACCCCATTGGGCTACAAATGGAAATTAGCCTTTGACTATAATCTGGCATGTTTATATGTTTCTAATATGTCTGTTGATTGACATGCACTGTCCCTTTCGAATAATTACACAAATCAAATCTGAAAATATTTCAACACATTTGAACCATTCTTCCTTTAATTTAAACAAAGTATTAAAACTTCAACCAGGTTTCAGCAACATCCCCTCGGACAACACTTAGTCATAGAGTTGTGAAGAATTTGACGGCACAAATGTGCTTTCTGTGTCAAATGGTGTCAAATAAATATATATTACAATGTTTGAAGTAATTTTAATCTCTGAACTTCATAACATAACTTTTCAACTTCCAAAACATCATATTTATGAACTAAAATTCGCATTCTATAACTTTTCTAGAATGTTCACAATGATTTTATTGGATGTAAGACAGATTAAGAAATTTTTGGTACTAAAATGTGCAGGTTAAAAAGCATTTTTGCTTGTTCACTTTAATGTTACACATGACACTTTATCCATTTATCTTGAAATAAACTGTATTTTTTCACTTAATTTATGCCATAAATATAATAAAGAAAAATATTACCGTAGGTATATTTTTGACCAATATATCAATCATCGCTGCATCGTCATATCATGAGATAATTGTTATCAAGCTTTGTATCGCACATTGTATCGTATCGTAAGATACCCTGAGGTTCCCACCCCTAGTCACATCCATCATCTGCCATCATATCTATCATGCCACCAATTATACTGTGGCCCATAGAGCTGAAGAGTAAACATAATCATCATAGGACATACATAAGGAGTAGAGTGGCCAAGTGTTGACGTCATCCAAAATTTTGCTTAAATGCGGAGGAGGCCGATTTGAAGAGCTGGCTGAAATCAATTTCCTTAGACGGGCATTTCTTTTGCAAGATTAGCTGTGCGGCGCAAACAGATTGAAGGCATCTGTTTGGTTAATTTTATATGAGCTAGAGGAATTTACTTTTCAATGTAAGTCAATCAGAGTCAGAGTGAGAGCGGAACAAAACTTTTGACCATGAGCATTGTACTGTATCTACAGTATATACAGTCATGGCAGCTCTCCATTTGCATTGCCCTGCGCCTCACTCGGGTTCCTCCTCAGCATACACACTTGTAATACTGTACATATACACTTGGCCCTGATTGGCCCTGATTGGCCCTCTCCTCTACTTCCGTTGGACTGCGCTGCCCACACACGTCCCCGAGCCGCTGTTGTTGAAAGGCTCTTGTTAGCACAGGACCCCCCACAGAGCATGCATCCACACTCTCCCATCGTCTCAATTATCCTCACCACAATCGGATAAACAACACATGCTGAAGCAAACGTGTGTTTTACTCACAATGAAAAGCTTCAGTTTACATCGGCCGCAGCTTTATCAACTGCTGTGTCCTCCCAGAATGTTCAACAATTAAGTGTCAAAGAGATTCCAATGTGAGCATCTTTAGGCAATATCACAATATTAGACTGGACAACAGACCTGTATACGTCTTCTGCTGCTGGACACCTGAATATCTCCTTTGGAGAATATCAATAAAGCATCTTTCTATCAGTGACGTGCGGTCAGATGAGGCAGGTGAGGCCCGGCCTCACCTAAGAGCATGAAAAGAAAAAAATAATAAATTGGAAATAATAATACTTGGTCAAGTGATTTGTGCTATTGTATTTTTTCAATGTAACTTTACCTTATTTAATTTATTTTTACCTTGAAATCGCAGAGTTTCGTCATATTCTTTTCATAATTGACAGAGGGGTGCGCTGTGAGGCGAGTCTCTTGCGAGATGTAAAAGCTGCAGCTCACAGGGAGAAGCCTGTGCACTGCTATCGAACTGTTTATCGCGGTTTACAAAGTTCAAACATATTTCCTTTACAATCTACATGTCTACAGTTGAGAAGATGGGTTATAAATTCTGTTTTTGACAACAAATATGGATCGCGCTCAACCACTTAGTGGGCCTCATGTAGGAAAATTGCGCAGAAAAAGGTGTACATTTTGGGTGTAGATCCCAGATACGCAAGATCTGACGTGGCATTTATGAACGTGTGAGATACGCACAGATCTGAGCGTACGCACCTGCGGCTGTTGATAAATGCCGCGCTCAAAATCAGCGTATTTATGAAAGTCACGCCTATAAATATTCAGAAACTGCCTGTTCCACGCCCTGTTTTTGCGACAGGTCAGCAGGAAGTCAGCTAAGAAGCCGCATAAAGCACACACTTTTAAGTTCATTCACGTTTAAAAAAAAAAACACATATACGCTATATTATATATACACTTTTTTCCCTAGTGTCTAGACCCACTGCAGCATCTCTCCTGAAATTTTGACGTAAATAAATAATAAATTACCTGAATGAATGAATGAACTATACTGCTGGTGCACAGTATAGTTCATTCATTGGAGTACAGGGGCTGAGACAGTTTTGAGCACGATCAGGTGCATTTATGGGGCTTTATGCACAAAACTAAGGAAAACCCACATTGCTTTGCCAGAGGTGAATGAGGCAAAACATGTGCATAATTACGTGTACGGCGCAGGGTCTGCCACAGGTTGTTCATGCATATGTAAAAATAAATATACGCTATATACGCTACGCTATTTATTCAGCTGCGTTTTGAACAAATTTGCATAAATGTTTTGATAAATTATAAAAATCACTCTTGGATTGTAGAAGAGAATAAATAAAGAATGAATGAATGAATTCATATTGTGCAGCGGTGGCGGTGGTATTTGTATCTTGTAGCCTTTCACTGTCCAGGATCACAAAGCGCTGCACATTTTAAAAATATACAGATCAAAATACACACAGAAGTCAGATTTAAAATCATAGAAATAGAAGAGGCGATCTCATCATTATCTGTGATTTATTCGAAGTTTGCATGTTTCCAGAGTGTTAGACTTTTTCTGATGCGCAAATTCAAATTCCGAAACATGATGCTCCATGGAAATGCAGTTTATAATTTTGCCAGAGTGGGAACAGGTTTACTGTTGTCGAAATCTTGAATTTCATGCGTGTTTTGGCGTGTTGTGACGAAGGGTGAAATGAGCATACACATTTACACCACCTATTGACTTGGTGTAAATTCTGTGCGTACCCTACGTTGACGTCCAGATTGATAAATGCGTAAAAGTGTAAATTTTTTGAGTACGCATCATTTACACCCTAATTTGGCCGTACGCAAGTTTCATACATGAGGCCCAATGTCACCAAGTGAGGCCAGCCTCAGGGTAGGGGGTGCAGATCCAGATCCCAGAACATACTTATAACACATTTTAAAATGATTTAAAATCCACTTAGGGTAATTTTATGCTTCCAATGACGATATTAATGTTAAGGAAGAGAGGTGAAGGGTAAGGTTGATTTTAGAAATTGGATGCACCAGAGAGTCCACTACCGACAGCTAGCGGAAACACGAGTGGAGTCTATGGAGGAGACACCTGTTTTGTTTTACCTTTTAAAACTTATTGGACTTATTTCCAAATGGAGGATTACATATCTGGACTTAAACATAAACTGGTCTGTGCAGTTCATTTATGAGGTAAAACCATAACATGCTTTTAAATCTGCTTTTTCATACTTTTGTTTTTGTGTTTCGTATGAGCAAACAATGCGGGCATTGAACATATTCTGCTGTAGCAAAACGAATTGTGAATAAACCGCTCTGTAGGTCCTGTTGATTTATATGATATATATGTTCATCTGATTGGGGTGAAGTCAGTGCCTCACCAACCACTAATCCCGGCGCACGTCACTGCTTTCTATCTATCTAATATTGAATGCATTTACAAAGCACTATTGAAAACCGAATTCTACTTCAATATAATGATAAAGAGTCCAGTCCATTCTGAGGTGCAGGTGCACATTGATTCTAATATGTTTTAGCTACATGCAAACACCTCAATTAGATTGGATTGAGACATCAGGCCTTAATGTATTTGAGTGCATAGGTGAAAAGTGCCTTCTGAAGACCCAGGATACGTTGGAGAGACTATGTCTCTCAGCTGGCTAGTGAAGCCCAGATGAGGGCTCTGCTTAGACTGCTTCTCCTGGAACCTGGCCCGGACTGGCCATCGGGAGCATCGGGAGATCTCCCGGTGGCCTGCGTGTCAAAGTGGCCTGGGCCTGCCCTATCATCACGGTCTTTTTTTTTTTTCTTTTAATTTAATTTCATCCTCACGGTCTTTGCAAACTCCTACCCTGCCTGGTGGCCTGGTCCAATGAGCAAGGCCCAGACCAAAGCCAGTGTTGTGCGTGAACGAGTTCAAAAGAACGCGTTCATTGAACACGCTCATTTTTTTGTGAACGTTGAACTGAACGCAACACATTTTTTAATAAAGAACTTGAACGTGAATTAGTTCATATTATGTGTCATGAACGGCAGACAATTTGTTTTCCATTTAAAACTGAGTGAAATCTGTTTTCTCTTTTGAAACGCAACGAGAGAAAGTTCCTCCCTCCTGTATTCTCCGCACTGTTTCCGCCGAAAACTAAAAATTCCTACGGTTTCCACCGTCTGTGAACGCACCCCGACTCAGTGTACTTGCGGTGCGGCGCTATATGCTAGCTAGTGCTATTCATTGGTTGTTGGACTCACATGTGCCGTGATGAAAACACAGGGGTAAGTCAGTGACACAGGGCCGTTTACATTTGACATAAAGTATAGACACACGTTCTGCAGCGCATTACAGTTTGTACTTATGAGCAGAGATGGGACAACTCAGTTCCCATTGAAACCCATGTAAATCTTCTCTGCATTGGAGTCAAAACATCCTGTGCAGTGTACAGGATATAATATATAATTAAATATATTATATATATATATATATATATACCACGTATTGTGATTTCTAGCTCGTAGTGAAAAAAAATATTTATTTGAATATCTCGCAAAAAGTAAAATGAACTGAAATTTGAACTAGTTCAGAATTAAAATTGAGAACTTCGAACGTGAACTGTTCACTTTGAGCATGTATGAACTGAACTTGAACTAGTTCAGAAAAGCTGTGAACTGGCACAATACTGGCCAAAGCTTTACTGTCATTGGGCCAGAGCAAAATTAAACAAATGTGACGTCACACGTCGGCTACACAGCCAGGCCAGCCTAGCAGTGCACCCAGTGTAGCTTCCCCGGTTGAAATGAGTGGTCTCTCCAACTGATGGTTCATACACGTTTTTATTTTTCCTTTTATATGAGCTGTAACGATGTGATTTTACCTTACTACTTTTTTAACAATAATTGATTAGCTTGTTATAGTTATACACTAATGAACACTTAGTTCATTGTGTGTGTGTGTGTCTTTATTCTCACTAAACTCCATAAACGTTACGTTGCTAAGCAACGTACAACAATCCTTAAACGTCCGAGATTATATAAACAGTCAATATTAAAAAAAATAAAGAAAACAAAAGTTTTGACAGTAAATCTTAAAACTATTAAAAGAACATCAAAATACAATGACAAAAACCCAAATTTAGAACCTTGTTTGGCCTGAATGAATGAAAAGCTCCCGGCCTGAAATGTTGTCCCACTCCGGCCCTGCCTGGAACCCAGCAGAAGTCAGCCAGTGTAAGGAAAGGAATGTGTAGAGAGGGCTGGAGAAAATGTATGGTTTATTCAGAATGTTTGATAGCCATTTTCAATAAAAAAATCTAATAAAACAGTTACAGTTAAGTTTGAGCAATGTGGAAAAGTTACAAGGTCTGGCACATGGAGACAGGACAAAAACTTGTCACACCTCTTTGATATACCATCAAATTGACTGCTGTTTTTGAATGAACTTTGTGTTCTTATGCTCAGTTAATATGCTCAGCAAACATTGACCTAAAGAGCAGATATCTTAGGTGTCAGAAAATATGAGTGAATCAGTGCCTTCATTGCCTTGAAAAAACAGTGTGTTTGTAAATGACAAGTGGCAAGTAGCAGGGTCACAATGATTACAGTATACCTGGGTGTAGTATATTGTAAGTATGAACATTTGCTATAACTGTCTCTCCGATGTGCATGCTCACACCTCTTCTCTGTGAAACTCTCCATCTGTTGTATTTTGTTGCTGGGAGGGATGCACTGGTACCACTATTTTCCAAAAGCATTACCAGTACCAATACTGTATATTCTGCAAACTGATACTTATGCAGACTTTGTAAACAGGCAGCAGAATATGTCGCTTTTACTTGACCTATGTGCACATGGCGTAGCACTTCTCCAAATCTCCTGAAAGTGCATAAGGAGGTTTCTATCAACATGCTCGGTGGCTTGCCAGTTTGATTGGTAGCTCACAAGTTCTGTGTGATGAAGATAAAAATATAAATATGAACAGAAAAAAACCTTCATGTGGATTGCATTTGGAATCAGGTCTGCACTATTATTGTCGGGTCTGTGTACATTGTCTCAATAAAAAGGCTGGAGATCGCTGGAGAAGGGCATCACAGTTCAGGTCAGAAATGCACGGCCTGCCACTGAGCTTTTTAGAATGTTCTCTTCACATAGCTTCACAACCTCTTTTTCAAATTGTTAATTTCTGTGTCTTGTTTTGTTGTTTTTATTTTCTATCTTTGTTAATGTTTATATTTTGCATAATGTTTGAATAAAGTTCTTACTGCTACATTAGGCTCTGTGGGGTATCCGCCCAGTATATGACTTTGTAGGCGAGTATGAGTATTGGACGCAATAACAGATCACAGTTTGTTGAATTGCTTTATGGAAAACATTGATATTGAGTTTTAAAATGTTGCAATTCTATCAATAGAAAAAAAAAGAGAGGTCCACCCTCACTCGGTCAATCAGCTCTCAGCCCAAAGCAACAAATAAATAAATCACTTTTTTTTTTTAAGAAAAATGAGCATGTTTTCTAGTAAGAATTTTGTGGTCTCAACATTAATTTTTCTGTTGGACAAGGTACATGTGTAATTTCTGAGAGTATGGTTATGTAAGTTAAGTAATACCAATGGGAAAGTTAAAACAGATTTAAATATAACCTTTCTGCCTGTAAACACACTTGTAAGTGCAGTCTTTCCTCCTGGAGCAGAGCCAATGAGTGTCATTGTCCCGGCTTCATAGACCCCGGCCCCTTGTGTCAGGAGCTGCACTTTTGACTTTCACTGTTTAATGAAGCAGCACAGAGAAATGACCCATCCGGAGGTTTCCATCAGCTGGATGTGCGCGCAGCGGCGGCGACAAGGGGCCGTTCAGCCCCACTTATTCACAAATGGAGTCAATATTTCATCCTAATTCTCTCTTTTCTACGCAGTGTTCGACAAAGCCTCGCTACATTCACCGAGCAAAGCATCCGCAAACGTTCACCTCTATAAGTCAGCAAAAAGATGGCCGCCTTTAGAGATGAAAGTGCGTTTGAGCAGGTCCAGTGCGCAGGCGAGAGCTGTTTTCACTGTAATGCAAAACAACATTAACCTCTATCTTGGGAATTCACTGCATTACCGTTTCTTATCCAAACCACTTGGCCTGTACGCTCTGTCAGGAAGTGCAGTGTCTCTGAACACGTTTCCCTGCAACATGCACACACACAACCACAAACATACACCACATTCATACACACGTGCATACACTAATGAAATTTGTAAAAACAAATGGTGCACGCCGGGTTTTGTCTTCACCCAGGAAGCACTAATCCCTGAAGCTGACAGTAATAGCTTGTCAGACACAAACAGTCTCCCACACGCAGACGCACTCGCATGCTCACTTAGCAGCTTGTGTTGCATTAGCCACACGACACGCAGCAGCTGTAACCTGTTCAAACTTCATGTGTGACTGTTCACTCCCAATTAATCAAAATAAGACTAGGTGAAAGATCAGCTGTGTCACAAAATGGTGAAAATACACAAAAGTATACTCACATATGGACAATGTCTTGTGACTATGACAAGATTTTCATTTTGACTCAATTTAAATTGCACTGAAAGCTATATTAGAGTAATGTTGTATTAAAGGGCCACCATGAACACAAACACACATGATATTAGTTATTTCAGGTGTGTGACCATCATGTACTATGCATCAGTCTGGAATCCCACCAAAATGAAACTATATTGTTATAGAAACTACTACTTAATCCATTTCTGGGTCGGGGGGGTGATCCTCCTGCAGGTGGTGAGTCCACAGGAGAATGGCTGCTTTGTTGGTGCCTTAATCTTTCAGTGGGGTTTCAGGAAAAGCGGGGTGAAGTGTCTTGCCCAAAGACAAATCGACAGCAGACATCAGTGAGAGTCAGTGCTCGAACCCATGACCTTCAGGCTTAAAGGGCAATGCTCCTCCAACTGAGCCACTGTCCCCCCCCCATGGTTTCAGTGCTCCCACAGCATGAAGGTCCAGCGCTCCGTTCAAACCAAATTTAAAACACACTCTCCCCTTCAGATAAACCAGTACAAGCAGGACTATAGCTGCTGCAAGAGGGTTCATGAGCTGCTGAGGAAAATGTTCATAAAAGTCCCCAGTGTGGGACGAATAAAGGATCACTTAATAGATGTCCTGGATCATCATTTACAGATCGATTGGTTCTCTAGTACTTTGACGACGAATTGACAATTTTTTATAGTCCTCTGAGACAGAGTACAGGTTTCAAACGCTCATTTGCTAAAAGAAACCGTGTGTACTCAGCCACAGTAGCATGCTTGTTGCTACCTTCCATCACTGGTAAAAGTGATTTTCCACATCTGTCTAAATCTGCCAAAGCCAAACTGACATGTGGCCATCTTGAAAGTGCCGCTTCCATTTGACACCAAAGCCTTTTCTTTCTTCAAACACAGACCCTCGCCATCTGAGGTTGCAGCCTGATCACATTTGCACTTCAAAACATTGTACCCTTTTAATCAGCTATTGTGCATGCCCAGTCAACCACTGCAGACATTCTGAGCGGAATCTCACAGCGAGGCGCACAAAGCTATCTTTGATTATACGCCGGCCCATGGGGAAACTTTATCAAACTGCTCTCACTACCGACAGAGAAGGAGTGAAGGACCGGCTGCTCCATCGCTGAGGCCCAATGAAGACGAGAAAGCAAAAACTCGCCTTTGATCCAGACGTAAGTGTCTCAGCGGGCAAGCAAACGTGCTACCACTTCTGTCGCCCAATCACACTGCTGTTTCTAACGCTTAGCAGGTTCCCAAAACCGCCGCCAGAAAGGCAAGCTACGCCGATCATTCTCAAGACAGGAAAAAGGCACATGCATGACGAAAACTGAAGTCTGGATGAGGTCTATAGTCAATGTGTGATCCAGGGGCAAAACTGGGCTTGCAAATCAGCAGATCCGGCCCAAAATTATGACATCTAGTCCTGTTCTTGCTTGTTGTCATTCTAGATACATGCTTTTGGTTTCCTTCTTAGTAGTCAGTGTATTTTTAACTGTCATGAGACAAAGGGGGGCATTGCCAAAAAAGAATAAGATACAGTTGAGACGCTGTTAAAAAATTATTATTAGGTATACATGTGCATTCAGTCTTTAAAATCCTTGTCCGTGTTCGTGCGTCTACCATCAACAACCGGCAGTAGCTCAGTTGGTAGAGCGTTGGCCTTTGAGCCAGAAGGTCGTGGGTTCAAGCCCTGCTCAAGACTTTCATCATCGACTCCCACTGACTACTGTTGTTGTGTCCTTGGCAAGACACTTAACCTCTGGGAACACCAGCCACAGTGGGGCGGCTGCGGCTGTAAAGTGCCAAACTGCCGTTGTGTCCTTAGGCAAGACACTTCACCCCCATTGCCTAGAATGAGTCTGGTGTGTGTGTGGATGGTTGGTGGTGGTCAGAGGGGCCGATGGCACATACTGGTTGCCTCGCTTCTGTCAGTGTGCCCCAGGGCAGCTGTGGCTACATTAGTAGTTTATCACCACCGTGTATGGAGTGAATGAATAATGACACATGTGAAGCGTCTTTGAGTGTCCAAAAAAGCGCTATATAAAACCGATGCATTATTATTATTATTAACAATAAAACATGTCTTCTGTCTGAATTTAAAACACAATCCCAGACTTTGTCATCTTCTTCAGTACATGTAGAAATGCACCAAAGCTACTGAGAAAAACTTTAGTCAGGTAACCGAGTACAAGACACATACATGTATTTATGTATGTATGTGTGTATGTACTGTATGTATGTATGCATGTATATGTATGTATGTACAGTATATCTGTGCACTGTATGTCTTTCACATATTTACTGCTCTTTGCAATTCTACAGCATTGTGCAACAAAAATACAGTCACCTACATGTATGCATAGAACAAACATACAAGAAATATCATTATGGTAGAACTGTGACAAAACACACACCTCCTCATGAGTGAAGCTGAAATTGACTTGAGAGACATTGTTAAATTTAGGAAAGATTTACAGGAAAAAAAAGATAAAGGAATGTATGAAATGAGTTCGACAGATTTTGGTTTTGAACTAGTTCAACAGTTTTGTATGTGATACCAAAGCAATGAAATTACGACTATTGGTTTTAAAGAGAAAGACTATTCAGAAGTCATAAGTATGTTTCATTCTGACTGACTGGACAGAAGCAAATGATAATGTTATAAAACATCAGAGAATTGTATGAAAGTAACTGATACATGAACAAAAGCATTTGTAATCTGTTCAAAGGAGAAACTGCTGTGATGATGTCACACACGACTCAGAGTTGTGGAGGTTGAACTCATAGATTTGAGAACTTTAAGTCTGATGTGAGAAATGCACCAACTGAGAAAAACTGTTTCTTATTTTGTAGCATTTAAAATCAATGAAATCTCACCAACAATTGATCTTTCCACAAGAAGATAAAGTGGTGATAAAGTGGTTTAGCGACTTCAGTGGTGGGACAGTAACATTTAAGATGCTATAGAATTACGTGCAGTAGAACATGTAAAGATTTAATCTAGTAGCCTCTTTGTTTTATTGTATTCAATGTAAATTAAAACATTACATTACATTGCACATTTGTTTTCTATTAATTAACTTTATTATTATCATTATTATTTTTTAACTACAGTCAGGATGACAGGGGAAGCAGATCTTCCCCCTCTCCCGAAGAAGACAAAGTAAAGTGGTTCAGCTACTTCAGCTCAGCCTGTGATAATGGCCTTATTTACATAACAAAGTTGGCCGTTCACAGGTGATTTAGTTTGTTAGCTAAAATCCTTGGAGTCATTTGGCACCGTGGTGGGCTTTTTAGGTAGAAGTGCCAAATGGCACCTCCGGGAGTTCTTGTGTTAAACATATCAAGTACAAAAAATAACCAACCTTATACAAATCATAAAAAGTGGCTCCTTGTTTATTGCAAGAGTTATGTTCTAAAAATAACCTGCAAAAAGCGAAATCCACAAAGTAATAGCTATAGTAGTTTTAAGGCTGTAAAACCCCTTACCACACGCTTGATACACTTTTCTAACCACCTGAACTCACAACTGCTGAAGTGCAACCGCAGAAATATCAAACATGTTTGTTGTAGGTTTGAGCACTGCTGCAGCTGTCAAAAGACATAACTTTTGTGGCAGACTATGAAAGACAACAGTCAAAAAGATAACATTTTCCACACAAAAATAGCAGTAGCCAATCCTCCAGGACAATTACGACTTGGGTCTGTGCAGATGGAAGCCTCACAGACAACACATGTTTCAAATTAATTAGAGTAGAATTAAAAAAATAGACCCAATGAAGAGGTGTTATACCAGTGTGTTTGCAGTAATGAGACTGTGACATGGAAAGCACTTGTATTTGGAGGTAATCTCTACAGCCACAACATTGGAAGAACACTCAGAATTCCTCAAATCATTGGGGCAATGAAGACATTGACAGCTCTCAATAATCATTCAATTGGCTTTTACTTGCTTAATCGCAATTCACCACAAAGTATTTCTTCATCCGCTGTCAACCTCAGCCACACACACATCACATCTCCAACAGCAGGAGCACTCACCCATCTCGGTGTCCGACTTATTGTCCATTTCCGTGTCGGTGAGCGTGAGTGCGGAGTTGGAGCGGCTGGAGAGGCAGGAAGAGTTCTGAGCGGACTTAGGCCCGTTCCCCCACAGGGCCATGCTGCGCTCCGGGGACACGGGCTCATGCTTCTCCCTGTAGTTACCCAGAGGGTGGGACGGGCCGCGGCGTGCTGCGGAAGAGCGCTCACAGAAGCCCAGCTGCCTCAGGGAAAAGGTCTGCCCTGCAGATGACACCAGAGGCAAGCCCGAGTTAACCCAGAGTTAACTGAGCGGGCAGCGTGTAATGACCCGCGCATCACAACACACACACAAGAAGGGGAGTGGGAGGGATGGAACAGTGTGCTTAGAACCACCCCACCAGTGATCACGATTCAAAAGGGTTTAGAGTTATGGTTATAGTCCATGAACAAATGGCAATAGTATTTTTTTCACAATAGATTATCTCCATAAGCCTCCAGAACAACCAAGCCCTGGTGATCCAAGATGTCTGTCCATTCAAATCAATGACATGTGCTCATTGACGTATGATTGCACTTTGAACGCCAAAATATCAGTGGAAGAGAAGCATTTCTAGTCATCTCTAAGCCTCCCAGTTTTGTGCAGCAGATCAATTGATCTGGACTTACAATACAGACGGCCTCTTCAAGAAGGGCCAGAGCAGGCTTTACCTGCTGAGGAGCCTCAGGTCTTTTGGAGTGCAGGGGCCACTTCTGAAGACCGCAGCCATCTTGTATATTGTGGTCTGCTGGAGCAGAAGCATCACAGAGAGGGATAGGAAGAAGCTGGAAATGTAGTCAGTAAGTCCAGCTCTGTCCCCTGGACACAGTGCAGCAGGTGAGGGGCAGGAGGGTCCTGGAAAAACTAACATCTATACAGGATCATGACTGTCCCCCCCTAAGAGACACTCTGTGTGCTCTGGAGAGCAGCTTCAGTGACAGGCTGGTCCACCATCACTGTGTGAAGGAGAGGTTCTAACGGTCTTCCCTTTCTGCTGCTGTCAGGCTGTAAAGCAAACAATGAGGACTAATGAACACTACTGACGTTATCCCAAGTGATATGAATCTGCACAATAAGTTGAAATAAGGTTAGAATGTGCAATATGGGACCATATGTGTCCACTGTCACTTTACTTAGTCACTTTAAGACCTTACACTAACATTTACAGTAGTATCATAAATTAGAACATTTGAACCCTCAGAACTAATGAATATTCTGGCACTAGAGTGTGTTACTGCCATGAGGGGTGAAATGAAGCAAGGACCCAAAACGAAGACTGTAATAAATTATTATGTAAGGGATAATGTATCGATCGCATTTTCGGAAAATAAGTACCGGATTTGCAAACTGGAGACCGACACGTGGTCTGCTTCCGCCACAAAAGTAGTTATTTACTGATTATTACCTGCATTCTATACATTTTCTTGCTTATTACATGGCTTTGTGCCAACTGAACACACACGATAAACTTCAGTCCTTTTAAATGAATGCCGAAAGGTTTATTTAATGACTGCAAATAAAATAGTTCCCAAAGGTTTTGCCGTGCCGTGGCTAGGCGAGTAACAGCTAGGCTAGCTATTTCAAAAATAGAACTCTATCGACCTACATGAAAATTGAACAAAGAATTCTGCACATCGGCTGTGAGTGACCCATATACAGTATAGACTCAACCTAAATCGATAATCAGATCTTCTGCAAATGCATCCTAAATGTTTTTATTAATGTTAATGGTTAAGTCTGGGTTTACCACAATTAAATTTATTCCGCATTAAATGAAAACGTTAACGGGTATTTTTGAAAACCTCCCTGCATGTGGATGCAGGAATGTATATATATGTACATTCCTGCATATATATATATATATAATGTATTATCTGCTTTACATTTTTCTGATTAATTGTTATTTGTGTTTATTGAGCAGAGCTAGCGAGAGAAGTAATGACAAGCGCCGTGTTGCTGAAAGCCCATTAACGAAGTGACATGCAGAGTGATCTTTACACACCTGAATTACAAATTGTGTTGCCATGGACAGAGGCCATTATTGGTTTGACAGGTTCTTTATGGATGGATAGATACTTTATGGATCCCCGTAGGATCAATAAAAATCCAAACGGAACACAGCCAGACAAATACAATGGACCAGCAACAAGGGGAGAGAAGTACAGGGTCCAAATAGACACAGACACAGGTGAAACACATTAGGGCAGGGCAGACAATCAAAACAGGGTCAAACTAAATTGAAACTAAAACAAAGTACAAAAATAATATCCATGGAGATAGATGGATTGATAGATACTTTATTGATCTCCCGTAGGAGAAATTCAGATGTCCAGGAGCAGCAAAAAAACAAACATGCAGCCCGCGGAGATTCATTCTGGAAGACTGACTGCTACAGCCCATCCCTTCCAGGCCTGCCTCACATCCTCAGCCTATCGCTCAGCAAACGCCCATTTCCAACCAACCTATGCCCGCCAAGCCAGCAGCTTCAAAGGCGGAGAACTCCCACTTTACGGCCTTCCCAAAGCCTTGCAACCACCGCCTCCCCTCCTCCTCCTTGTTTCTCCCTGCTGCCCGAATGCCACCACCAGCAGCTAGGTCCCGGGGGGATCGGCGCGCACTCACGCAGGAGCCTCGATGACTGAACGGCGCACCGGGGCCTAGGGCACCAAACTACCTATCAATAAAAACATTCAAACTGCATTTAGTCTTATGAAGTCTCTCCAGTTTGAAATGACAGTTGCTGATTTATCTGAAGATTTATACATACAAGTATATACTTCTTGCCCTTGAGGATGCAGTATTTTATACTTTAGATTTGTATTAAGCTATATACAGTAGGTCCCATTTCGTTTTGTCGCCTTTCACGCGTGAATCACACGAGACTCACGTCTTTTATTATTTTATCTCATCGCTCTTTCTTCTCTCTTCACCGGACAACTATCTGTGGCTTTAAGCCTAGCGTACTGTACATTGGACTGATTATATCCGTCGCCTATGAGTTTCTGCCCCGCGCACATCGACAATCTGGTTAAAACGGGCAACTCCTTGTAGCAGGCCAGTCTCTGGAATAACCCGCAGACATTAAAACTACTGCATATAACGTAAACTTTTGCATCACGTTGGTGATCTTTCCAAAAAGAGAGAATATCGTTATGGAAAGAGAAACTATTGGTAATATAACGCTGAACGTTATCTGACTCAAACAGCTCCGCTGGTGTCTCCTCCCACTCAGAAAAAAAGCAGACGCCTTTTCTCTGGCATCTCTAACATTTATAATAAATACATAAATATAACAATCATAATGAAGATGCTTTCAAATAATTTAGCAAGCTGTAATTCATTTATTTTAACTCCACACGGCTCCTCCCCTGCCAAACTTCTCTCGCTGCTCTCTCCTCCGCAAACCACTAAATGAGGAAAAGGGAATATTCACTCAATCTATTTTGAATGTTACACATATAAGTCTAGTCTAAGCACGTGTAACACCTGTAGCCCGTGTATTTACCACAGACTGTAAGTATTAAAGTAATGAGGCCCCTGCTTTAGGCCTCTGCTGTGAGGCCCTAATGTACCTACCAGTAGCGGCGCCAGGTTTGCAATTTTGGGTAGGCCTGCATGATTAGTAAGTAGGCCAAATTCGCTTGCAAACTACAAAGGCTAGCTGGAATTGGGGTTTCAAAGAATATGGCTCAAACGCACACACACACGCACACGCACTCACGCGCGCACATACACCCAAGCTCATTTATGAAACTTGCGTAGAAAAAGGTGTACATTTTGGGTGTATATTCCATTTACGCAAAATCCACTGTCGGATTTATGAACATGTGAGATCCGCCCAGATCTGAGCGTACGCAGCTGCGGGTGTTGATAAATCGACTGAATACGAAAATATTTATGAAAGTCACACCTAGAATTATGCAGCAATCGCGTGTTTCACGCCCCGTCTTCGTGACAGGTCAGCAGGAAGCCGGCCTAAAAGACTGTTTGGAAGCCTCAAAAGGGACGTTTTGTTTGTTCATGTTTATGTAAAAATAAATATACTCTATATATTCAGCTGCGTTTTGAACAAATTTGCTAAAATGTTTTGATACATTAGAAAAATCTCTCTTGAATTGTAGAAGTGAATAAATATAGATTGATTGAATGAATGAATAATTCATATATATTATGCAGCGGTGGCTCTGAATGAAGCGTCTGCAGCGTCTTGGACGCAGCCTGGCTCGGGGTAGAAGTGCGCATTGAAGCGCTGTACACTTCAGAGAGCGTTTGCGGTCCAGATTTCACAAAGAAACTCTGGAGCCAAAACTTCTGCACATGTGGCGCGACCTCTCACGGCACTCGCTGCGCACTCTGGACAGGGCAGTGAGACATTTGTGAGTGAGCAATACCATCGATGCGTTATTGGGGTGTGTGTCTGTGTGAGGGTTACACAAATCTAATGAAATAACACATTGCTTTAGATGTGAATGAGGAATACAAATAGCCGTATGTAATTACGCAGCGCAGAGCCTGCCACAGCAATAGATGGGTCACACATCCCTGTTGCGTAAAGTGTATTTATAGAGCCTTTGACTGTCCAGGATCACAAAGCGCTTCACATTTTAAAAACATACAGATCAAAATAATACACACACAAGTCAGATTTAATAGAAGGTTCTCATCATGAGCTGTGATTTATTCGAAGTTTGCGTGTTTCCATTAGACTTTTTCTGATGCGCAAATTTAAATTTTGAAACATGATCCTCAATGAAAACATAGCATATAATTTTGCCAGAGGGAATATGTTTATTGTTGTCCATATCTTGAATTTCATGCGTGTTTTGGCGTGTTGTGCCGAAGGTTGAGATCAGCGTAGATTTACACCACCTCCAGACCTGGCGTATATTTTGTGCGTATTGTACGCTCACGTCCAGATAGATAAATGCGGAAAAGTGTAATATTTTGCGTACGCCTCATTTACCCTGATTTGGCCGTACGCAGGTTTCATACATGAGGCCCACAGTGAGTCTCACACAGGCCTAGAGTTTACCTCATCAGTGCGAGGCCAGCCTGGCCTGACCCTCCTCCTCTGGGACCTACGGGCCCGGGCCTCTGGCTCCTCTACCTCACAAAGTTCACGCTGAACTGTCTTAAAACTAAAATGAAAAAGGCTGCTCTTTTGTGAATGTTTTGAGAGCGTTGTCAATCTTTAAGACGAGGAATAGCTGTTGTTCTCGGGAACGAGCTTCACGCTGTGTGATATGATATTGGACAAAATTGTTCAGCCAATAAACAGGACTATATTTGAAGCAACGTATAGGAACGTGATGACGCTCAGGGGGTTATATTTTCTTAAAACATTAGAACGCAACATTTAGGCATTACCAATAATTTGTGTATAAAAATAACAATATTTAAATTATGACTTTTAATAAAAAAGGCTAATGACTTGAGAGGCGAAGAACAAATTTGAGTAGGCCAAGAAAAAAACTGGTAGGCACCGGCCTACCCAGGCCTATCCCTGCCGCCGCGGCTGGTACCTACTTTGCATATGAATGCAGCGAAACACTGCGGCCGGCCGAGCGCTAATGGCCCTAATTAGCATATGAAGCAGCAGCATTGGCGGATACCACTACTTTCAAACTCGTGATTGGCTGAAAAATCACACGTGGCCAGCCCACGTGGGATTACTCCCCATTGGTAGCTTACTGCCCATTGTATGAAGCTTACTCCCCATTGGATGAAATCACTACTTTCAAATAAGTATAATCTCTCGTGATTGGCTGGCAGATCTGTCACTATTGGTCACCCTGCCTCATAATTAATGTAATAATATTTATATAAATATATATTTATTCATATTATTATGTATAGAGGAAATGAACATTTTCCAGGAATATGTTCATACAAAGAAAGCTTTATTAAAACACACACACAGCTTTATGCTCACACATAGGTAATTAAAAAATTACAACTCTGAACTGTCCAATCGCCTCCTCGGGGTTGTAATTTGGCAGCGTTCTAGAGAGACGCTTAATGTGCGTGGCTCTGTACTTCCGCGCCGCCTCTAACCAGGACTGCAGCTTGACAGAGGGCCATAGGGGGCCGTGCCCGTCCCCCAAGATGCTTGTGCCCCCCCAGCCAGTGGTCTATAGTCCACGTGATATATACACAGGTACAGTATGGGCCATATTCCCCCCTCCCCCCACAGACACACACACTCTCTCGCTCTCTCCGGTGTGCGCAATGCGAGACACGGCAGGTGAAAGTATTGATTATTCCCGCATGATGCTTGATTTGTCCTAGCCTGATTTATTCAGCTTTGAACCCAAAAAAACAGGCGGAATTGGAGTTTTTACAGATTTGTTCATTATGATCAGTCAATTGAAAAACGAAACAAATCCCATCTGCTAAAATCTTAGTTACTAATATGCAGTGATGGGCAGTATTAGACATTGCCAGTATTATTCTATCAAATCACGCAGTCTAAATATCCACAACCACCAAGCATTTTTAATGCAAGGAGAAACTTAGGTAACTTTAAACACAAATAAAACAAATGGACCTGTCCGACTCGAGTGTCTAGCTTCGTATGTCTCTGGTTCTGTCCAAGTGTCTATGATCCGCGTGTCTCGCGTGTCTCCGCCTGTCTGGGTTCTGTCTGCGTATGTGTAAATGTAAATGTCTGTTTGTGGTTCTGTTCGGGTGTCTATGGTCCTGTCTGTGGTTCTGTTTGCGTGTCTATGGTCCTGTCTGTGGTTCTGTTCGCGTGTCTATGGTCCTGTCTGTGGTTCTGTTCGCGTGTCTATGGTCCGCGCTCGGAGCCCAGACGGCAGTGCGTTCACTGAGCTGTCAGAGCGGGGGTCACAGCAGCTGCTCCCGGGGCCAGAGCGGAGGATGTAACGTAACGTTCGGTTTATCAAAACATATCACAATATTTAACGTATAACAGTAGTGAATTTCACCTAGATTTCTTCAGACATTAAAGACAAGATGTTATATAATAATTGTTTAATGAAAAAACAATTTTGCCAAAAAAATGACAATCGACCTATTTTTACTGTTTACTCGGAACGTGCCAGCGTGACATCCGACGGGTTTTCCCAGATCGCATCACATATATACGTTAATGCTATTTAATTATAAAGATTAACATTAGTACAAAATATGTATATGTTGTCTGTTATGCTCTTACTTTGAAAAAAGCATTCAATAGCAACACATATACATTCACATGCACGGCTTGAACACACAGCCAATTTTACACATTTCCTTTTGACAAGGAAAGAAGATAACAATCTGATAACGTTACGTAATTGCACACAAGCAACCAAAAGATGTGCAACCAAAATTGCCTCAGACAAGAATCGAATCTGGGTTCTCCAGGTCCCAGCCTTCAATGTTAACCATTCGGCCAAGACAGAATCTCTGGGCTAGACAGGTTTGCACGCAGTATGATACCTGAGCGTCTAAGTTGCTGGCAGAGCTAAAGCGGACTTAACCTGCCACCTTGTGGCGATAAGGTGTAATATTTTTCACGCAGCTGCGTGATTCCCGAAAAGCGTGAATGAAGACGACAACACGAAATGGGACCTACTGTATAGAGATGTTGTTTTAATTTTTTTAATATAGATTTGAGCTATGCTTAATATTCACTTATCTTGTGTTCTCCTAACTTGTTATGCAACACCTAAATATCCCCACTGTTGGACAAAAAAAGAATCTCTTAAAGTCCCCCCCATTGTGAGTGTGATAAAGTGAGTCCTGAGTGCTATTGGCAGGGGTGCACATAACTTTTTCAGTGAGGTTCTCAGATGAGTACCAGGAGATAGTGTTTGGTACTCACTCCATTTTTCGCGTGTGGTTCTTAATCGAGATTTATTCTTGTTTCTTTTTAATGCTAAAATTTAGATCAGCTCAGATAATCCACTCAATCCAAGTCAAATAATGACTCACAGGGCTCTTAAAAATGCAAAACAAAACAAAAATCAAAACAATGTTCTGTTTGATTTGTTCACAACATTTAACTTTTGCCACAACCAACATCATTATGCATTATTAATGCAAGGGAAAATGTAGGTACCGCAGCTTTAATTTAGAGACACGGGGAGGACATGGACACTCCCTTAACACTAGGATCGCCGTGCTCTAAACATACCTTGCACCGCCCCCTGCGGTCAGTTGAATTCTATGTATTTTGCGCTGATACAGCCTTTTGCAAAATTGATTGTTCACTGAACCAGAACTTGATGTTGCTAGGAAATCGTGATCATAATGAAACTGTGTAAATTATTTGTCTAAATATGCTAAGTAATTGTAATTCTAGCCGGAATAAAAGGCTAAGACGACACATTGTGCGTGTATTGATTCAACAAAATTACAATGACTTTTCAGGCTAGATTTATTTTGTAACTTTATGTTAGATTTGACTCAGTAACAATATGTAAATTCAAACAATATAAATAATAGTTTAGAAAAGCACGGTACCATAACATCTTCGCGCTGCCATATGCGTCTACTTCTTACGTCATCTCCAGACTGTTTTCTCTTTCCAGCCGAAATCACAGCGGGAAATATTATCTAGATAATAATAATGGTATTCGTATTGACACGAGATCATCAGGCTTGGCTACTGTCATCGTCAATGTAAAATCTTCAATTTTACACAGGACACGATAGACAAATATATATATATATATATTTGTATTTATTTGAGACAAGCAGTGCTATTTATGATCTGAACAAAATTATAATCATTGCCTTGCAGTGCGCGCTGTGCAGAATAACACACAGTGTTATCTGGATGAAATAAGGAAGATATCCTTCTTGATATGTTGAGGGCCGCCTCTGCCCCACAGCCCCTCTCCTCCTGCAGTGTCCGTGGGTGACGAGAGGCCTCACGGCGCTCCATCCGCGCTCTGCCTTGATTGTTCACCTAATTGTTCTATTTTATTGCGATATTGTATTCTGCTTTATTGCCTTCTTCTATGTATAAATATAATAATGTAATTGATGATGAATGAAAAGGCAGAATGGAGCGACAGCGCGCACACAGGCACCAGCGGCTGGCATAACGCGGGTCATGTGCGTTATTGCTTCTGGACTTGTTACAACACTGCTGTCCGTGCTGTGAATGCACTATGGCTTTACGTTCAGATTTAGAATATTATAGGTGTTCTCCACGCTGTCACTTTCCAGCTCAAAGTCTGACATCTCACCTCCGTCAGACTGTTCTCATTCAATGTTTTGGAGCATTGCTAGAGCTTCATACCGTGTACTTGCAGCTCTATTAATTTTGTACTCCTCTCAATTCAAAACTCTTTCTCTCTCCCATATAAAAAAAAAATACTCAAGTCCCTTTCGAGTCTAATGACAACATATTGATACATTTTTATAAGGCGCGAAAAACCACCGGGAAATGGTTACTATGACAACAGTCGCCCCTGCGCCTTGTATCCCTATGGGGCAGCAGAAAGGGCTGTGGTTTAGAAAAGTTAAAATGCATGTAAATCTTGTTTTCTTTACTTTTTCCAAAACCAAAACACATCAAAATATAAACCTAATAAACTAATATAAAGTACCTAAGAAAAGTCATAAAATTTCAACTTCTGGCGTTTTGTTTTGAATACACTAATTAGCATATAAAGTGAGTGACGGTCAGTTGACCGCTAGGGGCGCTCCTAATGTTAAGGCTCCATAGTCCAGCAGCGAAGGCTAGCGCTAGCACAGTTTGACTCACCAGTTCTTCTGTATGATAAATGCACACAGTGTGACAACCACAGTGTAGGAGGACACTGTAGCGAAAGCATATCAGTTACCCACTGTATATTGTGAAACAAAGTTAGATCGCAAAAAAAATACCTGCAGCTTGCTCGGTTACAACTTGCCCCACGACAACAAACCCACCGGTGAATAGAGCGCGCTTATTTCAGGAAGTGTTGCCACGGGGACCGTGGGAACTCACGTTCGAACTCTCGCAGGAGTAAGACAACTACTGCGAGATTCTTTACTAGAGACGCCATAAAAATAAGGGAGAGGAGCGGAGACGATAAAAATGACCCGGGTTACATGAAGTGTGCAAAGGCGCTTACTAACTCAAGTGATAGTACGCATTTCTGATATTTGTACCTGCGTACCACTTATGTGCACCCCCGGCTATTGGTCATAGTGGGAATAAACCATTAAAGCATGTGCCAACACTGCAGCCTCATAACTCATGGGGGCAGTTGTAAAGAATTATTTGAACAAGTCTTGAGATGATTTATGGGCCTAAAACAGCACGGGACAGAAAAGCATCTTCAACTTTACAACAAGAGTTTGTAGTTTGCAGAAGAATACAAAAACAAGTATGAATATCGCAAAATTAAACTGCAGTAGACAGCGGAGCAGAGACCATAGCAACACTGACCAGAAGAACTCTGAACAGAAGAGCATAGTTCTGACCACAGAAGGAGAGAATTCGACAGTGAGGAGGTTCGAAGCCTCAGCTGTGTCAAGACAGTCCAACTCTCCTAACCGCTGGAGAGAACCATTGTGAAACAAAAAACGAAGTATCCTTATGATGGACTACAATACATTTATCCCATCCTCCATTACTGATTATAATAATTGTCAACACATCACCTGCAATTTCAATTGAAAGAAAAAACCACAAATTGAAGAGCAGTAATGAACGAAAAACCCTCTCCAGTGTCCAGACCAGAGTCCGGATCAGAGTTCCGACTGGAGTCCAGACCAGAGTCCGGATCAGAGTTCCGACTGGAGTCCAGACAAGAGTCCAGACCAGAGTCCAGACCATATTACAGACCAGAGTCCAGACCACAAAACAGTCTGTTTACATGGGTCCCTTCCTGTACTCTGTCTTCAAACACCAAATCAATCACACACAGCGGTAGTGCAGGCCTACCTGTTGCTCAAAGCCGGTTTGGTTTTGGTTTGGTGTAAGTTCAGGTTTACTTTGACTAAATTCCAAGTTTCCCATTTCTGAAAAGAGTTTAGGTTCAGTTCAGCTTAAGTCACAGCAGAATAGATGAATGAAGGCTTTTGGCCTACACCAGTACAAGACAATAGTATCTATCACGATAAGTAGGAAACAAACCAGAGTCACATCTTTTCTTTCAGTGTTGCACATTACAAACATGTTTGAGCACATGACAGAGCTTGTGTGTCACTGTGGAGGACACTCCATCACAACCATGTTCACTTTAATCAAAACAAGAAAACATGGTGTGGAGGACAGTCTTGTGGGATTTACTTATTTTAACTGTATATGGAGCAATTGCAGTTGAATTATAGTAATCTATCTTTACATACACAGCTTGTGAAAAAGAAATGGGAATTGATGACACTGCATAAGGGCAAAGATCTCCAACCTATAGCTCAGAAGCAATCCCCTTCTAAAGGATATGGAGTAGTACAAAAAGTATTCTAAATCTTTTATGGGTGACACTTTATAATAACTACACCTTATTTAGGCTTAATACAATATGTTGAAATAATATATAATATGCTGAAATAACAATTCATTAATCATGAACAATTCATTAAGTGTAACCTAAACTTTATAACTACTTAATTACTACAGTTAATACATGCTTAACTCATAATGAATATCTTCAAGTACTTAACTTGTTCATTATTATTTAATAATTATGAAGTAACCATTTGTTACTACATAGATGGTTTGTTACACCATGATTGAACCACATGTAAATGATTAATAATTGTATACATGATTATAAACTAATACTGCAGTGCATGATTTATTCAGTCAGTTACTCACAGTTATTTAAGAGTTTGTGTGAGTTTTTGTAAAGTGTACACTGTTTACACTCCATTAGACATTTGTAAAAGACCCTTTAGTATGTCAATTAATCATTTATTAATACTGCAGTGCATGACTTATTAGACAGTTACAAACAGTTAGGTCATCCTTGTGAGAAAAAACACAAGGATGACTACATTTTTTGTATAACAATAATAAGCCATGAGACATGAATACAGAATATGAATATAAAAATAAAAAATAAAGAGTTTGTGCCAAAATCAGAAATGTATTTTGAATCACTCCATGAAAGCCCAATTTTTGGCCCAGTAGTTAGAACGGCGGAGATAGACGTGACTACGTCCGTTAATATATACAGTCTATGGCTCTCATGGAATGATTCAAAATGGTCGCGGGGGCATGCGTTAGCCGGCACGAGCCCAATCCATTTAAACGAGGGACTTCAAAAATTTACAGCGAGTAAACTAGACTGGTCCAAAAAAATTCACTCCTCTCAGCATTGACACACATGTGGAACGGAGCTTTGAGCCAAGAGCCAACTTTTGGACCATCCTGTAAAGACGTGTTTGAGAGCTCAGCTAATGCTGTATGTTAGCATTGGCTAATTCTTATTCCGGGTCCACCCTCATCGGCCTGGGGTGGTATTGCAAGCATGTCAGTGCACGTAATTTTGTCCACTTTTGAGCCGGGACCTGCCCCCACTGGTTTTGAGAAATAAATAATCTGTTTTTTATATAAATCTTCAAATCTGGATTTAAATTTCTTATGTTATTATAACCTCCTGATGCTATATGAAAATTTGGAACAGACAAAAGTGATCAGTTTCATCATATCATTTTTTTAATTAAGAAAACGCAGTTTTACTCAAATTGATCAAAATTAGGGATGCACGATAATGGAGCTTTCGCGAAAGTTCACTGTGGTAGACCCGGCTGCTGCTTGCCCAGATCTACAGGCTGCTCTTCCTCGGCTCATCAGACCAGCAACGCCCACATCCAGCCAACCAATAACCACCAGGACAGCAAGTTAAAAGCCGGAGACTCTCACTTCCCGGCCTTCTGAAGTCTGCAAGGTGCATGTCGCTAACGCACCTGTTCGCAATGCATGCGTTGTTTTGGAGGGGTCGCTTCTGCTCACGTGTTGCTCGTGCGCGTGACCCGGCTGTTCTCCGGGCTGCTCCGCGGGGCCCCTCCGCGGGCTCTATGCTGCTCGTCTCCTCGTGGTCTGCTGCTGCGTGCAGACGGTCTGGCGGTGCCGTGCGTGTCCCTGCCTCCGATTGGTGGTGCCGCGTTGTCCCGTTGCTTTTCCCACGTCTTCTGGCATACGTGGTGGTGAGTTGCTGATCTGCGGACGGATTATTCCCTGCGCACTGGACTGCAGGCGCCAGTTTTCACCCCGTGCTTGGTCTGCAGGCTCCGTTTTCACATGTGTTCGAGCTAACTGAGGGACAATGCATATTAAATGGCAATACTCTTTATCGTCCGAGGGATATAAGAGGAGCTTACTACTACTACTTACTACTTACTACTTACTTGCAGTAAAACCACGTTGGAAGAATTGCAAGACTACCCCAGCGTGCTCCAGACGGCACACACCAGAGCTCTTGCCACAGCGCCATCTTACAGCATTAATCTTATTACTCGCAGGTCACTACTGTTAAATGAAATGTATTTAAATTAGTTTATCTGAGGGATAATGGAGGGGCCATGCATTTAAATAGCTAGGTCACTAGTATTAAATGATTAGGTAACTAAACTGCAGTTGTTGCATTTTGAAAGTGCAGCAGAAAGAAAAAGGGCCCAATGTGAATCTGCAATGAGTGTGAAGTGGAGTTGGAGCTAATGAACGTGTGGAAAAGTGATCGTTCATGCGTATCTGCCATAACCAAAGCTGCAAGATGGCTCCAGGGGACATCTGTTATTCGCATGGGAATGTTTCGGATTCGGGTTGATTTATTTCCTCAGGCTCTTAAACAACCATGGGCACGGTTCTCTGACCGCCGCTGCTGCCAGTCTCCTACTGATGCCTGCTCCCCGTTCCTACTGATGCCTGTTCCCGCTGATGCCTGTTCCCGCTGCTGCCTGTTCCTGCTGCCGCTCCTGCTGCTGCCTGTTCCTGCTGCCTGCTCCTGCTGCTCCTACTACTACATGTGCCGCTGCTGCTGTTCCTGCCGCTGCCGCTCCGCGGGCTCCCAGGCTGCACCTGTCTCTACGGCTCGGCTCTTTCAGACACGTATGTAACCTGGTTCACGGAGACAAGCGGCGCACGCTGGCGTGACATGTCTGTTTGTTCGTATGAATCTCATTGTTGTGCTGCTTCTGCTGCTTCATACTGCTACCGCTACTGCTGCTACTGCTGCTTCATTTACTTTGACATCTCTCTTCACTTTACATCTCTTTTACTGAAACACTAAACAGCTACAACAATATTCTACTGCTGTGGCCTTGATACAGGATTATTGCTGTTATTATCTAAGGATGCTTCAACTGCTGCTGCTGCTACTGCTACTGCTGCAACTACTGCTGCTGCTGCTACTGCTTCATTTACTTTGACGTCTCTTCACTTTACATCTCTCTTTTACTGAAACACTAAACAGCTACAACTGTTATTGTCTAAGGATACTGCTGCTGCTTCATGCTGCCGCTGCTACTGCTACTGCTACTGCTGCAACCCACTCTCTCAGAAGCTTATCCTGCTGCTAATGGATGCAGCCCGGCTGAGGATGCCGCGCTGCGCTGGACTCGCACCTATGCTCTCAGGGTCGCTTCGGCGGTCATGCTTCATCTCTACTTAATCTACTTAATCTTCTGATTCTATCAGATGCAGCTGGCCGAGTAGCTGCGCTGAGCTGTCAATCAAACTCCTAATCAAAGGCATCCATACCTGTATTCTTCACTCTTCTGATCGCAGGCTCCCCATCATGCTGCCCATCCTGCAGCAGCTCTGAGCGGCACTGAATTCCGGCTCATCTTCCAAGTACATGTCTGCCCTCCTCGCAGCATCTTCCTGCTCGCCTTCTGTGGCTTCTCTGCATAAGCGTTTCACTACTGCTCACTCAACCTTCAATGCGGTCCGAGACACGGCTTTTCCCGACCTATCCTACTGTCCTGATTATCTAATCTCCAACCCAAGATTCTAAGCGTAAGGGCGCCTGCAACATCAATGGCCCTCTCCGGTATGTCTCTCTGCCCCTACAGGTTTCCGCTTCTACACGGACGCTGCCCCTTCCGTGGGTTTTAGGGGGTTCTTCCAGGACCAGTGGTTCGCCGGGCCGTGGCCCGCTACTTTTCCCCGGAGTATTTCCTCTGCCCTACACGAGACATTCCCAGTGGTCGTGGCCTGCGCGCTGTGGAATCACACGTGGCAGAGAAAGAGGATCTCTGTCATGCGTGATAATCTCGACGTAGTGGAAGCATTAAACAAAGGTCGCTCTTCTCACCCAACATAATGTCCCCTGACCATTTCAACCTTCATCTCAAACGTTCAAAGATCAAAGGCGCCTGCAACACAATAATAGCTCGCTCCGACACATCTCTCTGCCCCTACAGGTCCATGATGCGTTACACTCGCCTCCGCCGCAAAAAAGATTTTAACGGACCTCTAATTCCCGCTCCAGACAACCTTCCCATAACAGCAACCTGGTTCAGAGCTCAGCTAAGATCCCTACTGCTCCTCTGCAATTTGTCTCCCCAGCTCTATACAGCCCACTCCTTCAGGATAGGCGCTGCCACGCGCGCGGCCTCGCTGAGCGACCGTGCGAGAAGCCTCTCACTCATGCTCTCAGGCCCGCTTTTTGGGGATTATGCACGCGAGCAAGCGCCGCGCTCAACAGCATCCCTCCTGGGCCGAGGGCGCCAAACACGCTCAATCTAATGAACATGCTTAAATCTAATAAATAACGGCATTTTCCTCATGGGTCTCTCCAAGGTGAAATGGAGCTTTCGCGAAAGTTCACTGTGGTAGACCCGGCTGCTGCTTGCCCAGATCTACAGGCTGCTCTTCCTCGGCTCATCAGACCAGCAACGCCCACATCCAGCCAACCAATAACCACCAGGACAGCAAGTTAAAAGCCGGAGACTCCCACTTCCCGGCCTTCTGAAGTCTGCAAGCCTCCGCCGCCCCACCTCATCCTTTTCTCATCAAAGCGTGCTTGCCTACTGCCTCTGCCGCCACCAGTGCCTAGGCCCCGGGGGGGATTATGCACGCGAGCAAGCGCCGCGCTCAACAGCATCCCTCCCGGGCCTAGGGCGCCAAACATGCTCAATCTAATAAACATGCTTAAATCTAATAACTCTAACAGCATTTTCCTCATGGGTCTCTCCAAGGTGAAATGCAAATTTGAACCGATAACGATAACCGATAATGTCAGCCGATCATTCTTTGCCTAATTGACTTTAGTTTTAATACAAACCTATCTCCTGCTTTATTTTTGACCCATACATATAACAATGAATCACTTTGTAGAGCAAAAAGTTGGAATTTATTAATTTATATTCTTGCTTCAAAGGCGTTATCAGTGCAATATATTAAGTAGAACTTAAGAAGTAAGTTTACTATTACTACTACTACTACTAAGTAGAACAATGAGGCCAATAGAAATAGGCCCATAATATTCAATGTATAACATTAGCAAAATAGCAACAAGTAACATAACTTTTCAAAAAATGTCCCCTGACAGTTAAATAAAAAAGAAAATAAATATGTGCAAAAAATGCCTGCATCTAAAAATAAATAAATAAAGAGGCAACATTCAATGATAAATCAAAGAGATCAGGGTTCAAATAAAAGTGCATTTTTCCAAAATAAGAAAACAAAAGGCTAAACCCAGTGGATTTATGATTTAGGATTTACTACAATACTACTACTACTACTCAGTTTTATGCCAATTCAGGTCGGATCAGTGGTAGATTTTTCTTAACAAAGAGTATCATCTCTGCCTTCTCACATCCTAACCTGTTTCGTTTTTCATCCATTACATTTGCAGCAGCAGAAAATAAGCGTTCGCTGTCAACGCTAGTGCAAGGGGCAGACAGGTATTTCCGCGCAAGCTGGGCCAAGTCTGGAAAACGGCTTTTGTTCTTTGCCCAAAAGTCCAATGGTGTCAGAGTCTGGGTCTTCGTGGGGAGTGTGGCCTCTGAGACTTATCAGATTTGGTGTGTTGAAGCCCGTCGACCTTTTTCCTCCACGTGGAACTTCTGCAGAGCACGTTTTGCAAACTGCGAGAGAGTTGTCTTGGTCAGACACGGAAAAAAATCCCCACACTGGTGACTGCCACGCCATTATGCTTTTTCTTTGTAAACAAGAGCGCGGCTTGGTGACGCAACAAATATGCGACATTCCCTTACGGAGTGGAGGGGGTTGAGGAGAGAGCATCATGGAGCGCGAGCCACGACAGACTGCTCAGAGGCAAAACGGAGATGATTTGTCTTTGCTATTATCGGCGCATTTTATCGGTTGATTTCTTACTATCGGACTTATCGGTTGGACGTCAAAATTGCCAATAATTGCCGATAATTATCGGACACCGATATTATCGTGCATCCCTAATCAAAATGGATTTATAGCGTTTTGGAACCAAACTCTTCATATATATTTATCTTTTAAATTGCTTTACAAAGCTATAACAGGCCATTAACAATGAAAAACATAAAAGGCCTCCAAATTGGCCCGTGAACACACATGTAACACATGTAAACACGAATAGGAGGAGCATCAATTTCGAACAGATGAACATACAACAACAAAACAGATGAACATACTATAATATAGCAAAACTATATCACAATATAAGTCATTCATATTGGTCGATATCAATAATTATCTGTCACTTTTTTAAACCTTAATAAATACATTTGTTGTGTCGGCTAACACACGCTAGCAGCACATATTTAGTCACAGGGGAATGAGAACTCAGGCTGGAGGCATATGTCCACAAGCACGGTGTCCCCCATTGACAGTCCTGGTTTAAACCTGGTTTAGCTCCTGTTTTGGCCGTTTTCAGTGTCTCAGCGCACTCCTGCCCCCGTGACGGCTCTGTGCGTGTTTCCGGAGGAAAAAGTTTGTTTCTTGCTTTTGCTGCATGCATCGAGTCTCTGTACCCACTTCCGCTACCGATAAAACGATAACAATATATATTGCGATAGACACGTGCTCGATATCAATAGAAAATCGGGTCGATAAAATGTTTGATAATTTAACTTCTCTCCGTCGGAAAAAAAGCGGCGCGGTAGTGGCAGTGGGTACTGAGACTCGATGCATGAGACAAAAGCAAGAGACAAACGTTTTCTTCTGGAAACACGTGCGGCTACGCACAAAGCTGTCACGGGGGCACAAGCGCGGAGAGACACTGAAAACGGCCAAAACGGGAGCCTAAACCAGGATAAAACCAGGACTATCAATGGGGGACTCTGTGCTTGTGGACATATGCCTCCAGCCTGAGTTCTCGTTCCCCTGTGACTAAATATGTGCTGCTAACTTGTGTTAGCCAACACAACAAATGTATTTATTAAGGTTTTTAAAAAATGATAGATAATTATTGATAACGATCGATTTGAATCACTTATATTGTGATATCGTTTTCAGCCATAACACCCAGCCCTAGTGTGTGCCATCGTATGTTCATCTGTTTGAAGATGATGCTCCTCACTGGAACTGTTCGTGTTTACATGTGTATTGAATTCATGGGGCCAATTTGGAGGCCTTTTATTTTTGTCATTGTTAAGGGCCTGCTATAGCTTTGTGAAGCAATTTAAAAGATAAATACATATCATGTATTCATGTCTCATGGCTTATTATTGTTATACGAAAACGTTAGTCATCCTTCTGTTTTTCTCACAAATACTCTTAAAGGACAACTCACCCTCAAATCCACTTTTTTTTGCTAGTAAACGATTTAAATGAGTGTCCAATAGTGTTGTCTACATATCCTGGTCATAATTTTGTCACTTTGGTGCAAATTTGTTGAAAGTTAAACTTTCTGCCTAAAACCGTCTGTGAGGCGCCATCTGCTGGCGACATGTATTACTACATTTGAATTTTGAATCTGGCGCCAACACTGGCGCGGCAGCAAGACCTGACGTCTGCAGCCCCCCGCCCAGAGCAATGTAAACGGCCCAGTCTCGTTCACGCCCCCTTTAGTCCTCCAGGCTACGCCCATTTAGAGGAAGATTTGAACAGGAAATATGAGTGACGTAAGCTCCGAGGAGCGGGGGTGAGAACCACTTTAAGTAGCTGTTAGTAACTGACTAATAAGTCATGCACCGCAGTATTAATAAATGATTAATTGACATACTAAAGGGTCTTTTACATATGTCTAATAAAGTGTAAACAGTGTACACTTTACAAAAGCTCACATAAACTATTAATTAATTGTTAGTAACTGACTAATAAGTCATGCACTGCAGTATTCGTTTATAATCATGTATACAATTATTAATCATTAACATGTGGTTTAATCATGGTGTAACAAACTATCTACATATGTAGTGACAAATGGTTACTTCATAATTATTAAATTATTAAATAATAATGAACAAGTGACATACATCAGGTATTTAAGCAATACTTGTCTCTGTACACTTTTGACTTTTTACGAAGAACCTTCCAAGCCTTGGAGGATCACTTTAGTTCACCTAACTTGTCCAGGGGCCGACAATCCAGATTATCAAACTGTTTTAACTGGATTTGCTGTTTTGAGCCATAAAATGGTATATGTTCATAGTGATTTACATTTGATAGAACTGAAGTTTACTAGTGTTAAAGGTATATAGGAGGATTTTCTACTTCCGGGTGGATGGTCAAGACTATTGGTCCTCCCAACTGTCAATCATTCTGCTGATACGGCCTCGTCCAGTAAGACCTGAGAGTTTCGTTCAAAAAGTGGAGAAGGCGGAACTTTCCTAAAAATTGGGAAAATCCTCCTATATACCTTTAACTATCTTACAACAGCTACTAACATGAGAACTTGATTTGGACATGTCTAGCAGGGGTGTAAAACCAATCTTATGTCATGTTCTCGAGCATCGAAATCCAATAGGAGATCGACAATTCACCTCCCCCAGCTTATTATACAGTACATCAGGGAAGTGTGCAAAAAGGTAAAATCACATGACAACGCAACATATTGTAGCCCACCAGTAAGCTAACCTGCAGTTTATGACACCATGGCAAGTGCAGCTAAAGGAGACACGGCACTGAAGCTTGAAGCCACTCCTGCTTCTCTAAGTAGTACTAGAATTTAACCCTTTAAGCGCCAGAGGTTTTTTTCCAAAACGCTCAATTTTGACATCTTAATTTCAAAAGGCTATAACTTAAAAGTGATAAGAGATAAAGGCTTTCTGTGAATTAGAAAAATATAAAGGATGGTCCAAAGTTTATGTAGAGAATAAATCCCCCCATCTAATTTGCATATTATGACGTCATTTGGCGTTAGAAATAGTGGATTTTAGAATTTTCATACAATATTTGTATTTTTCTAACTGACAGACATATATTTATCACTAGAACATGAACACACACAGAGCACACACTGTAACATTGTAAATGTTCATGAAAATAGTAAAAAAATATAAATCATGATGCTGCTGTGAGCAGTCTGCCCAGACGCGCGCGTCACCGCGACCCTGCTGCTGCAGCTGTCTCCCCCACTCTCTCTCTCTCATCTCCCCTGCCCTCTCTCTCGTCTAACACACACAAGACAAGGCCTCTCCAACACATTACTGTCCCGGTGATTACGGGAGGCTTGAAAATAAATATGTGGGAAGCACTTTTATCGGAGACTTTGGCGGAAACTTCAGCGGAGGCTGGAGGTCGCGGCGCGGCGCCCCGACCCGAGTTCCAGGCTTGTTTTCCGCAAATCTAACCTGTCTCCGAACCTCCCAATGACTTGTCCTTACTCTGAGAAACACTGTTCCCACTGCAGACTCTGTGCAAAGTGTCTAAAGTTAGTGTTTGGTGCGCTATAACACTCGCAGGCTGCCCCGCAGCTGCATTCGCTTCGCTATGATTTCTGCCCTGGTTCAACGCGGTCTTGCTCGAATATTTTGTATGGGAGCATGACGTTTTTTGGGGCCAGGGAGGTAGTCTGACATGTCTGCCAACTAGTGGCAGGGAGTATGAATGAATTTTGACACTCAGTTGGTCACACTCGGCCGTTTTTAACAGTACCGCAGCTTGTCGACTTAAGTCGACCGTGGCGCCTAGAGGGTTAATATGCTGCTATCCAGAATATATAACTACAATATGTGTTTAAAATATTTGGGGGAGCCAAAATGGCGGCGATGACGTAGGAGAAGGACATCTCACAGCAGCAGACAGCAGTCATAGCTGGAAACTGTTGGAGGTTTCACTGTCATCTGAACAAGGTATAAACATATTTTCATCAGTTTTGTACATAATAGTGTGCAACTCTTTTAACCTTTTAGCCTTATTTGTGAGATTCAAGCTAATTAGTGTTGGGCAAGTTAGCTAACTCTACTTGATATCATAAAACATGCTAACAAGGCCAATATTGTTTTTTACATTATGCCAGTCTCACTTTGGTTGCCTTAGATTTATTAACCACAATGTACATGGTAATAATCAAAAATTCTAAACAAAATAACTTGAATTAAACAAATATTTTACTTTTATGAACAAAAAGCTGAAGAAGTTGAAAACATAGTTGAAAACATTTTTATTAATGATGCAATCATTGATAAAAATGCTAATTAAACCGTTAATAGGTGTTAGCATTTATGGATATGACAATGTACATTGTGGTAAATAAATCTAAGGCAACCAAAGTGAGACTGGCATAATGTAAAAACGAATATTAGCCTTGTAAGCATGTTTTATGATATCAAGTAGAGTTAGCTAACTTGCCCAACACTAATTAGCTTGAATCTCACAAATAAGGCTAAAAGGTTAAAAGAGTTGCGCACTATTATGTACAAAACGGATGAAAATATGTTTATACCTTGTTTAGATGACAGTGAAACCTCCTACAGATTCCAGCCCAGACTTTGCCTGGCCTGCCAAACGATATGCTTTTTCAAAGACATATAGTCTGGGAACGAGCTTGATCTCAGCGAATTCCCGGTGGGCGTGGTTGACAGACTGCATCAACCAATTAGATGCACACAGGATATGACGCAGCAACTAGCGGCACCCAAGCCGTTTCAGTAAACACAAAACAAGGGATGGCGGCATGTCAGCTAGTGCAAATGTAAACGACTGCTGTCAATTTTGTAACAAAAACTTAAAGATACGAGGAGTTATTAGCAACTCAAAGGTGAAAGGAAGTCCCGCCTCTCGGTGCGTGATTGGACCGATGTGGGTAAAATCGTGAAATTATAGGCTAGGAAGAGGTGTCCAGACGGTTCTTCTTTTGAACAGAAAGGAGGAGTGTCTGGCAGGCCAGGCAAGCCCAGACTGCTGTCCACTGCTGTGAGATTCCCTTCTCCTACGTCATCGCCGCCATTTTGGCTCCCCCTAGCGTTTCAATGCGGAAGTGAAAAAGTGCCACTTCAAAGCCGTTTTTTTAACATAATTCATCTGAACCTGTCAAAATGAACACCCCAAATATTATAAACACATATTGTAGTTATATATTCTGGATAGCAGCATATTAAATTCTAGTACTACTTTAAATTACCATTGAGGAAATATTTGGCGTTCTCTGTGCTTGTTGACAACGTTTGGTAGGACACATTTGCCACAATCAAAAAGATGCAGATTTGACAACTGGAAAACGCCATCACTGGTCCAGCCAATCCATCCTCATTTCCATTAAAACGTCCACAGACCTAAGCTTGTGCTAAAGCTATAAATAACGCTATAGGGTTATTTATAGCAGCAGATCTGCAGCCTTATTCTGTGGTGGAAAACGCTGGATCTAAACATTCAATTAGCGTACATAAGCTACGCTACAGTATGCCCGGCAGGTCGCATCGGAGAAGTAGAAAAAAAAACAAAAAACACCATTTTCCTTCACGCGGGTGTGAAAGAGCGCCCCGCTGAAACACAGTGTCCGTATGAACGGGGGGTAGCAACCGACATCCAACTATAGCGTTTTGCTGCCGCATTGTCTCCGTATAAACGGGGCCTTAGTCTTGCTGACTCCCTGTCTCTCCTCTTCTGGTGTACTCTCTCTGGTGTACCATCTCCGCTCCCTCACTCTCTGTATCTCCCAGTCAGCGTCTCTTACCTTTTTTATTGTACTTTCTCTCCTCATGCACCATCTCTGCCCTCTCTCTTTCTCTCTCTGCTTTCTCTCTCTATCTCAGTCTCTTTCTCACTTGTTTGAATGTGGTCTTTCTCCTTGTGCACCATGTCTCTCTCTCTACCTCTACCTCTCCTTGTGCATGTCTCTGTCTCTATCTCACCTGTTCGGGTGTACTCTCTCTCCTCGTGCACCATGTCTGCAGCTCGTCCGAACAGCATTCGCGCCGGCTCATGCTCGAAGGCGTGCAGCGTCTCGCTAGAGCTGTAGGACTGCTGGGTGGGGACGCGTGGCGGTGCGTCAGGAGCCTGTCCTCGGTCCGCAGAGGAGCTGGTGTAGCGCCGCTCTCTGTCGCCCTCTCTGGTGTCGTTGTGGTGGTGCACCCCTGTGTCTTCTCTCTGGTTTCTCAGCGAGCAGAAAGGCCGCTGCTCCCTCACGCGGTCCATACTGCGCGCATGCTGGGCGGCCCGCGCTCCGGCCAGCGAACACGCACCGCACACGCTGCACACACAACAACACAACAGGCAAATGTGAGAGAACTCCACCAACAAGTCAGAGATCTATTAGGTCACAAAGTGTAAGAATTAAATCGTAATTTTTGGCGATATTGTGAAACTTGTCATGTTTATCCAAATATTTTCTAAATCATGATTTTGAGTGTTTTAAGTACAGTACATGATGTACCAGGCTTTCAAAGGTGTGATACTCTAAAAGTTAAAAGATGTGAACAAATCAGACCACAACATGCTGTCTTGATCTAATTAGAAAACAAGTTTGTGTAAGAAAGATTTGTGTGAGTCACTATTCGACTCTTTGGTTATTTGCTCAGTGAGGGTGGTTCTCTCTATAGTAATTTTCTGTCTGAAAAAGTAGATCTAAAGATGTGTCAGAGGCTTAAAATACATATAAGTGAAAACTAGTGATAGAAGCAGTATTTTAGAGACAGGAATGGTGACATGATTTTGAGCACAGAATTTATGTTGTTGTGAAAGTTACGTTAATTTGCTTTAAAGGAGCTATACCCGTTTCTGCAAGGTTTGAATGTTTAGCATCGCCCCCCAACTCGCTCACCTTTCCCCTACGCTCTCATCCCACGGAGCCATCTAGTTTAATTTGCGATCCGATACGTATGCTAACATTAGCATTAGCAAAACTTCTTGTAGGCTGTACAACAATCACCAATGAAATGGTACAAAAGCAACGCACTGCTAACACAATATATAAGTAAAAGAATACAGCTAGTTTTGCATCCAAATTTATTAATTTAAACATTAGAATATGTTAGAATATTTAATTATAATTTATTATACAGCTCCTCACAGCAGCAGCAGAACACTCCATTGACTTGAATGTGATTTCAAAACGGTCTACCGATCATTTTTTCTTGATTAACAGAACTCTCAAAACAATAATGACCGCTGCCCTTTGGCAACGCAATCTCTGTTTGTAATTTAGGTGTGTAAAATACTAACATTACTCCGCACTATTTCTGTCTGTGCAGAGAAGCTAGCGGAGCTAGCCACGCTCAATAAACAAATACCAATCAATCAATCAACACCATTAAACGTTAATCGGACAATACATTATACATATACATCCTTAACACACATGCACGGACGATTTCAGAATTTGCTGTCAACGTTTTCATGACAAAAATACTGTTTTAAAGTGACAAAAAGCGATCGCGAAAAACCCAGAAGTTACCATGAAACAGCTGTGTCGTTGTGTCCTTGGGCAAGACACTTAACCCTACTTTGCCCAAAGCCCCAACTGAAAGATCTCAGCTCCTGTGGACTCACCCCCTGCAGGAGGATCAGTGAGGGGCTGGTGCTATGTGTACTGGGTGCAGCTCTGACTGCCACCCCCCGACCCAGAAATGGATTAAGGGGAAGAAAATGGATGGATGGATGGATGGATGGATGGAGCTGTCTAGCTGTTACCTGCCTAGCACGTCCCGGTGAAACCTTTGGGAGCTAATTATTTTATTTGCAGTCATTAAATACATTTAGAATTATAAGGGCTGTCTAATATTTGTTCGAATATATATTTATTTTTATTTTAGAGTTATATTTGAATTTGGAAGTCGAAGCCCTAGTGTTAAGCAGCGCTGTAGAGGCTAGAGGACGCAGGCTGTTCTCTGCTTGTTCTGTGAGTGGAGGAGAACGAGCGTCCCGCTAAGACTCCACTCAGCACTTTTCGCGGCATACATTTCATACACAGCTGAATCAATGACCTCAAGTTTTCAATTAAATGATGTATTATTATGCAACTTGTATGAAGTAAAAAGCATTTTTATGAACTACTTAAAAAAATATCGGGGATAGCTTCTTTAAAAACACATTTCATGCATTATTTGTCCTTCATGATATTTGCTTTGGAATGTAATGGCTTAGAATGTCAGCATGAGATGGAAATACATTTTTCTAAGTGTATAATGTGTCTCTGTTGTTCACTCACCTAGTAGAGTGTACACGGCAGAGTTTCAGGGCTCTTCACACGTCACCTATTGACACGCACACACACACACACACACACACACGGGAAAGGCAAAGAACAGGTTCATATTCAAGTGTACACCTATCCTTCTACACCCTCAACACATCTGTTTCAATTATTTTGTAGAGTCCTAAATCACAACCGCAGTTGGTCTTGGAGGACTTTAAAATGTTGATTGATCAACAACAGATCAGGATATGCAATAATAAAAAACACATAGGAGCCAGTGTCCATAAGAAGCGGAATGACTCATGTTCATAAATGTTAATATAGTGTCCAAGATTATGGCAGAATATCACATAAATCTGACAATTTTGTTTGGGAATGGGACATGGTCAAAAGCTGTCCAGAGAAACATACAAATGCATCATCAGTCTCAGCTATAACAAGCATCCTTAATTACCTCTAAGGCTATATCCACACGAAGACAAAACGCTTATAATTTCAGAAACTTTTTCTGTAAACACGGAGTTAGCTCAGTAAATGTGTGCGTCCATATGAATGTAGTCAATACGCCTGAAAACGCTGTGAAACTATGCCAGACCTGTTGGTGGCGCTGTGACGCAATGACGGGATCAAGCCCAAACTTCCGTGGGCATGCGAGGAATTTTGTAAACAGACAACATGGCGAGTGGGCGAGCTGGTACTACATTAGTATGGGCGGACGATGAGGTTGAACTGTTGCTTCGGGTCACACTGGATTACAAAACCAACAAGCTACATTGTTGTTGTCATTATTTTCTGAGTGCGGCGCATGCGTGCTTTAACAAGAGGCGGGGCGATGACGCAAGCGTCTCAGATACATTGCGGAGAGGCAGTAACCACGGAGCGGCATATACGGAGTTTTGAAATCTTTCCACTCTGGGACCTGGTTTCAAAAATGTTTGTTTACACCCTCCCAAAACGCCGGCCTCGTATGGACGATACACTGGATTGATAAAGTATTTTTGCGTTTAGGCCTGAGCTTGACTTCGTGTGGACAGGGCCTTAGACAGACACAAAAGCCATAAAGCTAGATGTGTTCAGCTCTCGTCATTTTTAATCCTGAGCTCCCCGACACTTCAGACGCTTTTCTAAAAATGGACAACGTTCGTAAAAGGAGTAATCCGCAGATAGGGGAGAGTGTTTGTTACATTCTGTTTCCTGTGCAGTGATTTTTCTGCAGCTCTGCTCCAAAAAAACATCAACTCGCTGCACACGGAGTACCAAGCCATCCAATGGAGCGGAGTGACGCACAGATAGTTAAGAGTGGACCGCTGTAAACTTTCTCACACACACACACACACACACAGATATATATACACACATACACTCAGTTTAAAGTTATAGCCTCAGTCGAGGATGTCTTAGTCCTGCAATCCTCACATTTTTACACAATGGTTTTTTTTTTTTGTTCCTTGCTTATACATGAGGCTCTAAGAACAGTGACGAACCAGTATATGTATGGGCATTTATTAACATTTACAGACATTGGATCAATGACTCATGTGTTGTGTTTATTGAACTGTTTGATTCTCTGATCTATTGTTGTTGAATTAACAGCATAAACAGTCCTGCTGTTGTGATTCAAGGCTATACAAAAATAAATGGAGATGAAAGGAATTGCAAGTGCTTATCCAGAAACATAAAAAACTGCACTTGAATGCAACTCTGTGTAAGATTATAGTCAAAGTAATATTTCAGTAGAAACAAGACGAGATGCAAAGCCGCTCACGGGAAGATATGATATTTCTGTCATTGCAAAATAAGAGACTATTTTTAAGCCAAAGAGTGACTTACTCTTACTTTTAAGTCATACATATGAATACTGACAACATGTAACTAAAGACCTTGAAGTATTGTATCATCATTGCCTGACTGAACTTCCTCCTCATTGAAACAAGAAAATACAGTTTTTCTTATGTGGCACTGAAAAAGCTTATATGTGAGCTTGTCCTGTATGAACCTTCGAGTGGGCACACATGTTTATGTGAGGATAAGCGATAAGGGGGAAGAGGAGGAGGGGCTTTTCTCAGTCATCAGGGTCTTGAGCACAAACATGCACTGTTTAAATAAATGCAGATATGGTCAGGAGACTTTGTGGACAGACTTTGGTGCGGTTAAAACCATGTTTTTAAGCAAATAAATAAAGATGAGCCAGCCTTCTTAAGTCCTTAGTCCTTAGCTACAGTCCTCAGCCCTCAGTCCTTGGCCCTCAGCCCTGTGCCTTCAACCCTCTGCCTTCAGCCTTCAGTCCTCAGCCCCCGGTCCTCTGACCTCACTCATAAGCTCTCACTCCACAGCCTTCCGTGCACAGTCCTGGAGTGGTTTTATGCTCCAACTATGCTGATGCTGATGATGATGATAATAACAATAATGATAATCATAATTATCATGGTACTAAACAGGCCCTGCTGTGCTTAGCTTTAGAGGTCAGACGGGTCATGGCCAGTGGCGTTACAAGGGTACCCCGGGCCCCAGGCAACAGAATCCTTGGGGGCCCCGATACTGACCACATAACCAGATTTTATAATCCTACAAAATCTAATCTTTCATTTGGCCCTCAGTGTTTATATAGTCTATTTAAACACTGAGGGCCAAATGAAAGATTAGGCTCTTAGCTTTAATCTGCAAAAAACTGCTTGTTGATACCTTTTACCGTTCTTGAGCAATCTGTCATAGAATATAATATATATAATTTAGTCCATATATAGATCTCACTTGCATTCGAGCCTGGGTTGTCGCACCGCGAGCGCTGCAACTTTACCACTCAATCATTAAATCTTACTACAATTAATTGACTCCAGGCAGGGTTTTTAACTGTTAATGAAGAACGTGGCAAGTTTTGTCACTGCAGGTAGCTGTTGTAGCTTGTACAAGTCAACCGCTTGTGTCAAATCAGTCGGCCCTCGGGGGCCCCTTGCCGGGGGCAGCTACCTGCCTTGCCAAATGGCAAGGGACGCCTCTGCTGGTGGCGCATGCATGATGAGCGCTTTCACATTTGCTCTGGAACGTAGATGATGCATACAAGTTGTTCTTGATCAAAGCTGGAGCTTCCCTGCCTCACAAATTGCAGTGATAAAGGACAAGCAGGGATAAAGACAAGTAGTGGAGATGTCTGCCCAGGCCACAGTCGCCTCAGCGCTCCATGGTTTGCAGGAGACAAGATTTACATGCGCCGGTTTGATCTGAGATGAAAGGTCTGCGTTTGGAGCGTTGGAGGTTACACAACAGCATCAACATCCTCAACACCTCTATTCTTTTTCAGAGCTAATTAAACAAGCTTTTGTTTATGATGAAATCTTCAGAGTTGGCTTGAAGATTGAAGTATAGAAAATCAGATATGAAAGCTGGGGTACATCACTTTCAAACAATAATACCTCTGGAATAAAATCTCTTTCACTAGTTGTCACAGGCATGTATTGTTGGCCTATTGTAGATTTTTTTGATCAACTTTTTCAGACAAAGAGAGGACCACCCTCATTCAACCTTCAGGCCAAAGTATGCAAAAGTTTACATAACATAATGTGACTTTTTCAAATGTGTGTGGGTGTCTATGTGTGCAAGTCTGTTGGGGGGGCCAATGCTATGGACTAAAGGCTGAGGAAGGTTTCAAATAAGTCCACACGTCTCAATAGCCTAGTCCAAAGTGCTAGATTAAAAGTAGATGTAAAATTTCAGGCTGAGGCCTTCGCCTGACTGAGGGCCTCAGCCTGAAACGTTACATCTACATTTAATCTAGTACTTTATGAAATACTGCCACAAAACTCAAGCTTTCCCACTCCCAATAGTTTATTAATGTATCAGTTATTATTTATATAATAATAATTACACAAAACACCTCAATCAAGATAAGTTTAATGTAACTGAACCAACGCCTAATTCAGCACATTCTATCTCATATATCCCATTGATCATCTCATTTTAACAAATAAAAAGGAAACCTATGGAATAATGGAACTAACTCGCTCTCCCATTTTTTCCTGAAAAGTCCTTGGTACAATTGCAGCTGATAATGGCACGCCGCGTCGCTAACAAGGTAAACCCACTCCGCAGAGCGGCCTGGTCCCTCAGCAAAACGCTGAAACGGCAGCTCTCTCTAAGCCTCCGCTCTAATTATATTTCCATGAGGCATCTGTAAATATGCCTCGATCTTCCTGTCATTGACCTCTGTAAATAACTGTAATAAGAAGCTCAGTCCGGTCTGAGAGGGCACCCAGCCCCGCTTTCACTTTACCGGCTCTGCACAGAAGAGCGTGACTATATATGGACTCACCACCTGCTGTCACTCAATGGGGAATCTACATGTTTGAAGCACCCTTTTTACAGTGTTATTGCCCCAGTGACATCATGTTTAAATGAAGGCACCAGAGAAATATGAGGAAAAGGTGGAGAATTGCTTTGAACATTTTGTGCTAGTGTAAGAATTCATCATTGCATAGGGACAACATTCCTGATATAGGGTGGTTGGAAATGTAAGCAACTCCAGGTATTTTTGATGTGTGATAACATTTTTAAAAGCTCAAAAAAGAAAGCTTTAAAGCAAGGGTACATCACTTTAAAACCACAGCAATAGAACTCTGCACACTTACTCAGTCTGGATAATCTATGTCACTAGTTACCGGCTCTAATACAGTTTGCTTCTAACACTAATTTTCACTTTTTGTATTTGTGGCCTCTGTCACATCTTTAGATTATCTTTTTCAGACGAGAGAACCACCATCACTCAGCTAATCAGGTCTCAGTCTTCATCATCAAATAGTGACTCACAGGGCTCTATGCAAAAGATACCATGTGTTCTACAAGATAAAGACAGCATGTTGTTGTCTGATTTGTTCACAACATTTGACTTTGACAAGACTCTTTCTGTTGGACTGACTGCATGTGTTGTTTAAGTTATGTATCCCAGCTTTAACAAGCCCCTCCTCCTGTTGGGGTTTTTCCTGGAGCAGGGATCAGCCTCAGACCCGGTGATGGTCCTTTTCACGCAGCCGCCACCTCCAACAACAGCCCCATGCCGCCTCTGCATAATTCATCTCCCACTCACACACACACAGCCCCCGTGTGCACAGGCTCCATCCGGTGCATATATTTACTTTATATTCGAAAGATTTTTATATTCTGCTTCTACTATGCGCTGCATGTCATAGAATGTGCATAAATTAGGACATATTATTATTAACTTCAGCACACATACGAGTTTGCATGTTTTCATCCCTTTTTTTTTTAAATAAATGTTATTATTCTAAATTAGAGCCAAGATAAATAAATCATGTTTAGGGGCAAACAAACACACATCTCTCATCACTGTTTGCAGCTATTTGATTGTGACCTGTACACTGGATCATCAGAGCAGTTATATAGAGAATCACAATTTGCTTTGGCTCATGGTGTTCAAGACATGAATAATATTTTTTCATATATTTTCTATAATTCTATTTCTATATTTTTTGATATACAGAACAAGTGCACACTCAGTAATACAGTAGTAGAAGGAAAGGAATTATGTGTTTGTACTCCATCTTGATTCTGGACCCTGTGCCTGGAATTGAGCCTGAGCCTGAACTTGAGCCTGAGCCTGAACTTGTGCCTGGGCCTGGACCTGTGCCTTGGCCTGGTGTCTGCAATAGTCCAGCAGTGGGATAAGTGATGCAAATCTCCACTTGAGATGATCCTCTGCACACACGACTCCATTACTCATCGTCACATCGACAAACAGAGCTGTTCTCTTCTCTGCACAAACAACAGCAAAAGGCATTTTTGCTCTGAATGTTGTGCTCATGTGAACAATTTACCCAAATCACCATCAGTGGAACAGCTGATGAATGTATTGGATTTTAAGAGAGGGACCGGACCAGACCATTGCCTCAACAAAGATTCGAATCAAAAAGAGAAGATATACTGTAGTCTGATTAAAAAAAACCTCATGCTTGTAACTTCATGTTAAAATCCTCCACCCATGTTGTACATTCTGAGGCAGCTTAACAAATCACTTTACCAAAATAATATTCTCCATGGAATGGAGACTATATGAAACGTGAACATTGGCATTATCTCTAAAGCAAAGAACAAAGGTACACAACATCTGAAAACCGCACCGCACTTAGGGAAAACTGTATAATTGTAAAAGGCTTCTACAAAATGAGGAAACCACAAAAACAAAATGAAAATACTTTTGCTGACCGTTTCAAGATTCAGCTCCTGTCTGTCTGCCTTGAGTCTACTTACGAGCTCTCATAATTAGAGCTGGATGGGGGAGGCAGGGATGGGAGAGGCGGAGATGAGGGGAGGCAGTGAGCTTTCACAGCCTCAGTCAGCTCTTTCTGCAGCGGCCGTAGACACCCCAGTGGGAAAGGGCCTTTGCGGTGGCGTGCCGATGGATCGGTTTGACGCCTTCAATAATTCAACTGACACAACCTCCGATACCACAAGCCGAGGGGACCCACCCTCAGCCACACTGCTGCTGTTCTCAAACCAGGAGATCAATAGGGAAGGCCGGCTCAGGCTGTAACAGGGAATTTTCTGATTAATGTAAGTTATGCTTTATTTTTCCTCTGCATTTAACCCATCCTGCACTAGGGCCTCTGTCAGGAGACATATGCAGACACAGGGGATTTAAAGGACACATAATATGTTGACCTGGTGCAAGTTACCACAAGCAAACCCCCCCCTTTTCTGTCCAAAGGATCCTTTCGGACAACTATAATTTGACATGAGCAAATGTGTGTAATTTAGACACATGAAAAGCCAACTGTTTGACAGCCCGCTGCTTACATGTGGATCAGATGAAGAAGGTTATTAAACTACAAACTCGTCACAGAGACAATACTTAAAAAGCTGTGGGAGACGGGAGAAATCTCGGAGAGACCCTCAGGGAACGCATCTCTCAATAGATGGCCTGAGCCCTTTTAAATGGTTTTAATTTAGTTCACAAAAGAACCCCCGCCCCTGTAGACCTTTATAGCCCTGTGTGTAACCACATCCACAATAAGTTGATATTATGTCAACACATTGGTCGCAACACGACGCTACAGGCCCCATGCAGTGTTGGATTTGAGCAGAGGATCTACTGAGGTGGACTGATGTTTCTATGATAAGTCTCAGTCTCTCAGCATTCTGTGAGCGCGCCGTCGTGACCTACATTCTTTTACATACTGCTAGCTCAAACTATTTCCCCTACGCACTATGAGCAGTGACTTTCTTACAAGAATAAATGTAGGAGTATAATGTAAGGAACAAAATGTGGGAGTATAATATATAATATAATATAATAAAATATAATAATATTATACGTGCTGTTGTGGAGAAGTTTAAAGCCGGATTTGGATACAAAAAGATTTCCCAAGCTTTAAACATCTCAAGGAGCACTGTGCAAGCAATTATATTGAAATGGAAGGAGTATCAGCCAACTGCAAATCTACCAAGACCCGACCGTCCCTCCAAACTTTCATCTCAAACAAGGAGAAGACTGATCAGAGATGCAGCCAAGAGGCCCATGATCACTCTGGATGAACTGCAGATAACTACAGCGGAGGTGGGAGAGTCTGTCCATAGGACAACAATCAGTTATGCACTGCACTAATCTGGCCTTTATGGAAGAGTGGTAAGAAAAAAGCCATTTCTCAAAGATATCCATAAAAAGTCTCGTTTAAAGTTTGCCACAAGCCACCTGGGAGACACACCAAACATGTGGAAGAAGGTGCTCTGGTCAGATGAAACCAAAATCGAACTTTTTGGCCACAATGCAAAACGATATGTTTGGCGTAAAAGCAACACAGCTCATCATCCTGAACACACCATCCCCACTGTCAAAGATGGTGGTGGCAGCATCATGGTTTGGGCCTGCTTTTCTTCAGCAGGGACAGGGAAGATGGATAAAATTGATGGGAAGATGGATGGAGCCAAAACAGGACCATTCTGGAAGAAAACCTGTTGGAGTCTGCAAAAGACCTGAGACTGGGACGGAGATTTATCTTCCAACAGGACAATGATCCAAAACATAAAGCCAAATCTACAATGGAATGGTTCACAAATAGACGTATCCAGGTGTTAGAATGGCCAAGTCAAAGTCCAGACCTGAATCCAATCGAGAATCTGTGGAAAGAGCTGAAGACTGCTGTTCACAAACGCTCTCCATCCAACCTCACTGAGCTCGAGCTGTTTTGCAAGGAAGAATGGGAAAGAATTCCAGTCTCTCGATGTGCAAAACTGATAGAGACATACCCCAAGCGACTTGCAGCTGTAATTGCAGCAAAAGGTGGCGCTACAAAGTATTAGCTCAAGGGGGCCTAATGCCCCACTTTTCAGTTTTTTATTTGTTAAAAAAGTTTAAATTATCCAATAAATGTTGTTCCACTTCACGATTGTGTCCCACTTGTTGTTGATTCTTGACAAAAAAAATAATTTTTATATCTTTATGTTTGAAGCCTGAAATGTGGCGAAATGTTGAAAGGTTCAAGGGGGCCGAATACTTACTTACTGTATATATATATATGAATTCAATCAGGGAAAAAACTATCACAAATACAATCATCAACGTGCTTTTTTATCATAGCATTTCTTATGTTTGAAATTTTTGTACTCTGATCTGTGATGGCAAATTCAATCCCTGAGATTACTACTGTTGTGATTTAAGGCTGTACAAAAATACATGGAATTGAATTGAATTGAAAAAACATACTAAGCTAAAAATAAAAAATACAACTGCATTGTTCCCCAGATTGGTCCTTTCTTTATACAGTACACTTCAAGCAGATATGACGTTGAAATACTAATTATTATTGAGAATAACCTGTATGTGCGCTCCCCCAGCAGAAACACACCTCACATACACAGCACAAGAAGACAACAGAATTAAACAGAAGTATGGATTGCATTAGAATGGTTTTCAATGTCAGCTTTAGGACTGTTCTTTTTTTCGCTGCCTGCATTTTCATTGTAATGACTTTGTGCAGTGAGAGTTTGCTTTGTTGACAGACGTGCGCTGACACTCTCCAGGCACAGATTACGGCATCAACAGCTCTTCAGTCTCAACGCGTGCTTCTAATTACAGACGCACTTTTGAACTTCAGCAACTATTGACTCATTTTAACAATGGAATCTGTTCCACATGTCGTGAATGCACCTAATGGGAAGTATTCTTATTGTCACATTTACATGAGCTCTGATCTATCTTCAGTCTTCAGTAGCCACGATATACAGAAGAAAGGCTCTACAAACCAGGTCTTCATGGAGTCTTCAACAACATTACATAATTCCATACCTGTACTTGTTTTTCTCTTCCACACTGATATCAGTGTGTATCACATACAAACATAATCTCAAACAAATAGGGCTGTTTTTGCCTTTTCAAACCACAGACAGAGTTCCAAACTAACTTTGAGATCATCCCCAATCACATCGTTTTTTACAACTTAAATTAGATTAAATTACGTCTTAAATTAGATTGGGCTATGATATATATTTATTTAAACTGAGTAGAATATATGTTCTGAACTGTAGTTATTTTAGTTTTTTTAGTTCATGTATTTTATATAAATATGTTATTATTTAATGTGATACACTGCTACATTAATGTAATAAGTTCCTAGAAGGATTTTTTACATAAATATTATACAAAGGAAAAATATTGCAGATGGTCACATGACTGATGTTTTTTTATTATTTCAGATAGTGTATATGAATGAATGAATGAATGAATATTGAATTATTATTGTGTCTTGCATACAACTGTAGGCCCAGCCCTTTCATGGGCTTATAAGACACAATATAAAGAACAGGATCAGATGACTGACAGGATACAAATATAACTTATTTGAATAAACAGGATTGCCGGCGCTTCCAGGCTTTACCAACATAAGTAGCCAGTTTAAACACATTGGAATTAAACAAACATTTCAGCTTATCATCATCACAGATGCAAAACAATATAGGCTTTTTAACAAACAGAGCTCATTGTCTGCCATTGACGCACAGATGCATCAAACCAAATAGTACGGTGCGTTTTTCACTATTTTTATGTTTCCAGATATCTATTATATCTTTGATGTATGGGGATTAGCTTTAGAGCATATTTCATCGAGCCAGCAGGTAGCACCAGCGCTGCCTCTGCATGTTTTGGAAACAGGATGCAATTGTTGCGCCTCTTTTTCTCAGCTTTTTGTCTGAGACTGGTGATTTCAGTAAAACTTCCCTCTACTCGACTGGGGATTACAGGGGAACGAAACAAGCTTGAAAGAAAATTATTTTTGCTGATGAAAGTAAACAATCCATTCTTTCAGAATCTGGTTTCGGATTTCAGATAGTACACAATATTCTGTGGGTCTTGAAAAATCAATAAAAGTCCCCCATTGTTAGTCCTGGTTTAATCATTGTTCTTTCCTGGTTTAGCTCCTGTTTTTGCTGTTTTTGAGTGTCTTGTGTCCCAGTGACGGCTCTCTGATAACCTGACGTGCTTCCCGAGGAAAAGTTCATCTCTTGCTTTTGCCGCATGCATCGAGTCTCTGTACCCACTGCCTCTCCTGTGCCGCACATGCTATTCCTCAAACGGACGTGCAAAACTATTGTCACGACATTGAAACACAATCTACAGATCCATGGATGCTACGCATGGTGCAGTTGTTTTTTTGTGTGCATTTGCCAGAATGTTTTGCGGTTCGTGCTCAGCCGTGATAGAGCAAGAAGCCTGTGCCTACATCCCCCAGAAAGCCACGCACTTGTGACTCGTTTTTACTTCCTGTGTTTTCTTAAACTTAAACTATCGAACATTCTATTGACCCCATTTTCTATTGATATTGAACATGTGTCTATCGCGATATATGTAGTTATCGTTTTATCGCCCAGACCTAGAATTGAATATATTTGATATGGACATTGCAGTTGTAATGGAGAAACCACTACTGTCCTCACTTTACTGGTGTATTACTTCTATAATACATCACTTTCATAACCACATACATACTGCACATTTAAACCTGCCTTTATACTCTCTTCAGTTTGAATAAGATCTTGGTGGGTGTTCTATGTTTTAAAACTTGAAATAACGTTTGTGTATAATAGTCAAACCAACGTGGCTGCAGAAACACTCAGAACTAAGTAAAAGAAAGACATAATGCACGCTGAGCTCCAGCTTTAGAAATCCAATTCAACAACACTATTCTCCCATAATCGTTGTTCTCTTTTCTTTATGACTTTTTGTTCTTTGCCGCCACGTACAATGTAGTTAAGGACCCAGTGGTGATGCATCAGGCTGTCACCAAATATCCCTCTGTAAGCACATTCAAGAGCGCGTTCGGCTGCGCACCAACGCGGGGTGACTTTCAACAAGCGCGTGCATGGCTTTGTCACACACGCGCGCCTTTTTCACAGGAGCTCCACGCTACGTGTTCGTGGAGGTGCAATCGGTGTCAGATCCGGGTCGATGGTTAATTATTGTATTTACATATTTGATATGGACGTAGCAGTTAAAATGTAGATAGCACCACTTCCATTAGTGGTATACAAGATCAGGTCCACACAATTCAAATATACAAGATACATGTCACACTGAAACACACAGGAGTCATGTTTGAAGGCTACAACATATAACCCTTTCCCAACACCAGCGCAGCAGAAATACATGAGATCTTGGATCCATGGCACTTTCTATACAGGGACCTGATTGAATGGCTTCACACAAAAATGTCCCTACATTTGTATAATTGTATAAATATTTGCTTTTATTCATTTCTGCCATTGAGTTCACTCCTTTATGGGTTGAGGTGGATATTTAAGTTTTTATCTTAAATGTGCCTCTGTGATTTTATTACGTTGTTCTATTTTTGGTGCTTTTACAGTTAGTGACCCCAGCTTTAACTCGGCTTTGTTCAGTAGATTATCTCACACATTTTTTTGTATGAATTAAATATATAAATAATATACATAAATGTAACTCAAGAATTCAAGCTATGTTAGGTATTTATTTTTCAAGGACTTTTACCCAATTATTGGCTTATCTCTGTTCTGTCTCATTAAAGCTGGGACACCTAATTATTTGCTTTTGCGCTCTCTTCATTTCATTAGAAAACACATTATCTTTGCCATACTTGTAAGAAAGAGCCCTGTGAGACACTAAGCTTTGGGCTTAGAGCTGATTGAGGATGGTCCTCACTTTTTCACTTTTCTGTCTGAAAAGATGTTCTATAGATGGGACAGATGCCAAAATAATACACATGCAAACCGTTTTTGAGCCAGGATCTAGTTACATAGATTTTATTACACAGCTCCTTTGTGTGGATTGAAAGTTACATGCCCCAGCTTTCATTACTACAATTTCCATTTTGTGAATAGTCTTTATACACAAGATTTCATGGTTTAACGTAAAGAGAAGCATCTACTGTATTTTATTACGACAGCTCTCATCCGACACAGAGACAGGACTTCTCCGGTTCCAAAGCACTCAGGCCAAACGCTCGGATCAATGTGGCGACAGATAGACCTGTCCTTGCATTGTGTCATGTGTGTGTGTTTGTGTGTGTGTGTGTGTCTGCGTGAGTAACCCGTTGTGTGACGTTGAAATCCAATACCTCCCTCTTTGACTGAAGTCACTGCAGTCGCACAAGTGTGTTATGATGACGCACAATTAATAAGACGCTGGCTCGTCCTCACAGATTACTCAATAAAGGGTTTTTAGCAGCAAATAACAAGCATACAAGACTTGACACAATGTTCAACTCGCGGCCCAGGGGCCAAATCAGTCCCTCTGATCAACCTAATCCAATCCTCAGCCCATTTTCACCGCTAAAAGTGACAAATATTAGGCAGAAAAATATTAATTCTTGACCTAATAATTCCAAACATTTTTGACGTATGTAAACAATTTCCTGGTTTAAGTTTGACCAAGTCTTGGTTTATACCCGGTTGGTAGTATCCAAGTCCAAGATGTGTACTATAGTTTACACAATAATGTGAATATTAACATAATTAAATATTGTGTTTGATATATATATGCACTTAAATGTCAAAGTGGTGATGTGTTCACTGATCCGCCGAAGAGCACAGAAAACATTGGGTCCTTTAGAAAAATAATTAAAATATCCCAGTTCTAGAGTGTGTTCTGCAGTGAGTCCTCCTGAGCTGCTGTACAAGTGCACCACTGAGCAAGACGCTTCAAACAGACCCGAGATCTACATGTTGTTTCTAATTTCACGAGTGTTTGAAGTGCTGTGTTTGATTGTACAGAAGTGGCTGACATTGTTTGACTTCAATATCCCATTTATTATTTCAAACAAGAATTGCAGATTTGAACCATGTTCCAAGATTGTTCCTCATTCTTCACAGACATGAAATAGTTTTTAGCTAAATTGACGGTAAGAACTTCAAGCACAAACATGTCCCCCCACCACTTCTGTCTCAATCCTGGAACACTATAACATCATGTTTGTCTATTGCCAATAAATTAGTTTTTGGAAAAAAAGATTTTGGAAAAGAAGAACATACAGTAGAATAAATTCAACACCTCCCTCTAGTGGTAGAAGTGGTGTATTCAATTTTAACAGATTTTGATCAGAATCTAATATGACATTGAAGGCCCAATGAGGGCCAGAGATGAATGAATAGAAGTAATTAACGACTTTGTAATTACTCGAAAATATCTTCAAACTAGCGACATATGCCTTGCAGCCTTATTGAATAGATGTCACATAATAAAAAATCCCAAATAGAAATTAAAATTGCCAAAATAAATGAGTTATTTGAGAGAAAATGTGGTCATCACACAGCGCTCTGATCCTACAGACAGGTCACATGATCACTATGAGGCCCAGTCTCCCTGCAGTTGTAATATCACTCATAAATTTGTCATTTATAAGTATATGCACATTTGAATATACAGTGTTCTCAACAGTTTAAATTAGAGCCAAAAGAACGGATTTTATTAACTTATTTTATTTATCATTATTATTGGAATGTATTGTATGTATATAATACATATTGTATGTGTGAGTGTGTGTATATATATATATATATATTTATTAGGCCGAGCCAATACGAAGTATTGGGGAGGCCTATTGTTATTCACCGGTTTCATATTATTATTCTTTTTCTTTTTCCGCAAACTTCAATTCGATTTTTTGACCCTGAAGACATGCACGAAAGTCTGCACATGGGGGGTCTAAAACGACCGGTTCGGCGAAAAATTTGATAAAATGAACGTTTCCAGATTGTCCGACGCTCGCCGACTCTATAACGCCCCCTAGAAATTTCATTTTTTTTGACCCTCTGGGGATTTTTTTTCAAATTTTTGAGTAGGTATACGAAATTCGGATGAGTGATAGATCTCTATGAGACGAGCATAAAAGCCGTTCTAAGCACATGTCTGGGACCAACAGGAAGTCGGCCATGATGGGCCAAAGTTTCGCCACTAATTTTGACTTTTCATTTAGAAATTCGAACTAGTCCCTGGTTTTTCATCACACACAGTTCTACCACGTAATTTCCCAATCTGGACGGATTGAAGTTATATAATCATCGAAAAAAAGTTAGAAAATCTTCACCGTTTTTCGTCCCTCGCCATGGCGAATAAGGCCTTCGTTTTGGCCATTTTCGCTGAGCCCTGAGGGCCACAGGCTCAGACTACAGAGCTGAGACTCACATCAGTAATATTAGGTTATGGCCTGAACGCAATGACACTAAAATCATTCGCCCAATTCGAGCTCTTTAGCGCCACCTGTCGGAAAGTAATAGGGCACTAGTGCTCGGATCGGCCCGAAAATCGCTGAGTGTATTCTCTGGACCGAGACGAGCAAAACATTACATTACTCAAAAGTTGTACGTCCCTACACCTGACCACTGGGGGCGCCGTAAAATTAATGAATGAGCTTTTTGGGGCAAAATGTTTGTCCGATGAGGCTAAAAATGAATTCAGTAATACACCGTATGACCTTGAACACAACGATATACAACACACAACTGTGAGTGCAACAGCGCCACCTACAGGCAGTTCAAGGTGTCGCATTTTTGGCTTCGTACTAGTCCCTGGATTTTCATCGCACAAACTTCTACCATGTCATTTCTCCATCTGGACGGATTGAAGTTATGCAATCATCGCATAAAAGTTAGAATTTTGTTATCGTTTTCATGCGAGGTAGTGGGGAATTTCTCCATGTTTGATGCTCTCCTGACCACAGGCTCAGACCTACAGAGCTGAAACTCACATCGCTAACAGTTGGTAATGACCTGAGAGTAATGGTGTGAAAACACACACCTAATATGACTCTACAGCGCCACCTATGGAAGGCTTCTGACCTAAAAACTTTTCCGATCTTCACCAAAGTTGCAAAATCAAATCTTTACATCTGTACGAGCAAAATACTACTCTACCGTAGAGGGTGCATGTCCCGGAGGTGACCACTAGGGACGCACTTTATCATATAAATGAGCTTTTATATACGTAATCCTGGTCAGATCGGGCTGCCAATTCGTCGGCGTGACGCTTGTGGGACCGGCGCCCAGGACGCAGTTGCAAGAGGGGCGAGGCCTTTCATCGCCGCTTGCGGCTTTAATATTAATTTTTGATATTGGGTTTGTAACTGAATAATAATTGAATTTTGTCCGTCACATTTCCCAGTGTGCTAATAAGCCCTAAGCGCCCGTATGAAATCCCGATGAAGCAAGATCATCACAGAATCAAATATTTTGAGACGATAAATACATACACATACATTCTGTGTTTTATCCATCTCTAATAATGAAAATAAAAATACACAAAAATAATATGTTTCTCTCCCAACTTACTGTATCACAGTTAAAATTAAACATTTTTATGATTTATTTTTAAACTAAATTCCTGGCAAATGTCAGTTTTTTGCACTCTCGCACCCACTGCAAAACAAAAATAATTATATTGCATAGATAAAAAAAAGCTGTGATAGATTTTCATTTTAAACACTGTCATGTTCATAAAAGTGTGCATCCAACATGAGGGTAATACCCACTTTGGAGACCTGCAGCTTTCTTTTTTTACTTCAATCTTGGTTAACTCAAAATATAAAAAATAATGCATTCTTTACATTTAGATAATAATAACAGTGAATACAGAGGTAACCAACACAAACATAATTCTAGTTGTTGGGGGGGGGGGGGGGGGCGGGGGGGTGGGGGGGGGGGGGGGGGGGGGGTGGGGGGGGGGGGGGGGGGGGGGGGGGGGGGGGGGGGGGGGGGGGGGGGGGGGGGGGGGGGGGGGATTGAAATGGTTAGCCAAAATGTAGACAGTAGGTGTCTGTGCCCTGGAATAGGCTATACCGGTTAAAATGCATTTCTGACTGTTTAAATATCTCTTTGTTAGAGTAAAAAATAAACTTATGACGCTTTTATATTTAATTGTATTCGACCATTTACGTTTTGCTTACATTCAAAACTGCTAACAAGACATAATGGCCAAGCTATGATCCAAAATGCCAAAATCAAATACATATAGTTTTGCAGTGCAGCGCTCATGAAACAGTATGTGGCGGCGTTGTGTTCATAAAACAGATTCACTAACACACGCATGAGAATTAATGAAAGTCTGGGCTCAGAAAAGTACATTCGTGTGCAATATTGTCATAATCTTCTATTTTTACAATTTGAATAAAGACACGATTCCTTCCACATGCGCATGGACCAGAAAGATCCGATACGCACAGATTGTGTTTAACAACCACAACGCTACACACTTCTAAAAACAAACAAAAAACTGCTCATATAGATGTATTTACATCTTGTGCGTAAATGCATTCCCATCACGGTACTGACCTGTCTTGTCCCCGGGGAGACCGAGCGGGGCATAAAACTTCCAGGCATGCAGCGCGACCCTGACAAATATCCAAACTTGGATGACCCAGGGATTTCTTCCACAACCCGGCCCCCAACAGCGCCTCAATTCAAACGGTTATATCTGTAATAGTCCTGGGTGGAGCGGAGTTAGGTGAAAATATCCCAAGAAAAAAAGCAGAACGCGTGCTGTTATCAGCGGAACGCGGGCACGCACCAGCGCTATATCCAAGACATCCAAGACCCGACGCGCTGCTACAGTCGCCCGGGGAACGATCCGTTTTGTGGGAGGAAAGATGTTGGGAGTGCGCTTGGAGAGAGGTGGTCTGAGAACACCGCGCGGTTATGTTGCTTTGTACGCGCTGCACTTCTGATGCTGATACTGAGGCTGGTGCTGAAGCTGCGGCTGGTCCGCTCTGGTCCTCTGCGCGCTCGCACTGGAGGTGGGGGAGAGACGCGGCATCACAGCGTCGGAAAGGGGGGGCCACCCCCAATAACAAAAAAAAATAAAAAAACCCGGGTGGGGGGGGGGGGGGGCGGGCCAGGGGGGGGGGGGGGGGGGGGGGGGGTCGGGGTTGTGCGAGAACCCAAAAAAACACCATGTGGGGGGGGGGGGGGGGGTGGGGGCGTGGGGGGGGGGGGGGGGGGGGGTACGGGATGGTCGGTTATGGACCAACTCAAGGGTTGGGCAAAGCTGCCAGGCTTGACCATATGGGGGCTGGGGTAACACATGCATCCAAGAGCAAGCCAAACTGACAGCTGCAGGACGGGGGTTTTAGAATCTAGCAAGTCTCACTCAAAATGAAAATGAGGCGCGGCAGGACTTCAGACCTGGTCAAAGGAGGCAGGAGCTGTGAAGGGGCTGGGAATGGCTTGGGTGGCAGTAAGCAGCAAGGTGTCCCTCCATTTAATTTTAAAGAGCATTAAATATTGTTTATTGAAACTCTTGAATATTCTTTGTCCTTCTTTTCTGTATCAAATTCTGAGTCACGTCCTTTTTTGACAAAAGTTAATAGATATATTATAAAACATGAACATGGACAAAGTTAAAGCTGTGGCACCTAACTATTTTCCTCAATCATAATCCATGCAGTTCATGTCCAACAGAAAGAGTCTAGTCAAAGTAAAAGTTGCGAACATACCAGAAGACAAAATTCTTTCCTCATCTTCTTAGAAAATAACGACTCAGGGCTCTTTCTTACACATAATATAGCATGTTGTGGTCGGATTGGAAACAAAAGAAAAGGTTTAGTTATATTATGGGGGGAAAGGTGAATAAAACAATGGCGTCCCCCCCAGCCCCTTCCGTCTGAATGCTGTTTTCAAACTCATTATGCTATGACATAATATCTCTATCAAAATTACAGTTGACAAAGTATTTTTACTGCGCTACTTCTAATACTACTGTATAGTTGCATGTTGATGCCTTTTTCTCCAGTGGCGCAGCTGCATAATGAATTCATTGAATGAATAAGACCTTATTTCCAGGAAAATAGCATTATATACATTTCCCAGAGTTGTGGGCTCTATCGATGTATTGATATTCAGCTAAAAGCAACTGTCTCAAGCTTGAACAAATGCAATTGCAGTTTAAATGTCACTAAAGCCGTGGCTAAGGGGAGAAAATAAAATGGAGCACCTATTCAACCACGCTTACATAATTCTTTAAGACAAATCTAAATGCCACAATGCATATAAGAGCCACAAAGGAAGCTAGACATTAACTAAGTGGAGTGGCCATAATGTGTTAACTCCTTTTGCAGATTGAAACGATTGTGTCCGAGTTTACCGTGACATATGTAATGCGCCCGAGTGAGTTGTTGGCTAGGCTAAATGCTAAATGCTATCTCCTTTGCCGCTAACGGAGCCCACGGGGAGTAGCGCCATAATTTTTGCCAGATTATGATTTGCTAAACATTCCTCTTGCTCTTGCTTCAATTTCTTGATAGAACCAGACCGGATTACTTTACTATCGCATTTTTCCCCATTGCTAAACTACAACCTGCCCGTTCGATACAAACTCTTTACGTCACCGCCTCCAACGCTCCCTGATTGGTCGGATGGAATTCAACCGATTGTAATAAGTAATGTCTGTAAATTACTATATTTTGTCTGACATTTCAAATAAAGTCTCTCCGCTTCACGCAGCCCAAAGGATCCTCGTAGTTTGTGCTGATGGTCCTTAACTATATCAGCTCCATACACACGGTAGGGCTTTGACTTCAAAGTTCGATATTCAAATACAACTCGAATATTAAGAAAACATATATATTCGAACAAATATTAGACATACCTTAATATTCAAATCTGTAATGGGCATTATCTTTTTTTTAAATCATTATGAGACAAAGCTGGGAACTTGATCTCAATGAAAAAGTGGAAGACCAGACATGGAATAAGGTACTGGACCATGCAAAAGAAATCACCAAATCCAATAAATCATGTGAAGTACAGTAAAAAATTGTTAACAAACTGCTTGTAATTCCGGTAACTCGGAGTAAATACAATCAGAAATGCAGTAAATTCGGTCTTAAAGGTAAAATTGAAGTGGGAACTTATTTTTACCTGATCTGGTCATGTCCAACCATCGTCTCATTCTGGTCTTCAGTTATTCAGGAAATTGGGAAGTACCTTGGTATAAAAGTGTTATTTAGACCCTAAATTCTGTATTTTGGACATATACTGCACAAGCATCCAACCCGAAAAACAAAAATGCTTTCTATTATGTTGTATGCTGCCCGCCTCTCGATTCTGCATGTTTGGATACAGGAGCATCCGCCCTCCCTTAATCTGTGGCGTGAAAAGCTCCTGTCAATTTTGCCTTATGAAAGACTATATAATGTTCTGGAAGGAACCCCAGACTCCTTTATTGAAGATTGGACACCACTAAGAGACTTTTTTGGAAAAGAATGGCAGATAATATGTATGAATATGAACTGAAACCTTATTGTCTATTTTTCTTTTTAATTGATGCCATGATGCTAGTGTAAAGAACTGAATATAGTTAGCTGCAGACCTTCAGTACAGATCAATCAATCAATCAATCAAAGTTTATTTGTAGAGCGCCTTTCATGCACAGGGCAACACAAAGCGCTTCACAGTCCACATCACAAATCATCACATAAAACAAACACCAGAATCACAATTAAAACATTAAAATCACACAAAAGATTAAAACACAATAAAAACAATAAAATCACACAAAAGAATAAAACCATTAACACTTTCAAAGTTACACAAGAAATTTAAAAAAATAAATAAATAAATGACAGCAGTGCATTACAAATGGAGATAAAATCCTTCAGTTGTATGCACAGGCAAACAGAACAGTCTTTAACCTGGATTTGAACATTGACAGAGTAGACGCAGAGTAGACGTAGAGTATACAGATATATAAATGTGTTTTGTGTATGCGTCAGTGTGTATAGGATTATGTGTATGTATGTATATGTGGATATATGTATGTGTATGTGTGTATGTATGTATATGTATATGTGTATGTATGTATGTATGTATATATATATTTTTTGTAACTTATCATTCTCCTTTTTTGCAACATTTTGCTGTTTTTTCTTTTTTTTTTCTTTTTTATTATTTCTTTTTTCTCTTTTTTTGTTCTTTCTTCCCTTTAAATGAGAAATAAAACGTAAAAAAAATAATGATACAAAAAAGACTTTTATATATTTTAGATTCGTTACACACAACTGAAGTAGCCTTTTATTGTTTTAATATTGATGATCTTGGCAAAAAAGTAAAGAAAAACAAAAAATCCCTATCTAAAAAAATTAGCATATTGATGTTCAGTTATGCACTCAATACTTGATCAGGAATCCTTTTGAAGAAATGAATGCTACAATACGGCGTGGCATGGAGGCAATCAGCCTGTGGCACTGCTGAGGTGTTATGGAGGCCCAGGGTGCTTCGATAGTGGCCTTAAGTTCATCCACAGTGTTGGATCTGGTGACTCTCAACTTCCTCTTCACAATATCTCACAGATTCTCTATGGGGTTCAGGTCAGTAGGCCAGCAGGCCAATTGAGTACAGTAATCCCACGGTCAGTAAACCATTTACCAGTGGTTTTGGCACTGTGAGCAGGTGCCAGGTCGTGCTGAAAAAGGAATTCTTAATCTCCATTAAGCTTTTCAGCAGATGGAAGCATGAAGTGCTCCACAATCTCCTGATAGCCAGCTGCATTGACCCTGCCCTTGATAAAACACAGTGGACCACCACCAGCAGCTGACATGACACCCCAGACCATCACTGACTGTGGGTACTTGACAGTGGACTTCAGGCATTTTGGCATTTCCTTCTCCCCAGTCTTCATCCACACTCTGGTCCCTTGATTTCATCCGAAAAAAGTACTTTGGATCATTGAGTTGTTCAGTCCTGCTTCTCTGTAGCCCAGGTCAGGCGCTTCTGCCGCTGTTTCTCAGGAATCTTCTGCAAGTGTTTAGAGTTAATTTGTTGGTTCAGATGATTAGGTTAATGGCTTGTTTAGAGTACCTTTTCATGATATGCACATTTTCTGAGATAGGGATTTTTGTTTTTTCTTTATTTTTTTTGCCAAATTCATCAATATTAAAACAATAAAGGCTTGAACTACTTCAGTTGTGTGTAATGAATCTAAAATATATGAAAGTCTAATGTTTATCAGTACATTACAGAAAATAATGAACTTTATCACATTATGCATTTTTTTTTAGAAGGACCTGTATATATAATAGTTAGTTCCCAAAGATTTCGCCGTGACGTGGCTAGGCTTGTAACAGCTAGCTAGCTACTTAACTAGAAGTTTCTGGAACTACATAAAAACTGAACAAAAAAATTGTGAACATCAGCGGTGAGTGACCCAAATATAAATTCAATCTAAATCCATAACCAGATCCTCTACAAATGTGTCCTAAAATGTTCTGTTAATGTTAATGGTTACTTCCGAATTTACCACAATCGCTTTTTCTCACATTAAAACAATATTTTTTTCTCAGGAAAACGTTAACAGATAATTCTAAAAACATCTGTGCACGTGTATTATGAATGTATATTGTATTTTCTGATTACAGTACCATTTAAATGTGTTGATTAATTGATAATCATGTTTAATGAGCGTGGCTAAGTCCGATAGCTTCTCTGAAGAGGTAAAGGTAAAGGTGCACTTTATTGAGCCCCGTAGGGCAATTCATCCTCTGCATTTGACCCATCCTGATGCCGCTAAGGCTTACGGCAGGAGCAGTGGTCGCCGTAGTAACAGCGCCTGGGAACCCATCCCCAGATGTTGATGCTTGCCTTGGTCAGGAATACCAGAGCAGGAGGATTTTACAAAGTGTGCATGTTTTTAGTGGTAGGGGAAACCAGAGTACCCGGATGAAACCTACGCAAGCACAGGGAGAACATGCAAACCCCACTCAGAAAGACACCGTTTTGACCGGAATTCGAACCCAGGACCTTCTTGCTGAGAGGCGAGAGTGCTATCCACTCAACCACCGTGCCGCCCAGAGACAGAAGTAGTGACGTAGCCCGTTGTGACGAAGTGTACAAACTACTGTCCGAAGTAATCTTAGTATTTTACAGACCTGAATTACAAGCACAGAGTGCGTTGCCAAAGGGCAGCGGCCATTATTAGTTTGAGAGTCAGTAATGAAGAAATAACGATCGGTAGAAAGTTTTGAAATTACATTCAAATCAATGGAACGTTCTACTACTGCTGTGAGGAACTGTAAAACAAATTATGATTTAATATTTTTGAATATAATCAAATGTTTAAATGTTTAAATTAATAAACAAACAGAACTTTGAATATGATTTTTTATGTGTGCAAAAGTCAATGCCATAACACACAGCACTCGTATTTGAACTTTAGCAGGAGGAGCAGGCTTGACAGTGATTCTGGATTTCATTTTTTTCTTTCATTAAGTCTTGGGTGTGACCACCAACCCGGCCACAGTGGTGTTAGTTCGGTCTCCAGCTCCTCCACCCTGCTCCACTGTCGCTCATGCCAGCTCCGCTCCTGGCACTTCCCAACACTCTCCTGTCCCCTTCTCTCCATCAGGCCCTACTCCAGTCATACCCTCCCCTCCACGGCCCCTGTTTTCACCAACAACACTCCTGGTGGGGGATTCCATTATCAGACGCTGCAAGTTTTTTAACGCCATCACACACTGCTTTCCCGGAGCCACAGTCCCCACCATCCTCACCAAGATACCCACACTTCTTCAGACAGCACCCTCCACAATAACCCGGATCATGATTCATGTCGGCACAAATGACGCTTCACTCCGCCATTCTGAAGCCACCAAACTCCAGGACCTTTTTAAGCTTTTATCAAATTCAGGAAAAAACAGTTTTTATCTCTGGTACTCTGCCCACACTGAACCACGGCAGGGAGCGTTTTAGCAGGATCTTATTATCTGGCTCAATCATACATTACTCCATTACAACTTTGGTTTTATAGACCATTTTAATCTGTTCTGGAATCGCTACCCCTTCTTCACACCCGAAGGACTTCACATAAACCCATTCGGCAACCGGTACCTGATCTCCAACATCACCCACGCAGTCCAATCCCATCCTACATATCTCTGACAATCCACCCCCACATGCCACATCCCTCCTGCCCGTCTGTGCCCCAACATCAACCCCTTTTCTCCTCCCCAGCACGAAATTACAGTTTTGTCCAGACCCCGCCCCTACAGACCGTCCATACCCAGGAAACCGACCTTCACCAACCTCATCTCTGTTTCCCCCTGCCCTCTCTCATTCTCTGCTCCCCCAACCACATGTCTTTTAGATCCAGTCCCCACTCCTTTTAAATCATTTTATGAATCTTTTAGAGAGGAGCTTTTAAACATGATAAATTGCTCTCTTCAGACTGGGGTCTGTCCTGCAGCCTTCAAAGCGGCTGTGGTTAGACCCCTTCTGAAGAAGAGCAATTTAGATTTTAAAGATTTTAACAACTACAGACCGGTATCCAACTTACCATTTTTAAGCCAAGTTTTTATTCAGCTCAATACCTTTTTAAACAACCGAAACTTTATTGAAAAAATTCAATCAGGTTTTAGGGTGAACCACAGCACAGAGACTGCTCATTTAAAGATTTTAGATTAAATTATGATTCTAAAAAGGTGACTGTGTTGGTTCTACTGGATCTAAGCGCTGCTTTTGATACAGTAGACCAGTGTCTCCCAAAGTGGGGTCCGCGGCCCCCTGGTGGGCCGCGAGGGTACTGCAGGGGGGCCGCGGGAGGTCATAAAAAAAAAGAAAAATAATATAATTATTTTATGTTAAATTTATAATGTTTTGTTTGTAATATTAAAATATTTGTGTTCATTATTTGACTTGAATAATCCACTGTAATCATTTTTGTATTACAATGTTTGTAGCAGAGGCTATTTCCCCAAAATAAAATAACCAGAAGAGCCTATTCTTAATGTTGTCTTCTTGGTTATTATTTTGGGGGGCCACGCAGACCCGTCAGATTTTTAAGGGGGCCTCGGTGTTACTGAGTTTGGGAATGGCTGCAGTAGACCATACAATTATTTTATCGCGCCTGAAACACCTTCGCCTCTCTGGTGCTGTCCGCAAATGGTTCATTTCTTAGTTAACAGACAGATCTTTCATGGTAAGTTTGGATACCTGCTCCTCTCAGGTCCATAAAATCACACGTGGTGTGCCCCAGGGTTCCATTTTAGGTCCAGTCCTTTTTAACCTGTACATGCTCCCTCTTGGCGGTGTCATCAGGAGACATGGAATTAACTTCCACAGTTATGCAGATGACACACAGCTGTACATATCCATTTCTCCTGATGACACCAGGCCAATGGATGCTCCTTTTAACTGCATTTTAGACCTGAAATCCTGGATGGTAGAAAACTTTCTCCAGTTTAACCAGGACAAAACGGATGTTTTAGTCATCGGTCCTGAGGCCCAGGGAGAGAAACTGTTACAAAACTCCAATCGCACTCTTTTAATGCATCATCACAAATTAAAAACCTGGGCGTAATTATATTAAATAATGTAAAGTTAGAATTTCTAAACAAAATTAACACTGATGCTAAATGCTTTGTTAGAATTCCTCCAGTCGATTTTTGCCTGATCCACTTGGTCCTCTCCGCGCTGGTCTGAATCAGTGCAAAACCATGAACACTGTACTGCAGCAACAACTCAGATAGGAAAAAGCAAGAAATATAACATATGTAAAGCACAAAACAATAACTGTTTCAGAGCTTCTTAGGACTTCCAGCGCGTTCAAATGTAAAAAAAAAGCTCTGATTTGATTTTTAAGGCATCCAAAAAGAGTCAATAATCAGAGAGATATGAGCCTCTCAAGAGTTCTGTTTGAGACAGAGACAGACATGTGTCAACGAGCAGAAATACGTGTGAGGAACAGTGGCAAGAATGATGCACTTCTGACTGAGCCAGGACTCAACTAGGACTGAACCTTAACCAGGATTAACCAGTTTACCCCATGTTTAACCGGAATTAGCAATAGTGACAATAAAATAAGACTAAATAACAACCCCTTTGATTTTTAGACTGAAATTGATATATAATAATTGAACTTGAGATGTTTAAATCCTAAACCATGTTGAAAGAAAATAAATGACAGGGGTTATGCACAATTCCTCATTTTTGACTGAGCTGTGCAACGCACAATTCTGGAAATCTTTTTTTCTTTCATAACGTCTCGCGTCTGACCGCAGCAGCCACAGAGACTATGAGGACAAACACATACATGTGGATACCACAGCTTTATAGTTCTCTGGCCCGTACTGTCCTCACACTTCTCCATAGACCGCAGCGGGACAGCAGCAGTCGAGTCTCTGCAGGAGTAAACACAGCCGCAATACGCAGGTCTCCTCTGCTCAGAGAGACATGCAGCCAAACTTTATTCCCGGCTTCATCATTTTCCAGCGGTAAGTTTGTTCCGGTTGTTTTTCCTGCTATACGCAAAAATTCTTGAAGTAGCAGTTCCATATTTAAAGACTGTAATAACCCTCACCACACACTTAATGCGCTTTTGTATAGAAAAGTGCATAAAGTGTGTGGTGAGGCCTTCTGAACTCACAACTGTTGAAGTGTGATTGCTGCGATTTCAAACCGTGTGTTAATCACTTTGATCTGGTAGGTTGTGGGACTATCAAAGTTTTAGACTCAGATCAGTTTCAGACTCACATTCTGTTCAGAATCGCAAGCATAATGTAGTCAGCCCTGATTTGCCTAGCTCTATTACCAAATGTCCTTTCTTTTCAAATTCTGCTGGTGCGGTTTATAAACAGGCACACTAAAAGGTCCTGCAAGTAGTGTACTGTACTGTAATACACACGTGTTTGAATAATAATCACAGTTAATAGTTACGTTGTGAAAAAGGTGTGAAAAAAATTCCTATTCTTAATGGTTTGCTCTTTTATTTTAACATTCCCCACCCCCACAATGGTGCAAAGCATTATCTGGAGCACATGTTACCAATTAGTTATCAAATCACCCTAGCCATTCCTGTACCTACTGCAACGATCTATATTCTATTTGATCAATATATACATAGACATACTAGCAGGGCAATGTCAGAATGTGAGGAATATGTAGGAAAAGCAGTGTTCATCCATGTGATGTCTTCATAAAGTCGCCCTTTCCTGTTGCTCATAATGAAGACAGATGTGGTCCGTGTCCTATATCTGCTCATATCGATTTACCAACAATACACCATGTCGTCGGCTTTGTCCTTTCTGGTTCCGCTGTCCTCATTCACTGCACTACACTGCTTATATCCAATATAAAAATACAATAAGGACAGGAGTTTCTATTATGCACCTTATATAGCGTATGTGTATGTATGCATATGAGGCAGGGTGCTGCTTTTGAGCAGAACCTGGCATAGGTCGGAAATGAACAGTATACTGTCACAAAGTTGTTACTTTTTTCAATTCTAAATTAGTTTTTGCTGCAGATTTTTGGGGATAAAATGAAAGTGAAGGCACGCTGCCGGGTGTAATAAAATCTAAATCTTCAAAGGGAAAGGATGGTGCAAATGTGACAGCATAATCCTACAATTCAAAAACATCAAACTTCTTGGAGTGAGGCAAAGCAACTGTATGCAAAAAAAGCACTTTCCGTCATGAATAATCCCATATTCAAACCCCGGTGTGTTCCAAAGCTATAAACGGAAAAGATTGGAGTGTTTGTGGATCACATGAATGGGAGAAAAGTGCGTGCCTGTGTCACAACACAAATAAGAATACTTTAAAAAAAATAAAAATAAAAACACTCAAAAGGGAGCTGGTTCAATACAGTGCAATCGCTGACCCTTAAAAAAAGCTTTCATATTGTATTGATGTGACCATTTACTCAAGAACGTTTCCTCCTGTCATCATGTTCTTGAGTATAATATTGAATTTTTCTCTTCTTCTAACTTTAGATCCACTTTCACTGCATCTACAAATCTTTAGTTTACCATCTGGCCAACGCATTTAAGTGAATATACAAAATGTTACCCACATCTCAATGCCCAGCAGCTCAAGGGAGGCTCCCTGTCCACGAAATGCACCAGCACCGCCATCAGTGTTGCGGAAGTTACTTTTCTCGTTACTAGTTCCTTCTTCCCTTTCTGTTAAAAAGGAAAGAAGGAAACTATCCAAATTAAGTTTACTTTACTTTTGTGTTACTGTTATTATGCTCGACTTTGAGCAGAACTGTTCTGAAGAAGCTATACCCGATTTATTTTCTAATTAGTTCATAAAAATGCTTATTACTACATACAAGTTGTATTTTAATACGTAATTTAATTGAAAACTGGCGCTCATTGATTCAGCTTCTGTATGAATTCAGACCGTAAAAAGTGCTGAGTAGAGGCTTAGCGGGCCGCTCGCTCTCCTCCACTCACAGAACTCAGCGAACAGCCTGCGTCCCCTAGCCTCTACAGTGCTGGGCTTTGACTTCGAAATTCGACTATAATTAAAAAAATATTAAATAAATATATATTTAAAAAAAATAATAATAATAATTCTCACCTTTCGCCCTCCGCGGGCTTGGGTCCTCTACCAGAGGCCTGGGAGCTTGAGGGTTCTGCGCAGTATCTTAGCTGTTCCTAGCACTGCACATTCCTGGACCGAGGTGTCCGAGGTTGTTCCAGGGATCCGCTGTAACCACTCTTCTAGCTCTGCATGTAACCTCTTTGGCCAGGGTTACTCAAGTAGTAGCATTCCAACAGAGCCCTGTTATCGTATCTCGCCCACTTTCGCCTTGTTCCAGTAGCCCACTTTTCATCAACGTGCTCTGGTTCCCCAGCACCTGACGCAGACCTTGTTTGGCCGGGCGACGTCTGAGCCGGCATCTCATTGCTTATTTGTACCTTCATGGTTATGAGTTAGGCAGTAGCATAAAGGGTCTTGCCAAGGACCCAGACTGGATGTTGGAGTTAATGTGCTCCCGGTGGGATTCGAACCCTGGCCTCCCAGGTCCCAGCCCTGCGCCCTACCAACTGTATATATATATACATATACATATATACTAGTGGTGGGCTGTTATCGCGTTAACGTGCTGCTACTGATTGCCGAATTGCATTGTAGGGGTCGCGAAGGAATCTTCAAACCTGTGTACATGCATGCTTACTGTGAAATTTCCACAAAAAAACGTGACGTGCTAGCATGGATACAGCTACAAAGCCGCCACCGGGTTTGCTTCAGGGAAAATTTATTTTTAAGAAGCTTCCCAATGGAAACTACGACAAAACTAAGGTTGTTTGCACCTTGTGCAAAGTGGAATTTGCTTACTGTAGGAGTTCTTCCAGTCTCAAGTACCACCTAAAAGCAAAGCATCCCGTAGCTAGTGCGGAGGAAGATGCCGGGCCAAGCACTGATGTAGCGCCGGGGAAGAGTCGTCGTCAAACTACTATGCTTGAGTGCAACCGAGGCAAGCCCGTCAGCACAGCTCTATCAGCAAAGCTAACTAATCTCCTCGCTCAGTGGATTGCCACCAGCTGCCGGCCCATCAGTGTGGTTGAAGATGATTGGCTCGAGTTTGTTCTCCAGACGGCCACAGGTGACTCTTCTTACAAACTACCCGCGAGGCGAACTATCATGAGGAGAATACATGACCAGCACGCCACAGAGAAAGCCGCAAAAGATAAGAAGATGTTAGAGGCGAGTTGTGTGGCGCTGACTGGGGACCACTGGACCTCTGTCAACAACGATAACTACCTCGGCGTTACTGTACACTTCATCGATGCCAGCTGGGAGCTTCACTCCTTCGCTTTAGGTAGGCTACGTTATGTAACTTTAAATTAGGCCTACATCATTTCATTATTTGATTGATTGATTAAATTAATTACCACAACACCACGAATTACCACCACATATGTTTGCTTGTAGTTGTTTACTACTAGTAGTGAACTTATTCTGATCTACTTTGTCTGTCCGTTAGGTGTGATGAAAACAGAGGAGCGTCATTTTGCAGAAGCGTGTGCAAGGCAGTTTCTCGATGTCGCTAATCAGTGGAAGATAGCTGACAAAATCAGCACCATTGGAAGAGACAGTGCTCCTAATATGGTGGCAGCAGGGAGGATACTGCCATTCGAACATTTGCCCTGTGTTGCGCATGTTGTACAGAGAGCTATTGTAATGTCTCTTCAGGAAGGTGGTTTTGATGGCGCACTGGCCAAGTGCCGTAAAGTGGTCGGACATTTCAAACACAGTCCGGCCAACTCAGACGAGCTGAATGTCCAGCAAACCTCCCTTGGACAAGTTCAGGAGCCACTCGTGCAAGATGTTTCAACACGGCAACAGAGACGCACTGCACGCAACAGAGACGCACTGCACGCAACAGAGACGCACTGCACACAGTGCTGTCTCAGCAGAAGCAAAATCTGGCCCTCCCAACAAATGCTGAATATGAGAAGTTGGCAAAGCTAGAGGAACTGCTGGAGCCATGCAGGTATGGTCTACAAAGATAGCATGTTCATGAATTGGTATACAAGTTCTTTTAAATGTCACTGTATATTTAATAAATGCATGCCCTTAAATGTAATGTGAGAAAAAATGTGTAATGAGTTAAATGAATCAGTCATTACTTATTTTTTGGTATGTTTCTGTCTGTCTGTGTAGGTACATCACTGAGCTCCTTGGTGGGAATAAGTATGTATCCTGCTCTGTGGTTCTACCTGCCCTGTGCCACCTCCAGCATGTGATGAAGATCTCAGATGATGATTCTGCCTTTATTGCGCGATTCAAGGCTGCCTTCACCAAGGACCTCAACCAGCAGAGGGAGAAAATAAACCTGGAATGGCTTAAGGTATGTCAGAATGACCAGAAGATAACTGTATTATTTGACCATTATAGACTGTTAACCCTTTAGGCGCCAGAGTTTTTTCAAGAAAATATACAATTTTGATTTCAAGATTTCAAAAGGCTATAACTTTAAAATGGTTTGAGATAAAGGCATACTGTAAATTAGAAATATCTTCAGTTTGAACCAAACTTTGGGATGGAAGTTGTTTCGTCATCTAATTTGCATAGTGTGACGTCATCAAGGTGGCGGCCATTTTGGAAAATGTTAATTATTGTATAAAGACTTCAAAAAGCTGTAGCTTGGGAGTTATTTGAGATCAGGGAATACTATAAACAGTCAATGTGAAATATCTTTAGTCTGAAATGAATTTGGGATAGAAATAAATTCCCTGATCCAGATTAAAGCTAATGTTTTAGCACTGGTTCGCGGCCATATGGAATTGTATTATTTTCAAAGACCTTCAGTGATCAAGACAGTACTCTTTACAGTTTACAGTCATGAAATCTGGAGATTGGTTTCAATATTTCCCTTTCAAAGAAGTGGTGGGATTAAAAAATTAATCTATGCCCACCCCTAATATATACATATATATTCGAACAAATATTAGACAGCCCTTAATATTTGAAATGTATTTAATCACTGCAAATAAAATAGTTAGCTCCCAATGGTTTCACCGTGACATGCTAGGCAGGTAACAGCTAAGCTAGCTAGTTCAAAAACTCTCTGGAACTACATGAAAACTGAACAAAGAATTCTGAACATCAGCGGTGAGTTACCCATTTATATACCGAACCTAAATCCATCAGATCCTCTTCTAATTTGTGTTAAAATGTTAGTTTCATGTTAATGGTTATTTCCGGGTTATTCGCGATCGCTTTGTGTCACATTAAAACAGTATTTTTATCATGAAAACGTTAACAAATAATTCTGAAAACCTCTGTGCATGTGTGTTAAGGATGTATATGTATAACGTATTCTCCAATTAACATTTAAAGGTGTTGATTGATTGATTGGTATTTGTTTATTGAGCGTGGCTAGCTCCGCTAGCTTCTTTGCAAAGACAGAAGTAGTGACAGGCGCTGAAAGCTCGTTGTACTTGCGGAGTAAAGTTAGTATTTTACACACCTGAATTACAAACAGAGATTGCGTTGCCAAAGGGCAGTGGTCATTGTTGGTTTGAGAGTTCTGTTATCAAGAAAAAATTATCGGTAGAACGTTTTGAAATTACATTCAAATCAATGGAGTGTTCTGCTCCTGCTGTGAGGAGCTGTATGAATTATAATTAAATATTTGAATATATTGTAATACATTCGGACGGGAAACAGCAGTATTCTTTTACTTACAGTGAAGATCATAACAGATATTTCTCTCCAGCTCTTTATTATCAAAAAGGCCACAAAGCATGTAACATGGGGTTGTTGTATTTCATGAACACAGCTCTCACTCAGGCTCTAACACACCTCTAACTCCGAGCCTGATCTCATACTCGAGTACATTAGCGTCTGCGCTAAAGGACTTTGCGTCTTCAGTTTATTCTCAGCGACAGTGTGCAATGAGCAGCACCACCACTAGCGGCCTCTTTCTTTAAATACATGTGGAAGGAGAACTGAGCACAAGTTGTGACTAATGCGACAGCACCTGCAGATGCGTGGTCACAGCTGCTCGTGGCAAATAAAAAGTAAAGTTGTGGCGGATCAAAATAGAAACGTTGTTTTGTTAATAAATTGTCGATAGTTAATTTCTTACTTTACTTTTTCCCGGAAAAATTTGTATCGGTATTGTAACATGTTACTTTCTAATGCGTTACACCCAACACTGACCGCCATACACTGTGTACAAATGGACAATGCTTCAAATTTAAACTCCTTTTACTCAGTGATGGTTTGTGTCACACTCGCCATTAAAAGCTTGACCATATGTGGTTTATTGGTCTGTATGATCCTGCTCTGTTTATTCTTATCTTGCCTTTGTAAATCCAGATACCTACTAAAATAGAGGTAAATACAAGTAAATCCACAATAACTACAGCACATAGCTACAGCAAAGTGAAAAATGTATATGTGTAAAGGAACAAATAAATAACAGCAATAATAATAATAATAAAAATAATAATAATAAACAAATAAATGCGAGCCATCTTATTTCTAATTTCTGTTAACTAAATATGTGTTAAGGGGCATGAAACATGTTCCTATTCAGCAACATGTAATTGAATTGAATTACTTGTGTTCTTATTATTTTCATTATGATTGTAATAATGCCATGGCTGAATAAATAAAAAAAATAAAAAAATTAAAAAAGATATAGTATGAGCCCTAAAAGCCGACCAATTAGGAGTCTTCAATACATATATACTTGACAGTAATTCTGATTTTGAGGACTCTGACTCGGTTCAGATGAGGAGCAATCTTCAAGAACTCAACATTTGCGAACATTAGGGCTGGACTCATGGATCTATGGTCCGACCGGGTCCGACCCGGTTTGCGGATGCGGTCAGTTTGAGCTAGATGGTGCCATCCGAGTGAGTGTAAATAAGTGTTAGCGAAGGTAGCGCTAGGGACATCGCAGTGCAGAGAAATGTTAAGAAGCGTAAAAGTGACTCCCATGAAATGAAAGATCCCAGCTGTAAAAGTGGACATAACCAAAAAGTCTGGAGGTGGTTTGACAACATGGATTATTTTTACGGACACTAGCTAACATGCTAACACCAGCTAACACGTCAATACCCGCAACACCGAAAGAGAAGCCTCAACTCTATGTCCCAGCTCCAGATGTTGAGTTTGAGAGAAATGGTGACAGTCTTCAATCAAATGCATACATATATGGTCTTATACTGAACGTCTGTCTGTGGTTCTAAAGTCTAAAACATGATGGTATGTGTCATATCTATATCTTTTACTAAACATAGTTAGAAAGTGAAACATGGATTCATGGTTCAATGACAGTTGTTGTGTTATCTGCTGAATACTGGGTTGAAACTCGTAAAACTGGTTTTAGTTGGAGCTTGATAGACCTAATTTCAGGTGCCATCATGGAGAGAAGACAGCTCTCAGTTTGTTTGAATAAGTCAAAGATCGTAGGGACTGTTGTTTACACTCTTCTTTCGGTAACTTTCCTTGATGCATCCTGGGGGCATGCAAAATACACCCATTTTAAGGAAATGTTTGTTCTTTTTTCACTACAGTCTTAGGCCCTGTTTATACTGAGACGCTGCGCAGACGTTTCCAGGCTATTAACAGAAACGACCTGGCTCCTAATGCAAATTTCTCAGCGTTCACATGAGGTTGAAAAACGATGTAGTTCTAGCGCCCGGCCAGTAGTGGGCAGAGAAACTTTACAACACGACACACGACCCCGAGCCCCGTGCCCAGCCCCCCTCTCGGCAGTATACTCACTTCCTGTGCCAGACCCTCAGAGAGTACCAACATCATTCTGCATTTTAACAGCCGCTGTGAACATGGGAACTGAACCTAGAGCTTCGCGTGGTCTCGTTTGGACGAACGAAGGAGTAGAATTATCCTCTGTCCCGCGCTGGAAGCCCACGTAGCTAGTTTGTGTGGGCGGCGCCATTATTGTTGATGTTTGTTCTCCGCTACTGCGCATGTCCAAATTTACGTGCGGGAGCAGCAGGGAGGCGGGGGTCAGAGCAGAGGGGGATTTCACACCTATTCCCCTCTCGCGGGTGTGAAAAAGCTCCCTGCTGTGCAGCGTATCTGAGTTGTCCCACTCTGCAGGCTGGATTTGAACACTTACGTTTTCACCCCCCTGGAACACAGTCTTCGTATGAACGGTTGGTAGCAACCGACATCCAACTATACCGTTTTACTGCCACATTGTCTCCGTGTAAACTCAGCCTTATTTGTGTTGCAGCAGAAGCACAGTCATAAACACTAAGGCGAGAGCTTCGACCCCTACAACTACGTCATCAATGTTCTGACCAATCAGAGGCATTCATATTAAAAATTATTTACTGATTTATTAATTATCCATAGCATAAAAATACATTGATGTGGTGGGAAACGCATGTTTGTAATGTGTTTTATATATAAAAAAAATGTTTTTAATAGTTGCCTTTTAAGACTGGATATCACTGTGGCAACGCCAGAGAGGGAAAGATCCCAGTGAGATCCAGTATTAAAGCATGTTATTCCCTTTCATGAGTCTAAATCTGAAACCGCTCCATGTGGAATGATTAATTATGCCTCAAGCGCAACATGGTGGAAAGTTGTCATTTCTCTTGATTTGTATTTTAGTCTTGAAAATCAGCTTCATTAGCAGTGTTCTCACTCCAAAAGCCCGTTGAGGGGACTGCAGCAGCAAACGCAGTCGGCCTGAGTTTGCAGAGAAGCTTCATTAATGGTCACATTTATAAAGCATTGTTCTGCCCCTCAGGAACCCCTCACCCAAAGTGCTCCACATCCAGGAACCCCTCACACGTACAGTGGGGCAAAAAAGTATTTAGTCATCCACCGATTGTGCAAGTTCTCCCACTTAAAATAATGAGGTCTGTAATTTTCATCATAGGTACACTTCAACTGTGAGAGACAGAATGGGAAAAAAAAAATCACATTCCCTATTGTAGATTCACTCTTCCCAGTCTGGTGCAGGTCTACAATTATTTTCCTGGTGTCCTTCGACAGCTCTTTGGTCTTGGCCATAGTGGAGTTTGGAGTCTGACTGTTTGAGGCTGTGGACAGGTGTCTTTTATACAGATGACGAGTTCAAACAGGTGCCATTAACCCTCTAGGCGCCACGGTCGACTTAAGTCGACAAGCTGCGGTACTGTTTAAAACGGCCGAGTGTGTCCAACTGAGTGTCAAAATTCATTCATACTCCCTGCCACTAGTTGGCAGACATGTCAGACTACCTCCTTGGCCCCAAAAAACGTCATGCTCCCATACAAAATATTCGAGCAGGACCGCGTTGAACCAGTGCGGAAATCATTGTGAAGCGATGCAGCTGCGGGGCAGCCTGCGAGTGTTATAGCGCACCAAACACTAACTTTAGACACTTTGCACAGGGTCTGCAGTGGGAACAGTGTTTCTTAGAGTAAGGCAAAGTCATTGGGAGGTTCGGAGACAGGTTAGATTTGCGGAGAACCAGCCTGGAACTCGGGTTGGGGCACCGCGCCGCGACCTCCAGTCTCCGCTCAAGTTTCCGCCAAAGTCTCCGCTAAAAGTGCTTCCCACATATTTATTTTCATGCCTCCTGTAATCACAGGGACAGCAACGTGTTGGAAAAGCCTTGTCTTGTGTGTGTTAGACGAGAGAGAGATCAGGGGAAACGATAGAGAGAGCAGGGGAGACAGTAGCAGCTGCAGCAGCAGGAGAGTCGCGGTGACGCGCAGGAGGCGCGCGTCTGGGCAGACTAGAGTTTCGCTTTTCAGCCCGAGCCCGAGCAGGCCCGAGCCCAACCCGAGTACGGGCCGGGCTTGGGCCTCACTTCAGCGCTCAGCAGTCGGGCCGTTCCGGGCTCGGGCTCCTTTTTATTTTTCCTTTTTTTATTTTTTTTAATCAATATTTTTTATTATTTATGATTTTCATACATAATGATATGCATATATGTATTTATTAATAATAATGTCCGTTGATTGACAACAAGTTATTAAAAAAGTTGATATATTTATCACCGTAACCGGCGTGTCCTACAGCCGCAGCAAGCCGTGAACGCATCATCCCTGTTTTTCCTGTTGAATGCTACGGTCAACAGCGAACACACGGAACATTAACAGAAATGGATCAGGTGGACGTACAAAACACATTCAGAAGTGGCTAAACTTGCAATTGGAAGGTGAGTGCGTACAACAAGGGAAATCAGATGTGTCGGGCTTCTGTTGGGCTCGGGCCTATTATACAACCTTAATTGGTCGGGCTTATACGGGCTCGGGCTTAGTATTAGCGGGCCCGAACGAAACTCTAGGGCAGACTGCTCACAGCAGCAGCATGATTTATATATTTTTACTATTTTCATGAAAATGTACAATGTTACAGTGTGTGCTCTGTGTGTGTTCATGTTCTAGTGATAAATATATGTCTGTCAGTTAGAAAAATACAAATATTGTATGAAAATTCTAAAATCCACTATTTCTAACGCCAAATGACGTCATAATATGCAAATTAGATGGGGGGATTTATTCTCTACATACACTTTGGACCATCCTTTATATTTTTCTAATTTACAAAAAGCCTTTATCTCTTATCACTTTTAAGTTATAGCCTTTTGAAATTAAGATGTCAAAATCGAGCGTTTTGGAAAAAAACCTCTGGCGCTTAAAGTGGTTCTCACCCCCGCTCCTCAGAGCTTACGTTACTCACATTTCCTGTTCAAATCTTCCTCTAAATGGGCGTAGCCTGGAGGACTAAAGGGGGCGTGAACGAGACTGGGCCGTTTACATTGCTCTGGGCGGGGGGCTGCTGACGTCAGGTCCAACTTGCAGACGTCAGGTCCAACTTCTGTGCCAGTGTTGGCGCCAGATTCAAAATTCAAATGTAGTAATACAGGTCACCAGCAGATGGCGCCTCACAGACGGTTTTAGGCAGAAAGTCTAACTTTCAACTAATTTGCACCAAAGTGACAAGATTATGACCAGGATATGTAGACAACACTATTGGACACTCATTTATACCGTTTATCAGCAAAAAAAAGTGGATTTGAGGGTGAGTTGTCCTTTAAAGGGTTAATACAGGTAACGAGTGGAGGACAGAAGAGCTTCTTAAAGAAGAAGTTACAGGTCTGTGAGAGCCAGAGATCTTCCTTGTTTGAAGTGACCAAATACTTATTTTCCACCATGATTTACAAATACATTCTTAAAAAATCCTACAATGTGAATTCCTGGATTTTTTTTTCACATTCTGTCTCTCACAGTTGAAGTGTACCTATGATGAAAATTACAGACCTCTGTCATTATTTTAAGTGGGAGAACTTGCACAATCGGTGGCTGACTAAATACTTTTTTGCCCCACTGTATATACACCAGTATCACAGACACAAGGGGAAGGCGGCTTAGGTGCCCTTGTTCAAAGAGACACGGCAGCATTTTCTAAAAGAAGCCCTACCAACCTGGGGGTCAACCAATGATGCAATTGTTCTCCCATAAATATTTGAATTGTCAACCTTCAGCTAAGTTGTGCCTCGTTACGATGTAGTAAGAATATCACCCTTTTGGCACGCTGTCATGCTTTTATGAAACCTTATTACATACATACAGACAAAACTGGCTCTGTACCCATCCACACAAAGAGGAAAACAAATTCAATTCAGCGGAAATAATTGTATTGTATGGGGCAAAGGCCTGCGGTTAATTACAAAAATTCATTTCCTTTTTCGACTGTTGGGTGATTGGCCCTGAATTCTTACTGGACTCTTACTAAAACAAGTATGGACAACACTGATGTAGAGGGTTGTAAGTGTCTCCACCAAGACGACACAGGTGTTAAGAAAAGGAAAGAGCCCATTGTTGATAGAAAAAACACTTTTGAACTGTGATACCCTTAACCTTGGCATAACACCAGCCCGGATGTTGAACCGGGACTTTGATTTGAGAAAAGTAACATTGTTTTCCATGGGGAGCGGTCTGAGTCACTGTGAAGACACATGAAACAGCTGCCTTTGAAGCCAGATCAAACCGCCATGCTCCTTTACATAATTCCTCACCGTGGGCGTGTCATCAGCTCATCAGCGACAGCTTTAAAAGGACTGGTGTGATTAATAATGCACACAGACTTTAACCACGCCTGCTCCATATTTCAAATGTGTTTTATGATGCTGCTCCATTTGAGAGGGAAAACCCACTGAGGTAAACTGTGTGCAGACACAGATAAAGAAGGGAGGTCTGCACGTTGTTTTTCTGCCATGGGAAACAAGAAAATATAATTTAAAAAATGTGAAGGGTCATGATGTAAAGTTGATGATATTCGCAACTTCCAAAGAAACAATCAAATGTGAACTGAGGAATTAATACAACACAACAATTATTTTCAGACTGTTAAGACATAGTTTGAAGACATATTACCTCTAACTATGTTTCCTCAGAGAGTAACTTTATAGGCAGTGGATATAATGGTGTGTTAGTCTGAAATTGTAAGACATCTGTTAAACAAGTATGTCATCTAAAGAGGGCACAAAGTGAGTTAACTATGTATTTGCAATATTTAAAGCATTGGAATCAAGAACCATTCTGTTTTGACATACTCTGGGGAGCTACTTGGTCAGGGAAATTTGTCTTCTACATTTTACCCATTTTTCAGTGCCCTAGTTACTAGTCTCCGAGCAATAGGGGGTTTCCATTTCTCAGGGTACCATTATAAGGATCTGTGGAAGGGCACCATATTGTGTTTCAGGCTGTCATACTAAACGCAATGTACTGAATAATGTTTTTAATCCAATCTCATCATAACACATAGGACATCTCTTGTCTCAGTCTATGGTCCTTATAAATAACTTTTGAATATTTGGGAAATATGCCTTTTATTTGTGAATCTAAAATATTAGATTGACTTACTTATTTGTACTGTCAAAATTTGCACGGTTTGTAAAGACCCAAACAACACAAGATTGATCCAATACCTCGATAACGCTTGACATACGATACACAAGATGGACGCGTTCAGATGACGGTATAGATATGTGGCTATGCCGTCACAGCTTTAGCCAACCACCACTACACAGAGGCCACAGCTCTCACAAAGGAAGATTGCACACTTGTAGAGGGCATCACAATGAACAAGTGTGGAGTGAAAGTAGTCACAAACCTCCATCAGATTTAAACAAAGATTCAATTTAAAATCTGCACCTGCGACTTCTCTTTCCACTTTTACTTAAGAAAGAGCCAAAAGGGGCCAACCGCTGTTAATGAGTGTTGGGCAAGTTACTTAAAAAACGTATGGTACTACTTATAACTATTATTTCCACAGAATGTATTACACTACAATATTACTGTATCTAAATTGTAATGCATTACACTATTCCCGGTCGGAACAGGGCCTTTCTGAGTGGAGTTTGCATGTTCTCCCCATGTCTGCGTGGGTTTCCTCCGGGTACTCTGGTTTCCCCTACCACTAAAAACATGTGCAATAGTTCAGGGTGAATGCGTGTGTGTTTGTGAGTGCGAATGTGGGACAACGTATGCAAATTAGCCCATGACTACAATCCGGATTGATGTGTTCATTAACATGTACTCAGTGTTGTGCCAGTTCACAGCTTTTCTGAACTAGTTCAAGTTCAGTTCATACATGCTCAAAGTGAACAGTTCACGTTCAAAGTTCACATTTTTAATTCTGAACTAGTTCAAAGTTCAGTTAATTTTACTTTTTTCGTGAGATACTTAAATAAATATTTTTTTCACACTACGAGCTATATATATATATACGTATATATCTGCTGTACACCCACAGGAGGAGAGCCTTTTGACTACAAAACAGACAAGATTTATATGGTTTTCAATGGGAGCAAAACGGAGTTGCCCCATCTCTGCTCATAAACTACAGACAGTAATGCGCTGCTGTGCGTGTGTCTATACTTTCTGTCAAATGTAAACGGTGTAAACTTTGTCGCTAACTCACCCTGTGTTTTCATCACGACTCGGGCACATGTCAAAAGCACCAGCTCACAGCGCCGCACCGCAACACGGAGTCGGGGTGCGTTCACAGACGGTGGAAACCGTAGGAATTTTTAGATTTTGGCGGAAAAAGTGCGAGAATACAGGACGGAGAAACTTTCTCTCGTTGCGTTTCAAAAGAGAAAACAGATTCCAACGTTCATAGTGATGTCTGCCGTTCATGACACATAAAATGAACTAATTCACGTTCAAGTTATTTTTTTAAAAATGTGTTGCGTTCAGTTCAACGTTCACAAAAAAATGAGTGTGTTCAATGAACGCGTTCTTTTGAACTCGTTCACGCACAACACTGCATGTACTGTCCCAACCAAATAAACAATAAACAACTTTATTACTTTAAAGTTACTTTCTCCAAATATATAAAGTTAGAAAAAAGGATTAGGATTTAATCATTTCAAGTTCAATTATTTTATATTAATTTCGATCTAATAATCAAAGGGGTTATTAAACTTGGGGTAAACTGGTTCATCTTGGTTCAGGTTTAGCCCTGCATGGCTCAGTTCTGGTTCAGTCGTGGCTCAGTCCTGGCTCAGTCCTGGTTCAGTCCTGACTCAGTCGTGACTCAGTCCTGGCTCAGTCCTGGCTCAGTCCTGGTTGTTCTGGCTCAGTCCTGGTTGTCCTGGCTCAGTCCTGGTTGTCCTGGCTCAGACCTGGCTCGGTCCTCGCTCCGACCTGGCTCGGTCCTGGTTGTCCTGGCTCAGACCTGGCTCAGACCTGGCTCGGTCCTGGCTCGGTCCTGGCTCGGTCCTGGTTGTCCTGGTTCAGTCCTTTCTCAGTCCTGGCTCAGTCCTGGCTCAGTCCTGGCTCAGTCCTGGCTCAGTCCTGGCTCGGTCCTTTCTCAGTCCTGGTTCAGTCCTTTCTCAGTCCTGGCTCAGTCCTGGCTCAGTTCTGGATCAGTCCTGGTTGTCATGGTTGTCCTGGCTCAGTCCTGGTTGTCCTGGCTGTCCTGGCTCGGTCCTGGCTTGGTCCTGGCTCAGTCCTGGCTCGGTCCTGGCTCAGTCCTGGCTCGGCCCTGGCTCAGTCCTGGCTCGGCCCTGGCTCAGTCCTGGCTCGGTCCTGGCTCTGTCCTGGCTCAGTCCTGGCTCGGCCCTGGCTCAGTCCTGGCTCGGCCCTGTCTCAGTCCTGGCTCGGTCCTGGCTCTGTCCTGGCTCAGTCCTGGCTCATCCCTGGTTGTCCTGGTTGCCCTGGTTGTCCTGGCTCAGACCTGGCTTGGTCCTGGCTCGGTCCTGATTATCCTGGCTCAGACCTGGCTCAGACCTGGCTCAGTCCTGGCTCAGACCTTGCTCAGTCCTGGCTCAGACCTGGCTTGGTCCTGGCTCGGTCCTGGTTGTCCTGGATCAGTCCTTTCTCAGTCCTGGTTCAGTCCTGGCTCAGTCCGGGTTGTCGTGGTTGTCCTGGCTCAGTCCTGGTTGTCCTGGCTCGGTCCTGGCTCAGTCCTGGCTCAGTACTGATTGTCCTGGTTGCCCTGGTTGTTCTGGCTCAGTCCTGGTTGTCCTGGCTCAGTCCTGGTTGTCCTGGCTCAGACCTGGCTCGGTCCTGGTTGTCCTGGTTCAGTCTTTTCTGAGTCCTGGCTCAGTCCTCGCTCAGTCCTGGTTCAGTCCTGACTCAGTCCCTGTTCAGTCCTGGCTCAGTCCCGGTTCAGTCCTGGCTCAGTCCTGGTTGTCCTGGGTCAGTTCTGGCTCAGTCCCGGTTCAGTCCTGGTTCACAGCAGCTCACAGCTTTACCAAACATGATGTAAGTGCATCATTTTTGCCGCTGTTTAAAACGTGCCGCGTCGCCGCTCATCGCACACGTATTTGCCGCCCGTTGCGTAGTGTCTGACTCTGTCTCAAACAGGACTCTGTAGAGAGTGATAGCTCTGTGAAAACTAACTATTCTTGAACACTTTAAAGATCAACCAGAGCTTAGACTCTCATCTGTCCATAGGCTGCATGTCTCTGTTCATACCTCTACTTTGAGCCCGTTTTTCACTTTCTTCTTTTCTTTGGCTTTTATTGGCTGTACCTGACGTCTTGAACTGCCTTTTCATAATAAAGTTGACCAAAAACACCAAACGTTGACCAAAAACATATCTATCTTTCACACTTTCTGGGATGCGCAAGGCTGCCCCTCCCCCACCTACTCACCTTGGCATGAGTGCAGCCTACAGCAGCAGGGTTCATTTATGACAATTTGTATTAAGTTTATAGTATACACACATTGTTTTTTCAACCTTACGTGATGGGAAATACTTAGAAGAATAATAAAGAAGGAAACAATGTTTAATTTTACTATTTTTTTTAAGACTGCAATTTTGCCCCCCACCAGATGGCCTATGCCTGGGCCGCCCCTGCTTGAGTGAGACATACATGTTGTCTATGGGTTTTAAAAGTCTGGTTCTCAAAGAAGAACAGGACATGTGTATTATTCATGAGTGCCAAGTCAGCTTTGTAACATGAGCCATTTTTATCTAAGTGATGGTCTTGCAGCAGATCCTTACAGCCTCGTGACATTCCCCATGACACTGCACATCTCTAAAGACATCATTGTACCAAGCTCTTTTATGTAATAACACTCAAGCCATGTCACACAGTATGTGGCCTTTTTGTCTCTGGAGTCATTTCCACAAAATGCCTTTGACCAACTGTAGGATCATTTACTGTAAATTATCTATTCTAACCGACCTTGTGTTTATTAATAATTAAAGTAAATTATAATACTCTCTCTCGCAGCAGAATATAATCAAAAATATCACTCAGAATATAATTAGTATGACTGATGTCTGTAATAACCATATACAGTATATATATAGTGGCACAGTTGGTAGAGCATTGGCCTTTGAGCCTGAAGGTCGTGGGTTCGACCCCACCATGAGTCCTTTTCCACTGATTAGTACAGACCAAAAGTTTGGACACACTTTCTCATTCAATGAGTTTCCTTTCTTTGAGCCATAAGGAGAGTGGTGGGTGCTGGACCAGATAACCTGGCCTCCACAGTCCCCAGACCTGAACCCTATCGAGATGGTTTTGGGGTGAGCTGGACCACAGAGTGAAGGCAAAAGGGCCAACAAGTGCTTAGCATCTCTGGGAACTCCTTCAAGACAGTTGGAAGACCATTTCAGGTCACTACATGTTGAAGCTCATCAAGAGAATGCCAAGAGTGTGCGAAGCAGTGATCAGAGTAAAAGGACCTAGATTATAAGACATATTTTCATTTGATTCCTACGTTGTTTAAAAGTACGTACATAATTCCACATGAGTTAAATCATACTTTTGATGCCTTCAGTGTGAATCTACAATGAAAATAAAAAAACTCATTATATATATATATATATATATATATATATATATATATATTCCCATGGGGAAGGGCAGAATGGCAACAAAATATTATGTTAAATGGGGGATTGTGAACCACGATTCATTGTCATCTTACAATAATAAGATGACACCAAAATGCCTGTCCAACAACATCAAATCGTAGATACAGTATATTGTCCTACACCCATGAGGCCAAAATTGTTAAAACACACTAAACGCAACTTCAAAAAATAATGGTGAGGCTAAAATCTCTTTAAAGTCAGATTTTAACTATTGAATGTAGCAAATCCATCAATGTGACCACTTTCCACCACTGCTTCAAACATGGCATATCTCTTCTATTGATTATATTTTAATATGAGTTTGGAGGTTAAACACATTATATGCACTGCACAATGTCCATCTCAGCTCAGTGAGACCCTTTTGCCTTCATAAACCACACCTGAAATGCTTTGGACTGTGTGCCATAGTCAACAGCCCGGCTTCACATCAGCACTTCCCCCAAACATGCTTCATGACACTGGGCCATTAGGTCGCTCTGATCCCTACTCTCACATTATATATTTTTTGATGAAAGCGGCAACAACAGCCTTGGATCCTGCACATAATGTTACAATATTGAGCTTGGACACAATTAAAACGCGTTTTGCGCTCGCTCAGCTTGGCAAGCCCCGTGAAAGCCTTTTCATATTCAGTGTGTAAGTACTGCTAAAGGTCCTTTGCCGTTTTACTCTCCATTAAGAGACTGATGTGACTGCTAATGGAATTGAAAGGGCATTTGCATTGACTGCTTTGCCCTTCACCAATGGGAAAATTACAGTTTGGATGCATTTTAACTATTGAGCAGAAATAATGCTTGCGTTGACTCTATTATGGCTCGCAGTATACAATGGATAGAAGATACTACAGTAAATTGTTGTGACAAGTCCAAAGAAACAAAAGCGTTCTAAGTGCTTAATCGTGTCCAGTATATCCACTGAGACAGACAAGTCTTTCCTTCTTCAAAGTTGAGACAAGCATTCTATGAACCAATTTAAAGCCCTAACACCATGTTCAGACTTATTTAACCCTTCGAAAGGCTTTACTACTAAAAGCAGATCACAAAATCAGACAATATTCATTTTTTTGGAAGCAAAAGGAAGTCCAAATAAGTGAGTCTTTTTAGCCTTTTGTACGTGTAACTCAGTTGTACCCATTGACTCTATATAGATGGACAATGCTAACCCCATAACTTATGTTAAATGTTTTAGTTTACATTGAGGTCTATGGGGAAGATTTCTGGGTAGCCCACATGAATTTAGTCTTATGTAGTCTGCAGAAAATGCGTGACACCCACGAGCCCATGGGTGCATCGGCTGTAAGCTAGTAATACCAATCCATTCCATTCAATTTTCTTCCGCTTCATCCATATGCCCAGACTTTCCTATCCACACACACTTTCTCCTACTTGTCCGGGGGAACCCCAAGGCATTCCCAGGCCAGCTGAGAGACATAGTCCCTCCAGCGTGCCCTGGGTCTTCCCCGGGGTCTCCTCCCGTTGGGACGTGCCCAGAACACCTCCCCAGGGAGGCGTCTGGAACAGATGCCCGAGCCGTGGAGACCAGCACCAGAGACCTTGCGACCACAGCTACGAGCTGTCATATCGGCAATAGAGGAAGAGAACATGGTCCACTCAGAATCGATGTCCCCCTCCTCCGCCAGGACCTGGGAGAATCTCTGCCGGAGGTGTGAGTTGAATGTCCGTCTGACAGGGGCTCAGCGTGACAATCCCAGCAGACCCTGACTCCACGATTGGGTTTACCAGCTTCTTCCCTTACCAGCAGATCCAACTCACAACCAGGTGGTGATTGGTTGACAGCTCAACCCCTTTCTTCACCCAAGTGTCCGAGACACGCGGCCAACAAAGTCGATCATCAACCTTCGGCCTAGGGTGTCCTGGTGCTACATGCACTGGTGGACAACCTTGTGCTCGAACATGGTGTGATGGACAAACTGTGATTAGCACAGAAGTCCAACAACTGAACACCGCTCGGGTTCAGATCAGGGGGACTGTTCTTCCCGATCACCCCTCTCCAAGTGTTACTGGCATTTCCCACATGGGCATTAACGGAGAATAACAGAGTCCCCGATCGGTGCACTGTCAAGTATCCCTCCCAGGGACTCCAAAAAGGCCGAGTACTCTGTAAGTAGTAGTAGTAGTAAGTAATCTTTAGTTATATACCGCCTTTTCACTGCAGATCTGAGTCTCAAAGCGGTTTACAATTGTTAATTATGGGCATTTGTCTCTCACTCCACACAGAGATGGGAGCGGGGTCGCCAGTACAGTAGGCGCATGCCAGAACTATTGGACATATTTTTAGTGGTAGGGGAAACCGGAGTACCCAAAGGAAACCTACGCAGACACAGGGAGAACATGCAAACTCCACTCAGAAAGGACCTGGTCCGACCGGGACCAGGGCCTAACCGACTGCTGTTAGGCCCTTAGGCCGTCACAACAGTGAAAGACTTGTCCCCCATCCGGAGGCACGCGACCTTCTCATTCACCGGGGAGAGCTCCAACACGTGGCGTTGGGGGCAATGAGTATGGCTACCCCTGCTCGCGCCTCTCCCCGCGAGAAACACCAGAAAAGTGAACCCCTCTCAAGGAGTTGGGTTCCAGAGCCCAAGCTGTGTGTGGAGGTGAGGCAGACTATCAATCAATCATCCATCCATCCATCCATCCATTATCTACCCTTTAATCCATTTCTGGGTCAGGGGGGTGGCAGTCAGAGATGCCACCCAAGTCTCATAGCACCAGCCCCTCACTGACCCTCTGCAGGTGGTGAGTCCACAGGAGGACGGCTGCTCTCTGAGTGTGAGCATAGCCTTGATCTTTCAGCGGGGGCTTTGGGCAAAGTGGGGTTAAGTGTCTTGCCCAAGGACACAACGACAGCAGTCATCAGTGGGAGTCGGTGGAGAAGGTGTAGAGTTGGGAATTGAACCCACAACCTTCAGGCCTGAAGGCCAATGCTCTACCAACTGAGCTACTGTCGCCCTATCAATCAATCAATCAAACTTTATTTATAAAGCGCTTTTCATACAATAAAATGCAACACAAAGTGCTTTACAGCTGAGTCAAAATCAATACAACATGCCCAATAAACCCCAAAGACCCACCCATAAACCACCCTAATTATTATATATACATCGAGATTCATATACCCGTACACGCGCACACACACACACACTCACACACACACAAAGACATATAAAATCACAACAGACAGGTAAAATAGGTAAAACTATGAAAAGATATAGGGCTGGGTGCGGATGTATCCAGCTGGCTGGATGTGCTAGCTCTAATCTGCCTCATTCGCAATATGGTTAACACTATGGGTGACGTCCGCACTCAGTCCACTACTAATATATAATCTAGGGCTGCGAAATAAATCACATTTAGGCAATTAATCGGCTTTTGAAAAAAATCAAATTTGTGAAAAATGTTAAAATTGTGAAATCAAATGAAGGATATTGTGAGAGTTCCAGCAGCACATGAATCATATTTTCAATATCAGCACAGTCTGTACAAGACTTTTATAATACGTATTAGGGGAAACAAATTAGAAATAGTTTTGATACTTGAATATTGAGCGGAAAGATAAAAAATATTTTTAAGGGCAAAGTCTGTCTTCTGTGGCTTTAATCAAAATCTATACAAAATCTAAATCGTCCAAAGCAGGAAATAAAATCGAGATTTTACTTTTTTGCCATATCGCCCAGCCCTAATATAATCTATGGTTGTATCACAAAGTTAGCTGAGACAGCTTTAGCACACATTAGGTTTCCCACAAATAATGAAAGTGGTGCTATGTCTGGCCTGCTGTCATCAATGCTTCGTTTGGATTCCTCTCCGGTAATAAGACACAATGTGCAGCCCGGTGTGAGGCCCCTGAGGGCATACTGTTGTTGTGGTGCAGTGGAATGGAGCTCCGTCAGAACAACCTTGCCCTGGGTGAGTTTGGGGGGATTTACTCAGCAAAGAGAGTTGGCAATTTCCATGGGCTTGAGGTGTTGAAGTAGAAGCAGTGAGGATTCCATCATATCAGCAGCCAGCGCACCTTTCCTCAGCTGACGTGCCCATTTCCCCTTCGCACTCTTTTTCTCTGCTCTGATCAAAGAGCGCCTTTGCTTTTAAGCAGTATCTCTGCGACAGGGGAAAACAGGATGCAACCAAAATTTCAGAGATTACATAATGATTGCGTTACGGAGACATCAGTCCGTTTACTTGTAACAAAAACTGGATTAGGTGTATAGCTGCAGCTTCCACTACAGAGCTGCTTAGAACTTTCATATTGAAGATGGAGAGAAGCTCACATAAAGGCTGGTAAATGCACTTTAGCTATACCGGATAGACATGCCTAATGCTGCGACCATAGTGTGAGAATGGTGCATTAGGAACATTTTGGATCTACAGAAACTGGTTCTGTAACTTCAAAGTTTCCTCATTTTGACAAATAGTTTTTTTCATATAAACTCCGGAGCATATCAGCATATAGCAATTTTTTTTTTTTTTTTTTATACGTGTACATACGTTTGATACATGAGACCTACTTCACAACTCCCACTGATGTCTGCTGTTGTTGTGTCCTTGGGCAAGACACTTTGCCTGAAGCCCCCGCTGAAAGATCAAGGCAAGGCAAGGCAAGGCAAGTTTATTTATATAGCACAATTCATACACAAGGCAATTCAAAGTGCTGAACAAAGCAAGAAAGCATTAAAATCATAAATTATCACAGAACATTAAAAAGAAAGATAAAAATATAAAATCCCTCAGTTGTATGCACAGTTAAACAGAACCGTCTTTAACCTGGTTTTAAACATTGTCAGAGAGGAGGCCTGTCTCACATCTTCAGGAAGACTGTTCCAGATTTTAGCAGCATTAATCTGAAAAGCAGCCTCCCCATGTTTAGTTCTGACTCTGGGCACTAACAGGAGTCCAGTCCCTGTGCTCCTCAGAGTCCGGGCTGGTTCATATGGGACTAACATGTCACTAATATATTTTGGTGCGAGGCTATGGAGAGACTTGTACACAAGCAGAGCTGTTTTAAAGTCTATTCTCTGAGCCACAGGAAGCCAGTGCAGAGACCTGAGGACTGGACTGATGTGGTCGTACTTCCTGGTTCTTGTCAGGACTCGAGCTGCTGCATTTTGAATGTACTGCAGCTGTTTTACAGCCTGTTTGGACAGACCTGTGAGCAGGCCATTGCAGTAGTCTAACCTACTGGAGACAAATGCATGGATAAGAATCTCCAAGTCTGCTTTAGACACTATGTTTTTGATCCTGGCAATGTTTTTTAGATGGTAAAAAGCTGCTGATGTTACTGATTTGATGTGGCTATTAAAATTTAAGTCTGAGTCCAGTATTAGGCCCCGACTCCACCGGGCGCGTAAAACGGACGACGGATCCGTCCAAACATGTCCGTTTCATCTCCGTCTCCGTTATCTCCATGAGAGTGAATGGAAGTGGCTCCACTGCCTCCGCATGCGTCCGTCCAACGTACGTCGGACCTATTCCGTCAACGGAGGGTGCAAAAGACGTGGACGGACGAAATAGAAACAATCCTATTTGTTCCGTCCGTCGACGCGTGTCGGGTCCGTTTTCCATTGAAAATGCAATGGAATAACATTGTTAAACATGTATTGATATGCTGTAGTCCTTGGTTATAAGTATTTGTTAATGACAATGATTATTAACAAACGTGTGTAATGTTTTTCATGTATTAATTTAAATAATTGTTTCCTGATCGTAAATCTACCATTTATTTTTCGCGTAATGTTAATACGCTAATCTTTTCATACACCTCGCTCTTTTTTCTCTCGCTCTGTCCCGTCTACCTCCGAGGCGCTCTCTCCTCACCGCCGCGCGCTCCCAGACAGACAGACAGACAGACAGACAGACACACACACACACACAGAGCTGCACTTATGAGAGACAGATCTCACAACACTGGATATGTTGGAGTTCTTTTCTCTCTCCCCTTTTTCCAATTGCTTTCAATAAGTTTTGCCTCATCCATCGCGACGTCCTCAATGCTTCAATATGCTGTGCTTTGCACTGATCATAGCCACAGCTCATGCACATCACACACCGCTTCTTCTATTTAAAACTATAGCTCTGCCTGTTGCCTAAAGCCGCGGAGAGGCGAGTTGGCTCCGATAAAAGTGTATCATGCGCTAAATAAGTAGAAAACAAACGAAGAGGCTGGATCATAATAAACGCTGCAGTCACAGACCCAAACACACATGCACGCACACGCCTCCCACCACACACACACACACACACACACACGGGCGCTCTCACGCACACGCTCACGCACACATGCACGCCGACAATACATAACTCCTCCATCAGCCAAACATTCATTCATTCACACAATGCCCAAACATGTCTCCTACAAAAATAAAGCAGGCTGATAAACGCACAGCCAGAGCTGCGCGCTGCTGCAGCCGGTTTGACCACTAGTCCGTTTTACGGACGGCTGACGGACAGCAGCCAACGCGCGTCAACGGAGACGCGCCCGGTGGAGTCGGGGGGTTACCCCTAGATTTCTGACCTTGTTTGAAGGTTTTAGGGAGAGAGACTGTAGGTGACAGATGACGCTCTCTCTTTGTTTCTGGGGACAAAAGACAATCATTTCAGTTTTGTCTGCGTTTAGCTGAAGGAAGTTGTTTTGCATCCACTCACTGATCTGTTGGATACAGTGAAGGAGTGAGTCCACTGGTCCATGTTCTCCTGCAGTCAGTGAGACATAGATCTGAGTGTCGTCTGCATAGTTATGATAGGAAACTTTGTTTCTGCGTATTAACTGACCTAACGGCAGCATGTAGAGATTGAACAGAAGAGGTCCCAGGATCGACCCCTGTGGGACTCCACAGGTCAGGGCCATATGATCTGAGACACAGTTTCCAATCTCCACAAAGTACTTCCTGTCTTCAAGGTAAGACCTAAACCAACTTAGGGCGGTGCCAGTGACGCCAACCCAGTCCTCTAGTCTCTGTAAGAGGATCTCATGGTCGACGGTGTCAAAGGCAGCACTTAGATCTAACAAGATTGAGACTTTGCCTGCGTCAGTGTTCAGCCGGATATCGTTTGTAACCTTAACGAGAGCAGTCTCAGTGCTGTGGTGGGGTCTAAAGCCGGACTGAAACATATCAAATGAGTTGTTGATTATAAGAAATCTAGTAAGCTGTAGGTAGACAACTTTCTCAAGGACTTTCCCCATAAATGGCAGATTTGAGATGGGACGATAGTTGTTAAGTACAGTGGCATCCAGACTGCTCTTTTTTAGCAGGGGCCTGATGACTGCAGTTTTCAGGGCCTTTGGGAATATTCCAGAATGAAGGGACATGTTTACTATCTGTGTGAGTGAAGGTAACAGACTGCTCAGAACAGACTTCAGAAATCTAGTGGGTAGTACATCCAGGCTGCATGTGGAGGAGCTCAAACTGGAGATTATCTCTTGGACAGTTTTATCATTTACAGGTGCAAAGTGAGTTAGCTCAGAGAGCCTTTCTGGCTGTTGGATGGTTATCTGTGGATTGGAGACAATGGCGCTTTTGATGCCTTGAACCTTGTCATTGAAAAATTTAGCAAACTCATTGCATTTACGTTTGGAAGTAAGCTCTAATGGCATTTGAACAGGGGGATTTGTTAATCTATTAACTGTTGAGAACAGAACACGCAGATTGTTGCTGCAGCCTTCAATCATTTCAGAAAAATACCTTTCTCTCGTACTACGTAGCACCCGGTTAAACTCGCACAACTTATCTTTGAAGATCTCGTAATCTACCTGGAGGTTGGACTTGCGCCACTTCCGCTCGGCCCTCCGGCACTTTCTCTTTTGTGCCCTGACCGAGTCTGCTTTAGCCCACGGCGCCTTCTGCTTATTTTTCACTATTTTAACCTTCACAGGGGCAACGGTATCCAGAACATTCAAAACACTAGAGGTGACAGAGTTAAACAGTTCATCTACAGTAGAATACGATGCATTCTCAAAGTTTATCATTTCCATAAATAGTTCACTCGTATTTTCATTTATGCGCCTTCTTCGAACAGTTGCAGAGTCCACTGGTGGTTTGTTAGTGAAACACATGTCAAAAAAAACACAGAAATGATCCGAAAGAGCAACATCGACCACGTTTACATTTGAAATAATCACCCCCTTTGTAACTAACAGATCTAGAGTGTGCCCTCTGCTGTGGGTGGGGCCACTTACGTGCTGAGTGAGATCAAAGGATTCAAGTACAGAACTCAGCTCATTTGCATTTCTGTCATCAACATTATCCACATGAATATTAAAATCACCTGTAATAACCAAACTATCAAAATCTGTGCATACAACTGAAAGCAACTCGGTAAAATGATCAATAAAACTGTGACATGACTGCGGTGGCTTGTATAGGACAACGAAGAGTATTGGAGGGATTGTTTTTGTTGTATTTTAAAAGACACATATTCAAATGACGAAAACTTCCCAAGAGACATTCTATGGGAGACAAAGTGGTCTCTAAAAATGGCAGCTAAGCCTCCTCCTTTTTTGTTTTCCCGTATTTCAGATTCAAACTTGAAATTTGGTGGTGATGCTTCTATTAAAACTGCATTTTCTGAATTTTGGTCAAGCCAAGTTTCAGCCATGAACATAAGATCAAGATTATGAGAAGAAATAAAATTATTGATTAAAAAAGACTTGTTACAAAGAGATCTGACATTAAGCGTAGCAAGTTTCAAAGTTTCAGTATCAGCGGTTGCGGTCGGCTGATTCTTACACGGAACAAGAATTAGATTTTCCAGATTAGACTGATTAACTCCAGATGTTTTTCTGTAATGTATTCTTTGTGTTATCACTAAGGGAATGGCACAGGTGGCTTCATGACAGGGCCCCAGCCGGGTCTCTCCTCTAACTAGACTGCCAGTGGCTGCGAAGCAGAGACCCTGTGCATCCTAGTGTTTAGAGAAAAGAGGGGTAGGGGAAGGCGGGGGAGGAGGATGGAGAGGTGGGTGGCTTTTGGGTGTTGAACGAGGGGGGCAGGGAGGTGGAGGGGTTTTAGGTGATGGGTTAGGGCCGGGGTGGGCTGAGGCAGAGGTTTTGGATTTGAACGAGGGGGAAGTGGGGGTGGAATGGTCATGAGGTTAGGGGAGGGACTGGCTGAGGTGGTTTTTGTAGGTGAATTGGAAACCCTAGGTGGTTTTGGAGGTACATATGGGGAGTGGTTTAGAATGTTGGACAGGACTCTAGATCGAGCTAATATGGGTGTGAGAGGAATAGTCTTCATCGCCGATTTTATTAGCCCTGCAGAGTGTTCAGGTAGGTCTAACAGTGAAGGCGGGGATGAAAAACAAAGGGAGGTGTCCCCATTCTCTCTTGATGGAGTGGACGTGGCAGGGGGGACCCAAGACAGGTCCTTGGGAGGTGGCGAGGGAGTCTTTGATGGAGGGGCAGGTGGTTGAGGAAACCCCAGCACAGGCCTGTCTGCTGTAGGCTGGGGTGAGGATTGGGGCTTCAGAGGCGCTGTAGATGAAGAAGGCGTGGCTGCTTTGGAGCAGGCTGGGGATGAGGATGGTGGTGGTGGTCGTGCTGCTGGTGCTGCTACTGGTGATGATGCAGCTGCTGCTGGTGATGATGCAGCTGCTGCTGGTGATGATGCAGCTGCTGCTGGTGATGATGCAGCTGCTGCTGGTAATGATGCAGCTGCTGCTGGTGATGATGCAGCTGCTGCTGGTGATGATGCAGCTGCTTCTGATGACAGTGGAGGTGTTTGTGGTGTTGAGATCCTTTGAGGTGGTGGTGGTGTTGAGATCCTTCGAGGTGGTGGTGGTGTTGAGATCCTTCGAGGTGGTGGAGGTGCAGAGACTTTTGGAGTCGGCTTCCTCCCTTTCGATGGCTGCACGCGCTGCGCAGGCTGAGATCTCAGGGCAAAAGAAAGGTTATCCATCAGCACTTTTACTCCGTAAGTGTTCAGATGTGGCCCTTTCCCTTCAAAAAGCTCATGCCTATTCCAGAACAGATTAAAATTCTCAATGAAGGCAAGTCCTCTGCGTGAACATTCGTTGAGTAGGAAAGTATTTAGCTGATACAGACGACTGAATTTCATTTGCTTTCCGTCCACATTTGGTAGTGGGCCACTGATAACAATTTTTGTGTCCATTTTAGCAAGGTCGTCCAATAATAGAGAGTAATCCCGTTTCAACTTTTCACTTGTGTTGTCATAGACGTCTACTGCCCCCACGTGGATCAACAATCTTTTTACCCCGCCGGTCTCAGACAGAAGCCTCGGAGCCAACCGCCTTATCTCATCCACTTTGGCAGAGTGTACTGAGTGAACCTTGAGATTACGCATATTTACATTTCTTATCGCAGAATCCCCGATAAAGAGCGACTCAGCTGCATTTGACCTTGACTGAGACTGAGACTGGGACTGAGAGACTACTGCTGATTCATCTTCCAAAAGTGGTGAAAAGCGGTTTCTTGTAATTAAAGATTTTTGCTGTGGCATTATGACACTCTTGTTATCGTTAGCTTTGCCTTGTTTGGGCTTGGCACCATATGTGTTCCAACAATTGTCTCTGTTGATTTTGGGAAATGAAATAGCGTCATCATAACTTACGTTTTGTCCATGTGGTCCATTTCCTTTCACTGGTATTGTTGTGTTCAGCCCCAATTCTGATTCAAGCACAAACATTCGGTCTTGAAGAAGTTTTAGCTCCTGTTTGAGTGAAAAACAGCCGTCGCAAAGTTTTGTTCTATTTTCCCGTCCTCCCGACATGCTGTAAGTTAGGTAAATTCCACCAGTCTTGTGTTGAAGTTTGTAAAAAGGAGTAATCCGTGTTTTGTGGAATAAAAATGTAAGCAAAAATGATTAAAGGAGATAAAAAAGCAGCAAGCGAGGAGCAGCAAGAGAATGCGACTGCTCTGTCCAGAGCAGGAAGTAGGAAGGCTCCTGTGGACTCACCACTTGTAGGAGGATCAGTGAGGGGCTGGTGCTCTGTGAATTGGGTGCAGCTCTGACTGCTACCCCTTCTACCCAGAAATTGATTAAGGGAAAGAAAATTGATGGATGGAAGTTTGATAGATAATCACACAAGTGCATTTAAGTCTTTCTAACCGTCTCACAATATTTTATTTTCTCATTATTTTTGGCCAATTAAGTAATATTTCCAAACGCAAACCAAGCAACATCCCAAGGCACACTGATATGCAACGGCACAACTGGTTGAAGAACACTGGTCAATAGGTAGAAGCGGGAAAATACATTCGGCCAGATTTAGACATACAGTAGATCTCCCTTCAAGCAGATCTGCTTGACGGGACTTGAGAAATTAACTAAACTAATTTAGAGGCAAAACTTTAGTTTTAGAAGGGAAACAACAGTTTTGTCTATGATGTCCGTAGACCTGTCATGTTTCATGGCAAGGAAACTTTTTGTCGATTTGATTTTCCTGGTCAAATCACATACAGTGGGCCAAAAAAGTATTTAGTCAGCCACCAATTGTGCAAGTTCTCCCACTTAAAAAGATGAGGGAGGCCTGTAATTTTCATCATAGGTATACCAAGTGATATGTAGTGAGGTTGGTGATTGTTGAGGCACTGACTTCAGATCAGATGTACATATTTATCACATAAATCAACAGGACCTACAGAGCGGCTTATTCTCAATGTGTTTGGCTACATCAGAATATGTTTCATGTCCGCATTGTTCGCTCATACATAATGTAAAAGTATGTAAAATGCACTTTTAAAAGTGTGTAGCTCTAGAATCTGTATCTGGAGCCAGAAACTCAGGACGAAGATTTAAGAGCGATATCTCAATACTAATTCTGGATTTACATGATATATAGATCCTTTTCCTGCTACGTATGAGCAGCTCCCTCCAGCTGCTGTGATGCAATAGTTTCTCCAGAGAAAACAGGAACGAGGAGTTTCTCTGCTGAACTCTCACTCAAACCCACGCTGACAATTTTAACATACAATATAGAGCTGATGGCTTTTACTCAACTCAGTTTAACTTACAAACAGTTTCTATGGATGCAACAATAAAACGGACAAGATGGTAAGTAATAATAATGCATCGGTTTTATACAGCGCTTTTTTGGACACTCAAGGACGCTGTACATGTCATTATTCTTTCATTCCATACACAGTGGTGATAAACTTCTACCGTAGCCACAGCTGCCCTGGGGCACACTGACAGAAGCGAGGCAACCAGTATGCGCCATCGGCACCCTCTGACCACCACCAACCATTCACACACACACCAGACTCATTCTAGGCAATGGGGGTGAAGTGTCTTGCCTAAGGACACAACGGCAGTTTGGCACTTTTCAGCCGCAGCCGCCCCACTGTGGCTGGTGTTCCCAAGTGTCTAGCCAAGGACACAACGACAGCAGACAGTGGGAGTCGATGGTGAAAGTCGGGCTCGAACCCACGACCCTCTGGCTCAAAGGCCAATGCCCTACCAACTGAGCTACTGTCGAAATAGATTCAATCAGCCACATATATATTGCGTGTGTGTACGTGTGTTTGTGTGTAGTTATAAGCTCTACCACACACTGCAGATGTACCAAACAAAGCAAAATTTGAATAGATGCAATTAGCAAATCAGACTGCAATTTTGAAAGTCTTTTGCAGCAACAACAAAATACTGTTTGGTTTTTCAGAGCAGACTTATGACTTACACCACAGTTTAATTCAACGCATTAGTCTTTTCACACCCTAGAGCCAGCAGCAGCAACAAAAGCAGCAGCAGCAACAAACAGAGTATTGTGGACAAAAGATGTGACAATACATAGATTGGCTCTTGGCGTTTTCATACTGCAGACCCATGGTTTTTGACCAGCGTCGGTATTCACCAAGACAGGGACGAAGGGGTTAAAACAAATTTTAAACTTTCAAAATAAGTCTTCTAAAGTCACGGTACAGAGTAACAGATTCCTCTCACTCACATGCAGGAATACAGACACTTTGTTTTACAAGGACATTTTTATAAAAGAAAGGTAAAAACAGGTGAAGGTAAAACAACCTAAACTCTGAAGGTAGGGGCTTCACTCTCCCAAACACAGCTCCAGGGTTTGTTACGCTGTCACGCAGGGTTTGTAAGTGTTGTCTGTGATGTGACATGTGTGAAGCTTTATAACCTTCTGCACCTGACCCACATGGAAGCACCGGCCTAGAAAAAAAGTTTGGTTTTGTTGTGTCTATATTTGGTTCACTGAACACAATACTGGGTTGGAATGCGGGTTGAATGCCCAGTCATTCTAACACCCCAGCCTGTGCCCTCGTGCATGTGAGGAGACCTGGTATTTTTTCTAACTCACACTGATCTCCCTTATGTCTGCAGTTTCAGTCTCTGGACTCCCTGATCCTGCTTGACCCCTGGACCCTGGAATATATCTGCTCCTAGTGAAGCTGATTGCCTCGGGGCCCACAGTCCTTTCTCTCTCTCTTACTGACATGTCTGCAGATGGCACATCATCACACACGAGTCTTTAGCATGTCTTTCTGACTGCCACTATTACGTGGCAATTATGATGCTCTCCGACGCTGCTTTCACAATAAGCCCGCTGGCAAAACACTTAGCCCGTTTATTTATGTGCGGAAAGAATGATCCAGCTTGTACCTGACTGCCTGCATAATCAATACCGATATCAGGTTACTTCAATAACAAACTATTATTTTTGATTTGAGCCTATTCAATTTGACAAGTAAACTGATCTGCCAGGCAAACACATATCAACAGAGAATGTTCCATAAGGTTCTAAATTTTGATACCCATAGAATCGAACCGTTTTTTTCTGAATTTCCAACCGAAAGTTACACGCTGAGGCTAAATATCTAAGAGTAAAACAAGAAATGTCTCAGACCAGCCTTAGACCAGACTCAGAACTGTCTTAGACCAGCCTTAGACCTGACTCAGAACTGTCTTAGACCAACCTTAGACCTGACTCAGAACTGTCTTAGACCAGCCTTAGACCTGACTCAGAACTGTCTTAGACCAACCTTAGACCTGACTCAGAACTGTCTTAGACCAACCTTAGACCTGACTCAGAACTGTCTTAGACCAGCCTTAGACCTGACTCAGAACTGTCTTAGACCAACCTTAGACCTGACTCAGAACTGTCTCAGACCAGCCTCAGAACTGTTTTAGATCAGCCTTAGACTAGACTCAGAACTGTCTCAGACCAGCCTAAGACCAGCCAGAGACCAGCTTCAGACTAGTTGGACATCTACAGTATGTGTTTTCTGTACATTGCCCAGGTCTCTCAGCAGTGCACATTCATCATTGCGAAGGATTGGTGGAAATAGCAGTGTTCCTGGAGCACTGGGCGCGGCTCGCTGCCAGAGCTCGCACAAACTCTCCTCTCCGTGTTTGATTAGTGTTTACAAAGCCATTACATTAATCACAGCTATCAACAGTTCATTTTCTCCACCCAACGAGACATTATGCTCTGTGTGTTTCAAGGTGCTTTGTGTGGAGTTCATAGAAGAGGAAAAAACATATCAATAATCAGAAGTGCGTTTTAATTACTCCAGAAGAGGGAAGTGGAAGTTTAAATGAGCTCTGGTTCTAAAGAGCTTCCATTAGCCGATCGAACAGCACAAAGAAAATCACTGCAGTGTTTTCCACAAATGATTTCTATTATGATGTGCAGGCATGTGGGCCAGTTATTTTCAACATGGAGGATATCACACAGGACTAGGCGCAGGAATGAAGGGGAATATGTCTGTATTACAATAACAGTTTCTCAAATATAAGCTACACTTGAGTTTCTCGTGGGTAATGAGGAGTGAAAATGCAGTGGAATGAGGTTATAAATATTATGTTGTGGTTGTAATGAGCAAAGATACATGGGGGAAAGATAAGAAGGATTGGTCTTCTCTGGTCTGTCTTGCAGAGCATTGCCTGCAAGACAGGTCCCATTCCGTCAGTACTATAAAAAATCAGGGCTGGGCGATATGGAGGATTTTGAGGGGTAAATAACCCCCCAAAATTGTCTTTTTTATTGAATCTTAAAGAGAGGTCAGTTCAAGTAGGAAAACGGCCCTTCTGTCACATTTGTTTTAATTGTCTTAAAATAAAACAACTTAACTCAAGGCAGGCAGTACATATAGGAACAAAAATCCATGATTACATGAATGGTGTTCAGCCTTTCTTTGTAGTGTACTGTTGCGAGAGTTTTTTTAATCAGAAAGTAATGCTTTAAATCGGTAATCCGTATTTGTGTTTTGTTTTTGGGTTGCGTATGGTATGAATGCATGTTGTTCAATGACGACAACCAATTTCATGTCCACAGCTGTATAAAATGCTGCGGACTCTGTGATACTACACCAAACATGTGGAGTATCATATTCTACACTCCACATGTTTTTGACAAGTTTGTAGCCTCCGAGCATGAGCAAGAGCAAGCGCCATGCCGTGAATGAGACACATGCAAAGGGAGGGGGAGCAAACCCAAGGATGAGGGTGCGAGCACAGCACATACTGTAGAAGGTAGATGAGCAAAGCGGCGAAAGTGAAATATAAACATTATATCAATATACACTACCGTTCAAAAGTTTGGGGTCACATTGAAATGTCCTTATTTTTGAAGGAAAAGCACTGTAGATAACTTTAAATTAGTCTGAACTGTAAAGAAATACACTCTACACATTGCTCATGTGGTAAATGACTATTCTAGCTGCAAATGTCTGGTTTTTGGTGCAATGTTGTAATTGCTGCAAATGGAGGATTCTTTGACGAAAGCAAAGTTGGATGTAAAACAAATCTTTTTTCAAATACAAATCATTATTTCTAACCTTGTCAATGTCTTGACTCTATTTTCTATTAATTTCACAACGTATGGTGGTGAATAACTGTGACTTTTCATGGAAACCACTTGGGTGACCACAAACTTTTGAACGGTAGTGTATACAATATGTCAAAATTCATATTGAGTTTAAAGAATATCTTTATCCTAAGTATTGATATATCTCCCATACCTTTAAAGAAACAATGGGCAAAAATCCCTGCTCATGCTATAATTCTTGCCAAAGGGGAGCGCTAGGTATTCCCTTGGTGTGGCCTTAATATTATTGATGTTATTAAAATAGATTTTGTCATATATTGTTTATGTTATGGGAATGTTTTTATAAATATTCATTGTGACATAATTTGATCTGGCGTATTACTCCGAAAAAATACTGTAAGCCTTTTTGACTAATGACATTGTCTCAAGTTGTGTTTAACTCACTGACTGCCAGGCATTTTCAGATTTGAGAAGTGCGTTCTGCCAGCAATTTCAGGTGATTTGACCCAACTTTGAAGTGCCACAGAATATTCATTTTTTAGACAATGTAAACACCAAGGGCACCAAATTAAAGATTAACCTCTCTGCTTTACTCTGAAAAAAAACAGTTTGTTTCTACCTCTTACCGTTCTTGAGCTATTCGCCATAGAACAAAGCATACTTTCACCCACAACACCTGGTCTGAGCAAGAAAACAGAGAAAACGAGCTGTATGTTATCGGGAACATATCAAGCAGAAAAGTGACTTTTAGATGCATTTTTGCTGCTTTAGTGACAACTCAAAACATCTTCACACTTGTTCTATTACAAAAATTATAAAAACATGACTCTGAAATAATACTTTTGATGGCAAATTGTTGGCAATTTATTCACAGATAGAAAATTTAACTTTCTTCTATACCATCAACCAAAACGTCAAACAACAACAACACAAAGATCAATAAAACTATAGATGTATAAAATAGAATGACGCGTGTGAATTTGAGTGTGTGTGTGTGAATGTCAGTGTGCGAGTGAGTGCGTGTGTGTCTCTGTGCGCGTGAGTGAGTGCGTGTGTGTGTTCGTGTGTGTGTGCGTGTGAGTGTTCGTGAGTGTGTGTATGAGTGAGTTCATCTGCTTTTTCAGTCCTCCCAGTAGTTCAGCTTTGAGTTGTAGAGGTTGAAACACTGTGTGCAACGGAACACGACACGCTGTGTACCATTTGTAGTTCTCCCTCCGTGAAGAAGAGCTCCAGAAAGTCTGGATCAGATGAATCCAGCTCCAGAAAGTCTGGATCAGATGAATCCAGCTCCAGAAAGTCTGGATCAGAGGAATCCAGCTTCGCAGCCTCTGAGGTCCAGGAGCTCCTGTGAAGGGCAACTGACTCGGCTCCCACTGATCCTCCTGTCAGCCATCTTCCCCAGAGCTTCTGGGTGACGAACGTGCTGGAAAATGGATACACACAATGGGCCTCATTCACGAATAACTTCGTAAGAAACTACTCAACTTTCTTCTCAAGTTGTCCTTAAGTAGATTTCTAAGAAGTCCCCACGTGGGATTCATCAACGCACTCGTAAGCCGCTGAATTGTTCGCAGCTGTTCTCTCAGATTGATGAATCCCATTTCCTCGTAAGTACAGCGCGCGTGCCAGGTGCTTCATTAGCATAGGTACTTAGCATAAGTAACCGCCCACTAATGCCCATATAAGGGACTGCAGGGCCGTGTGCAGACGGCAGAGGAAACAGCAACAGGCCACGGAGCAAAAGAGTCACCCTTTTTTCTTCTTTTACCAGACTGAGAATAAAGTTATAAAATGTTGACTTAAAAGTCGAAATATTATGATAATAAAGTCGAACTAGCAAAATTATGAGATTAATCTAAGAATATGATGAGATTAATCTCAAAATGTTATGAGCTTAATTTAAAAATATATTATGTATTATTTTAAAGATGAATCTCAAAATGTTTTGAGATTAATCTCAAAATATTTTGGACCCTGGGAGGAGATCCAGCGCGGACCAGCGCTGAGACCAATGCAGACCCGAGGAGAGACTGGAGTGACCAGCACACAGAAACCAGCGCGGACCTATAGGAGAGACCGCATAGACTGGAGACACCTGACTGGAGAGACCGGTGCGCAGAGACCAGCGCGGACCGAAGATAGACCGCATAGACCAGACTTGAGAGACCAGCGCGGACCCGTATGGATCCAGGAGCATGCAGGAGCACCCGTATGGAGAGACCAGTGCAGACCCGTATATGGGAGAGACCAGTGCAGACCCGTCTAGATCCATGGGAGAGACCAGTGCAGACCAGTATAGATCCATGGGAGAGACCAGTGCAGACCCGTCTATCCATGGGAGAGACCAGTGCAGACCCGTATAGTTCCATAGGAGAGACCAGCGCAGACCCGTATAGATCCATGGGAGAGACCAGCGCAGAGACTCAGCGCGGACCCAGTAACCTCCTGCAGCAGCAGTATATATGCCGTTGTTCTGTGGCCCGTGGATAAAGAAATGCCCCCTATAAATAGGAAGGGGTCACTAATACACGGCAAGATTTCCAATGTATTTGATAAAGCGTTGGCACATTTCATTTCAAAATGAATTAAAAAGTAGGCCAGATCTGCAGTGAAAAAGGCGGTATATAAATAAAGATTACTAATAAAGATTACTACAAATAAATAAATACATACATCGATATGACGGACATATCACTGGAATGTTGTATTTTTATTCAACTTCACCAAAGAGGACAACCCCGGCGTGTGAACATGTCGGCACTGAATGCGTACGAGTGCTCCAGAGGACTCGTAGGATTTGTACTTGCCCAAGAGAAATTCTGGTTACGAGAAATATTCGTGAATGCCACTTTCTTCGTAAAAACCGCGTAAGTAGGATTTACGTACAAATCTGTTCCTAAGAACCGTTCGTGAATGAGGCCCATTAACTATATTATACACTGAATTTGTTACAATAAATCAATACATAAAATACAATGAAGGCCTTCCTCCCACATTAATGACTGACTACTTTTGGACCAAACAAGTATACTATATTATTATTATATTATATTGCCATGGGATGTACAAGAATAGAAATAGTTTTTACCTTTTTTGTGCACAGCAACTGCCTCTTGATGCACCACCTGTAAATAATATAAATTTGTAAATCACTATACCAGTAGAATATATACAATAATATGTACAATGGTATGAGGAGGCATTATCTTTACCTCCATGCCCTGTCAACCCCAATGGGGGAGGGCTCTTTTATCAGAATCTGTGAATGAAGAACACATTTCATTTAGTCAGAGCTATGTCACTGCAACAAGATGTTCAAGTATGAAATAACTAAACATAAAAATAATAAATACAACAATGATAAAACGCATAACTGGCATTTACTAAAGAAACAGTAGGATTTGAGCGCTGTGTTACTTAGCAGATCAGAGCAAGTTTCTGCGCCTTTCCCTCCTCTCAAGTTAGCATATTCTTGGCAATTTAGCAAGTTCTTACCTTCGACTCTTTGTGGAGCTTCTGGAGAGGATGCTCTGCTGGTTTGAGACTGCAACCACTCATCCGATAAATCATGATCAGGTTTGCTGAACGAATCCGAGGCATCAGTAACAACAGCAGCTGATACGCTGCGAGAGGCGGAAGGTGTGTCCCTGCTCCGGGCTCTGGGCTGCAGAGACGGACCTCCGCCGGAGTCTCCGCTCTCTCCCCTCTCGACCTCACTCACTGATCCGCGAGTCAATCTCTGAAGCAGTGTACACTGCTTATAACTATTCTTTTTCGCCATCACTCTTGCTATACTATCGCTAAACTAGATCGCTGATCCGTCTCAATGCTACGCTATCATCGCTCGCTCTGCTACAGCAGCACGCTCTCCAAACACTCCCAAATAGCCCTTACACAGCCTGGGTGTGAATCTACAGTCAATAGTCATGAAAAGAAAGGAAACTCATTGAATGAGTAAGTGTGTCCAAACTTTTGGTCTGTACTGTAGATCAGTGGTCTCCAACCTGTAGATTACCAGCTCCTTTCAGGTAGCTCCACAAAGGATTTAGAATTCAATACATGACCTTGGATGATTCACATTTTCGTCATTACATATCGTAGTATAAATATAGGGTCATACAGTAGTAAGGTATATTTTACAAGTGTTTATCATGTTCTGTCATAATTATTACATAGATTTTTATTATGATTCTCCGATTTCGCCATGTTTGAGACCCCACAATGCTAACTCTCTGGCTTAATAAAGCCCATTAGAGAAGAGCTCAGGAACATTATGCTTATGAATTTGTCTTTGTGGATACACATACTGTATGAGCTACCTTTCTTTCATTCACGTCAGAAACTACAACTTGCCTTGAAAACCATGTTAACAACACATGTGGCCATCTGACCCTGTAACGCCGCGAAGCTAATGCTGGCAGAACAAATGCCCATATAAGGAAAACGGCTCCAACTCGCTTATGTTTGAAAGGCTTCTTTCACATTTGTCAAACACTATAGTCATGTCAGCATTCGTCAAGTCTATAATATAACCAGCGAGGCCACAGCCGAACTGGGCCCCCTCCCTCTTCAGAGGCTTCCAACAAGTTTAATTTCTTTTAACAATTTTTTCCTTACTTTCCTCTGAATTTTTCACATCATTCACTGCCACTAGGGCCTTTGTTAGGAGCTGTGGTACAGTGCCCAGTGACCAATCTCCAGATGTTGATGCTCGGTTTGTTCAGGACTACCAAAGCTGAAGGATTTTACCATTTTGTATGTTTGTAGTGGTATAGGAAACCTACAAACAAATGGTGAGCACATGCAAACTCCACTGGGAAAGACCCTGTTTTTGACCAGGATCTGATCCCAGGACCTTCTTGCTGAGAAGCGAGAGTGCTAGCCACAGTGCCACCATGTTTTGAGCTTTGCCGCTTGTTTGAATGTTCGATTTGTGCTCATCCACATTACCAAGTGCAGCAGGCCCTGAGTGGAAGAACCGTTATAAATTGTGTCTGGTAAACAAATTTGCGAGAAAGGGCCTTTGCTTTGTGACTTGACTTTGGGTATGCATTCTTTCACAAAGTGAGCTGACAGTATGATATCCACACATATAATTATAACTGCTCTTCAATGGTGAACATTAGGGACAATGGGCCTCATTCACGAACGGTTCTTAGGAACAGATGTGTACGTAAATCCTACTTACGCGGTTTTTACGAAGAAAGTGGAATTCACGAATATTTCTCGTAACCAGAATTTCTCTTGGGCAAGTACAAATCCTACGAGTCCTCAGGAGCACTCGTACGCATTCAGTGCCGACATGTTCACACGCCGGGGTTGTCCTCTTTGGTGAAGTTGAATAAAAATACAACATTCCAGTGATATGTCCGTCATATCGATGTATGTATTTATTTATTTGTAGTAATCTTTATTAGTAATCTTTATTTATATACAGCCTTTTTCACTGCAGATCTGGCCTACTTTTTAATTCATTTTGAAATGAAATGTGCCAACGCTTTATCAAATACATTGGAAATCTTGCCGTGTATTAGTGACCCCTTCCTATTTATAGGGGGCATTTCTTTATCCACGGGCCACAGAACAACGGCATATATACTGCTGCTGCAGGAGGTTACTGGGTCCGCGCTGAGTCTCTGCGCTGGTCTCTCCTATGGATCTATACGGGTCTGCACTGGTCTCTCCTATGGATCTATACGGGTCTGCGCTGGTCTCTCCTATGGATCTATACGGGTCTGCACTGGTCTCTCCCATGGATCTAGACGAGTCTGCACTGGTCTCTCCCATGGATCTATACTGGTCTGCACTGGTCTCTCCCATGGATCTAGACGGGTCTGCACTGGTCTCTCCATACGGGTCCGTGCTGCATGCTCCTGGATCCATACGGGTCCGCGCTGGTCTCTCAAGTCTGGTCTATGCGGTCTATCTTCGGTCCGCGCTGGTCTCTGCGCACCGGTCTCTCCAGTCAGGTCACTCCAGTCTATGCGGTCTCTCCTATAGGTCCGCGCTGGTTTCTGTGTGCTGGTCACTCCAGTCTCTCCTCGGGTCTGCATTGGTCTCAGCGCTGGTCCGCGCTGGATCTCCTCCCAGGGTCCAAAATATTTTGAGATTAATCTCAAAACATTTTGAGATTCATCTTTAAAATAATACATAATATATTTTTAAATTAAGCTCATAACATTTTGAGATTAATCTCATCATATTCTTAGATTATTCTCATAATTTTGCTAGTTCGACTTTATTATCATAATATTTCGACTTTTAAGTCAACATTTTATAACTTTATTCTCAGTCTGGTAAAAGAAGAAAAAAGGGTGACTCTTTTGCTCCGTGGCCTGTTGCTTTAGGCCTGTTGCTGTTTCCTCTGCCGTCTGCACACGGCCCTGCAGTCCCTTATATGGGCATTAGTGGGTGGTTACTTATGCTAAGTACCTATGCTAATGAAGCACCTGGCACGCGCGCTGTACTTACGAGGAAATGGGATTCATCAATCTGAGAGAACAGCTGCGAACAATTCAGCGGCTTACGAGTGCGTTGATGAATCCCACGTGGGGACTTCTTAGAAATCTACTTAAGGACAACTTGAGGAGAAAGTTGAGTAGTTTCTTACGAAGTTATTCGTGAATGAGGCCCAATGAGAGTATTTCCATGACAGATTTTAAACAAACCTATTGCAGGCTGTGCAATGAATTAAGTGAATGAATTAACATAACCTATGGCAAAAGTGTCGCTTTTGAGTGTTGTTTTCACACCGCACCTCTTCTGCCCTATTGAGTAAGATCCAAAAACATCACTTGTGGCAGATGTGTTAGGTCCTGTGTTTTTTTGGCTTAAAATATCAATTAATTAGCACGTGACATCATCAAAGAATAAGTAACTATTACATGACGATTATCCCAAATGTACAATCGACAAATCATATTTGTGTACGCTGTTTATCATAGTATTGGTTTGGAGCATCTGTCTGCTCCTTACCTGACTAAAACCATGTGGACCAAAATGGGTAATTGAGTGGAAGTGTTGCCTCCATCACTGTCTTCAGCCGCTGTGACGTGTGGAACTATTCACGAACCTCCCCGTTCATTTACAGCTCGCTTCCCCAATCACTTCACAAAACGCTGGCAGGAAACAAAACAAGCCACTCCATGTTGTAGTGGCACAAGCTCTGCAGCGGCTGCTATAATTGCATTTCCTGAGCAAAAATGCTTCATTTGTGCGGCATCCGCAAGACAAAGGATTTGCTCTTCCCAGTAATAATGCACAGACAAAAAAGAGGAAAGTCTATTGCTGATGAGTTGTTGGCATATTGCACTCAGATGGATCCACTCCAGCAGAACACGAGTAATGTTCATCTCTGCTGCAAGGACACAGCCTGGTTTTATATCACATTTCAAACTGAAACCACAATGAGCTCTGAATAACTGATGATATAGATTGTACACTGATTGCTTATTAGCAGATAAAGAATCCTAAAGCGCTGGCAGCAGACTACCTCAGCACGAGAAGATCACAGAGACAGATACGAGACACAGATCATGTACATCCTTTTCCAGTCTCATATTTCACACTGATCAAGTTCAATAAAATAACAACTTTTTTAATGTTAAGTACCAACAGCAGATTGGTGAAAATAATAATTGTCTTTGAATAACAGAACATACAGTGCCTTGCGAAAGTATTCGGCCCCCTTGAACCTTTCAATATTTTGCCACATTTCAGGCTTCAAACATAAAGACCTAAAAATTTAATTTTTTGTCAAGAATCAACAACAAGTGGGACACAATCGTGAAGTGGAACGAAATTTATTGGATAATTTAAACTTTTTTAACAAATAAAAAACTGAAAAGTGGGGCGTGCAATATTATTCGGCCCCCTTGCGCTAATACTTTGTAGCGCCACCTTTTGCTGCAATTACAGCTGCAAGTCGCTTGGGGTATGTCTCTATCAGTTTTGCACATCGAGAGATTGGAATTCTTGCCCATGAAATGTGGCGAAATGTTGAAAGGTTCAAGGAGGCTGAATACTTTTGCAGGCCACTGGATATTTTTAAACGAGACAAAATTGCAAATCAGACACCCCTTAATACTGTACATGTTGAGATTTTAATTTTAATATTTTACTGAAAGACCACTTCCAAGTAACAGACAACTGTGAAGTGAAAGAAGACATTATTTTGTGCGTTAAAAATAAAGTTGGTGTTTTGCATAAGTCAGTGGGGGTCCCAAAGATGATTTCCGAAAAAAAACAAAAAACAAATGGAACAAAAATATGTAGCCCTTAAATATTTATTTTGCATTTGATTTGATTCAAAACGACTACTTGTTAAATTGTGTTTGGAGAAGAGTCTGGAAAAAAAAAAATATATATATATATATATATAAGTACATTTGTAATTTTGTCCCAGTCATTGACAGCGTCAATCAAAATCAAGTTACGTAGGTTACATCATGCATCCATCCAGCGTGAGATAATACTATGTGAAATCCCCATTTCTAGCTGCTTTTCTTCCAGATATCCCATATATTTTGCTCCATCCACCTCCCCATTCATTAAGACATGTTGAGGAAAAGTAGCCCCATTGTTTGAGGCTGACACCCCTATATTTACTCTGTGGATGGTGCGCTGACCCTGATGAGCAGTGTTAGTTTTATGGCTGTTTGTAGCTCTTACATGACAAAATGTCCCAGAGTACAAAGTGTATGAATACTTTTGCAAGGCATTGTGGAATGTCTGGTTTTGTGTTATGTTACTATTAATAAAATAGTAACATAACGATTGTATCCGCAATCTCGATTTAAAATTACAATATTCTTTGAATGAAATAAATCAAGTCAGTGCCAAAGCAAGTGGCGGTGCAAGGGATTGTGCACATAACGATGCACTTGAATGCAGGAGAATAAAGATTACTCAAACATGCATCAATCCAGAAACAGCTGAAGTCGTATTACCTTCTGTTTAACAATGCACACAATAGGCTTTTCTTCACACTTTGAATCTGGAACTGTAATGTTAGTGAATTGTAGCCATGAAACATTTCTCAATTCACACGCACAATAAAAATAAATGGAGCGCCATAACTTATGAATGATCCGGCTGAATGCTTTGGGTCATTCCATCAAAGAGCTATACATTATACTGTAACCACTGCCCCTCAAGCAAATAAAAGGCCCATATCATGTGGGTAATAGTTGCACATAAATGATTGATAGGGGCATTGTCATAAAAAGGCTCCTTTAGAAGATGGAGTGGTTTACGGCTGCATATAGCGCACCATTCCCACATATACAGGGATTCCAGTGGTGTCTGTAGCAGGGTGGAAATCCCACGGCTTTCCAAGGAGCTTTCCCGAGGCCACGGCGGTGAATTGATACCCCACAGTGGCAGAGAACGAGAGCGGAATAATAATGTGGAGAAATCATTGGCTTATGCTCGGCTTCATCCGGACTCGTGTTTGTGTGTGCGGCGTCGGTCAATATTCTCAACGGGAAAGACTATATGTTCAAGCAGACAGCGGTGTTGATAGAGGCAACTAGAGATGTCAATACTATACGGTCACTAAGGAGTGAGGTGGGGGCAAGCAACAGAGGCAAAATGGACTTTTCACAGTTTAGGACCATGTTTGCTTTTGTGTTTTTTTCAGAGCTGGAGTCCCAAACTTCATTCCATTTAATTCATTTTCAAACCCCTTTATTAGTCCAATTCTGGGTCAGGGGGGTGGCGATGAGAGCTGCCACCCAATGTTCATAGCACCAGTCCCTCGCTGCTCCTCCTACAGGTGATGGGTCCACAGGAAGATGGCTGCTGCTCCATCAAAGTCCCAAACTTTTTTTTCAAATCAACAACATTTCTTAACCTTCGTTCCAAACAGAGAGTGCTGTAAAAGTAAAATGGTGTGAACAATTCAACCTACAGCATGGTGTCTTCATCTTATTGGAAAACATGTTATATTTTGCAGTTGAGTAAGAAAGAGGCCTGTGAGGGCAGTCCTCTCTTTTTCACTTCTGTCTGAAAATGCTGATCTAAAGATTTGACAAAAATACATGCATTTGAAAAGTATGGAATAAAAATGCTAAGGAGTTGGATTTCATCATCATGTAGATTAATATGTATCCATCCTAATACTTTATCTGTTTCACTTCTCTTATTGAAGCTGCAGTTTTGCTGGTCCATTCCACAGTCCACTCTATAATCAGTGTGTTACACCTTGACACTGAACCAGGATCACTCCACACATGTGTCCAGTTGAGTGATATTTGAAATGAACATTTATACTGACATGTCTGTCAGATGTCTGTTTGCCACACTTAGAACTGTCGATTTCATTATGCTAAATGTGTTTCATTTGAATGAGTGACATCTATGTAATATGACAACCACAATTGAAGCTTTTTGTAAATATATGTTTAAGTGAGAATGCAGCAAAGGAGTTAGTGCTACTGTATCACAGCAAGAAAGTCCCAGGTCTTATAGGCTAGACATCTCTGTGTAGAATTGGAGAGCTTTGTTTTTTCCCTGTCTGCGTACCTTTCAACCGAGTACCATTAAAAAAAAACACATGTTTCTATCTCCCGTCACAGTGATATTTCTTAAGATTACAATCTATTAACCAAAATTATAAGGATACAGCACCTTCACTGCAAATACACAAAAGTAGATGTCAAATTAGCCATAAGTAAGCAATCCCTAAACTACTGATAGAACCATTTTAGAGCCTAGAGAGAGTTCCATTGTTGTGGTTTTAAAGTTAGTTTGCCCAGCTGTAAGAGCATAGAACAAGCCAATATATGCTCCTGTTCCCCATAGCACAAAAAGCATGCACACACGCTAAAAAAGTCCAGCTCTGGACCTGACCATGAGCATCAACATCTGGAGATGGGTCCCCGGGCGCTGTACTACGGCGAGTGGCCTGGTAGAGGTCCAGAGGCATTGAAACATGGGTCAAATGCAGAGGACAAATTTCCCTATGGGAATAATACAGTATCACTTCATGTAAAAATATTTATTTCCTGGCAGATATTATTGTTTCTATACATTACACCAATGTGTAATTTCCAATCTCTGTCTTGACCGTGACCACACGGCCCCAGTCCCTGAAGTGCATCACATCACTGTGTGTTAGCTCCTCTTTACTCCCACATTATTTTTAAACCTCCTTCACTTTACTGTACCATGCTGATGTGAACAATCAAGACAGTCGCAGACAAGGTCCTTCAGAACACGTGCACTTTCAAGTATAGAACATTTCCCCTTACTGTGAGCTGGCTTGCCTCTCCTCAGACCTGACTGGTACTATAGCTCTGGGGGTGTTTTATCATGGAACAACCACTCTACAGCACTTCTCTGTCCAATTCTTTGTCTAAAGAGATCTTGATGTGAACTTAACATTGTTCACAAGGCTTTAATGCTAGTTTACCTCATCAATTCAAGCCACTTTATCCTCTTACTTGTATCTAACGTCTATTAGTATTGATTTGTGTTTGAACAAAACTGAGAACAAACTCTGGCAAAAACAAAGCAAATAATGAGCCTGTTGGGAAGTTACTGCAGTCCCAGAAGAGAGAAATGCCCAGAAGTGAGAAATGCGCATGTGGATGTCACTACCATAATCAGTCAATAAGCTGGTAAATATTCACATTGAATGTTCCATGGGATAGTGTCTTTAATGTTCTCATAAAGTCATGCAGTCATGTCCCACCTCTGAAGAGTAATAATTGTAAAAGTCACATAAAAAGAACTAATCTATCCAGGCGTTTCAAATCCAGGAGGAATACTTTGGTAGCGCGCACCCTGCAAACGCTGTCCTTCAGAAAGCGTCTAATGCCTTTGCACCCGACGACACTAACAGCGCCTCATTCACCAATACAATGCGCCCACGTGAGCCTCGTCTGTCATGCATTGGCCCCGGCCGAACATTTCACTTTGTTTGGAAGACATTGATTTTCTTTTACCACCAAGGTGTTGTCAAGGAGGCATATCTGGCTGACGCGCACGCACGCATCCATCCAAGGCTGCTTAAAAAGAGAACTCACAGCCGCGGCGCTCAGATGAATGTGCTCTGAGGTCACCCAAATTCTTGCCAAAGTGTTTGAATGCGGACACTGCCACGGATGGAATGCGTGGGTGGAAAACAGCGCGCTATGAAAGCTGCCTATTCACTCTGTGTATCAGCGGTTTGTGCACAAATTTAACTGGTTTTATGATTTAGAAAGTGCACAGGAAAAAGGAAAGATCACCAAACTGTGGTCGCGCTAGGAGATGGTTATAAAAGAGTAGGGAAAAATTACATTTTAAAGGAATCAATGTTTCTCAGGAAAGATCACCAAACTGTGGTCGCGCTAGGAGATGGTTATAAAAGAGTAGGGAAAAATTACATTTTAAAGGAATCAATGTTTCTCTGAAAAAATCTTACATGAAGATGCCAACCAAACCAAGGCCAGAGCAATTAGGTCTGTTCAGAATTATGCACCTTCATTATAATGTGGCAGTTTAATTCCAATTATTATTTTATGACTAGTTGAAAATAGAGTTGAACTACTCTTCCACTATACTACACAAGATTGCAGTAAGTATTTTTGTGTATAATGAAAGCACTCTCTGTCAGTAAGTGCATTCAAGGTGACGAATGGTTTGTAGGTTGATGAATTTTGGTGTCAATGAGGCGGGACACGCAAGCGCGGAGCTGTGATGAGAGTCCGCAGTGGCGCGCTCTGTCAAATGCCACGGGGACAGCGCATTCCTCACTGCGGCTGCTTCACAGGGCTCATCCAAAGCCCCAAACATATGTTAAGGCTGTTTTCCACCGGAGCAAGTCAAATAACAACAATTTATCAAAGTTTGCCTCCGCTCCCCTCCCTCCCGGAACACCCGCGTACTCTATATTCATAAAGTGTCAAATGGAGTAACAAATATCTCCCCTAAAAGAGCAACGCTATATCTTGTTTAGGAGTTATTTAGAATCAAAAGAGAAATTATCTTGGGGAGATGGCCTTGAAGGGAACAAGTGCACTCCATAAAAATGTCAGCGGGAGTGCTAATTAGAATTCACTGCATTTACACAACGCTTTCATCAACAAGATAAAAAGCGGGGGACAAGTTTGAGCATTGTGAGAGCGCACGCTTACAGTTCAAATGGACTGTGTTGATGTGAGGCTCACATCTTTGACCAACAACAAGTTATTATGGAAGGCACACAAACAAATGTCATTAAAATTATGCATGAGGAACTGAATTATTCCATTGATGCATAATATTCTGAACTAAACAAAGTTAAAAGGAAGTCCAGTTAATTATAGTTTGGCCCTAGATGCCACAAGTTAAAGTCGTCAGTAGTGCCACTTGAAAAGTGACCTACATGCAAAACACAATTTGAAGAGAACTGTTTTCTTGTCATTTACACACTCAAAGTTATTTTTGAGTGTATCCAACAAGCCAGAGGTTTTCCAGACTGGACTCCCTTGAGGAAATGGTTGGAGTCTGCAATGCTCCTGTTTGGTGAGAATGAAAACATGCATCTACACCGGCCCTTGACACGCCTGATAAAAGACATTGCTCAGACTCCCCCCATTAAAAACCTGCAATTATACAGAATTATTTTTTTTCACTGTTGACATAATTGGTGATCTGCGAACTGAATTGTCTTCATTTTGTCGTGCAGGAAACAAAATAATGTTTTATGACTTATGGCTGATTTTTTTTAAATGACAGGCCCAAATCATAAAATCATTTGGAAATATGTAAATGCTTGTACTTGTATCTTTTCTCACATTGATCAATACTCTAAACATTAATGATCCAGTATCGTAGATTCAAAAACACATCCTCTCGAATCAGCTGCAAAAGCACAACGCTAAGGCAATTTGAGACTTTGTAAACACTTGAGACTTGACAATTAAAAACAAAAGTGTTGAGTGCTCTTTACTTCACACTTAACTCTTTGACATCAATCTTCTCCAAATTGTTCTTTGTCGATTTCAGCTTGAAACAAAGCTTACAGCCTGAGTGAAGAAGTATGAAGGAGTGGAAAGCAGCAATATCCTCTGACTGACAAGCACTTTTAGAAGTGGTGAAGTGACACAGACACTTCACCACTTCTTTTCCTGGAGTCTGAGGAAAAGTCTGAAATTACAAACTAAAATGAATGTTGAAAAGATTCAAAGAGCAACCACAGTTTTATCTCAAAAGCACATGCACCAAGAAGCTTTTGAGTTAGACATATTGGAAAAAGTGTTTCCACCTACCCCCTATGCTCTTTGGAACCCTCATCATACAGACTGAAAGCCAATAATCCCATTTCTATTATTGTTTCAGACCAATATCAAATATAAATTGAGCGATAGTTGAATAATCTCTAAGAACTGACCAATTTGGAGACTTTCTCCAAATCAGTCCGTTTAAGTTCATGTTTGACAAATAGGGTTGGAGAGTGGAGTAACTCAGATGTACTGGCGTCTTCACTCCCATCTCTGTGTGGAGTGAGAGGACAAATGCCCAAAAATAACAATTGTAAACCGCTTTGTGACTCTGGTCTGTGAAAGGCAGTATATAAATAAAGATTACTTAATGTGTTGAAAGACTCAGTACTTAGTAATCTTCTGCCAGATTATTAAGTGCCATCTTTACACAATTTCAGATTTTGTGCACCACCAATATTAAGTTAGAAAAGGTTAAGTTCACCTCTCTCTAACGTCCAACATCTCCATCATTACAGCCCACACAGAGCGCCATCAGCTCAAGGCCTAATATATGTCTTACAGCAGCTAATGGCATAACACAAACGTCATTAGGCTAATGGTAGCACAGGCAATCATAGCTGGTTAATGGCTTTGATGAGTATATGTAAAACGTACTAAGGCCCTGATGAGGAAACTTTGGAAATCCATCTCTGGAGCATCTCTCTGCCGTGTCAGCTTTTCAACATGATGAAGGTTCTTTCTAAAATGGATGTTTGGATGGACGTTTTAAACATAAGTGGGCAGATGGTGCTAACCTGCTGAAGCTCTGAATATGTCGGCATCATTCATCACGCTTCTGTTCATTTAGCCTCTCGTACAACTCCTCAGCGACTGCATGGCCAGTCCTCAGGGCTGGCATAGACAGTGTGTTTCCAATACTCAAACTTTGCAGTTTTTCCTTTTATTGGACACATGAGAGTTTAAACATGTTGCAACGCCTCTCATGTCCATGTAGTACTACCTGCATGTGAAAACCAGATCCCATCAGACCTCTGAAGCTAAGCAGGGCAGAGCATAGTTACTACTGGGATGGGAGACATCTGGGAACACCAGGTGCCACTGTGCCACAGTGGGGCAGCCGCGGTTGTAAAGCTCCAAACTTTTGTTGTGCCCTTAGGTAATACACTTGGCCCACATTGCCTAGAATGAGTCTGGTGTGTGATTGCCAGCCTTGCTTTGTCAGTCTGTCCCAGGCAGCTGTGGCTACAGTAATTTATCACCACTGTGTGTGCAGTGAATGAATAATTCATGAATGATTCAGTTTCAATATAAAACATTTTTGTATAGCCCTAACCACAACAGTATCCAAACAGTTCATACACAGGAAATACATTATTAACAAAGACATACGAACCTTGAGTTTATTGGGGGCAGATGACCAATGTCTATAAAAGTAATAAAGGTCCATAAATGCACTGGGTCATCACCACTGTCCTTAGACTCTCCTGCATCGGCAAAGAACAAATAGAGAGAGGGATCCGCTCCCACGGACACATGGGCAACAGATCCAGGACTCAGACTGTAGATAGAACTAAGACCAAGGCTGTGTGGGCAGGACTGAGGTGGCTCCCAGGCTAGGAAGGGGGTGCCAGGGGAAACCAGTCCGCAGGTGCCGATGACAGAGGACAGATTCATGAGTCTGATCATCATGCTCAATGCCATGCAAAGTGTTTTCACTTTGCGTTTATAAAAGTAAGAAAATGCAAGTTCCATCCATCTATCCATTTTCTTCGCTTAATCCATTTCTGGGTCAAGGGGGTGGCAGTTAGAGCTCTTCCCATGGCACCAGCCCTTTAATGATCCACCTGCAGGTGGTGAGTCCACAGGAGCTGACCTTTCAGGCAAAGTGGGGTTAAGTGTTTTGCTTAAGGACACAACGACAGCAGACATAATTGGGAGTCGTGAAGTAGGTCTTGTGGTGGGCTCCAAACCACAACCTTCAGGCCCATAGGCCAATGCTCTACCAAATGAGTCACTGTCGCCCCAAAGCGTCAAATAGGCACAGGTATAAAAGACAAAATGTTTTATTGCCTTTTATACGTGAACTCCATAGAATACAGTTGGCATCCTGTTCGCTTCAAACCATTGGGTGTTTAGCTGTAGCAGGTTGTGATTAGCATGTCCCTCACGCCTCTCTCTCAACCACATTGATTCGGTCTCCTGAGCTGAACATGTGATTCCTCTGAATGTGTTTGACTGTGGGAGCTGGCTGGTGGCTCACCTTGAGCTTTTGTAAAATGAATATCTGATAATGTGTACAGTGATTACAGATAAAAGTGTATTCTATTGCCGGTATAGCAGGATTATCACATGTTGCAGTGCGGAGGAAATTTTGAAAGGGTGGACCGGTTTTCATTATCCGATGCCGAAGGAGAATGGTGTTTTTGTGTTTGTATCGCAGTGGAATAAAGAGACTAAGGAAATGACAACATATTCACTTGATGAATTATTGATGGAGAAAATGCGCTAAGGTCAAAACAGGCTCCTGCAGCTTTTAAAACGTGGAGATGAGAAAATCACCCAATAAGCTGTTTCTATCTTTGCACCAGAATAATCATTAAGTTAAAAAAGAGAACGCAAAAAGGAAAGTGATTTGTTCGGTTGACAACTTTGGAATGACTTGAACAACAGTGATTCTTAGTCTCCTGCATTCAGACGCTGTTGCTCTGACAACCTCTTATTGTAATATTCAGACTTGCTGCTTTCGTAAAGTTGTTGTAATGGATGACATGCATCAATCATATTCATAAATTTGATCATTTTATTTATATTTTGAACATTTGATTAATATTGATCTCAAAGGTGTGTTACTTTGATTCTAAAACAAGCAAAATATATTGAAAATACTGGTACAGACATTTGTATATTCACTCTGTATAATTTAAGTTGACTAAAATGTAGATTATTCACAAGAACACACTCTTTCAGTATCCTCTCACATGTTAAACGCACTGATGCATTTGTCTCTAATTCCATCACAACAAACAATCACCTTTTGGACACGCCTCATAAACGCAACCTACAAATACAGTGTTCTCATATCAAAACTTCAAGGATCAATCTGGAATCTAATGAGTTCTGTGGAAGCCGCATTTCCACAGTTCCATCAAACACGCCCTTCTGTCTGTGAGTGTATAACACATCGCGTCCTTCATCAGTGTGCCGTGTGAAATGAAGAGAGGTGCAGCACGAGGAGGCCAAGCATGCCCTGTCCTCTGCAACGGCTGGTGTAACTATTGGTTATGATAGGTTAAGATGACATTGGGTAGATTAACTGATCTATTTGTCTGTATGAGCAATAGACAACGCAGGTTGTACACAAAACTATCTGCTAGATTGGTTAAAACAGACAGTGTCCTCAGCAAGTGGCAGGGCTAAGCAGGTGGAGGCCACGCGCACGTGATGTTCACACATCGACCAGTCACTTCACGCAGGGACACATCCATCATAATTAAGTTCAAGACGAGGCTGTCAATACAAGCTGAGCAGGGATGTGTGAGAGGAGGAACATATGGCTGCAACCAAACCATAAGAAGGAGTTTGAGAGTACAGGCATTTGAGAAGCAGTGTTTTATGACAAGATCTAGGCATGTGGATTCATACAGGACTTGAAAAAGACATAACACTTTTGGTTGGCTCAGCTAGAAACATGAAAACAAAGACATAACTAGAGAGATCTGATCTTCAAACAACAACATTTACAACTGTCATGTAAATCATTTCACTATAGATCCAAGCTCTGATAAAATAAGAAGATAATGTGTGCCCTCCTTTCTGAGCCCAAAACGATGGCTCTGAATTAACGGTTTATATTTGGACAATATAAACAGGGACATATATACATGCATAGTCAACAATCAAACACAGTTTGTCAACCTTAGAAATAGGGTTAGGGTTAGGGTGCAGAGCTTGGAGTAGAGCTGTTGCTTCACTACATCAAGAGATGTCAGTTCAGGTGCCTCCATGAATCTACTATAATAACTGGATAGGGTATTACCAGCTTGGAGCTGAAGGACCCATGTGCTTGTGGGATTCTTACAGTCCAGCAGATTAAACCAGTTCTTCCCCCATAGAACTCAATGTAAATTAAAACAGCTTGACCTTAGCTGACAAAGAACCTACAGCTTTCATAAAGGTCGGATTTTGTGGGTATTTTAGTGTCCATTGTCATCCTGAACTACCCTGGCCATAGCCATGGTACACTCCGCTCAATCATCATTTCACACATTATGTAACGTGTGGGTCTGGTCCCTGTGTTAGCGAATACAATCAGTCGTATTTCGACCGGCTACTCAGAGAGCGTGTGTTGTTGGTCGGTGCCGGTGACGTCAAGAGTTTCCGCCGAATGGGCAGGTTGTGGTTTGGCAGTGGTGAAGAATGCGATAGTAAAGTAATCCGGTCTGGTTCTATCAAGAAATTGAAGCAGGAGCAAGAGGAATGTTTAGCAAATGTAATCGCTGGTCAAGATTGTGGCGCTACTCCCCACGGGCTCCGTTAGCGGCAAAGGAGACGGGTAGGCTAAATTCTAAATGCTAACAACACACTCGGGCGCACTACATACGTCACGGTAAACTCAGATCCAATCGTTTCAATCTGCAAAAGGATTTAACCCCTCCCACCTGTTCACGGAGCTCAATGGAACACGTCCAGACCTTAGTATGAAATATAATTTGTACTAAGGTGTGGTACAACCAGGCTAATCCTGAACTTCTTTTCTTCTTAAATCCTTCGGTTTTCTTTAAATCCACACTTTAGTGCCACAAACTCTGCTCGTTTGACACCCACTCTAAGTCCCGCTCTAGCTCCGCACTGATCAGCAGCTCTGATAAGCAGCTCTGATAAGCAGCTCTCATCAGCTCTGATTGGTCAGAAACCCGGCCGTGCCCCTCTGTGCACGTGCATGAGAGCCACACATTCATATTTGGCGCGTGTGTGGCACATGCGCCACTGAACACAAACCATTCATTTGAATACGGCGCCATCTTGGATCGCCGGGGCCTGGGTGCCTCGGCCAACTGTTTGGGATGTCTCCTGGACACCTCCATGACGAACATGCGCCCCTGTAAAGTTGTGAGTGTCCCTAGAGTTATTACATCTTTCTCTCTATGAACAGTTGAATATGTTGAGGTACATTATTTGAAGTGAGTGAGCTATGTGTCTGGGGGGATAGGATGATGCTCAAAAACAAAGTTTGCCTCTTTGGGACTGTTCTTGAAAAGCAGTATTATCAGCAATAACACAACAATACAGCCAACGGGAGTTTTTATTTTCAATAGCTGTAAGAAAACAAATGTAAACATGATGATAACAATCTTTAAGTAGCTGCAACATCAACATCAATCTACTATCCATGGCACATTAAATAATACAGCAGCATGATTACATCAACATGTCAAAAAAGACAAATCATGTTCATCATCAACAATCCACTCTTCACTTAACCTTTAAAAAATCTCGTTTAATAGTGGAAATATTATTTAAACTCCAAGCAAATCAGAGAATGAATCCCTGACTAGATACAAGGAACATGCAAAGTGTCGACCTTTTGAGAAACAAATTTACAACGGAGGATTACAAAGTGAGAACAAGCCTGGCAGATAATGTTTATGTAGTATATATTTACCTCTCTCAGTATACATTCAGAGTTAAATCGATCTTGTCCCAGTGTAAATGCAGGCTCAGACAACACTTGTCTCAGTATACAATTTGACACAGAATTGTCTATTTCCCTTCCATAGGCAAGGCAAGGCAAGTTTATTTATATAGCACAATTCATACACAAGGCAATTCAAAGTGCTGAACAAAATAAGAAAGCATTAAAATCATAAATAATCACAGAACATTCAAAGGAAAGATAAAAATATAAAATCCTTCAGTTTATGCACAGCATAGTGTATGCACAGCTAAACAGAACTGTCTTTAACTGTCTTCCATACATCTAAGAATCTTATGTCCTGTTAACATATTCATAAATCAACTGGCAAACATCTTCTGTCCACTCTCAAATTCCTTCCTGATCCTCTGAATTAAGCTAAGCCATGAAAAAATAATTTGGCGCAGGTTAATGAGGAAGGGAAATGATTTTTGACCTCCTCCCAATGTTTGCTGAAGGCACTGTCAATAATGTAATCCCCATGATTTAGTTTGAAAATAACACTCCTCACGTTCAGGTGAAGGCCGCGCAGGCTTCTACATATTCATAGGTGAAGGTATTGACTATATGTCTCGCCCGGATAAGTGTGCAAAGCGGAGGACCCTGGAATAGGGGTCCTGGACTAGAGGACCCTGGACCGGGGCCATAAGCAGCAGGGAAATGCAAACAGGAGAACAGAGGATTATACTGGACAGTGCGCTAACACAACATGGATTACGGATTTATAGCGCAGCATACTGATGCACATTATGTCCAATCACTTAGAAGAATAGGAATTAAGGACTTAAAGTATCAGGTTTGATAACGTGTTACAAAGCTCATCCGGATATTAATGTTAAAAGAACAAATCAGACCACAACATTCTCTTTTCTTATTAGAAAACATCTTTTGCATACATGAAAGACAGAGCCCTGTGAGTCGTAGAGCTTGGAACGAGTGAATTGGATTTGATTAGATTTCCTTTGTTGTGCTTTGAAAGTTACGCACCCCAGCTTTTAGCTCAGGCAACATCAGCTGTGATAACTTAACCCGGATCAGTGACTGGTTGTGTTCAGACATTGGGGCTAAGAGATGTGTGCGGCTCTCTACGGCTTAAGTTACCTGTAACAAGGAACATGCCTCGGTTTCACTTGTACGGCCTAGGTTTACTTGTATAAGGCCTTGTAAGAGATATTGTGGTGTGCTAAGCCCCAGCAACAGCTCTTCACAGAGGTCAGTAGCTACAGCAGGCTCTTTGTGCATCTCGAGTGCCAATACCTCCTCATTGTCAGGTGTTTAGGCAGATAAGGTCGCGCACCTGCGGGGATTAGCCTCCACTTTTCATCAATGTAATGCTTTAAACGTGCACTGAATCAACCAATTTAAATGCTAAAGCCTTTTTTCTACCTTTACAAGATTAGGGCCAGGGGCTAAACACGTACAGATAAACAAAACAAGCAAGCTGTAAGGAGATCACAGTAAGAAAATGTGAGGAGTGACCCTCACCTCTGTTTGGAGGGAAAAGAGTTTGCTGAGCGCTGAGGTGAGAGGCTGTTTTAAAACAGCAGTTTCAGAAGCATCTTCTGCCTACTCACTCACACAGAACACTGAAGAAACTTTAAAATGGTCAAACGCTTGGTATTATTCAGCGCTCTACTCATTGAATGCCAGCCTATTTCAGAACAGGTACTCCCACAGTGCCAGCCATTTCTGATGATTTTTACTGATTTTTCAAGACCCACAGAATATTGTGTACTATGACTATCTGAAATCCGACACCAGATTCTAAAAGAATGGACTGTCTACTTTCCTCAGCAAAAAGAATTTTGTTTATAGCTTTTTTCGTTCCCCTGTAATCCTCCGTCGAGTAGAGGGAAGTTTTACTGAAATCACCAGAAATCACCAGAAAGTTGAGAAAAAAGAGGCACAAAATGTGCACCTACATGTTTTCAAACCATTCAGAGAGCAATGCTGCCACCTGCTGGCTCGATAAAATATGGTCTCAAGTCATCCCCATACATATTAGATACAATAGACATCTGGGAACGTGAAAATAGCGAAAAAGGCAATTGACGGATTAATGCGTCAATGGCACACGACGTTACTATTTGCTTTGACGTATTTGTGCGTCAATGGGACACAATGAGTTAAAAGAGGATGTTACTTGTCATATATTTAGCGGTGTAAGTAATACAAATAAGTCACTGTTATATATACACTCTAAAACAGATCTAGTTTGTAGCAATGTGTCCGACCGATTTTTTTCGATCAGTAAATAGTCAATTTCTATGGTTATAGCCCCAACCAATGTAAATTAGTCTTATTTAGTCACAATTGCTAGTACTTCCTGTTTCTCCGAGAACAAAAATACCGATAGCTGCTTTTACAACAAATCAGAAACTATTTTGTGTGCTTCAACTGGAAAAGAGCAGCAGCAGAGTGAACTGGGGGTTGGATCTTGCGGTAGGGAAACATTAGTCTTCCATAGCTGCATAATGATGTCTATCAATCTCTCCACTGTCCAATCGCATTAGAGGCCTATCAGGCGGGAGAAGTGGAAGAGGGGAAGAGGCTTTGTGGAGAGACACGCTCCCAGCACAGCATCAATCACAATAACACGGCCATTTGTGAGCCGAAGCGTCTGAGGCAAGGATCAAGCACAATGGAAATGTTTTAACATCATCAGCGAGTTTTCAAATTATGCTCTCCGTGTTCCACATGAAGAGTAGGCGTTTTCTTCATGGATTGTGGCCATACTTCTCTAATGATAAAATAATACTCAAGACTCAAGAATAACAGTTTAAAAAGTTCTCATTGAATAAATTGTGGCAGGTCCAAGTCCATAACTACATCTGAAGTATAGTTGGTATAGTTACATACAAGTAAAATCTGTATTCGAAGTGTGAGTAGGTTCTCCACAACCCTCTGTGTCCTCCTGCTTGCTTACAATGTTGTTCCTTCGGCTGGAATCTGCCACAATATGACATGAACCGTGTATGTTTTTACAGAGAATAGTCCAAAGTGCAGCAGTAGTAAGTGTGTGTCCTCTGAGCCAAAAGTCCCGCTCCCTCATGTACTGGAAACATTACTGATGGAGCAGTCAAATTGACTGACCCTCAGCCCCCTCTGTATGTATTCAATCATCTTTTCAAGACCCCAAAGCTGCAGTCATCCAAACTGCTGAAAAGTGTAAAAGCCCACTTGCTGCAACGTGGAACAGCTGTGAAAGTGTCATGACTGGACTGTCTCTTCCTCTTCCTCTGTTAGTGCAGACTCTCTGCAGGAGCTACGCCAGAGACCTCCCACACTTATCCATTAGCTCCATCAATCCCAGTGCGCTCCATCGCTTCCAGTTAGCCTCTGCAGTCTCCACAAAAAGGGCAGCACCTTGCAGAGGAGGGTGGATACAGAAAAGTGGTGTATGACCTTTTTCTAGTATAGTTTTAGCAGGGTATATGTATTAAATAACAAACAGATTTCAGTTTGTCTACAGCTATAGTCAGGGGTGCACATAACTTTCCAGTAAGGTACTCAGATGAGTACCAGGAGATATTGTTTGGGACTCATCCCATTTGTCATGTGGTTCTTGATTGAGATTTTATACTTCTCTTTTATGCTAAAGTTTAGATTGGCTCAGACAATCCACTCTCAGCCCAAAAAGTCAAATAATGACGAACGTTCTCAAGTATGCAACAACAAAATATCAAAACAAGACGTCCTGTTGTGGTTTGTTCTGTTTGATTGAAGTCAAAGCACATCCCAGACCTACGGCCAGTTTCTCATCCATATGGAGCAATATAGAGGTCGTCCCAAAATACTTTTACAAGAACAACTTCTCTAAAGGGCGTGCAACAGCCCAAACGCTGATGCTTCCATGACTTGCTACTGTGTCATTTTCCAAAGTATTTTCCATTGTCTAACTTGTGTGTAGTCGTATAATTAATAGTTACTTAATGTAACTTAAGTTCTACGAATAGGTGCGTAGTCCCTTAGGACTTCGCTAGTGGATATCACTCGTGACCCCCAGGTCACACGCCAGAGAGATCAAAATAATTTGCTCCAATCACCAGCCACCTTCCTCTATAAATGCCCCTGCACAAGGCCGCACCCCCTCTTGAACTCTGCCAAGCCGGGCTGGCCTGATGGGCTCGTAGCTAAGGGACTACGCACCTATTCGTAGAACTTAAGTTACATTAAGTAACTATTAATTCTACGTCATGGTGCTACGTCCCTTAGGACTTCGCTAGTGGGACACAACGCGGAGGCCGTAGGAAAATGTACTCCCAGCAGGCCAGCGAAGGGTGATTGGAGCTCCGCCCGAGCAAGACCCTCACAAAGTGAGAGGACTCAGGGCAGAAGAAACAAGCGTGTTACGGGGCCACTCCTACCAAGGATACCCCCACGTAACAAAAACCGTAGGCCATCCGTAGTCACAGGACGCCTCACCCAAGAGCTCCTGACATTGACTACCAGACCGACCAAACACACAAAATGTACCGCACCTGTAGGATGCCTCTCCCAAGAGCTCCTGCACCAGGGCGGAAATAGCCCGAAGGCCCCCTCAGGGGAGGGACCCAACGGTCTAACTCAGTCCGCTGCACTCAGCACGGAATGGGCCACCGACCGGTCCGACACATCCGAAAGATAAGACCGGACGAAAGAGGAGGACGACGCCCAAGAAGCCGCACGGCAGACGTCCTCAACCGACGCCCCCCTGAGAAGGGCCGTAGAGGCCGCCATCCCACGCGTGGAATGCGACCTGAAACCCACCGGGGGGGCCAGACCCTGCGTCTGATACGCCCGCCGCACAGCCGTGGCGACCCAATGCGCCAGCCGCTGAGCCGACAGCGGGGCGCCCCTGTTCTTGGGGCCCAGACACACAAACAGCTGACCACCCGACCTGAATGACGACGTCATGGCCAGGTAATGCCTCAGCATTCTGACAGGACACAGAAGGTGCTGCCGCTCCTCCTCGGGGGAGGCATGCGGCGGCGGATGGAAAGCCCTAATCCTGATGGCTCTCGACCTAAAGGCCGACGTGATGACCTTGGGGAGAAAAGCCGGATTGGGCCACAATTCCACCATGCCGTCGTCCTCTCCAAAGGACAGGCAAGACGCATGGACGGAGAGCGCACACAAATCGCCCGCCCTCTTAGCAGACGCCAACGCCAGCAAGAGGGCCGTCTTAAAAGCGACACACTCGGGACTCGCCTCCGCCGCCGGTTCAAAAGGCGGACCCGACAGCCCCCTAAGGACCACCCTGAGGTCCCAAACCGGAGGCGTTCTCTGGAGCTAGGGCCTCCTCCTGCGCGCCCCCCGCAGAAAACGTTTAACCAACGGATGAGAACGGGCTGTGAACCCCCCGAATCCGTCGTGACCCGAAGTAATGGCTGCCGCGAACACCGCCAAGGTAGCGACAGCCCTCCCCTTGTCAAAGAGCTCCTGTAGGAATCCCAGGACCCCCTCCAGCGGGCAACACCTGGGATCCCAGGAACGGGAATCGCACCAGACACTGAATAGCCTCCACCTCGTGGCGTAGGCCCTCACAGTGGACGGCGCCCTCGCTCCCTGAATGGTCTCCACCACCGCAGGGGGAAGACCCAGGTCTACGAGGCTCCGCCTCTCAGCCTCCAAGCCCAGAGCCTGCGGCCGATTATCGGGCGTGAAACAGGGCTCCTGCCCCCTGGACTAGAGCCCCCGGCTCGTCCGGGAGGGCCCAGGGCTCCATCACCGCCATGCCCCTCAGGAAGGGAACCACCGGGCATGCGGACTGTCCGGAGCCACCAGGATCACCGATCTCCTCTCCTGTTCGATCCTCCGCAGCAGGACCGGCAGGAGACGCACCGGTGGGAAAGCGTACAACAGATCGCCTGGCCATGGGTAATGAGCCAGAGCGTCCACGCCTAAAGGCGGCTCATCCGCGGCCCTTAAGGCGAACCAGGACGGGCACTGTGCGTTCTCTGCACTGGCGAAAAGGTCGACCACTGGACGGCCGAACCTTCGCCAGATCTCCGCAGCTACCCGTGGGGCCAGGCCCCACTCGTCCTGGAGTGGGCCCCCCCCCTGGACATCCTGTCGGCTCCCACGTTCCGGACTCCCGGGACGTGGCGCGCCCTGAGAGACAGGGGGTGAAGCGCCGCCCACAGCAGCGTCACCGTCGCCATGTGATGGAGAGCGGGGGACCTGGTGCCCCCCTGCCTGTTCAGATAGGAGACCACTGTGGTGTTGTCTGAGCGCACCATCACGTGTCTCCCCTGCAGCTGAGGGGCAAAGTGCAGCAGTACTCTGTGCACTGCCTCCATCTCCAGCAGGTTGATGTGACGGGCTGAGTCCGACCAGCAGCCTCCTACAGAGCTCTGGCCGAGGACCCCGCCCCATCCTTCGAGCGACGCGTCCGTGAACACCTCGACGTGAGACACGGCGCAGGCCAGAGTCACTCCGTCCCGCAATAGACCCGGAGTGAGCCAGAACCTGATGTCCGATGCTGCCACTTGGGGAACCCAGATCAGCCTCCCCCCGTCCCGGGAGGGGTGAAGCCTGAGGCGCGAGAACCACCTCTGCGAATTTTTCATGTGGAGCAGGCCTAGCCGCACCACAGCATGAGCCGCCGCCATCATTCCCAGCAGGGACCTGAGGCGCCGAGCGGGGACTCTGGGGCCCGCCAGAACCTCCCGGGCCAGACGGGTAATATTCATCCGTCTGTCCACGGACAATGCAGCACGGAATGTCACAGAGTCTAGCTGCAGGCCGAGATAGATCATGCGCTGAGCCGGTTGCAGCCTGCTTCTACGTCATGGTGCTACGTCCCTTAGCGGACTTTGCTAGTGGGATAACATGTGCACCTATTCGTAGAACTTAAGTTACAATAGGTAACTATTAATTTTCTCCCTGTTCACCACAGAGCCCAGGCGCTGTATGTGGGACAGGACCCAGTGCGTGTGACACTTCCCTGGATGATGCCAGAATTAACCAGTCGTCTAAGAAGGTTAAACTCCTACCTCTGCGCGTCTGAGCGGCTCCAGTGCCGCTTTCACGCATTGGAAAAGTCCGAGGCGCGAGTGCATAAGTACTCGTAATTCCTCTCTCCCACTGCGAAGCGCAGAAACCTCCTGTGTTCTGGCACTATGGGCATGTGGAAGTACGCATCTGTCGGGTCTATGGAGGACATCCAGTCTCCCTCCCTGACACACTCGAGTAGCTGCTTTGTGGGCAGCATCCGAAACTTCCGTTTGGAAAAGCACTCGTTCAACACGCGCAGATCCAGAATGGGACGCACCCCGCCTGACTTCTTTGGCACTAAGAAGTAAGGGGAGTACAGCCCCCTGGTGGCGTCCTGCGGGTCTACCTCCACTGCTGCGCCTCGACTCAGCAGAGAGGAGACCTCCGCTTGCAGTGCCTCTATTGATCCCCGTACCTGAGAGCGTACTGCCCGTACGCCTCGGAAAGGTGGTGGCTTTCGGAAGAATTGCAGTGCGGAACCCCTGCGCAATGTAATCTCCAGCCATATACTGTCATCCAACCCAGCTCCCTCCAGATGCTGTAGAAGTCTGTGAGGGGCGGAACGGGAGCTGAAACACGAGACGTCACGGCCCCGCCCTCTCCTGGTGTTCCTAGCAGGGAGGGGGGGTGGCCGAAAGGGCCGGGGGGCCCCCTGCGTCACACCGTGAGCGCCGGGGGCGGTCACGTGTTCTGCAGGCCCGACGTCATAAGTACGGGACTGCTCACCACACGTGACTCGGCTGCTGTGCCCCCCCCTGGCTCTTGCCTCATGGAGGGGGGGGCGAGCCCCTGGAGTGGGAAACCCCGTGTTAGCCTTGTAGCTCTGCTCACCACACGTGACTCGGCTGCTGTGCCCCCCCCTGGCTCTTGCCTCATGGAGGGGGGGGCGAGCCCCTGGAGTGGGAAACCCCGTGTTAGCCCTGTAGCTCAGAGATGCTAACACGCGTTCGGCCGAAGCACACACATATCACTCACCAGATCCCTCCGCCTGACCTCTCTCTGGGAGGGCATAGTATGGATCAGAGAAACCGGAGCTCGTAGTTCGCGTAGTGCACTGCACGCCCCTCTCTGGGGCTGCAGGCCTAGCGAAGCAACGTTATGTGCCCGGGAAGTAACACAATCAGAATTCACAATATTTGACATGTTACATACCCCCAAATCAGACTCAGAAAAGTAATGATGAAATGCCGGTCGGCCTTTATTGAAGGAAAAATTTTTCCACCCCGGCCTCCTCTACCATAGGGAGGTCGGTGGGTCTGTCTGGACCCGGGGGCCTCGTCGAGGGGGGACGATGGATAACAAAGCGCGGATACGGGTCAGGATGCCTCCCGGGCCAACGCTCTCTGCCTCTGTCCCGGCTCCGTAATGGCTGGTGGGCCTCGCGCCTCGCCGCCGAGGTGGTCCTCACCTGTGACAGGAGGTCTCCACTGAGCGCCTGGCCAGAGGAGAGCGCCCTATCCAGGGCCCCCGTGATGAAAGTCATGTTGTTAGCCAATGTGACGACCTGTGCCGCATTGGCATAATATCTATCCAACCTCGGCAAGACATCCTGTCCCGCTCGGAGAGAAGGAGAGGTCTGGTGCCGGGCCACACGGATGCGGAGGGCTGCAGGGCCATGCGGACTGAATCCTCGATCACCGGTCCAGGACCAGTCCTGCCCGCTGCAGTATATGTCGTACCCCAGAGCAGGCCTCTTGGCTGCTAGGGGCTTAGGCCACTCACGTGTCGCGTAATGGACGAACGGGTCCATCCGCGGGCACAACGTGGGTTGCATCCTCCTCCTTCCTTGAGTGGTGGCACCCACAGAGGTGAAGTCCTCCACCGTCTGGATCCAGTGACGACGTCCGACGCCGGAGGGCAAAGGGAACTCGGATGAACAAGGAAGACATCTCAGAATGAAGTAAGTACTGTGGTAGATCTCAAACGGCGCCAGTGTGAAAGAGGGGGTGCGGCCTTGTGCAGGGGCATTTATAGAGGAAGGTGGCTGGTGATTGGAGCAAATTATTTTGATCTCTCAGGCGTGTGACCTGGGGGTCACGAGTGATATCCACTAGCGAAGTCCTAAGGGACGTAGCACCATGACGTAGAACCTTCTTTACCTGAGCCACATTAAGCAATTATTGTGTCTGAATTACACATAAATTTTGCCTCAGCAAAAAGACTATGTTGCGAGGGGAATAGATGCTCAGACTAACTCCTCAGTGTGTGAGAAAGAGAAGACCTGGGGATTTTGTTCAATGGTCAATGGAAATGGCCACATATAAATGGAAATATGATAATTGGGAACAGGATAAGATAAGATAAGATAAGATTGACTTTTTTGATCTCACACAGGAGAAATTTACATAAGCAGAATTCAAGCACAATATTTGATAATAGAATGATATATGTTAATCACAAAAGAAATAGGCATTTATAAACATCTTAAAAAATAATATATAAAAGGTATGTTTTTCTCGAGCATTCACATTTGAACTGGGTTTGGAAACCTCGCATCCCTACTGTCTCAGCAGCGGCCATGTCATTGTCAAGTGTTTTCTGAAAGCCTGCCTCTCCTCCGCCGCTGGTTCTAAATAATGAATACTCTGCCACTTGCAGTAATCCTCCGGCAGCCGAGCCCAGAAATAGAACAAAGTCACTTGCAGCTTTTCCATCTCTCTCCAAACTCACTCCCAAAACAAATAATGCTGATTCGGGGAAAGCCATTTTAACTGGCTGCCACTCCAATTAAGCAGTTTACTAATGATGTCCACCGAATGTATTAGTGCAAGCTTTATTACATGCTGGTGATTCGGTATTCTGGGCCACAAGTCGACTTCAAAGTTTTGCCAAGGCTCTATTTGAAGGCAACATCAAAGTGCATAAGCCACAGATTTCAAAAGGCGTTGAGAGCCAACCTAAAAGGTATAGTCTCCACAAAGGGCATCTTCAGGCCTGCTGCTATGTTTGATGAGAACGTGAAGATAAAAATAAGGAATTTACAATCTTATAGTTAGTTGTTTAAAGAGTACGTTACATGCTGCTGTCTGCTTCATAGAAAAAAGATAGATGACTCTACTTCTTTATTTTGGTGTAGGATGTGAGAGCATATACATCACTCAAACGTGAACTAGGTCTCGGCAATAGAGTATTGAATATATTCAATGTATCTACCTTTTTGAAAATTAAGGTCATGATGATGATAGTAGTTTGTAATGTGTTTAAACAACAGGGCAGTCCACCACTAACAGTGTCGTCAAAAAGGCCCAACATGGATTATTTGAGATGAGATATCTCTACAATTACAAACTATAATAATTGAATGATTGTTTGGAATAAATGATGTATTTTGAATATTTTCAGTGACTTCGGCTGAAATCATAGCAAAATCATTTTAAATGTGAATCTGCTAAATGGCTTTGAACAAGTGAATGATGGGTAAACAGCAAATACAAAAAAGTGAATGATCAATGAATCCATGTTTGGGTTCAATAAGAACAGGTTTTTAACCAATCTTTTTCCTCTCCTCCTCATGCTGAACACATTCTGACCCAGAATTAGGATTATTTTTGTTTTTTTAAGCGGTGTGGAATATGAGAGAACTGCCTTTCAAACAGCGATGGACATGGCACCTATTATCATTGTCATTGAACAACGTAGCTTTATACCAGAGACTGTAAACTTTATACGCAGGTAAAAACAAGACACAGATACAGATTACGGAGTTGAGACATTACTAAATATACGACAACTAAGAAATGTATCATTTCTTTAACATTGTTTACAGTTAAATGATCCGTTAGATGTGTCCTATCGTACCAGTACTGCGATGAGACGCCTGGAATTTAGCAGGCACAGCCTATACAGACGTCCAGGCCAATTATGAAGAAAACACAGTCCTTCAGGAGACTTCTGTCACAGGTGAAAACAACAGATTTTTAAAAATGTTTTATGTTCACGGCTAGTCCTTAAGCATCATCTGGAGAACAACAACTTTGGAATTTTGTGTTTTAGAATATAACACAATTTTTTCAATAGAAAATGTGTGAACGAATGTAAAAAACGATAGACCAAGATCAGTAAAAATAAGTTGATGATGGTTGAGGTGAAAAAATATATGCTGCAAGATCTGAAACTAACATGTTACGAATGCAGCATGCAGCTGTATAACTAGTTCCATGAGACCAACTACTACTTTTGGAGGTAGGAAAGAGTCTGCTCATACAGTCTAAGACTAAATGTGAATGTAAATAAAATCCATATATTCAATATTTAAGACTCAAGAACAGTGCCAAATGAATAATAAAATGATGGATATTTGAATATTCATTCATAATATATCACACCTAGTATTAAAGTGTAGGTACTTTTTAAATCATGAAAAGCTACTGGTGGTTTCCGGCTCCAAAAGAGTTGTATCACTTTCAGTTTTCAGTGTTCATCAAGTTTTTTATCTTTGGCCTTCTTTTATGAGCTTGAATCAACTTCAGGTTTTTCAGAAAGAAAAGTGAGAAATCAAGGACTTGTTCACAATGCTCGACTCTTTCTGTTGGACAAACGGCATGTGTTATTTATGAAACACAAAAGTATAAACCACTCATATTTGCATTTTGGGAAGAGGCATCATCAAATTCAGATATAATTCAGCAATTATTTTGACAACTTTTTTATCACATAAAATACACTCTAGTATTGGTTCTTTTAATTCATGTAAAGATGTGAATATTTTTGTTTTGGCTGTGTCTGTAGTGAGGCAGGTTGATTAGAATGTTTTTTCACAATATATTGTGCTTGTGCGGTTGCACATTGTCAACATATCAATGCACTAAAAAGTGTGACCGTTTGCAAAAAGAATAATTCCTGAACAGATGCTTCCCCTCCTGAAAAATCCCCTGGAGCTGTATAATACAGCAGAAATAATACTGCTCAGAGCGCCCAAGAAGGATGCTTGGTCACCGACAGATTCTACACAGAGCGTTCAAAGAGGGGGAGGAGCATCAGCATGGAGGCAGTGGAACACAACTCCAGGTCAGTTTTGGCCCTATCGAGTGGTCCTATATATGCGTGTGTAGAATTGGATTGTATATAGATAGATACATACTTCATTGATACCCTGTAGGAGAAATTCAGAATTTAAATCTATGGGAGTTTGAATCTTGAATGGGATGTCATAAGATTACCTGATGTTATTGATCCCTCATAATGCTTGTTCTTTTAATTTCATAAAAACTGAAACACAATTAAAAACGCATGGAATCTCTGCTTGCTTTCGTAATGCTGTGTTTACAATTTGGATTTTCTTAACTGTAGCATGGGGAAAAGCAAAATTGGTAATCCTAGAAATTGTTATAGGCCCGGAAATATTGTTCTAGTTGGGCATGACTGAATATATTCTTATTCTTCAATGTTCATTTCAAACGTATAAATTGTGAATAAAGTTGTAAATACATTTTGTAAATACATCAACACATGATGAATGCTATACAGTATATGTATGTACTGTATATATCTATGCATGTGGTGTGTGTGTGTGTGTGTGTGTGCTATGTATAATGAAGTTGTGAAGTGGGCAAAAGCTCGAAAAGAGAATTTTTCATTCACACGTCCTTTAAAACTCCATCCATCCATTTTCTTCCCCTTTGTCCATTTCTGGGTTGGCCCAATTCACAGAGCCGCAGCCCCTCACAGATCCTCCAGCAGGTGGTGATATAGCCTTCAGGCAAAGTCGGGTTAAGTGTCTTTCCTAAGGACACAATGACAGCAAACATCAGTGGGAGTCCGTGGAGAAGGTCTTGTGGTGGGCTCAAACCCACAACCTTCAGACTCAAAGGCCTATGTCGTAGCAGAGTCGGTAACAGTTATGGAATCTGCATTTGGCCACTGATGGTGTCATGGTTTAGGTTTATTTTCTGTTTTATTTTAAAATGTGTTACTCTCCGTGTCTTGTACTTCCTGTTGTTTGATTACCTGCCCTGCCCTCATCTGTATCACCTGTGTCTCTTTAGTCTTGTATTTAGTCCTGTGTGTTCCTTCACTCCCTGTTCCGTCATTGTCATTCCGCGCCTGTTTTAGGCCCTGTCCACACAAAGTCAAGCTCAGGCCTAAACGCAAAAATACTTTATCAATCCAGTGTATCGTCCATACGAGGCCGGCGTTTTGGGGGGGTGTAAACGAACATTTTTTAAACTAGGTCCCAGAGTGGAAAGATTTCAAAACTCCGTATATGCCGCTCGGTGGCTACTGCCTCCCCGCAATGTATCTGAGACGCTTGCGTCATCGCCCCGCCTCTTGTTAAAGCACGCATGCGCCGCACTCAGAAAATAATGACAACAAGAATGGCGCCGTACAGTGTTGCTTGTGTCCTGTTGAAGCAAGTGAGCCTACTAACGCTATTACAGCAAAATATCCTTCTTCTCCATCATCTTCGGTTACAGCAATCTATTCTTGACAACATAGTACGCTACTTTATTTTGGATTCCCCGCGGATAAGGACCCGAAGGGCATCCCGACGGAGGTTTTGGACGCGACCTGGCAGAACTAGTAGCTGGTGGGACAACTTCGTGAATGGTGTTGTCCTGGACGCTGAATGGAGGGAGAACTTTTGTATGTCCCGGGAATCTGTCGTGGCGCTCACCGAGGAGCTAAGTCCGCACATCGAAGGGCAAACGACAAATATGAGGGCACCCATTGATCCTCTAAAACGGGTCGCTCTGACGCTTTATTATTTGAGCGATGAAGGAAGGCTACGGAAGACTGCAAACGCCTTCGGTGTGTCGCGCCAGGCCGTGTCTGTCATCGTTAGGCAGATCTGCAGGACGATCTCCATCCACCTCGGTCCCAGGTACGTCCGACTGCCTTTCACGGAGCAAGACGCTACGGAGCTGGTTGTGGGGTTTCAACAGACTCATGGCATGCCCCAATGTTTAGGAGCAGTTGACGGCACCCATATTGAAATCAAACAACCGTCTGTCAACATCACGGACTATATAAACAGAAAAGGCAAGTACACCCTGAATGTACAGGCAGTGTGCGATTACAAGTACCGATTTATGGATGTTGTCATCAAGTGGCCTGGAAGTGTGCACGACGCACGGATCTTTGCCAATTCAGAGCTGAATCTGTCACTGAAAAATGGCAAGATCCCGCCTCTTAAAAGGCGGATTGTGGACGATGAGGAGCCTATATCCATTTTCCTTCTCGGTGATCCTGCGTACCCACTGCTGCCTCATCTGATGAAGGAGTTCTCCAACGGTGGGTCGACGCCGCAAGAACAGTACTTTGGCCTGAGTTTATGTAGGGCACGGATGGTCATTGAGTGTGCATTTGGTCGTCTGAAAGCCAGATTTGCAGCACTGAGAAGGCCGATGGACATAAATTTGAATGACCTGCCCTATGTCATATACTCTTGTTTTGTTCTTCACAATTTCTGTGAGGCCAGTAAGGAGGGTGTAGATGAAGTGTCTGTGATGGGAACGATGCGAGGAGAGGTGGACTCACAGCCTCCCACACAGTGCAACAATTTCCGCACTGACTGTAATGAGGGGGAAGGAAAGAGAGTGAGAAGAGTGGTAATGAAGTACCTTGACCCTTAAGGACTGCCAGTATTGCCAATACTGTATTTAACTTTGTAAAACTTTGAAAAACATATTTGGGAAACCACTATGAGGTTATGGTTACTTCTGTTTAGTTTAGTTTAGTTTAGTTTGAATGGAGTAGAGTTTGGCCTGTCTTAAGTGTTAAGCGTGACGACAACATGTCTTGTTGAATGTTTTGAAGTCGTTATTTTGACAATGTTATTTATGTTCACAGCTACAAATAATTTCCAACTTGAATCAATGTTTTGATTTTAAATTTGTGGGTGATCCGGAAAAAGTATTTAATTTGCCTTATGTATTGACAAAAATAAAAAGATTGTTATATTCAATGTTCAAACACTGTCTTTTTATTAAAGTGCAACAAAAATAGTCACAGTATAAACTCTGCAAATATCACTGGTATAACGAAGCTTGTTTTGTAACAAAATAACTGCTTCATTTAAAAAAAATTACCTGAGAACTAAACAAAGTAGTGCAAAATTCACAAAAATAAACATATGAGCTCAATCATCTTCAGATAGTGCTCGTGTGTATGAAAATGAGGGGGTATATTGCTGTAAAGTTTCGTGTGATTGTAGTGGTGGTGTTGGTGTGTATCTCCCAGAGTGGTGTGTTTCACTTGGAGTGTGAATGAAGGGTGATGCATTGTGGTGTGAGTTCTGGTGCATGTTGTCTGAAGGTGGGTGTCCCTGGTATACACTGCTGCTACTGTGGGGGCGTGCATTGAGAGGCTGGACTAATAGTTCTCTCATCAGAGAAAATCCTTCCTGTATGGTATCGGTGATGTTTGCTATGTTGTTATTTATCTGTTGCATGTTGTCTGTATTGCGTCTTGACGACTCCTCCATTAGGTCCAGCATCCTCCGTTTCAGCTGCAACTCTTCCTGTCCTGTATCGGCAGGGACCTTTCTTTTCAGCCTGTCCCCTCTGTGGCTATTTAGCTTTGCCTTGAAAGACACATAGAACAATGTAATTTTATTAACAGGACAATAGCAAAGGTTTGCTTGATTATTGACGTAATGAACATCACAGGCCTCACTGAGTAATGTACATTAATTCTGTAGCAGTAAGACATGATTTGTTTTGATCACAATCTTAGTTTTCAATACAGCTATATGGAATACAAAAATAGAAAAACTGCAAATGTGGAGCCAGTTATAAGCATTACGAAAGTCAAACCCTGTCATCTTACACAGTTATGTCTTACATAATTATAGTAAATAATCAGCGCATTGATGTTGTTGCCTACCTGCAGCATCTCTCTGCGCTGCCTTGCGACTGGAGGAGGCAGCAGACTTTCAACAAAGTCTGACGACTGTGGCGAGTCAGTGGGCAGCTCCGAGGTCGATGAAGACGTCTCGACCAGGTCCGCCGTCTCAATGCCTTGTTCAATGGAGCGTGTTGCAGGCGATCCTCCCCAGATCTCCTCGCAGAGTTCAAAAAACATGAGCACCACACGCCCATGGCCACTCCGTCGCCCACTGTCCACTGCCTGCCTGTATTTCCCTCTGATGTTTTTAATTTTGGCGGTTAATTGGCCTTTAGTTATCGCTGTGGAGTCATGTGGGAAATCTCTGTCCGGAGAGTCGCGTGGATATTGCTCCTGAAAGGCCGACATGATGTCCGTGTATTTGGGCATACATGTCTCCCAGTCTACACTTTCTTGTAGCTTGTTGGTTTTATAATCCAGTGTGACCCGAAGCAACAGTTCAACCTCATCGTCCGTCCATACTAATGAAGTACCACCTCGCCCACTCGCCATGTTGTCTGTTTACAAAATTCTGCGCATGCCCAGTTCCCGTCACGGAAGTTTGGGCTTGATCCCGTCATTGCGTCACAGCGCCACCAACAGGTCTGGCATAGTTTCACAGCGTTTTCAGGCGTATTGACTACATTCATATGGACGCACACATTTACTGAGCTAACTCCGTGTTTACAGAAAACGTTTCTGAAATTATAAGCGTTTTGTCTTCGTGTGGATATAGCCTTAGTTCTGTCCTCGTTCCCTGTATTTTTGATTTGTATTACTTTTATTAAATCATCATTTTGCAGTTTTTGCGTTTTGGGTCTTCTTGTTTTTCACCTATGTGACAGAATGACGGAACCACACAAGGCCCAAGCAGACTGCTTCATTTTTGTTTTTAATTTTTGTCATCTCTGGCCTTTGTCCGCGACTGGTTTCGAGAGTTGCTGGAGGAGCTGGACACATTCCTCTGTGTCCTAGACTAGTGCAGGACACTTTGCTCCGTCCTGGGTGGTGGCAGGCTTTCGTTCCTGACCTGGCTCCGCTGGATACTGTTTTCCATCCAGGGGGCCTTCCGTACCCGTTTTGTTCCTGCTCCAGCTCTTCATCTCCATGTACCGGTCCAGGCGGGTATCCACGTCCAAGGCCGTGGCTCCACGTCCAAGGCCGTGGCTCCACGTCCCGGCGCTTCACATCCCAGCTCCACGTCCCAGCTCTGGTCCTTCCCCTTCCTCCTCTCTCCCAGTTTTTTTTTTTTTTTTTTTTTTTGAGACTTCTGGGATCCGTCCCTTGGAGAGGGTACTGTCATGGTTTAGGGTTATTTTCTGTTTTATTTTGAAATGTGTTACTCTCTGTGTCTTGTACTTCCTGTTTGTTTACCTGCCTTGCCCTCCTGCCCTGCCCTGCCCTCATGTGTATCACCTGTGTCTCGTTAGTCTTGTATTTAGCCCTGTGTGTTCCTTCACTCCCTGTTCCATCATTGTCATTCCTCTTCTGTTTTAGTTCTTGTTCTAGTTTCCTGTATTTTTGACGGATCTTGATTTGTATTACTTTTATTAAATCCATCATTTGGCAGTTTTTACGTTTTGGGTTTCCTTTTTTTTCACCTACATGACAGACGGACCTCAAGTTGTGCTGATAGACCTAGGACTCTGCTGACCCTGAGCCCAAAAATGAAGACTCTTTGTGCTCAAGGCTTTATCTGGTGCAGCTGGAGGCGTTTTGATCATAAAAGAGGTTAAATGGAATAATTCACCCACATCTGCCACCAGTAAGTTTCCACCAGGTACTGACGTACCAGCCACATGATTATGACCCAACCAGTGTAATCTAATGAAGTTCTATCCCACAGCTGTCAATAAAGCCTGGTCTGGTATCTGTTCCAATCAGACCAATTGCTTGCAATCACGTGACGCATAAACTTCCGGTTGACGAAGTGGTGGTCAGGCCAGCAACAGTTGCTGCTGATATGTGGAGAAAATGCGACTCTTTTTTTTGCTTTTGTGGATATGACACTTTGAAGCTACTGCGGTTAACGTTCTAACTCATCATTCTAACAATATGAACAAGGCAGAATTTTTTTCACCACATGTTTGGTAATATCAAGGTTGAAGCTACTGGCACCGCGGCTAATATGCTAATGATGCTAATAAGTCTCCATTCCTCCGCTGTATGTCACTTACATTCTGTAATGTCTTTGTTTATGCTGCCTCTACCATCGACAATAAAACATGTCTTCTATCTGAATTAAAGACAAGATCCTAGACTGTCTTTTTATTCAGTTTAGATTATAACCCACGGCTAGTGTTACAATCAAGCTTTTGCACTGCTAAACACCTGTGTTTATCCAAATGAAGGTTTGGATAAACACTGACACTGCAACTTTTCCGTCTGTCTGTGAGTTAAGGAACTCAGAGTTAAGCTCCTGAAGGACACATCCTGCATCGTAAAGAGCCGAGTAAGGCTATATCCACACGAAGACAAAACGCTTATAATTTCAGAAACTTTTTCTGTAAACAGTTAGCTCAGTAAATGTGTACGTCCATATGAATGTAGTCAATACGCCTGAAAACGCTGTGAAACTATGCCAGACCTGTTGGTGGCGCTGTGACGCAATGACGGGAGATCAAGCCCAAACTTCCGTGGGCATGCGCGGAATTTTGTAAACAGACAACATGGCGAGTGGGCGAGCTGGTACTACATTAGTATGGACGGACGATGAGGTTGAACTGTTGCTTCGGGTCACACTGGATTACAAAACCAACAAGCTACATTGTTGTTGTCATTATTTTCTGAGTGCGGCGCATGCGTGCTTTAACAAGAGGCGGGGCGATGACGCAAGCGTCTCAGATACATTGCGGAGAGGCAGTAACCACGGAGCGGCATATACGGAGTTTTGAAATCTTTCCACTCTGGGACCTAGTTTCAAAAATGTTCGTTTACACCCCCCCAAAACGCCGGCCTCGTATGGACGATACACTGGATTGATAAAGTATTTTTGCGTTTAGGCCTGAGCTTGACTTCGTGTGGACAGGGCCTAAGTAATGATTGGTGAATGAACTTGTCATTCTCAACAAAACAATGCGTCTGTGCTGTGTTCTTTTCAGGTCAAACATTCACAGTGTTTATCTTAAACGCCAACTCATACCTGACAAATAAAGATGGGGAAGTAATAACTGTGCATTGTGACTGCATGGCTGGGTAAATAAATAATCCTTGGAGGCAAAAGCGTTTGCTAGTGAAATGTTAGCAAGCCACTTTTCCTGCATCTTTTCGTAAAGTCCTTAGTGCGAGGCTCTTTATTAATCTCTTCACGAGGAACCCTAAAGTATCCATTAAAGGTTTCGCAATTCGATTGGTTAAAAAACTTAAAACAACACATGCAAAAAGCATATTCAGACACGCTGCTCTAGTAAACAACTAGCTCGACTGACCACTACTTTGTGATACGCATAGTAATAATAATAAGCAATAATGTGAGAATATCTTTAACAAACACGGTGCTATATTTAGAAGCCAGATGTTGTGATTGGAGCTATGGTCTGCAACATGGAGATTGGTTTAATTTTCACTCAGAATGATATTTTATTATCTATCTGAGCCATATATCACAGAATTATGCCCATTCCCAGAATCAGTGGCTGCACTATATTGAAAGACGTCTGTGGCAACATGCAATTTGCAGATGCTGCTGTAAAAGGCTGTTAAAAAATGGTTTAAGTTCATAGAAATATGGGAGGTTTTTAAAGTATGTGTGAAATCAACTGGCATCTCCCACTGCAGAGAGGAACTGGCAGCAGCAGTAGTAGTTATGGTAGATGTGGTGAGAAATATATTACATACTATATTGATCTTACACTTTGTGTTTGTCTGACATGCTGTAAACATTATGCACATAACTTTTCATAAATGATTGTTGTTGAAAAGTAAACTGTTGTGAACGAATCAAACCACAGCATGCTGTCTTCATTTTCGAGTGAGTCACTTTTTTGACTCTTTGGGCTGAGAGCTGATTGGCCCTGTGAGAAGGGTCCTCTCTTTTTCGCTTTTTTGTCTGAAGGTATTTTTTGCTGGTGGACAAAAAATACATTCAGAGTTCTGTTTATGGTTTGAAAGTCACGTAATTTATTTATTTTTTTTAATATTATTTTTTTACGGTTGTCATTGTCAATTGTGACATCCAGATATTTTAGGCCGCCCGTGATTATAGAATTGTGATAATATCTAATAGGATTGCAGGGTAATAGATTCCATTAGTCTGATTAGATTCTTACACGGTAAAAGCACTAGACCTGCAGATATCATTGCCCTGTATGATCTGTGGTATATGAATAAATGCTCGTCTTTCTTCTTCTAAATTAAACAGAACCGTTTACCTTTTCAGAAATTAAATTTAATTATTCACAGCTGTCTTTCAGTTTCAGCATAAATAAAAATTTGGTTTCACATGTATCCCACTAGTTTGGAAAGTTTATTCACCCTGATTATTCCTGATTCCTGATTAATCCATTATTTTTATACTGATTTTAAAATTAATGCTACTGAGACATTCTCCAATATGACTGGTTAGCACTCTCTTGTGTCTCAGCAAGAAGGTCCTGGGTTCGAATCATGGTAGGAACAGGGTGTTTCTGAGTGGACTTTGCATGTTCTCCCTATGTCTGTGTTTCCTCCGTATACTCTTGTTTCCCCTACCACTAAAACGTGTTTATTAGGTTATGTCCTGACCAAGCACAAGATCAACATTTTAAAATGGGTCCCAGCAATCCCTGCTCCTTTGAGGCCCTCGTGGCATTGGAAGGATGGGTCAAAGCACTAGACTCAAATCAATCTCTGTAGGACAAAAATTCACTCCTGCCTTTGATCGGTTTGGCCAGCTTGTATTTTTTTTATGAACTGACAATAAAAATATGTTGTTATAAAATGTATCCCGCTTAAGTCCATATTCTAAGGATCCTGCTGGAGGCCTTGCAGCAGAGGACATTTTCTCTCAGGCCAGCTCACTCTAGATTGAAAGTGCCGCCTCACCTAAGCCTCTATGTCGCACGCTCTATTAATAACAGACAAATATGTTTCAGTGGCTGATTCTAAATAATCTTCATAAAGACTTTTGAATGATAATTACATTTCACAATTCAATTATGCATTCCCAAGAGACACTTTAGAGGCTCTCAGGTGTGTCTGCTCTTATCCACATTATTTGAGTTTTAATTAAAAACACGGCTCGCTTTTTTCCCTGGTGACATCACTGTGTGGACAATTTCACACTCACATGCTCCCCCCAAAAACGTATTAAGATTGTATCTGATATGGGCAGAAACATTTTTATGTTTATTTTCTAAAAGGTCTGTTTTTATTTAGCCTCTGTCTGAATGTGAGACCTGTGGTAAATATAAATGTAATAGTTTTACACCAATTCAACAGTTAGTGAAGAAAAGTTAAGGTGTTAAAAATACAGGTACTTTAAAAAAGGAAATGTCATCATGCGATCATTAGGAGACTCAACATACAATAGTATAAAATCAATATTATACAACCAAGAAGCAACATACTACAATGAAACATGTATTTATTGTGGCCTAAATCGAGGCAAAACAACATGATTTTAAAGGAAAAATAAATGTTAGTTACTTCAGCAATATTTAATGTAGCACAATAAAATCACAGTTTAGTTATTATTAATGTACTCATCATAAAAGAAACCGAACATGTTATTACATTTTTCCCACTGTTAAATCAGACAGACCCACTCACACACACACATACACATGCTCCACCCTCACGTCTGGAACAACGGCACAAAATCCACCAACACGCCAAAGGCGACTCAAGGCGCCGCATTGGTTCAAATCTGAGAAAGCTCCTCCCATTCCTTTCCCACAGCTCTGAAGAACACACACTCACATAATCCCTGAAAAACAGCTCTGTGGAAGACACACAAATTCCCTGTAGAAGACACACAACAGCTCTGTAGAAGACACACAACAGTGCTGTAGAAGACACACAACAGCTCTGTAGAAGACACACAATGACACACTCGCGGCCCTCATTCAGACATTCCATGAATTAAACAGCGACTCATGCCTTCACATCAATAATGGAGCGACTCACAAATCACCTCATAATGCACAACACAGCTCTGTGGGCCGAGGACTTGAGACATGCTACTGTGTGTGTGTGTGTGTGTGTGTGTGTGCATGTGTGTACGTGTCACAGAGTCCCAGTCCTCCTGGACCCTGAGGAGCCATAATTGTAACAGATGAACAGAAGTGAACGGGAGACATCAGCGATATTAAAATTACAGCATCAATCATTTACATAGTTAATGTTTGGAAAGGTGCAAACGGAAGCTAAAACCAGGAACAAAGAACTGTTCATCCTTAAAAGACAAGCGAGTTTTTTAATATTATGTTTTTAGTTTTTTTGGGGGAACATTTGATTTGATAGTTGATTTTTAATAACAAATGTAACACTAGTCATTAGTGATCATTTTAGTCCTTGACTTTGCACCAAACCTGAATTTAATTTCACCATTTTGCCACATTTCAATTTTTTGATTTTCAAAAAGACAATAGTTATATTAAAGGTTTTTATTGGGCTTGCGAACTACATTACAATATTGTGAATAGCTACATCCACACTCATATCAGACACATCCCCCCGCCCTTTCTGTACAACTTCTGTACTCTATAACATGTGTGAATATACTCATCCCAATTCCATCTTTTATTTCTATCCAAATATTTTCAACTCAATACATTCAATACGAAAGTACCGAATGTGCTATTTAAGCCTTTTTGCATAGTGCCACTTTGAAGAATCTCCTAGTTTACCCTAACTGGTATATTTCAATCAATCATCAATCAATCTTTATTTATAGGGCGCTTTTCCTGCACAGGGCAACACAAAGCGCCTCACAGTCCACACCACACAATGCACAAATCATCACCATTAAAATACAATTAAAAACACATATGTAATTAAAAAGCATTAAAATCACATAAGTAATTTAAAAACATAAGAATCACACAAGTAATTAAAAACAAAAAAATAGTTAAAAACACAAAAAGTTACAACAATAAATAACAAGGTGTGTTAAAAAGATAAAATTCTCTAGTTGTATGCACAGGAAAAAAGAAAAGTCTTTAACATGGATTTGAACATTGACAGAGAGGCAGCCAGTCTCACATCCTCAGGAAGACTGTTCCAGACTTTAGCTGCATAAATCTGAAAAGCAGCCTCCCCCTGTCTAGTCCTGACTCTGGGCACTAACAGGAGTCCCGTCCCTGCGCTCCTCAGAGTCCGGGCTGGTTCATATGGGACTAGCATATCATGGATGTACTTTGGTGCAAGGCCATGGAGAGACTTGTACACCAGGAGAGCTGCTTTAAAGTCTATCCTCTGGGCCACGGGAAGCCAGTGCAGAGACCTGAGGACCGGACTAATGTGGTCGTACTTCTAGTCAGGACTCGGGCTGCAGCATTTTGAATATACTGCAGCTGTTTTACTGCATGTTTGGAGATACCTGTGAGCAGGCCATTGCAGTAATCCAGCCTACTGGAAACAAAAGAATGGATAAGAATCTCCAAGTCTGCCCTGGACACAATATTTTTAATTTTGGCAATATTTTTCAGATGATAAAAAGCTGCTGATGTTACCGATCCAATGTGGCTATTGAAGTTTAAGTCAGAGTCCATTATTACTCCCAGATTTCTGACCTTATTTAAAGGCCTTAGGGAGAGAGACTGAAGGTGACAAATGACGGTCTCTCTTGGTTTCTCGGGACCAAAGACAATCATTTCGGTTTTGTCCGCATTTAGCTGGAGAAAATTGCATTGCATCCACTCACTGATCCGCTGGATACAGCGAAGGAGTGAGTCCACCGGTCCATGCTCTCCTGCAGTCAGTGAGACATAGATCTGAGTGTCATCAGCGTAATTGTGGTAGGACACTTTCATACTTTGAATTAACTGACCTAATGGCAGCATGTAAATATTGAACAGGAGAGGTCCCAGAATCGACCCCTGTGGCACTCCGCAGGTCAGGGCCATATTATCTGAGACATAGTCTCCAATCTCCACACAATACTTCCTTTCTTCTAGATAGGACCTAAACCAGCTTAGGGCAGTACCAGCAACACCAACCCAGTCCTCCAGTCTCTGCATGAGAATCTCATGGTCAACGGTGTCGAAAGCGGCACTCAAATCTAACATGACTAAAACAGAGACTTTTCCTGCATCAGTGTTAAGCCGAATATCATTTGTTACCTTGACTAGAGCGGTCTCAGTACTGTGGTGTGGTCTAAAGCCAGACTGAAACATGTCAAATGAGTCATTAGATATTAAAAATTCAGTAAGTTGTTGGTAGGCAACTTTTTCAAGAATTTTTCCCATGAATGGCAGATTTGAGATGGGACGGTAATTTTCAAGTACCGCAGCATCCAAACTGCTCTTTTTTAGGAGGGGCCTGATGACTGCCTTTTTCAGGGCCATTGGAAATGTTCCAGATAAAAAAGACATGTTTACTATTTGTGTCAATGAGGGTAATAGACTACACATAACAGACTTCAGAAGTCTAGGAGGTAGTACATCCAGACTGCAGGTAGAGGAACTAAGACCTGTGATTATCTTTTTAACAGTTTCATCATTGACAGGTGCAAATTGAGCTAGCTCACAAAGCCTCACTGGATGTTGCATTGTTACTTGTGTTGTAGAGGTGATGGTATTTCTGATACCCTGAACCTTGTCTCTGAAGAACTGTGCAAACTCATTACACCTGGATTTGGAGTAGTGTTCTAATGGCAACTCAACAGGGGGGTTCGTTAATCTATTGATTGTTGAAAATAGAACACGCAGATTATTGCTGCAGCCTTCAATAGTTTCAGAAAAGTATAATTCTCTTGTTCTACGTAGTACTCTGTTAAACTCACACAACTTCTCTTTTAAGAGTTTATAATCACCCTGGAGGTTGGACTTTCTCCACTTTCTCTCTGCTCTCCGGCACTCTTGCTTCTGTGCCCTGACCGGGCCTGCTTTTATCCATGGGGCTTTTTGCTTATTTGTGACCATTTTTACCTTCACAGGGGCAATGGCGTCCAGAACATTCAACACACTAGAGGTGACAGAGTTAAACAGTTTATCTACAGTAGAACATGATGTGTTCTCAAAATGGATCATTCCCATAAATAGTTCACCCGTGTTTTCATTTAAGTGTCTACTTCTAACAATTTCATATTTAGCGGGTGGTCTGGTAGCAAAATACATGTTAAAAAATACACAGAAATGATCCGACAGAGCAACATCAACTACATTAACTTTTGAAATATTCACCCCTTTCGTGATAAGCAGGTCCAGGGTGTGTCCTCTGCTATGGGTGGGGCCACTCACATGCTGAGTGAGGCCAAAGGATTCAAGTATGGAACTCAGCTCTTTTGCGTATCTGTCATTAACATTATCCACATGAATATTAAAATCGCCTATAATGACTAAACCATCAAAATCTGTGCACACAACTGAAAGCAACTCAGTGAAATGATCAGTGAAACTATGGCATGACTGTGGCGGCTTGTACACAACAATAATAAGAATGGAAGAAGATTTCTTTTGTTCTATTTTAAAAGAAACATACTCAAATGATGAAAATTTCCCAAGAGACACTCTATGGGAGACAATACGATCTTTAAAAACTGCTGCTATGCCCCTCCCCCTTTTATTTTCTCGTGTTTCATATTCAAATTTGAAATTTGGTGGTGAGGCTTCTATTAAAACTGCATCTCCTGTATTATGGTCAAGCCATGTTTCAGTCATAAACATAAAATCAAGATCATACGAACAGATAAAATTATTAATTAAAAATGATTTGTTGCATAGTGATCTGACAATAAGTAGAGCAAGGTTAAAATTAATATCAGTGTCAGTGGGTTTAGTTGATTGATTACAAAGAACTGGAATTAGATTTCCAGAGTTGGACCGTCTAACTGCTGTCCTTCTTTTAAATTTGTGTTTATTCAAGTTAAAACACATTTCTGAGCTGGTGCGAGGAACACACACAGTCTCTATTGGTTTAAAAAGTGAACTCTGTTGTACTTTGTTAAGTTCCAGATGCATAACTGAGTCAGCACAGTTCAGTGGCAGGACTGTCGTTACACTGCCAGACGGACAGGGGTCAGTGTTTGCACCACAGTACTCACCCGGTGCTGGTAAGGAGGAGGAGGAGGGGGGTGGTGGGGGCCGAGAAGCCTCAGATGTAAACAGTCACGCCCCCCTCGGGGAGCACTGAACAACATGGCGTAGGAAGTCCGTCAACAAACTGGTGCCGTATTTGTTCAGGTGCAGACCATCTGGACGATAGGCCACGTGACGCTTCCAGAACAGGCCAAAGTTGTTCACAAAAATAAAGTTAAAAGTGCTGCATGTAGACTGGAGCCACATGTTGAGCGCCACAACGCGACTGTAGAGGCAGTCACCCCGGTTTACAGTCGGGACTGGACCAGAAATAAAAACGGATAACCCTGAGGACTGGAGAAGGCGGAACAGATCCATAAAGTGCTTCTTTGTGACCTCGGACTGCTGCAGCTTCATGTCGTTGATCCCCACATGCACGATTACCTTGGATATGGTATCGGGCAGGGAGTGAAGCAGAGGAGGGAGACGGATGAGCAGATCTGGGACAGTAGCTCCGGTAATGCAGTGAGTGACCGCGTTAAAAAAGCGGACGTGCCTCACGATGGAATCTCCAACAATCAGAGTAGTTGGGGCGAAGAGTGGACGCGGCCGCGGAGAGGGCGCTCGGTGTCCATGGCCAGAACCAGCGGGCTCATCCAGGGATGGGTCCGAACCAGGGCGCTGCTGAACACATGGAGAGGAGTGGGGGTGTTGATTCCCAGCTCCGGGCAACCCACGCTGTGTGCACGGAGACGCTGGAGCAGCGAGAGGAGCAGGCTCGGATCGCTGCTGCTGACCCGGTGAAGGTAAGTGGTGGTGATGCACTGGGGTCAGAGAAGGGGAATGATCACTCTTTCGTCTGAGGACAGCTTCCTTTAAGAGTGTCTTTCTCGCAGTGGACCTGGATCCACGGACAGCAGTAGAGTTTGCTGCAGAGTCCAGGGGTTCTGCTGAGGGGGCTGGGATGTCAGCGGAGAGGGCTGCATAGCGGTTTGAAAGGCTCAGGACATGGGCCACGGCGCTGGATGGCTCCTCGCAGTCCGCAGGCTCTTTATTCCGAACCGGGCACTTAGGTGTAGAACAAGAGGGCCCAGAGCTGACAGATCTCTCCCACACGACAGTGTCACAGTATGCAGCGCTCAGTGACATAAGCCGTGAGTGAGCTGCCCGCCAGCAACATCAAAAAGTTTGGACACGAGTGACTGTTTATCCTGCAGCTCTGCAGTGAGGCGAAGGACTTCTTTACGGAGGTCTGCAATAGTGGCACGGTCCCTCTCACGAAGCTCCAATGTGAGGCGACTAATGTCGTTCGTGGTCATTGCAGTGTCACTTTCCATGTCTGTGGTGCGCTCGTGGTAGCCTCCGAGCTAGCGCGTTTCGATTGGGTCTTTGTGTTAAAAGACGTGATGCTCTGGAACCATTGCATTTAAGATAATAAAACACTAGAGTGTACAAAAGACACTAGTACACCGTAAAAACGTGTTTAAAAGGCTTTAAAAGGCTTAAAAGGGTAAACAGAGCAGAGACGTCAAAACGCGTGCTCACTCCACACGTGCTCCAATATTTGAATAAATACAGCTGCCCCAGAACCCTGTCCAGAATGGTCTGTATGGACCGTGCTCCTTCTGGCTTCTCTGGAGACCTGACCCACTCTGTCACCGTAATCACCCCAGACGTGTATACGGACTGCGAGTTCACAAGAGACTCCTCCTCCCACATTAGATGCCACATACCGCACAACGCTATCTCAGGTCCACACGTCCTGTCAGGCCACACCAACCTGCCTCTGATGGATGTTGGACTGTTACATGCACACAGCAATGAATCATGACACAAATTCCAGCTCACCTCAAAACCAAGGGACTGTTTCTCTGAGATGTCTCATAAGCATGCATCTAGTGTTTAGGGCCACAGTTTCTAACCAATCAAGCTTCAAGCTTGTTTTTTATTGCCACATTAAATATGTGTTTTCTGGTTTATTTTAAATTCACTCCACATGTTTTCCTTTTCATATACAACAACCAAAGAAATAACATAATATTAATTTAGCTTTGTAGAGCTGTGTCTTTAGACCAGGGGTTTCAAAGTCATTCTGGTCTGGGGCTTTGAATACATGAACTGAACGAGGGCACAACTTTTTTCAAACTATGCGTGGATTCTTTGGTATTCAGCCAATTATTTTAAAGCTCATCTTCTATATCTGTGGTCATGGTATTATACTATTTTTTTTTATAATTACTTATATTAGATATTCTTTCCGGATAGGCTTTGCTGAACAAATAAAATAATAAACAAAATTCAATCAAGGCCCGCTATTGCAGACTGGTGGGTTCAATATATGTTCTAATTAACTGTAACTAATTATTTGGGTTGAAAATAAATAATGTGATTATCTTATAGAGAAAATTAGTTTAAAAAGGTGTATAGTAATCATATCCAGCGATGCAAATGTATAATAAGAAGTGAAAATTATATGAGGAGCAAAATATCTATAATATATCTATAATATAGATAATCTATAGATAATCTATAATATAGATATATATATATATATATATATTTCTGCTTTAGATCTTGTTAAGATATCTCCAAATGACAACATGTAGGCGCATTCTTGACGAGGATGTTTCTTTGCGTATGTGACCTAGATTATTCCAGCGGTTTGAAGACAGTTCTGCCTAGAAACAAGAAAGTGACAAGAAATATCCAACTGAAACATTTACCAAGAAATGAAAGAAGAAATGGAATGTGTTTGACCGTTTCACATGATATTCACAAGAGATTTTTATTTTTATTTTGTATACTTATTATGACCACAATCTTAGAAGAAAGCATGCTTGTGTAGAAGCATGCAGGTGTTGCTGTATGTGGCCCTTCCTGGAGCAGTCCCACAACCACAAACATCGCCCCCCACCCCCCGCTGATGCATGCTCTGCGCTTACACCGGCCACCGTGCGCTGGACACACATTACTCTTTGTCTCTGCAGCGATTGGTCCTGCTAAGCACTTCACTCCATCTCTGTCGAACAGCTGTGACGTCAGCCCTTGTGATTAATCAAAGGGAAGTCCAGCAGCCCAAACAGCAGCCAGAGCAGCAGCACAGCAGGGCCCTGGTGTATACTGTACGCATTATGTTGCACATGACTCCAATGTGGAGGGAAATTTGTAGAAGGAGATCCGTTCTGTATGTGGGGAGACATTGAAGAGACAAAACATCCAAAGAGTCTTTTTGAGCTTTTAATGGATACATTATTTGATTGACAATTATTGCTATAACAATAGCCTTTGGACTCCAGGAATACCCAACTTTTTCCATAAGATCAAATTGGTAATATAGTTACTATATTCCTAGTTGTGTAATATATTTATATAAGTATTCTTATGAGTGATGCAGCAAACAACATCATCCCAATGTTACAATGCAACCAAGAAGTCGTTGCAGTCTATCGAGCACTCAAACTTCACTCTTATTGGTTGAATGCACCTGTCATTCACTCAGAGCCTTACACAGACAAATCAATGAAGTGGATCTTTAAAATTGTGAGGGCTCAGTTGAAAATATACTAGTTAAGTAATACTAATTATATAGTATTGATAAACACAGAAAACAATTCTTTGGGACTGTGATCCACCGCTATACGCCAACACTTTGTTGCAATGACGTTGACGCAATGTAAAAGGGCGAAATCTTACAATAGTTTCCATGACCGGTGAGAGAAGTTGTTAAATTGTTTTGGATCAATATTGATATCTTTATTGACAAACTATATCGTCATAGTTCACAGGTTCATAGATAATCACGACACATCCGAAACAAGGCAGAGTATGTCTTCTTTAAGTCACAATCATTTAGGAGCAGCCATATTCCACCTGCCACTTAACACATTGTTACAGTGCAACCAACCGCCATGCACAAAGTAAAATGCAAAACAATAATTATCATAACTCAGTCTTCCCCTCCATTCAGAATAGATACGGGACAAAGCTGGAGGGGGCATTCATTTGCACGTGTCCAGCCGCATATTAAGGACACACATGCCGCCCACGCGAAACCACGCTTTCTGCGGTAACAACAGCTCTCGAACCAGTGTCGGGAAAGTGGCTGCTCACTCACCTAATACATTATGTAAGACTTTGCATTTCCACAGTTGGACACACGCGGGGTCCAACTCTGCCAGCGCGCTGTATGTCGGACACAGCGTCAGCGCACACTTGCAGAAAAGAGCAGCAGCGCGCGCATCGTCAATGAAAGTTACCTCAAATGAACGAAGGGAAGACGCCGCTTTGTACTGGTACTATGAGAATCCCTCCTCCTCCTCTTCTCCCTTCTCTCTCCTGCTGCTGCTGCTGCTGATAATTCTCCGTCTGCCTTCGTGCGCGCAGACGCCGCTCACTCACGCGCGCGGGGCTTGGAGCGATGTCAAAAGGGTTCAAACCTGGTGGACTGTGACTTCGCACCGGCGCTGATTCCCGTCTCCCGCTCCGTACTGAGCCAAAAGCACTAGCGCATCCCCGCGTCTGGTCTGCTTCTTTTTTTTTTTCTTTTTTTTTTTTTCAAGTCAGGCTCTCTGGCAGGTTTGTTTCCACCCCCTGCGTGCGCAAAGATGGGAGAGAGATGGTGGAAAAGCGCGAGGCGATTTGCACCACTCTATCATGGATCGTGTTACGCCGTCTGGATGCGAGCGCAGACACAGAGGATAGGCTGAGGACGTGTGCGTGTGCGTCTGTGTGTGTGCGTTTGTGTGTTTACCCCTCAAAAACAAGCAGGGGTCGAGTGCAGACAAGATGGGGAAAAGAAGGTGGGAAGAAGAGTGCTGCAAAAATACCACAGTATGATTTCAAATAGCTTGGAATTCAATATATTGCTCAATTTTGCAGTTTACTTGTATTTATTTGGATCAAGATATCTGGAGATACAATTCAATTTGTCTCTGACATTTCATTTGTTGAAAAGCATACCTCATTGAAAAATTTGGAGAACCAATTTTTAATTCAGTTCAGGTTGTCCCCATCTTAATGTATTTTTATTTTTTTGGCATGGCTGTAGAATAATGGCATAGTGTATTAAGTGGCAAATGTATGACGGTCAAATACTATCTACAACTAGGAGTCAAAAATATAATATAAAACATTGGTCAAACTGGAAAACAAATGTGTAATGTGGGTTTGTGTGTGAAAGTGTCTAATCTCTCATATGCCCGGTCTTGGTCAGTCCTAGGGCAATCTGGAATAGTAACCACAAATACCCAGGAGCAGTTGAATCTGGCTGCAGTGTGATTAGAGAAATGGCATCAGAGTAAGAAGAATGGCTCTTTCTGAAATGGATGGATTCATATTCGCTCATTGATCTTAGTTTTGGAGACGTAGGACGTATGCTCCAAGGAAGCCACGACTCACGGACAATTACGAACAAATCTGTCCACTTCTTTAATCTCTGACAAGCAACGACAACAGGGGCTGGGAAAGGATTCAGTGTGGCTATAGGAAATATTCTAGAGACAGAATTGTAAATAATAAAATTACTGAAACAGACAAAATACTAACTGTGTATGGAAAATAAAATAATTACCTACTCAAACAGGAGACACATAGGGAAATGGCTGTTGGCTCAAATTCTGGAAACTGGGTGGAAAATAGTGCAGCTTATGAGTTGTTTTAGGACTTCTTGAATGGTTTTTGATTTTAGCAATATTCTATAAACGAATTCAAATCCACCTTTGTATTTTTTTAATCTTCGAATTCCCATTTACCCCATGCACAGTCACAAACTCAGTTTGACAACATTTACCAAGTTATAGCTCATTTAAGCTCTGAATACGCAAAATTGTTGTATGCCACACACCAACACATCTGTTAACGACAACTGTATTTACCGTGGAGTAATTTCTGTTTTTTGTATTAATAAAAAACACATCCTTACAATACATACACAGGGAAACGCAGAGGATGGGGATCAATACTTATTACAAGTTAATTTTGGGTTAATTCACACACACAAAAACAGATAAAATCAAAACAGTTTCCTTTTTTTGTTTTCTATGTTTTAAAAAGATTGTAGTTAAAACATAATTCTGAAATGTATCTTTAGAAGTGCTAATGTATCTTTAGAAGTGCTATTACTGCTATTAGTTAATTAGTGCTATGCATAGAACAGTCTGTTAGAGAACAGTACATTGTAATTAAAAAACAACTGCTGCTAAGCTCGAGATATTTCAACATATAAAATAATACTACCTTTCTCTTTTGTAAAACATTGTTATATGCCTCTGTGTAAATGCTACTCAATATAAATTAAATAAAGGAGATTTGCTCGGTAGGTCCGTTGGCTGTCCAGTCATCTATCATTTAAAAAGTAGATTATCCTCAGTAAATTTGGATCAAAGCCGCGTCAAAACAATGAGGACACCAAAAATAATTCATGGTGACACACTTTCACGGCCGCTGTCTCAGACTTGGACAGCTCAAACTCCTCATGTTTCTCTGAACGAAATCGTTTTAACTTTTATACTTTTACAACACTGGGCCTCATCCAAAACAGCCTGCAGTTCCATATTCATTCACGATAATGTAAGATAAAGATAGATATCAGGAAACACACACCCCCATTCTTCATACTTTACAGACCCCTCAGACTCAAACATCATGGACAGAGCTTATTTACTTCTTAAAACAGTGGTATTGCCTTTAAATTTTGTTTTGGGAATACATTACATTCTTTACATTGCTTCTTTTAGGTGCCGCAATGGTAGATGTTGCCATAGACTGACATATGCTAACCCCCGAGTTCAATGAAGCCCAAAAGGGAACTGCTCATGGACAAAGTAAGATCCTCTCGCTCAATAGCCCTGTGTGTCAAACTCACCGTTTTGGTTTAGCAATCTCTATTTAGAAATTGTATATGTAAATCCAGATAAGAGCCATTATAAGGATTGACCAATCAAATGCCACAATTTGCAGTGAAAACCCCACTTTAGCAACACGTCTTCCTTGTTGCGAAGCCAATGCCACAAAATAAATGCCCATAAAAGGAAATCGGCTCCAGCTAGCTTATGTTCAATTTAGCCTCTTCCTCATTTAGGCTAACCTTATGGGTGATGTCAGTGCACTTCTTATACACGGTCTGTGGGTGCTGCTATCAATGGGAGTATTCTACAAGTTTGGACCATCACATACTATATTTCCTTTGAACATGTTTGTCCAGACATGTTAGACTTTATTAAATACACTAATTATTGAATGCTTTTTTCTGATGGATAATCTTTTGTTGATGCATACGAACAGATATATTTGATGTAATGTGGAAAATGCAGGTTCCTGTGTTTTAACACTATATCTCCCAGAGCAGCCAAATTGACGTCTCAAAGTCAGGACATCAGGATTGACTCTTACTCAGGACATATACATTTTTGTTCTGCCTAACTTTGTGACTTCTTCTGTATTTATATGTTGATTATTGGTATGTCATTATTTTCATGAAATATCTGATTCAAATGAGAGCAGTCAAAATGGTGGCTCTAGGAGTTCTTGTAGTTTCATAGTTGTGGGTCCAAGTTTTAAAAAAGGGTGGGGATAAAACAAGTTTTTCTTCACAAAATCTTATATATTGAGGCATTTTATCGTTTGAAACTGGGATGTTCAGTAGCAACCTCACTTCTCTTTTTCTCGTACAGTGTTTAGTGTTGGTTCAATATAATATCTCTATATGTGGCACAGGCACTCATGTTCAGCCAGTGTCCTTCCAGGAGGACAGTGGATCACACGGCCATATGAAACACAAACATAGATTTTTTACTATAAAAACCATTCGGTCCAACACCACACCATTCTGTGCAGGCGTAAAACAACACCGGTCAATCGATGGCCCATTTATAACAATATTTATTTTGCAATATATTTTCATTAAATAAATGCAGAAATGTAATTACATAGATTACAACAACCGAGTGATTACTGAACTTTAAATGGGACATATGATCAAAAACAAATTGTTCATTCCAAATAAATGCAATGGTTGCACAGTCTAAACATATCAATGTTCTCGTGTTTAAGGGTCAAAATAAAGATAAAAAAATGCGTCAAAATTGTGTTTAAAAAATACCCTTACACAAATTTAGCAATGAGAGCGTACGGTCAGATAAGAAAAATTGTAATCTTCTTCAGAACTCCCTGGAATGTTTGAAGCTGATTATCAGACGTGATCTCTTTTCCTCATAAATAACCTCAAAAACAGAGCACACATGTTAATTCAGGTAAATTATCTCCTTAGACCAGCCGTCTGTAACACGCAGCTTCTGTTAATGACCAACAATAAGACCGTGCTGTGGAGATAAGCAGTTTTTGAAGGTGGGCATCAAACGCACCTCCTCTGGGCTCTGCTTCCACGTTTCCCCCTAAACTCACACGGACTCAAAGAGATTGGCAACGCATAGAGCACGGAGAGCCCAAAGGGCCCCCGAGTGCAATACGGTGGCATGAGTTTGGCTCAGCATGAGGCCGTTCGTTATATCAATGATGTAATGCAACTACTGGAATTATGTAAATCCTGTGAAAACTACCATATCAATGTTTTGAAATGCATAGTAGAAGTGTCATGTAGAATACTGCAAAATCTCGTTCTTAAGATCATTTTTTAATTCATATTTGTAGATGCAGCGTATTTATGCCAGATTATCAGGAAAAAAAAAATCCATCTGTTATCCCTCGCCAGGTAACACATGTAAAAAATACATTTACAAACATTACAGATATAATGTAATAAAATAGACCTGGCTTGTTTTTAGTTTCATCCAAAATCAGACATATCTGACTTCTGGCATCAGGCACAAACATGGTACTTGTCACTGTTGTCTTAAATCTCCACATGGGTGGGTAGAGTGGTTGTTTGCCTCCTGACCATAAATAATAAGACATTTCTCCAGTGAAATAAAGATTTAAAGTGTATCTATAAATGTGCACATAAAGTATGCAAGTATTTATATGGGCTTACCTTGAAGTCTTAATTTCACCGGAGGAATTTCCTGCTCTAAAGTAAATTCTTTAATATTCTAAACATGGCATGCTAAAGTAAAGATATGGTCTAAAAGCAGGGGAAGAATACAAATCATTTCTTATTTTGTTCTGATAGCCAAATGAATCATAATTGTGCCATAATTGCTCTACCGTAATCCAAGAGTGCCCCACTTCTGTGCACTGACTGAAAAGCAAGAGGCCCATATCATTACATTCATCATCCATCTTCAACAAACAAGCATAGGAAGAAAGAACGTTTGCTATTTTCACATAGAAGCAAACTTCAGATCGCACAGGATACGCTTTTTTCGTTTCTTTGGGGAATTGCAAACGGCCTCATTACGGATCCCTGGGGTGCACCACAGTCAGGTGATGGAGGGGGAGCTGTAGGTACATAGGATAATGTACCATTAGGGCAGAGCCTAATACTGAGCACACAATACAAAAGATGTAGTTGTATACATGCTTTTATGACCTAGAATAATGCACTAGTTTAGTAGATAACAATAGAAAGTCAATCTTCCATGTAAAAAAAAATTGAAATAAAAAAGCAAAAGTGGTAAATATTGCAAGGCACAAATGTAAGGAGAAAACCTTACATTTGGATCTGCGATCTAATCTAGTGGACATACATTTAACCATGTATGACAAAGCATGGAATTCACATTGTAAGTGCAATGTTTAGTAAAGTGCTTTGTGTGACCCTGGTCTGTGAAATCTGTGGAAGTATTCAAAGCTAACAATCCATATTTAAACCCAACAGAACAAATCAGACCACATGTAATCACGAGCCCTGTGAGTGACTATTTGACTTGTACTTTTTCACTTTTCTGTATGAAATAGCTGAATTTCTATGTAACTTCTATGGTCTTGTTATAAATGCCATTTAATTTCAGAAAAAGTAAATAAAAAACATGTGGCAAACTGAACTTCTTGACTAATAACAAAACTATTCCCAAAGCTCAGGCCTTACCCTGTGTATACATTTTGGAAAATAGTGATACAAATAAATTATGTTTGCTAAAACTCAAATTATATATTATACAATTATATCAGTAATATTTTTCAATGATTTGGTCCCAAATAATATAATAGGTCCCTTTGGTGAACTATTAGGGGAGCCTCAACCAACCATGATCCCTCTCAACCCAGAAGGCAGTCCCACTCACACAGAAAAGCAGCACGAGGCAAAATGGCTCTGCATTGGCAACGGTGTCGCGCCACATTTCACCGAACAATGCAGAAGGCGGCCAAGAGCTCCTGCGCGGAATACGGTTAATTCCTCTAACGGGGAAACGGATCCCGTTTCAAGTCAAGTGTCGTGCTTAACGATGGTCACTGTGCGGAGATGTGTGTGTTTTCTGTGAACTTTGTGAATAATACTTCAAATGCTTTCTTTTGGCATAACCTCAGTACACTGGTGTAGCTCGTGGATGCACAGCCCTAGACCTCGGCACAATGCATCAAAGAGGGAAGGATTAAGAAGTGTACAAAAACGGAAGGATGACTTTAGTATGTATGTGAGGTTGCCATCTTATTTTGTCATCTAATAATACCTGGAAAAAATTTTCTTCCGATTTTGGATCAAAATGAAATTACATTTTGGCTGAAAATCTAAATTTTGTTCTTAATTAATAACCCATTTCAGTCAAATCAGCAAATTATTATTTGTTGAATTCGCAATTTAGTCATTTCTGTTATTTATTATTCTAAGTCGGATCGTCAACAAATAATTCTCGCATATCATTAAACAAATAGTTTTGGTCCAAGCACTGAACCCTGTGGTTTCATTATGTTTGTGAGCAGAATCATACTTTTTTTTTTCAACCATCATTCAGTATTTAAGAAAAAATAAATAAAAAATTGGGACAGCACAGTGGTCTATAATTTGCCACTTTCTCATCAATCAAGAGGTTTATTTCAAAACCTGTTATTTTTTGGTAACTTATTTGTTTTTAGAAAACTTCCATATCCACACACATGCATCTTCCCATACATGCAGTAAAGTTCTTTCAAATGCAATATCTGTATTGTACCAGTACAATAAATATATTGTACTGGTATTCCCAAATTCATATTTAGCCTATTATTTTCAATAGGCTACTACATATAAACTGTATGTGCCGGCAAATATCTTACCAAATGTTTATAGTATCTAATCAGAGGTATAATCAAAGCAATGAAATATAGGTCAATACATTTGTGCAGTGAGAAATATCAAATATAACCTGTTCAGAAAATACCATTATATTTGTGATGACAATGTCCAGAGCTTCACAGCATGCCTCATTGGACTCTCAGTCCGCTTGGCCTATACAATAGAGATTATGCAGTGGCGCACCGGCTATGGCTCCACAGGGGGCTTCACCGATGGAGCTCCCACTGGGCCTCTGTCACTGGGCCTCTGTTACGGTGGTGCAGGGCCAGTGTCTACACATCAAGAAGGTCCTGAGTTTGATTCCTCCTCCAGACAGGGCCTTTCTGTGTGGAGTGTGCATGTTCTCCGGGTGCTCTGTTTTGCCCTGCCACTAAAATAGGTAGAATAGGCATGTAATGAGAACCGATGGTGTATGAAATGTGCTAAATAAATAAAGATTACTTGGCTGCTTCCTCTGTCACTGGACGTCACTAACTGGATGTCAGTCACTGCTCCTCAGCCACTGTCACCAGCACATCAGCGCAGCATGGAAGGGTGCCAGTTGAAATACCAGGGAGATAACTAAAAACCAGCCAGGAAAAGAAAGCCTTTCAAAGGTGGTGAGGAGGGGGAGGTGGAGAGAGAGGTGGGGATTGGTGGAACATATTTGTGCCAAAGCCAATCACAAAGCCCAACAGTGACAAGCATGAAGCACATTTGCTCAGAAACGCATTCAGACATCTTGGGAAAACATGAGAAGGTGTAGAAAATATCATGTTGTTGAATCTTCAATTTTAGTTTTTACACAATTCACTTACACTTTTTATGCGGGGACAACTAGTTTTAGCAGAACGAAATGCAGAGAGCTTTAAAGCGGCTGAAAGAAATGTAGTTGTTACAATAAGATAATCTATTCAGTGCAAAAAGGAGCACTGCTGCAGGGCCTCCATCCCCACCGCTGTCAGACTGTACGATGAGTCACTTTAAGTCACCAATGATCTGCACTATGACTGAAGAACCAGCACTGCTATTGCCACTTTTTATTGTACATAATTATACCCTGCAAAGACTTTATTTTTAACCTTAATACTGTACGTTGCACACTTCTGTCTTTTTGCACAATCTGAGTGATTCTATATGTCAGTGTTATGCCACAAAGGTCAATGAAGTGAAATAAGATGTTTGTATTATGTTAGGTCCTGTAGTTCCTTCCTTGTGAGAATGTGCTTGTCTTTTGTAGAACAAGACATTTTTTCGAGTCCCATTTGCAAATCTTGTTCTAAGACATCCCAAATGTACTCAAGCTCAGATAAAATCAGCCTTCTTCAGGCAATTTCAACTTGTTATTTTCCTCAGGCCTATGTGGGGATAGTGTTTTACATAATAGTCTGAACCTTTGAGTCATTATAAACACATGTGTATTATTGATCATAATGTCAGTTTCAAATGCTTTCCAGTGACTTCACTGCCCCATGTTGTGTTAGCTCAGTATGATATAAAACCAGCCGCAGCTGTGCCCTGGACCCACCTCTGGGCAGCGAGTGCGCTTAGCAGGGTCCTAATGCGAGGCGGCAGCAGACACCACAGTCTGAGCACTGGGTCTACACAGCCTGGATCCACACAGGCCAGGTCCCCCTGTCCTGCCCTGACTCCACACGAGCCTGTCCTGCCCTGGCTCCAGGCGCACACAGTCAGATGCATTATTCACGCACATGCCACACCACTAAGACCTCCGCAAAGCAAAGGCCTCGGGTTCCATCAGTGCCGACTTGTTTCCAATCTATTATTGATGGCAACACTACACCCCACACTTTCCCCTGATTTACCGGAGTCTAGATTTGTTTCTATAATAAATGCTATTTCCAGGAAAGTCAGTGCAAATGAGAGCACTGCAAAAAAGGTCAAATAATAAGTCATATCTTAAAGCTAGGGTACAAGAAAGCATCTTGTAGAAATGAGAACAAATCAGACCAGGGCTGATTGAGGATGGTCTGCTCTTTTTTACTTTTCTGTCTAAAAATGTGATCTAAAGATCTAGAGGCCAAACATACAAATTATTATTATTACATACTATTATTTAATAGTTATATTGTTGTGGTCTGAAAGTTAATGGAACCTCTTACCTCGCAACGTCCTTCAGTATGATATGCTGTAAACTTGTATATTGTTTCATCACAGATGTGCACCTGGATTTGTTAAAAATCACTTGTATAGTTGTGCAACATAATTGATTTGACATTAAAACAGACAATGCAAATGGAACAAACTGGCTGATTGAAACATGCATTACATAACTTTTTGCAGTGGAGAAATCTAGTGTGGTGCCAGTGAATCCGTTTTCTCACATTTAGAATGGGATTTCATTAGACACATTTTCTGTAACATGTTCTGGTTGCTGGTGGAAGCATGAAGACACCAGACCCACAGTTTGAGAATCATTAGTCATGCCAAACATAGTTGCATGCAAAACACACTCTGAGCGTGGAGAGCAGCAGTTAGACATAAGTGAAAAAAATGAGCCATCCAATTACAGCATTATAGGATCATATGTGTAGCCTCTGGAACAACAGCCACGGCGGCTTTAAACCTGGACTGCATGAGATGTGTGCAGATGAGAAACTGACTGCGTTTTTCATTGGTAAACGATTATTCAGAGGTAGTAGAAACTGGCACAAAATATTTAATTATAACATTTAAACACATTAGAATGTACAAACAACAATTTAAGCCCAAAATCTTACCATCAGAGTTTGTGCTATGGCACAGGCTGCACTTTCCTTTTTAAAGTTGTATCGTATTTTTACTGCTCATTTTGGATAAGAATCTTGCCGTAATCCAAAGGTATCCCTCTGGTCCTGGGTACTCGTGCCATGACTTTAGAAAACTTATTTTCAAAGTGGGAAGTAAGTTTTGACCTTTCTTTTGACACTTTCCTGTCTTCCCAATGGTGAAAAGCTGACACGGGTCCAAGTCACATGCCAACCTTTCCCACCGTGTGAAATTTGGTCTAAGCTCAAAAACAGTGGCTGCAATATAAAAACGCCTACAGTCTTATGATTTAAAAATAATGTAAGCAGTTTGAAAATACATCCAGATTTCTGTAATATAGAGGCAGATCTGTTTTTGCATAATGCGTACGTCTCTTTTCAATCAATCAGAAATATGATACTTCCTCTAAAAAGTGCTTTTAACTTAATTAACTCAGCGTCAAAGGGAGCTGCTAATCTGATTAGAAAGACAAATTAAAAAGCGCCGGACTAACAAAACATTGACTTTGCATCATATTCAATCAAACAAGTCTGAGAAAGTTGTTGCTTTTGAACTTGGGGCTTGCCTTTGGTTGCGTGTCCACATTATTACCGCGCACACTTCAAAGATCCGGGCCTAAGCCTCTTCAGAAATCACAAATCGATGTGCTCAGTATGCGCGCGCGGTGACATCTCTGGCCTTTGAGGAGCGGGATGTCGGAGCATTTGACCGATGCACGCTGCATCCCCAGATTGTGGCTGATCATCATTACCGCGGCTCAAACAATGACTTTCCTTCAGCCTGCTCGCTCAGCATGAAAAGGGACCCACTGGGGATCTGATGCGGTTTTATACGGATTAAGACGGAGCAAGGCTTTAAGGACTTATGGCCGGACTTGAACACAACAGAATGTGCGCACCCTGTGATCGTCCGGCCAAGTCTGGGCCCGGTGCGTGCCCGCGTTGGGGAGGAACTGTGGGTGAGAGAGGTTGGGGTTTTGGATGAGTTTGTTGGATGTGCGTGTTTATGCGTGTGTGTGACCGTGTATGTGACCGTGTATGTGTGTCTGTGTGTGTGTTTGATGGATGTATGTGTGTGTTTTTGAGTCACGATTATTGTGAGAGAAAATATTGCAATGATACAAATATTCACGATTATCAACTTTATGAAAGAAAATCAACTCAGATTGTTTGTTTTTGGCTTTGAAATGCTTATTTAAAAACATAAATGCAGGAATTTAAATAGTCTATTTTTTTAGTAGTAGTAGCCATCATCATAGTTGTAGTCTAGGTGTTCTCTCTGCATTTGTTTTGTTGACTAAGGATACGTGCTACTGTTCCTTTAAGAGATGCTCCCGGCACACGTGCAAGAGTAGTACTTTCACTTTTGATATGCAGAAGCTAAGCAGCTTTTGCAATAAATGTGCACCCTGAGACAGTTTTGGTGCTTAATTCTGAATATTTGGACAACTTTATTGATAATTATGCAGTTTGACTCGGACATACACTAAAGGATGAATATGGCCCCTTTCGCTGCAACTTTCCGACGACAGGCTTTGCACGTTGGAATTCCATCAGCGACAACAACACCTTGCTCTTCTTTTGGATACCCAAAGTGATCCCACACTGATGACATAAGTTGTTTGTTAGGTGGATACAAGTCTGGGGGAGCTTGTCCTGCCATCTTCAATTTACCGGTGAGTCTGCGCTGCTCTGTGTGCAGCGGCCAGTACTTAACGTTGCACCTCGCGGGAGGGTTTTAAAATCCTTACGGTTAACCTACCGCTGACTTTAATAACCACGATTATTAGTTAAACCGGCAACCATAGTCTGTGTGCATGTGTGTATGTCGAACCGTATGTGACCGCGTATGTGTGTGTGTGCAGGGCCGGCCCTAGGTCATCAGGCGCCCAAGGCGATAATATATCATGGCACCCCTTGCGCACTTGTAGAGGGCATCACAATGAACAAGTGTGCAGTGGAAGTAGTCGCAAACCTCCTTCAGATTTAAAAACAATTAAGTTTATAATGGGCATTTTGGCGGTTTATTCCTGCGGCTTCTCTTTCCACTTTTTTGTAAGAAACAGCCAAAGCGGCCACCCAAGTCACTTCAAAAATGTAATACATTATGTATTACTTATTACTGTATGTATTACTGCCCACTGTAAGACCTACTTCACAACTCCCACTGATGACTGCTGTCGTTGTGTCCTTGGGCAAGACACTTAACCCCACTTTGCCTGAAGCCCGCACTAAAAGATCTCAGCTCCTGTGGACTCACCACCTGCAGGAGGATCAGTGAGGGGCTGGTGCTCTGTGTACTGGGTGGCATCTCTGGCCACCCCCCCCGACCCAGAAATGGATTAAGGGGAAGAAAATGGATGGATGGATGGATGGTCGTATTACAATGTATTACACTACAATATTACTGTATCTGAATTGTAATGCATTGCACTACTACTGCATTACTTTTAAGTTAGTTCTCTAAATATATATAGTGAAAAAAAGGATTAGGATTTTATCATCTTAAGTTCAATATATATATATATATATATATATATATATTGAACCAGTTCTGAACCAGTTCTGGCTCAGAACTGGTTCACAGCAGCTCACCGCTTTATTTATTAAACATGATGGAAGTGCATAATTTTTGCCGCTGTTTAAAACGTGCCGCGTCGCCGCTTATCACGCACATATTTTCCACCCGTTGCGTAGTGTCTGCCTCTGTCTCAAACAGGACTCTGTAGAGAGTGATAGCTCTGTGAAAACTCTTTTTGAACGCTTTGAAGATCAAACCAGAGCTTAGACTCTCATCTGTCCATAGGCTGCATGTCTCGGTTCATACCTATACTTTTTCTTCTGTGTATATTGGCTGCACCTGATAGCTTGGACTGCTTTTTCATAATAACGTCGACCAAAAACACCAAATGTTGTTCAAAAACATGTCCACCTATCTTTCACTCTTTCTGGGATGCGCGAGGCTGCCCCTTCTCCACATACTTACCTTGGCGTGAAAAGAGCGCAGCCTAGAGCAGTAGGGTTCAATGATGACAATTTCTATTAAATTTATAGTATACGTACAATGTTTTTTTCAATCTTACGTGATGGGAAACACTTAGCAGAATAATAAAAAAAGGAAACTTTTTTTTGGGCATTTGTCTCTCACTCCACACAGAGATGGGAGCGGGGTCACCAGTACAGGAGGCACATGCCAGGCCTATTGTAAATGTTTTTAGTGGTAGGGTAAACCGGAGTACCCAGAGAAAACAGACACGTGGGGGAGCAGACAAACTCCACTCAGAAAGGCCCTGTTACAGCCAGGATTTGAACCCAGGACCTTCTTGCTGCCACCGTGCCACCTGGGTTGCCTATGCCCTGGGCCGGCCCTGTGTGTGTGTCACTGTGCATGTGAGTGTGTGTGGAAAGACTGGAATTTGGATGTGTATGTGTGTGTGCATGACCGTGTTTGTGTGTGGCCGTGTGCGTGGGGCCGTGTATGTGTCAGTATGTGTTTATGTGTGTGTGCGTCAAGATGTGTCTGTAAACAACCTTGTGGCACTGCGCACACCACTGCACTTTGGAATGAGTTTTCTGACACCAAATATGTAACGACTTTTAAGAGCTAACCCACATAAACCTTACTTTGACATCACAACGTGCTTCTGTCTGCTAGACTGATAATCTTTTACACTAATAATAATCTATTATGTATGTTGCACATTTGAAAACTCAATTTTAATCTAAAACAGTGTTATTAAGGAAACTAATAACCTCTCTTCTGTATTAAAGTTGGAACACCTAAATTTGATACCACAGAAAACTAACAAAATCCATGTCACTAGATCCTGGTTCTAGAACAGTTTGCTTCAATCACTGGTTTTCACATGCATAGCAGTTCCACCACAGCCCAAATCAACACCGGAGTACCACAGGGCTGTGTTTTAAGCCCCTTTCTCTACTCCCTCTTCACTCACGACTGCAGACCAGTGTCCCAAACTAATTTCATCATCCAGTTTGCAGACAACACCACACCGATAGGCCTCATCCACAACAACGATGAAACGGCCTACAGGGTTCACAGCTTCAAGTTCCCACATACAGTGCCTTGCGAAAGTATTGAACCTTTCAACATTTCGCTACATTTCAGGCTTCAAACATAAAGATATAAAAATTAAATTTTTGTCAAGAACAACAAGTGGGACACAATCGTGAAGCGGAACAACATTTATTGGATAATTGAAACTTTTTTAACAAATAAAAAACTGAAAAGTGGGGCGTGCAATATTATTCGGCCCCCTTGCGGTAATACTTTATAGCACCACCTTTTGCTGCAATTACAGCTGCAAGTCGCTTGGGGTATGTCTCTATCAGTTTTGCACATCGAGAGACTGGAATTCTTTCCCATTCTTCCTTGCAAAACAGCTCGAGCTCAGTGAGGTTGGATGGAGAGCGTTTGTGAACAGCAGTCTTCAGCTCTTTCCACAGATTCTCGATTGGATTCAGGTCTGGACTTTGACTTGGCCATTCTAACACCTGGATACGTCTATTTGTGAACAATTCCATTGTAGATTTGGCTTTATGTTTTGGATCATTGTCTTGTTGGAAGATAAATCTCCGTCCCAGTCTCAGGTCTTTTGCAGACTCCAACAGGTTTTCTTCCAGAATGGTCCTGTATTTGGCTCCATCCATCTTCCCATCAATTTTATCTATCTTCCCTGTCCCTGCTGAAGAAAAGCAGGCCCAAACCATGATGCTGCCACCACCATGTTTGACTGTGGGGATGGTGTGTTCAGGGTGATGAGCTGTGTTGCTTTTACGCCAAAGATATCGTTTTGCATTGTGGCCAAAAAGTTCGATTTTGGTTTCATCGGACCAGAGCACCTTCTTCCACATGTTTGGTGTGTCTCCCAGGTGGCTTGTGGCAAACTTTAAACAAGACTTTTTATGGATATCTTTGAGAAATGGCTTTCTTCTTGCCACTCACCCACTCCCACCTCAGCTGTAGTTATCTGCAGTTCATCCAGAGTGATCATGGGCCTCTTGGCTGCATCTCTGATCAGTCTTCTCCTTGTTGGAGGGACGGCCGGTAGATTTGCAGTGGTCTGATACTCCTTTCATTTCAATATAATTGCTTGCACAGCGCTCCTTGAGATGTTTAAAGCTTGGGAAATCTTTTTGTATCCAAATCCGGCTTTAAAAATTCTCCACAACAGTATCTCGGACCTGCCTGGTGTGTTCCTTTGTCTTCATGGTTCTCTCTGCGCTTTAAACAGAACCCTGACACTATCAAAGAGCAGGTGCATTTATACGGAGACTTGATTACACACAGGTGCATTCTATTTATCATCATCATCAGTCATTTAGGACAACATTGGATCATTCAAAGATCCTCACTAAACTTCTAGAGTGAGTTTGCTGCAGTGAAAGTAAGTGATAAGGGGCCGAATAATATTGCACGCCCCACTTTTCAGTTTTTTATTTGTTAAAAAAGTTTAAATTATCCAATAAATGTCGTTCCACTTCACGATTGTGTCCCACTTGTTGTTGATTCATGACAAAAAATGAAAATTTGATATCTTTATGTTTGAAGCCTGAAATGTGGCGAAATGTTGAAAGGTTCAAGGGGGCCGAATACTTTCGCAAGGCACTGTATCTGAGGACTTGTCCTGGACCATCAACACCTCCAGCCTCATCAAGAAGGCCGACCAGTGCCTCTTCTTCTTGAGGACTCTCAAGAAGAATCACATGTCCCCTTCCGTAATGTGGCATTTTTATCGGTCTGCGATAGAAACAATCTGCACTACTGTACTGCACTGCGGAGGAGCGTAAATCACTACAGCGGGTGGTGAAAACATCCCAGCTCATCATTGGGGCTCCACTCTCTGTCCTCGAGAACATCCAGAGCTAGCACGCTCTGCGGCGGGCTTGTAACGTCGTGAAGGACTAAGCAAAGGAAGGTTTCTCACCCATCATCTGTACTTCTTAGCAAGTTTTCACGACGTTTCGTCCTCAATCCAGAGGACTTCTTCAGGGAATGAATTCTCAGACCGCGTGTTGGAGATTTATAACCTATGGGTGTGGTAAATTAGTTAGTTGTTTAACAACGCCCTAACTTGGGACAAGGTCAGTGACATGCTAATGAGTTAGGGTCGTTAGCCTCAGCAGGGTCGTTAGACCTGCTCCCTTCTACATCAAGCAGACCATAGTTTGTTTATGAGTTAGTATCGGGATTAGGGTGTGGTAAGGTTATAAATCTCCAACGCGCGGTTTGAGAATTCATTCCCTGAAGAAGACCCCTGGATTGAGGACAAAACGTCGGAAAAACTTGCTAAGAAGTACAGATGATGGGTGAGAAACCTTCCTTTGCTTTGACTAATCCCTGTACGACTGAGGGCTTACACAAACTTGTCGTGAAGGACTCCTCTCATCTTGCACACAGACTCTTTGGCCTTCTGCTCTCTGGTCGCCGCTACACGAGCCTCTGGGCCAGGACCAGTTGTCTGAGAGACACACTCCTGAACTCTTAACTTTTTAAAGCCCATTAGATGCAGTTTAATGGAATGTAATTTCATTAATTTATATACTAGCAATATAGCTTGTACAGTCTCACATATATGCAAATATATTTATTTGTGTTGTAAATATTATCTTATACTTGCCCTACTGCACTACTGGTTAGATGGTAAACTGCATTTTGTTGCATTGTGCTGACTTTGTAATGACAATAAAGTTGAATCTAATCTAATCTGTTACATCTTTAGACCCTATGAGTCACACTCTCTCTTACAAGTATGCCCACTATACCTTGTTTTATAATAAGACAAAGACAGTTGCGGTCTGATTGGTTCACAACATTTTATGTATTCATAGGCTCTTTCTTTTGGACAAACAATCTTAGTTTGAGCTTTAAGTGATGTCGTATCGCTCTGCGTTCACTGTATACGTTATAAGTATATAGAAGGATTATCCCAAATTTTAGGAAAGAACCGCCCTCTCCACTTTGAAAAAAAACTCTGGTCTTATTTGACTACCACGTATCACCAGAATGATTGACAATTGGGATGACCAATAGATCCACCTGGAAGAAGAAAGTTAGATCAAGTTAGTGGTCAGTGGATATTCTTTCTAATTTCAGGCTAAACAACAGTACAGATTCAAAGTGATAGTCTGGAAGTCTAAATAAATTAAAAAAATTAAGAATTGTATTAAATTGGCCACCTGGCCTTAAATGTTGATATAAAATAAGTCCTTTTATGAATTATAATTTTACAGGTAAGTCCCGCCTTCCCTTAGCTATAGCTCAAAATGATGCCAAGGGCTGTCAATCATCTTTGGTATCTATTCTCGGTTATTAAATGGTTTGCAGCTTCTCCGTCTAAACAGGGCTTAATTTAGGTGCTTATGCTTTGGTCCATCATCAATGTTTGTTGAAGGCAAGTAGTTATTGTAGGGTTGGACATAGTTACCCACATGATCGACAACAACCCAAAGAAAACCGAGGGAAACAAGGACAAATGCAAAGAAGCCCGCTAGTCGGGCCCAAAGTGGACAGCGCATTATGAAAGATGACTTCTCCCTCGCAGTGCTTAAAGGTTAGGTCTCTATTACGCAGGGCGCAGAATGTCAGCGCTATCCCCTGAACGAGTGGACTGTGATATTAATGGAGGACCCGGGGAACGGCCTCTGCCACAAACATTACTCATTTAGGTGTCAGCCGCCACCTGCGCACACGTAACATCTACAATATACAGACCTCCTTTGGATATATGCGAGACAGAGATGATAGAATGATACGCGGCCTGTTGAAAGCTATAGTAGAGTGTTGTATACATCCACGCTTGTGTAGCAGCGCCGTCCTGACCGCTCCTGACTAGCACTTCATATCAATTGATTTTGTTCTCAGCCGGAGTGAAGTGAACCAATAAGACATGTGACCTTATGAGAAAACACCAGGTTAAGTAATTATTCCAGCAGAGTGGACTAACTGAGCAAATATTTACCTGTCTGTTTGCGTTAGAGCTGAAGAATAACCTATTTGCACTCAAGAGACGTGTTGATTTGAATAAGGACAGTGGCTACTTGCCCACTCTGAGGTCACACTGCACAAGCGGAGCCTGGGCTTGCAATCAGTGAGGTATTGTGTGCCAAGATGGGGTTATCATTCTCGACTCAAACATTTACTGTATTTGCATTCCATTTCATACAATGACAAATGAATGGACAGCTCAGTTTGACTTAGGAAGGAGGCATCAGTGTGCCTAAAGTTTATGCAAAATATAACTAAAATAGACTCTCGTAGTGAAAATAAGCCGCACCTGATTATAAGCTGCAGGTTCAAATTTTTTACTTGTACAAGCCACACCTGATCATAAGCCGCACCTATCACACATTGTAATATTGAAAAATGTAGCTCAAAAATGTTCCTCATGTCATTTTTCTTTTTACTTTGAGGAGTAAGAGTATGATAAAAAAGTAAGTCACTGACAACTGTTAGTAATCTTCCTGTTCTTAATTTATGGGATATTTACAAAATAATAAAAAAGGGATAACTTTTAAACTTTATTTAATCTGTTTGATTGCCAAATCTTTAAATTTAATTGGACCTCTGTGAACAACTCTGAAAAATATGGTAGTTGATTGGACGGCATTGTTAGAGCTCTTGCAGACTGAAGGCAGTAGACTACTGGGCAGCACTGAGCTCCTCTGCCTGGAACTTGTTCTCCTCTACCTGTAGCTTGTGTGTCTGTCAGTTTTCTCCGTGGTCCGGTTTACCCTACCACAAAAAATATGTGCATAATACCTGTTGTACATGTTTGCATGGTCACATGTTGTTCACCACTGTATGTGGAGAGAATGGTACACTACTGTGTAACATGCCATGTCACTCTGGTCCGTGAAATGTAAAGATGACTTCAAGAAGTGAAATGTGTAATTTCTGAAAAACAAAATGGCAGCCCATTTGTGAGTGACTTCAGCTGTGATTGAATTGTTATCTACCATTTTAATTTATACACATTTTGCAGTGGGACGCTACCAAATCTGGAAAAAGTGCAGTGGATAGCAGGCTATCGAATTCGTCATAACGTATGACAAAATCTAAATGTTATTTAAACTTTTCACAATCGTTAATACTTCCCCGCGCAAAGTCTGTAATGTCATCTTTAGGGAGAAACAACCCCACAGATTACATATTAAAGCTACACTGAGGAAAAGTTTTCATGGAAAGAGTCCATGGAGACAAAAGCTGTAGTATGCTAACACGAGTTATCTGTATTCATATAAAATAGATTGTGTATATCATTTATAATCCCATACTAAGACTGGGAAAACCGTATATTTATTTACATTTACTGTATATATTAGTCTTATTATGAAGCACTTTTCACTCAATATTCTGATAAATATATGTATATATGTATAGAATGATGAAATATAAGCACATTTTACAGATTTTTCTTTTGTCATTAATTAAAGACGTTTGCAGATGACAGTCTCACTTCCAACAGGTTTAAAGTGGTTAGCCATGCTTCTAAGTTTTGTGTGTACATTCCCATTATATTATTCTTCTGTTACTCCTCAGAACTCAGTCTGTTCTTTCTGCTGTGAAAGCTTGTACTTCTAATATTAAATACAAGAAGGATTTCTGTATTTTATTTGTCCATGTTTTAATTTGATGTTTGTGTTCTTTTTCAGAGACTTCTGGTGAAATGGAACTCTGACTTTCTCTGACAGCAACAAAATCACACACCATCGTTTCTCCTGCTTCACCTTCATCATCTCCTGCTTCACCTCCATAACCTGCTTCACTGCAAAGTTACAATATGAACTCCAACAAACATATTTTTATGTTTTATTCAATCATCAATCATGAATAGTTAGAACAGTGGGCTCTGCATCTCTGAAGAGCAGCAGGAGGAGCATCAGCAGCAGCAGCAGGAGGAGCAACAGGAGAAGCAGCAGGAGGAGCAGCAGGAGGAGCAAGAGCTGTAGCAGGAGAAAGAGCAGGAGGAGCAACAGCTGCAGCAGGAGCAACAGCAGAGTCCTGAACGTCTGCCTCTGACACAGCAGTCTCTTTTACAGTGTGCGCTTTATAGAGGAGCCTAGAAATAAAGAATACAAAAATCTAACTTGTTGGTTTTATTATGATTTCTTTTTTTGTGTCTGAAATGTAACGAGTCATGAAAAATAAGGTATTATTTACACAAGTACATATTTGTCAGCAGTAATTATACTTCTAATTGAACACATTAAACTTTAATCTGATTAGTATCAGTCTGTTGCTTTTCAAGACTTCAAAAAGAGCAGTTTCAGGCCTTTCCTGTGTTCAACTCCTTTTTACTTAAGTTCGTTATTATTATAGATCCATGGATGTTCCTCTCTCATCAGCAAACACACGTTATTACATTTAGGCCTGATACAAATTACTTGTAAGTGATGCACAAACGAGGGCCATAGCAAATATATCAATCATATATCATTTATTGCATATATATGTATTGTTTACATAAAATATCCCTTTGTTAAAACCAATGATTATTGCCAATTCAATTGTTTTAACAGAGAAAGTCCGTAATAAAAGCCTCGCCTTTGGGTTTTCAGAATTAAGATTGTGAGAGCTCCACAGATGTTTACAATTTGTCCCCGCGTTTAGACGCTTTCTTCTCGGCTTCAGCACTGCCCAACCCTCGCTGTCAGCACAGGAAGAAGAGTCCGACAATGTTCTATTTTATCACCTAACAGACCTCTGATAAGGCAATAGAGGGGGGTATTTCTCGCCTCAAATGTTATTAGAATTAACTTTTATGTATTTTAAACTGTTTACCTTCCATCTTGGCCGCTTTGTCCTTCCTCTCCGAGTTGTGTTGGCAACAGAGAAGCCCCGCCCCAAAACGCTCTCTTCCCTGATGCGCCTCCAGTCTGTCCTCTAGTGTTCTGGACGTGCGTGGCATGCCTTTAGAACGCTCTGTGACAGCGTCTGCCAGAATCTGCCACAAGCGTCCAACGACGCGCGTCAGACGCAATTTTGACGCCCAAAACACGTTTGGTCTGAACGCAGCATAAGAATGAAAGCAATTTCCTCTTCACTTGGCTGAGGTGCACACAAACTTATTTTATCTCTAGGCAAGGGTGTTGCAACTTAATGCTTGGCTTGCAAAGATAAATAAATTAGTTTGATGAAACATTAAAGAGGAAGCTGTGGCCAAAAGAGGAGACAAATTGTCTTGATTTCGTATCCCTTTACATTTTTATCCTCACCACAGATAACCTTATCGTATTGCTCATAAACCATCATCTCTGCATCTCTGTGTAATCCAAGTATGCCACAGAACTGCGTACACAACACGACAGCATAAACGACAGTGACGGAAAGACGATACACTGGACAGCATGACAACATGATTTGATATGTACTACGTTGAACCATCAGTCAAGTCACACGTGGACCGGAGGGGAGATGCAAAATGCCTCTTGCACGAAGCTGTTGGATTATTTGTGAGTAATATTCCTTGCGCTGGTAAATATATTGTGTCATGCGGTGGAGGGTGGAAGAAAAATTCTCTCTCAAGCTGTTTTAATGAAGTCCCAAATGTCATCCTCATACTTTATACTTTGGAAAGGCGAGGAGGACTGAACCCAAAAAGTCCAGAGTCGCAGACTGTCCCTGAGTGCGGATTGGAGAGATTGGAAAACAAGCAGCTTTGGAAAACAAAGGAGTATTCAAGAAGAGGTCAGCAGAGGGCTGTAAATGCAGGTAGTTGGGATCGTTAAAGTCCATCTCCGGGACATGTTTGATGAAGGCAGCACACTACAACTGTACAGGGAACCACACAGAGGGACGTTATTGAGAATACATATAGCCTTCAATGGCTTAGAATGTGAAAGAATTTATTTAGTAATTAAGAGATTAATTAGATCAGCCATTCCCAAACTCAGTAACACCGAGGCCCCCTTAAAAATCTGACGGGTCTGTGTGGCCCCCCAAAATAATAACCAAGAAGACAACATTAAGAATAGGCTCTTCTGGTTATTTTATTTTGGGGAAATAGCCTCTGCTACAAACATTGTAATACAAAAATGATTACAGTGGATTATTCAAGTCAAATAATGAACACAAATATTTTAATATTACAAACAAAACATTATAAATTTAACATTAAATAATTATATTATTTTTTTTTTTACCTCCCGCGGCCCCCCTGCAGTACCCTCGCGGCCCACTAGGGGGCCGCGGACCCCACTTTGGGAGACACTGAATTAGATCAAAATGACTGCAATTGTAAAATAAATTTCTAATGTAAAATTGCAAAAATAAATTGTTGATGTACGTCCAGTATAAGCACACTTTGTGTATATATATATATATATATATATACAGTACAGAGCAAAAGTTTGGACACACTTTTTCATTCAATAAGTTTCCTTTCTTTTCATAACTGTAGATTCACACTCAGGCTGTGTAAGGGATATTTGACCAATAAAGAGAGTGGTGGGGTACTGGGCCAGATAACCTGGCCTCCACAGTCACCGGACTTGAACCCAATCGAGATGGTTTTGAGGTGAGCTGGACCCAAGCCCCGGCGATCCAAGATGGCGCCCTATTCAAATTAATGGTTGTGCTCAGTGGCGCTTTGTGACGGCATGGGGGCTGAAAGATTAGCGGAAGTCGCCTGGAATTCGCAAAGATCTATGGGAAACTCGCCTGTATTTGGGCATTGTCTGGTCCTCCCGGTTCTGCGCAGTGGATGATCTCCCACAATGCGTTGCGCCAAATACACGTGTGTGGGTCTCACACCGGGTCTCACGAACGTACACAGAGGGGCTCGGCCGCGCTCTGACCAATCAGAGCAGTTCATCAGAGCGGGAGTTAGAGCGAGAGCCAGACGAGCAGAGTTTGTGGCACTAAAGTGTAGATTTAAAGAAAACCGAAGGATTTAAGAAGACAAAAAGTTCAGGATGACAATGGACACTAAAATCCCCACAAAATCCGATCTTTATTAACTCATTCACTGCCCATGACGACAAAAGTCGTTCTATTGTATAGTAACGCTCACTGCCCAAGACGACTTAGACGACTTTTTCATGTTATTACACGGGAGGCTACAGTAATGTCTGGCGCACCTTGTGAGTGACCCACAATACTGATATATAGTGCAAATGTACCTGTAATGATAAATCAACACCAGTAGGATGCAGTATTGCACCACAGGAGAGGTCATAAGTCAGTGGAGAGAAGGAAGAGGAGTGTGGGAGTGTTTGGAGAGCGTGCTGCTGTAGCAGAGCGAGCGATGATAGCGTAGCATTGAGACGGATCAGTGATCTAGTTTAGCGATAGTATAGCAAGAGTGATGGCGAAAAAGAATAGTTATAAGCAGTTGACACTGCTTCAGAGATTGACTCGCGGATCAGTGAGTGGGGTCGAGAGGGGAGAGAGTGGAGACCCCGGTGGAGGTCCGTCTCTGCAGCCATATTTGCGCGGAGCAAGAGCCCGGAGCAGGGACACACCTTCCGCCTCTCGCAGCGTATCAGCTGCTGCTGTTACTGATGCCTCGGATTCGTTCAGAGAACCTGATCATGATTTATCGGATGAGTGATTGCAGTCTCAATCCAGCAGAGCATCCTCTCCAGAAGCTCCACAAAGAGTCGAAGGTAAGAACTTGCTGAATTGCCTAGAATATACTAACTTGAGAGGAGGGAAAGGCGCGGAAACTTGCTTTGATCTGCTAAGTAACACAGCCCTACTGTTTCTTTAGTAAATGCCAGTTATTCGTTTTATCATTGTTGTATTTATTATTTGTATGTTTAGTAATTTCATACGTGAACATCTTATTGCAGTGTCATAGCTCTGACTAAATGAAATGTGTTCATTCACAGATTCTGAGAAAAGAGCCCTCCCCCATTGGGGTTGACAGAGCATGGAGGTAAAGATAATTCCTCCTCATACCATTGTACATATTATTGTATATATTCTCCTGGTATAGTGATTTACAAATTTATATTATTTACAGGTGGTGCATCAAGAGGCAGGACTACTATTTCTATTCTTGTACATCCCATGGCAATATAATATAATAATAATATAGTATACTGTGTTTGGTCCAAAAGTAGTCAGTCGATAATGTGGGAGGAAGGCCTTCATTGTATTTTGTGTATTAATTTATTGTAACAAATTCACTGTATAATATAGTTATTGTGTGTATCCATTTTCCAGCACGTTCGTCACCCAGAAGCTCTGGGGAAGATGGCTGACAGGAGGATCAGTGGGAGCCGAGTCAGTTGCCCTTCACAGGAGCTCCTGGACCACAGAGACTGCGGACAGAGGCTGCGAAGCTGGATTAATCTGATCCAGCTGGATTCATCTGATCCAGCTGGATTAATCTGATCCAGACTTTCTGGAGCTGGATTCATCTGATCCATACTTTCTGGAGCTCTTCTTCACGGAGGGAGAACTACAAATGGTACACAGCGTGTCATGTTCCGTTGAACACAGTGTTTCAACCTCTGGGAGGACTGAAAAAGCAGATAAACTCACTCATACACACACTCACGAACACTCACACGCACTCACTCACTCACTCACGCGCACACAGACACACACGCACTCACTCACGCACACAGACACTCACTCGCACACTGACATTCACACACACAGACACTCACTCACACAGACACTCACTCACACACTGACATTCACACACACACACTCAAATTCACATGCTTCATTCTATTTTATACATCTATAGTTTTATTGATCTTTGTGTTGTTGTTGTTTGACGTTTTGGTTGATGGTATAGAAGAAAGTTAAATTTTCTATCTGTGAATAAATTGCCAACAATTTGCCATCAAAAGTATTATTTCAGAGTCATGTTTTTTTAATTTTTGTAATGGAACAAGTGTGAAGATGTTTTGAGTTGTCACTAAAGCAGCAAAAATGCATCTAAAAGTCACTTTTCTGCTTGATATGTTCCCGATAACATACAGCTCGTTTTCTCTGTTTTCTTGCTCAGACCAGGTGTTATGGGTGAAAGTATGCTTTGTTCTATGGCGAATAGCTCAAGAACGGTAAGAGGTAGAAACAAACTGTTTTTTTCAGAGTAAAGCAGAGAGGTTAATCTTTAATTTGGTGCCCTTGGTGTTTACATCGTCTAAAAAATGAATATTCTGTGGCACTTCAAATTTGGGTCAAATCACCTGAAATTGTTGGCAGAATGCACTTCTCAAATCTGAAAATACCTGGCAGTCAGTGAGTTAAAGCTGTAGGTTCTCTGTCAGCTGAGGTTGAGCTGTTTTAATATGCATTGAGTTCTATGGGGAAAATTTCTGGGTAGCCCACGTGAATTTAGTCTGGTCTAGTCTGCAGTACCGCGAGAATCCCCCGAGCACATGAGGTATTCAGCTACAAGCTAGTAATACCCTATCCAGTTATTATAATAGATCCATGGCTGGACCACAGAGTGAAGGCGAAAAGAATCTCTGGGAACTCTTTCAAGACTGTTGGAAGACCATTTCAGGTCACTACTTCTTGAAACTCATCAAGAGAATGCCAAGAGTGTGCAGAGCAGTAATAAGAGCAAAAGGTGGCTGATTTGAAGAACTTAGAATATAACATATATTTTCAGTTGTTTCATACTTTATTTTTTTTTGTACGCACATAATTCCACATGAGTTAATTCATAGTTTTGACGCCTTCAGTGTGAATCTACAATTTTCATAATCATTCAAATAAAAAAAACTCTTTGAATGAGAAGGTGTGTCCAAACTTTTGGTCTGTACTGTATATATGCATGTATATATATTCTGCTGTTTACATAAACACTAAAGCAGAAATGTGTGCTTTGTCATCAGCTCATCAGCTGTGTGCTTTGACAAATGACAAACCCTGGTTCACTGCTAAACTCCGGAAGCTCAGGAAAGCAAAGGAGTCTGCTTTCAGGGAGGGGGACCGCAGCGGCTACAAAGCAGCTAAATATCACTTCAGGAAAGAACTGAAAGCAGCCAAGTCCCGGCACAGAGAACGACTACAGGAGCAGTTTGGTAACAACGATACTGCTTCTGTCTGGAGGGGCCTACGGGAGATCACCAACTACAAACCCAAAGCCCCCCCCCTGAGCTGACGACCACGAACTAGCTGACGAACTGAACTTATTTTTCAGTCGCTTTGATGCTGCCCCTGACACCTCTCCCTCCCCCACCCCCCACTACTCTAACGACCCACCCATCAGCCCTGCCCCCAGCCTAACAATAGCCTCTAAAGAGATTAAACAACTCTTCTTGAGGCTGCACCCCCACAAAGCTCCTGGCCCGGACCACGTGTCTCCGGCCACTCTGAGATACTGCGCCAGTGAGCTTACTCCTGTGTTCACTGACATTTTCAACACCTCTCTGCAGTCCTGCCATGTCCCGGCCTGCTTCAAATCCTCCATCATTGTCCCCGTCCCGAAGAAGCCCAGGATCACAGGACTCAACGACTACAGACCTGTAGCACTTACGACTGTCGTCATGAAGTCATTTGAACGCCTGGTTCTCTCCCATCTCAAGTCCTTCACCTCCCCCCTCCTGGACCCCCTGCAGTTTGCCTACAGAGCCAACAGGTCTGTAGACGACGCCATTAACCTGGCCCTCCACCACATCCTACAGCACCTGGACGCCCCGGGGACATACGCCAGGGTCCTGTTCGTGGACTTCAGCTCTGCCTTCAACACAATCCTGCCATTCCTGCTCCAGGACAAGCTCTCCCAGCTCAACGTGCCCGATTCCACCTGCAGGTGGATCACTGACTTCCTGACGGACAGGAAGCAGCGAGTGCGTCTGGGGAAGAATGTCTCGGACTCTCGGATTATAAATACAGGAGCTCCACAGGGCTGTGTTCTTTCTCCCCTGCTCTTCTCCCTGTACACCAACCACTGCACCTCCAGCCACGACTCCGTGAAGCTGATCAAGTTCGCGGACGACACCACCCTCATTGGACTCATCTCCAACAACGATGAGTCCGCCTACAGGAGGGAGGTGGACCGGCTGGTGTCCTGGCGCAGTGGTAACAACCTGGAGCTGAACGCCCAGAAGACAGTGGAGATGATTGTGGACTTCAGGAAGAGCACTGTCCCCCCGCCCCCACCCTCCGTGATGGACTCCCCCATCACCTCTGTGGAGTCCTTCCGTTTCCTGGGCACCACCATCACCCAGGACCTCAAGTGGGAGCCGACCATCAGCTCCCTCATCAAGAAGGCCCAGCAGAGGATGTACTTCCTGCGGCAGCTCAGGAAAGCCAAGCTGCCTGCACAGATGTTGGTGCAGTTCTACACGGCCATCATCGAGTCCATCCTCACCTCCTCCATCACCGTGTGGTTCGCTGGAGCCACAGTCAGGGACAAACAGAGACTACAGCGCATTGTGCGCTCTGCAGAGGAAGTGATCGGCCGCAGCCTTCCATCGCTGCAGGACCTGTACGTCGCCCGACCTCGAGGCCGGGCTGGTCGTATCACAGCCGACCCCTCTCACCCTGCACATGGACTATTCCAACCACTCCCCTCAGGCAGAAGGCTGCGGTCCATCAGGACTAGAACCTCCCGCCACAAGAACAGTTTCTTCCCCTCTGCTGTTGGACTCTTGAACACTTCTTAACCTGTCCCCCCGCCCTTTATAAAGTCACTTTACTGCCCATCATACGTCACTTTACTTCACTGTACTACTATCACCTTACATTGTGTGCACCATGTGCACTTGTATATTGTAAATAGTAACTGTAACTCTATTTTAAATTTAAATTTATTCTTTAGAAGTGTTTTTTATTCTTATTTTTATTATCTCTTTCTGACTGTTGCACTGAGCCAAAGCAATTTCCAAGTCTGTGACCTCCTGTTACTTACGTGGCAATAAAAATGATTCTGATTCTGATTCTTTGTCATCAGAGATCAACAGCTGGCAGAACTATGTATAAATCTTTTCCGCACCCCAGGGGTCGCTCTAATTACTAATACATAATTTGACCACATTGCTATGTAGAGCACAGAGTTCAGATAAAATTAAAACAGTAGCAGCTTAATGTCTATCAAGTACTGCATCAGGGCTTGCTGTTTCTACTGTTTCTATTTCTATCAAAAACATATCTTTCCCCAGTTTTAAATGCTTCTGCCTGCCTTTGCCCAGTACTATCCAGGTTACCTGGTTATGTTGATCTTCTTCTACATCATGCTGTGATCTGCTGTTCTCTCCTCCCTTGAAAACACTCCAATGTGCGGAAAGATGTGAAAAGTTATGCAGATCCACTTAACTAGGGTCGATGATTAGAAATCATGTGCAATTACCTACACATCTTCACAGCAGGCAGAAAAAATGACTATGCTACCATTTAAGTGAAAAATGTAATTTGGTGATTTTGGTAAGTGCAGGGAGCGTACGTCAAAGGCCGAGTTTAAATTAGACCAGAGCTTTCAACAATCGTGTGGGGAGAGGGAGGAGGTTGCCAGCCAATTACTGAACTTCTGGGACTGTGTCATTCTGAAGCAATGTTTGGTTTCTTTGACGCTGTATTAACTTTGGCTGAAGTAAAGGAAGCGCATTAGTGTGCAAGAAAAAACCAGCGTGCAGGGAAAAGGAACAAGCAGATTTTTAATTTACTGAGCTGTGGGTGTTTGTACACAACTGCAAACCCAGTGTGAGCGGGAAAATAGTGTGGAACTAACGTAAGACCACACGGTGTATCTAAATAAACTGCATGCTTTTCTGTTTCTGAGAGAAAACGCACTGAAATGTAGTTTCATTTGATTTAAAATCCGAGTCAGACATAGTAGCAGTAGTACTAATAGCAGTAGTAGTAGTAGCAGCAGCAACATTAGCAGTAGTAGTAGATTTCAATACCTTGTGTGATTTGTATTGTCTTGTTTTGTTAAGCACTTTGAAATTCCATGTGAATGAACTGTGCTATGCAAATACTACAGCAGAAGTAGCAGCAGCAGTAGAATCAGTAGTAGTACTAGTAGCAGCAGCAGTAGTAGCAGTAGCAGCAGCAGTAGCAGTAGTAGAGTTCAATGCCTTATTTGATATCTAAGCACTTTGAGACGCCATGTGCATGAACTGTGCTGTACAAATACTCACTACTTACAGCAGTAGTAGTACTAGTAGCAGCAGTAGTAGTAGAAGTAGTACTAGTAGCAGTAGTTGTGGTAGCAGTATTTAAATCTTGTAACATTAGTTAATTAGGCCCGAGCCCCGAACGGGGTAAGGGCCTATTGCTTTCACAATGGTGAAAACAAATGGTGGCGGTGCGTGACGGACGCGTCAGCGCCCGTCACTCACCAAAATGTGACGGTTGCGTGCGTAAACTCAAAAGCTTTAAAATGATGTATCACATGCCATTGAAACCTATATTGTTTTTGCTCGAGACGTTAAAAAAAAAATTCCTTTTTTATTTATTAGGCCCGAGCCCCGAACGGGGTAAGGGCCTATTGCTTTCACAATGGTGAAAACAAATGGTGGCGGTGCGTGACGGACGCGTCAGCGCCCGTCACTCACCAAAATGTGACGGTTGCATGCGTAAACTCAAACGCTTTAAAATGATGTATCACATGCCATTGAAACCTATATTGTTTTTGCTCGAGACGTTAACAAAAAAATTCCTTTTTTATTTATTAGGCCCGAGCCCCGAACGGGGAAAGGGCCTATTGTTTTTGCTCGAGAGATGTCAAATTCTGCACTTTGAGCCTTAATTTCACCCCCTGAACATGCATGAAAAGTTGTAAAATTTTGACCAAACATCAGACCTGTTGAAAAATTTGATATTTTGGTGTTTATTTTTATGGGACTCAAAAAATGCCAGAACAGCGCCACCTACAACAGCCAATGGGAGTTTCAGAGGTCAAGTTTGTCGTAGAGCCATGAAATTCGGTACACATGTTCCTCAAGTCAAGATACGACCGAAATGTTATCATGGCTCCGCCCTCTGACAAACAGGAGGCCCATAAATTTCACTGCAAAATGGAAAAATGAACAGCAAAAGTTTTCATACATGTCGGTTGGAAAGCGACTCCTCCTCGGCCGTTTCACCGATTGGCCTCCATATCACTCCACATTGTCTAAACACATGTACCATCAAAATGACCTCAGGGATTTTTGATCAGTGAAACGGTGTTTGAGCAGCGGAGCGGCAAAATGTGAGCGTTTATTGGCCGTTTTTCACAACCTTCTATTTGCTCCCGTTTACACATACAAATTCCGATTTGCACAAAACTTGAATCCATGGTTCAACTCTAGGGTCTAGGTCATTTGAAAGTGAAATAATTGAACTTGGCTCATTAACGCCCCCTACAGACTATTTCAAAGTTTTTAGTATGAAAAACTCTGAAAACTTTGACTCCATCTGTAGGGGCACTAATGAGCCAAGTTCTTTTATTTCACTTTTAATTGACCTAGACCCTAGAGTTAAACAATGTATTAAAGTTTTGTGCAAATCAGACTTTGTATGTGCAAACGGGAGCAAATTTAATATTGTCAAAACGCCCAAAAAAGGTCACAATTTGCAGCTCCCCTGTTCGAACAACGTTTCACTGATGAAAAATCGTCAAAGTCATTTTCAAGGTACATGTGTTGAGATGATCTGGAGCGATTTTGAGGCGAATCGGTGAAACGGCCGAGGAGGAGTCGCTTTCCAACCGACATGTATGAATATGATTGCTGTTCATTTTTCCATTTTGCAGTGAAATTTATGGGCTCCCTGTATGTCAGAGGGCGGGGCCATAATAACATTTCTTTCATGTCTTGACTTGAGGAACATGTGTACCGAATTTCATGGCTCTACGACAAACTTGACCTCCGAAAAATCCCATGGGGGTTATTATTAGGCCCGAGCCCCGAACGGGGAAAGGGCCTATTGTTTTTGCTCGAGAGATGTCAAATTCTGCACTTTGAGCCTTAATTTCACCCCCTGAACATGCATGAAAAGTTGTAAAATTTTGACCAAACATCAGACCTGTTGAAAAATTTGATATTTTGGTGTTTATTTTTATGGGACTCAAAAAATGCCAGAACAGCGCCACCTACAACAGCCAATGGGAGTTTCAGAGGTCAAGTTTGTCGTAGAGCCATGAAATTCGGTACACATGTTCCTCAAGTCAAGATACGACCGAAATGTTATCATGGCTCCGCCCTCTGACAAACAGGAGGCCCATAAATTTCACTGCAAAATGGAAAAATGAACAGCAAAAGTTTTCATACATGTCGGTTGGAAAGCGACTCCTCCTCGGCCGTTTCACCGATTGGCCTCCATATCACTCCACATTGTCTAAACACATGTACCATCAAAATGACCTCAGGGATTTTTGATCAGTGAAACGGTGTTTGAGCAGCGGAGCGGCAAAATGTGAGCGTTTATTGGCCGTTTTTCACAACCTTCTATTTGCTCCCGTTTACACATACAAATTCCGATTTGCACAAAACTTGAATCCATGGTTCAACTCTAGGGTCTAGGTCATTTGAAAGTGAAATAATTGAACTTGGCTCATTAACGCCCCCTACAGACTATTTCAAAGTTTTTAGTATGAAAAACTCTGAAAACTTTGACTCCATCTGTAGGGGCACTAATGAGCCAAGTTCTTTTATTTCACTTTTAATTGACCTAGACCCTAGAGTTAAACAATGTATTAAAGTTTTGTGCAAATCAGACTTTGTATGTGCAAACGGGAGCAAATTTAATATTGTCCAAAACGGCCAAAAAAAGGTCACAATTTGCAGCTCCCCTGTTCGAACAACGTTTCACTGATGAAAAATCGTCAAAGTCATTTTCAAGGTACATGTGTTGAGATGATCTGGAGCGATTTTGAGGCGAATCGGTGAAACGGCCGAGGAGGAGTCGCTTTCCAACCGACATGTATGAATATGATTGCTGTTCATTTTTCCATTTTGCAGTGAAATTTATGGGCTCCCTGTATGTCAGAGGGCGGGGCCATAATAACATTTCTTTCATGTCTTGACTTGAGGAACACGTGTACCGAATTTCATGGCTCTACGACAAACTTGACCTCCGAAAAATCCCATGGGGGTTATTATTAGGCCCGAGCCCCGAACGGGGAAAGGGCCTATTGTTTTTGCTCGAGAGATGTCAAATTCTGCACTTTGAGCCTTAATTTCACCCCCTGAACATGCATGAAAAGTTGTAAAATTTTGACCAAACATCAGACCTGTTGAAAAATTTGATATTTTGGTGTTTATTTTTATGGGACTCAAAAAATGCCAGAACAGCGCCACCTACAACAGCCAATGGGAGTTTCAGAGGTCAAGTTTGTCGTAGAGCCATGAAATTCGGTACACATGTTCCTCAAGTCAAGATACGACCGAAATGTTATCATGGCTCCGCCCTCTGACAAACAGGAGGCCCATAAATTTCACTGCAAAATGGAAAAATGAACAGCAAAAGTTTTCATACAGTCGGTTGGAAAGCGACTCCTCCTCGGCCGTTTCACCGATTGGCCTCCATATCACTCCACATTGTCTAAACACATGTACCATCAAAATGACCTCAGGGATTTTTGATCAGTGAAACGGTGTTTGAGCAGCGGAGCGGCAAAATGTGAGCGTTTATTGGCCGTTTTTCACAACCTTCTATTTGCTCCCGTTTACACATACAAATTCCGATTTGCACAAAACTTGAATCCATGGTTCAACTCTAGGGTCTAGGTCATTTGAAAGTGAAATAATTGAACTTGGCTCATTAACGCCCCCTACAGACTATTTCAAAGTTTTTAGTATGAAAAACTCTGAAAACTTTGACTCCATCTGTAGGGGCACTAATGAGCCAAGTTCTTTTATTTCACTTTTAATTGACCTAGACCCCTAGAGTTAAACAATGTATTAAAGTTTTGTGCAAATCAGACTTTGTATGTGCAAACGGGAGCAAATTTAATATTGTCCAAAACGGCCAAAAAAAGGTCACAATTTGCAGCTCCCCTGTTCGAACAACGTTTCACTGATGAAAAATCGTCAAAGTCATTTTCAAGGTACATGTGTTGAGATGATCTGGAGCGATTTTGAGGCGAATCGGTGAAACGGCCGAGGAGGAGTCGCTTTCCAACCGACATGTATGAATATGATTGCTGTTCATTTTTCCATTTTGCAGTGAAATTTATGGGCTCCCTGTATGTCAGAGGGCGGGGCCATAATAACATTTCTTTCATGTCTTGACTTGAGGAACACGTGTACCGAATTTCATGGCTCTACGACAAACTTGACCTCCGAAAAATCCCATGGGGGTTATTATTAGGCCCGAGCCCCGAACGGGGAAAGGGCCTATTGTTTTTGCTCGAGAGATGTCAAATTCTGCACTTTGAGCCTTAATTTCACCCCCTGAACATGCATGAAAAGTTGTAAAATTTTGACCAAACATCAGACCTGTTGAAAAATTTGATATTTTGGTGTTTATTTTTATGGGACTCAAAAAATGCCAGAACAGCGCCACCTACAACAGCCAATGGGAGTTTCAGAGGTCAAGTTTGTCGTAGAGCCATGAAATTCGGTACACATGTTCCTCAAGTCAAGATACGACCGAAATGTTATCATGGCTCCGCCCTCTGACAAACAGGAGGCCCATAAATTTCACTGCAAAATGGAAAAATGAACAGCAAAAGTTTTCATACATGTCGGTTGGAAAGCGACTCCTCCTCGGCCGTTTCACCGATTGGCCTCCATATCACTCCACATTGTCTAAACACATGTACCATCAAAATGACCTCAGGGATTTTTGATCAGTGAAACGGTGTTTGAGCAGCGGAGCGGCAAAATGTGAGCGTTTATTGGCCGTTTTTCACAACCTTCTATTTGCTCCCGTTTACACATACAAATTCCGATTTGCACAAAACTTGAATCCATGGTTCAACTCTAGGGTCTAGGTCATTTGAAAGTGAAATAATTGAACTTGGCTCATTAACGCCCCCTACAGACTATTTCAAAGTTTTTAGTATGAAAAACTCTGAAAACTTTGACTCCATCTGTAGGGGCACTAATGAGCCAAGTTCTTTTATTTCACTTTTAATTGACCTAGACCCTAGAGTTAAACAATGTATTAAAGTTTTGTGCAAATCAGACTTTGTATGTGCAAACGGGGAGCCAAATTTAATATTGTCCAAAACGCCAAAAAAAGGTCACAATTTGCAGCTCCCCTGTTCGAACAACGTTTCACTGATGAAAAATCGTCAAAGTCATTTTCAAGGTACATGTGTTGAGATGATCTGGAGCGATTTTGAGGCGAATCGGTGAAACGGCCGAGGAGGAGTCGCTTTCCAACCGACATGTATGAATATGATTGCTGTTCATTTTTCCATTTTGCAGTGAAATTTATGGGCTCCCTGTATGTCAGAGGGCGGGGCCATAATAACATTTCTTTCATGTCTTGACTTGAGGAACAGTGTACCGAATTTCATGGCTCTACGACAAACTTGACCTCCGAAAAATCCCATGGGGGTTATTATTAGGCCCGAGCCCCGAACGGGGAAAGGGCCTATTGTTTTTGCTCGAGAGATGTCAAATTCTGCACTTTGAGCCTTAATTTCACCCCCTGAACATGCATGAAAAGTTGTAAAATTTTGACCAAACATCAGACCGTTGAAAAATTTGATATTTTGGTGTTTATTTTTATGGGACTCAAAAAATGCCAGAACAGCGCCACCTACAACAGCCAATGGGAGTTTCAGAGGTCAAGTTTGTCGTAGAGCCATGAAATTCGGTACACATGTTCCTCAAGTCAAGATACGACCGAAATGTTATCATGGCTCCGCCCTCTGACAAACAGGAGGCCCATAAATTTCACTGCAAAATGGAAAAATGAACAGCAAAAGTTTTCATACATGTCGGTTGGAAAGCGACTCCTCCTCGGCCGTTTCACCGATTGGCCTCCATATCACTCCACATTGTCTAAACACATGTACCATCAAAATGACCTCAGGGATTTTTGATCAGTGAAACGGTGTTTGAGCAGCGGAGCGGCAAAATGTGAGCGTTTATTGGCCGTTTTTCACAACCTTCTATTTGCTCCCGTTTACACATACAAATTCCGATTTGCACAAAACTTGAATCCATGGTTCAACTCTAGGGTCAGGTCATTTGAAAGTGAAATAATTGAACTTGGCTCATTAACGCCCCCTACAGACTATTTCAAAGTTTTTAGTATGAAAAACTCTGAAAACTTTGACTCCATCTGTAGGGGCACTAATGAGCCAAGTTCTTTTATTTCACTTTTAATTGACCTAGACCCTAGAGTTAAACAATGTATTAAAGTTTTGTGCAAATCAGACTTTGTATGTGCAAACGGGAGCAAATTTAATATTGTCCAAAACGGCCAAAAAAAGGTCACAATTTGCAGCTCCCCTGTTCGAACAACGTTTCACTGATGAAAAATCGTCAAAGTCATTTTCAAGGTACATGTGTTGAGATGATCTGGAGCGATTTTGAGGCGAATCGGTGAAACGGCCGAGGAGGAGTCGCTTTCCAACCGACATGTATGAATATGATTGCTGTTCATTTTTCCATTTTGCAGTGAAATTTATGGGCTCCCTGTATGTCAGAGGGCGGGGCCATAATAACATTTTTTCAGTCTTGACTTGAGGAACATGTGTACCGAATTTCATGGCTCTACGACAAACTTGACCTCCGAAAAATCCCATGGGGGTTATTATTAGGCCCGAGCCCCGAACGGGGAAAGGGCCTATTGTTTTTGCTCGAGAGATGTCAAATTCTGCACTTTGAGCCTTAATTTCACCCCCTGAACATGCATGAAAAGTTGTAAAATTTTGACCAAACATCAGACCTGTTGAAAAATTTGATATTTTGGTGTTTATTTTTATGGGACTCAAAAAATGCCAGAACAGCGCCACCTACAACAGCCAATGGGAGTTTCAGAGGTCAAGTTTGTCGTAGAGCCATGAAATTCGGTACACATGTTCCTCAAGTCAAGATACGACCGAAATGTTATCATGGCTCCGCCCTCTGACAAACAGGAGGCCCATAAATTTCACTGCAAAATGGAAAAATGAACAGCAAAAGTTTTCATACATGTCGGTTGGAAAGCGACTCCTCCTCGGCCGTTTCACCGATTGGCCTCCATATCACTCCACATTGTCTAAACACATGTACCATCAAAATGACCTCAGGGATTTTTGATCAGTGAAACGGTGTTTGAGCAGCGGAGCGGCAAAATGTGAGCGTTTATTGGCCGTTTTTCACAACCTTCTATTTGCTCCCGTTTACACATACAAATTCCGATTTGCACAAAACTTGAATCCATGGTTCAACTCTAGGGTCTAGGTCATTTGAAAGTGAAATAATTGAACTTGGCTCATTAACGCCCCCTACAGACTATTTCAAAGTTTTTAGTATGAAAAACTCTGAAAACTTTGACTCCATCTGTAGGGGCACTAATGAGCCAAGTTCTTTTATTTCACTTTTAATTGACCTAGACCCTAGAGTTAAACAATGTATTAAAGTTTTGTGCAAATCAGACTTTGTATGTGCAAACGGGAGCAAATTTAATATTGTCCAAAACGGCCAAAAAAAGGTCACAATTTGCAGCTCCCCTGTTCGAACAACGTTTCACTGATGAAAAATCGTCAAAGTCATTTTCAAGGTACATGTGTTGAGATGATCTGGAGCGATTTTGAGGCGAATCGGTGAAACGGCCGAGGAGGAGTCGCTTTCCAACCGACATGTATGAATATGATTGCTGTTCATTTTTCCATTTTGCAGTGAAATTTATGGGCTCCCTGTATGTCAGAGGGCGGGGCCATAATAACATTTCTTTCATGTCTTGACTTGAGGAACATGTGTACCGAATTTCATGGCTCTACGACAAACTTGACCTCCGAAAAATCCCATGGGGGTTATTATTAGGCCCGAGCCCCGAACGGGGAAAGGGCCTATTGTTTTTGCTCGAGAGATGTCAAATTCTGCACTTTGAGCCTTAATTTCACCCCCTGAACATGCATGAAAAGTTGTAAAATTTTGACCAAACATCAGACCTGGTGAAAAATTTGATATTTTGGTGTTTATTTTTATGGGACTCAAAAAATGCCAGAACAGCGCCACCTACAACAGCCAATGGGAGTTTCAAGAGGTCAAGTTTGTCGTAGAGCCATGAAATTCGGTACACATGTTCCTCAAGTCAAGATACGACCGAAATGTTATCATGGCTCCGCCCTCTGACAAACAGGAGGCCCATAAATTTCACTGCAAAATGGAAAAATGAACAGCAAAAGTTTTCATACATGTCGGTTGGAAAGCGACTCCTCCTCGGCCGTTTCACCGATTGGCCTCCATATCACTCCACATTGTCTAAACACATGTACCATCAAAAAAATGATCTTCATCCCCATCCCCAGCCTGCCCCACAAGCCAACCCTTCTTCTTCTACACGCCTCTGAAGCCCCCATCCTCACCCCCAGGTTAAGCAGACAGCCTGTGCTTGGGTTTCCCAACCACCTGCCCCTCCATCAAAGACTTCCCTCTCCACCTCCCATGGACCTAGTACTTGGGTCCCCCCTTGTCCTACGTCCACGTCCATCAAAGATAGATGGGGACACGTCCCTTTGATTTTCATCCCCCCTTCACTGTTAGACCTACCTGAACACTCTCAGGGCCTAATAAAATCGTCGATGAAGACTATTCCTCTCACACCCAAATTGCTAATCCTTAGAGTCCCTGGCCAACATGCTAAAACCACTCCCATATGTACCTCCAAAACCACCTAGGGTTTCCAATTCACCTACGAAAAACCCCTCAGCCAGTCCCTCCCCTAACCTCATGACCATTCCAACCCCCACTTCCACGTCCCCCTCGTTTCAACACCCAAAACCTCTGCCTCAAGCCACCCCGGCCCGAACCCATCCAACCAAAAACCCCCTGCACCTTCCCTGCCCCCCTCGTTCAAACATACCCAAAATCCACCCACCTCTCCATCCTCCTCCCCCGCCTTCCCCTTCCCCTCTTGTACATCTAAACACTAGGATGCACAGGTCTCCTGCTTCGGCACCACTGGCAGTCCTAGTTAGAGCGAGACCCGTCTGGGGCCCTGTCAGAAGCCACCAGTCCCATTCCTAGTTATAACCACAAAGACTACAGATTACAGAAAGACAGCTGGAGTTAATAAGTCTAATTCCTGGAAAATCTAAAAGTCTTGTTCCGTGTAAGATCAGCAGCCGACCACAACCGCTGATACTGAAACTTTGACACTTGCTACGCTTAATTGCTAGAAATATCTTCAGTCTGAACCAAACTTTGGGATGGAAGTTGATTCGTCATCTAATTTGCATATTCTGACGTCATCAAGGTGGCGGCCATTTTGGAAAATGTTAATTATTGTATAAAGACTTCAAAAAGCTGTAGCTTGGGAGTTATTTGAGCTCAGGGAATACTATAAACAGTACATGTGAAATATATCTTTAGTATGAAATGAATTTGGGATAGAAATAAATTCCCTGATCCAGATTATACATAATGTTTTAGCACTGGTTCGCAGCCATATGGAATTTTATTATTTTCAAAGACCTTCAGTGATCAAGACTGAACTCTTTATAGTTTACAGTCATGAAATCTGGAGATTGGTTTCAATATTTCCCTTTCAAAGAAGTAGTGGGCATACTATTTTTCTCAGTGGAAATGAGGCTCCAGGATTTATCGTGTAGAAACGGAGAGATGAAATGAATGGGCTCAGAACTTGTCAGATCATCTCGACCACATACAACAGGCTCTTCAACACTTCTGATCCACTTTTGTGGATTATTTTCTCTCAAGAACTGCCTTCATCCTCATCATTGCTGTTGGTAAAGGCAGTGAACGCGATTAGCGATGTGCTTTTTCCCGCGGCTTCTCCCGCGTCTCCCGCGATCCCCGTGGATGTCTACCCCCACTACTTTCTCCCACATGCCCGGTGTTATGATGCCCCTGTCCCCTCCACCACGGACCCTGCTTGGCGTTCACAGAATGCTTCTACCGCGGCCACACGGAGGACAAGCAGCCGCTGCACAGGGGCTGATTGTGGACTATGGAGCGCGGTCTCCCCGTCACCAATAATGTCCGTGTCTGCTTCACTGGACACCTGTGTGTCTTCCTCCTCTGAATCTGAGTGAGCCAGTACCAGACCAAGTACTTCTCTGGTACTGAAGACTTTGTGAGTAAAATAAAAAACACTCTCTCCCTCTGCTCTGCTCTCGCTCCGCTCAGCTCTACCGCTGCTGCTTCGCCTCCGCGCTGCAGCGCCGCAGGTGTTTTACGAACTCAATTTACTCTAAAACTTTCAATATAACCACACCCAGAAATGCTGCTCATATTACAGGCACACATGTCCACTAACCCCTGGTGAAAAGTATTAACAAGATTCTGCACCACATTTTTAGATACAGCCTGTTTAAGTGAGCAATGTTGCTTGTCGCAATATTGCGACTTTGGCGCTTAAAGGGTTAATACAAAATACTCGAAGCTCTTATTTCATATATTTCCCTATCTAATCCTATGAGCTGAAAAAGTAACTGTCCCTACGGGCCTAAACTATGAGGTCATCAGGCACTCTGAAGACAGTTCTCTATCCCTGCTCAGACTGACTGACACATCATCACAAAATCGTTGAAGTAAAATGTGCAGAAGGGGCGGTGTCTCATCATCCCTTTGTCCACACGGAGAAGAGTCCAGACCAGGTCTGGTCTTGAACTCTGGTCCAGCAGAATAGAGGAAGCTGTCTCCTCTATTCACCACGTCTCGTCACTTTTCTGAAAAAACATCTTGAAGAAAATAGGAAGCCATGTTCCTAATTTTGTCTACTGTCATCAGTTCATGTCACTTGTAAGTTTCTGTCTTGTGACAGCCGGCCAATAAAATCCCCATGTCTGTTTTTAGTATTAAAAACATATTAAACAACAATGTAATTGTTAGTACATAAAATCACTGAAAATAAATGTTGATTATATTTATTCACAATGTTCCTTGTGTCAGCGTGGGCATGCATTTTATGCAACAAGCATAGAAGTATGAGAGCAGGCCAGGTGAAGTTTACTTTGAAGTAGGGCTGCAACAACGAATCGAAAAAATCGATAATTAAAAGTGTTAGCAACAAATTTCATTATCTATTTGTTGTCTCGCTCGAGTAATACGTCACCCACTATGTGTTCAGACCGCCGATGCATGCACATGCATAGATGGAGGCATGGACACACTTTCACTAGATATCAGCTGCATGATATTAGTCTGCTGTACTGCTACTGTACTTTCCAGCGTGGCAGAAATGGTGTGCGGGCTTTGATGCTAACGCTGGTACTTCTGCATTGGCGAACACGTTAGGAACAGTAGAATGTCAACTCAGGGTGAAGACATATGTTCACAAGCACCTCGTCCTCCATTGCTCTCTTATTGGTTGCCGCTCGTGTGCGGAGCAAGTATGTTCATCTTCTGGTTTCGCTGCATGCATCTCGCTGCTGTACCCACTGCTGCTGCGCCGTATCAAGAAGTCTTTTGTGCGGGATAACCGTGCGTGCAACGACGTCCATGCAATTCCTCACGTGGACAGACGTCACCATTGACTTTGCATTGAAACTCGTTGCAACGCATGATCCAGTTCGAACACAGCTTGAGAGTGTAATCACTCTGTTACATGTTGGGGGAAACAAAAGATACGTCTTTTTGAGCACTTTACTCAAAAAAAATAAAAAAGCCAATATTTGGCAGATACTGCATAGTATACATTTGTATGTTTTAAAATAATCGTTAGTTGCAGCCCTACTTTGAAGTCATGACGGATCAGAAGCATGTTTTACTTCTGTCCTTCATCGTAAACATTTCCATTTTGATAAATCTGCTTGAGGTATATTTTCCTCCCTGGATTAAGACTACGCCGCTCATTCATTATCACTTTCCAATTACAAAACTCTTCATTTGTTTGTGGACCAGCTGTCTGTGCAACTCCGATCCATCTTTTGGGCAAAATTTTTTGCTGACGCTCTTCTAAGAAAAACAGTACAATACATATGTACAGTCACGGACGTATGTATTGTACTGTTTTGCTATCATGTTCTGAAATATTCACATATTTTCGCTAAGCACTGAAAGAGAAATTCAAGGCTCATTTGACTGCAGTTTATTATACAAAGAAGAACACAGAGAGCTTATGCAAGGGCAGAGCAGAGACTTGAGAGTCTCTGACTGTAGCATTGTGCTGGAATACAAAGTATACAGTAGACAATATCTATGTAATTAACTCAGTATCTGACCTTAATCGACTTGGAAATATAACAAGATTTACAAAAATACATTTATTTATACCAGTAATTGCAATAGAAAGTAGTACATTCGAATTCAAAGTGTATTGATTGCTCACATATTTTCTTAAAGGGACAAAACTGCCTTTTTTGTGGAAATTGTGTCCCTTTAAGAAATTTTGTAATGAGCATTTCACAACCTTGCTCCTCAGTGATTTAGTTCCATGATCAGGAACTTCTGGCAAGGATCGGCACAAGCACATTCCTCGCCCTTAAGTCTATATGCTATACTTTAAAACGGGTAAAACCATGGCAAATCCTACAATTAGATGGAGTGTGTTAGAAAGGCAGAGGGTACATCCTGAATGGTTCAGATCCTATGTGGACAAAGACTTAGCTTTAGTTTGAGAGATTACTAAAACATGGCGGCAATTGGAAGCAAAATACCACTGTGCTAATAGGCCAATGGAGAGGGCATACCATTTTAATGCATTGCGAAGCTGTTTAAAAGTGGGTTTTGCATAATGTTCCCCTCGAAAGCCACTTTTACAGGAGCTGCAGCGGATGCCAATAGCCTGAAGGTCCTCATGCATTCGGCAAAGGTTAAGTCATGCATCAGACTGACCTCTTCTCACTATTGTGTAAATTTGCTTTATAAAAATTCACGCGCCGGCAATCCGAGCGTCCAGAAGCTCATCGGAGCAAATCAAAGTTGTCAGCGCTGTGGGTTTTTACCTTTTAAACAGCGAAGATGGATAGATAATCATCACATGCCATTCCGGGGGCCAATTACACAGCTTTGTGCAGAATTAGAAAAGCTGTTCGCTCGTGGCTCTAATGGATGTTCTGGTCATTAGTTATCTGAGAGGCTCGCGCGGCTGTAATCAAACGTGAAACACGGCCCATAAAGGAACAGCTGTCTCTCTAAGTGACCTTCTGCTTAAGAGTACTGTCACAATGATTACAAACGTGGGCTGTAAAAGAAGTGCTATCGCTGAGCTTTACCGATGCGGCATGTTTACTTTACTTCAGGGCTTTCTTTTCTTACCCACACCTTTCCTCTGTACAAGTTTACTCTGATGTCACCTTTGGGTTTTTATGTTGTGTGTTTGCATGGTTCTTTGCTGTTAAAGTGCTTCTGAACACCATCCCAGTGGACACTATAATGGACTACTGATACTAACCAATAGCCGTCCATCTGCTGCTGATCTTTTGCTCTTTATTCGGCAAGCTTGAGCTGGTAATTATGTTTTATACCATGTCACAACATTGTTCCCCCATCAAAAATAGACCCAAATCTGTTTCCACGCCAATATCATGCAGCTGATTTTTTTTTTTCATTTGTTTCTTCAGTCAAACGATATTCTGTACAACTGTGCACCAGCATCAGTTTGATGTAATCTCACACCAAATCCTGGTCACTTTATTTTAACTTTTGAAGCAAAGCAGGGAAGGACCTGGTCAGTACAGTAATGGGAGACCTCTGGAAACACCAGGTGTCACAGTGGGGTGGCTGCTTCTGTAATGTGCCAAACAGATATTGTCTGGATGAAACATGTATGGTGTGAATGAATAATGTGTCTTTGAGAGTCCAAAAATAATGCTTTGTAAAACTAATGCTTATTATTATTTTTTAAAGTTCTACTAAGCTGAGGTACTTTCCTGTAGTAAAATCTCAATTCAAAAATGTTTTGTATAGCTCTAAATCACAACAGCAGTCATCTCAGAGGACTTTTTAAAACAACAGATCAGAGAATCAAACAAAGAAAACACACGCAATATTAAGAAACACAAAGGAGCCTTTGGTCCGTTGAGTGGTGGCATGACCAATGTGTTCATCTACCTCAAACAGTTGGCCCCTATCAATAGTTTTCACATGCATTTATTTCTGGCAAAAAATCTGCATTTTCAGACAGAAAAGTGGAAACTCACTCAGCCTATCAGCTCTCAGCCTGTTCTAATACATTGAAGACTGCATTTTGTGGTTGTTTTCTCCTGTGGGAAACCTCATGTCTTTTTTATGGAAGTTTGATATCCCAGTTTTAAGCATTTTCTAAACACCAATTTCACCACATGATGCTCAAAATAAACGTTTGATGGTTAGCGTCAGAATTCTCCCTAACAATGTTAATATTTAAACTGGTCTTTTTCAGGTGACCATCTGTCCAGTCCTCAAGGCCCGCCCCCTCTGCCTCCAGCCCCGCCTTCACACAAGCAGCACCCGTCAATCACATCCCTGAGTCGCAGCTCACTGGCCAATCAGAGAAGCCCGAGCCCACCCCCCTCAGCCGGCCTGGCCCACCTGCAGAGTACAGCGGAATGTGTCCAGCTGCAGGACAGCTGGGTCCTGGGCAGCAATGTGGCCCTTCAAAGCAGGTAAGAAGAACTTACAGTTTGAGGTGTGTAAGTCCAATTCAAGCACTACAATGTGCCCAGTGGGAATCCAGTGTGGTCAATGGAGGAGAATCTACAGTACACACTCAAAGACCCAAGGTTCTCGTCAGGACTGGAGTGGCACCATTCTGAAAATACTGCAGCTTTATGCTGATTTAGTTATTTAAATTATGTAATGTTGCTGCCAACATGTAAGCCTGACCTGATTTTAGGATTTTAGGGAGAGAGGCTAACAACTGTCTCCCTTAGTTTCTGGGGACCAAAAACAATCATTTCAGTTCGTCTGAATTTAGCTGGAGAAAGTTGATTCAGACATTTGAAATCTCAGTTAGACCATCCTGCTTTAAAAACTGTGTACACCCTGTTTATTTTCTTTTAAAAAACAGTATTGATGTAAAGTATGGATGTGATTTATTGCTCGCTCTTATTCGTTTTGCAAAATTATGCAGCTCTTTCTGACTGTGATAAAGATTACCTTGTATGTATTTCAGACTAAAGGTAGATTTGAATCACAGCGCTTGATTAAAATCCATCTTGTGCTCACAGGGGCCCTTCAGAGTGAATCACACCTCCATACTTTACTTAGTTTTTTATTGACTTCAGAATAAAAACAGCCCAGGCCCGGTGCCAAATGTTCTTCTTGAAAACATCGCCTCCATTTTTCTAATCAGCGAGCTTAAAATACCCTGGTTAATGAAGTGTACCGCAGCGCGCCGTGACTCGCAAATGGCCCCAAGTAGATAATTGCAATCCTTGTGATGTTTCCTGCGCGGCGTCTGCGCTCGTACATGTTTTGGGTCACTCTGATTTCTTATGGCGTCTTTTTGCTTCTTGACATTTTCAACACAATCGTCATGACTTATCTATTTATTTACTTAACAATAAGTCCACGGTTTTAAATTGAAGACGTTGTTTCATTTAGAGCCGTGGCAGATAATCAGAGGGCGAACCACCAGCTGAAACTGATACAAGCATGAATCTCTTTTATTCATACTTTATTAATGATTTTAACACGGCAAAGTCATTCTCACCAGTGTTTTGTCCAGGAAATCTAACAAGCGCAAAAAAGTCTATCCAATCTTCTGTCATAATTTTTTTTCACATTCATTGCACAAATTAGATGTTATTGGATCATTGCCAAAGACAAAACATCAAAAACATCTCAAGGTACACTAACGTTCCATGGCACTCTGGTTGAAAAATACTGGTTTAAATATTTATCTTAAGCCTCCATTTTCAATTGTTTTTTATTTTAATTTTTTCATTCATTCGGCAGAAACATTAATACATGTATCATAAGTTCGCTTCCTGCGCATTTGCAGATGCATTTCAAAACTTATCTATAACATTATTTTCAATATATGAGCTTGACATGGAGTAGGAGTAAGTAAAACGTATAGCAACATGTTTTTTTTATTCTATTTTTTATTAAAGGGACATTATAATATTAAATTATAATATTAATTGTAATATTAAAATTTACAACTACATCTTGTGTTCCCAGATAACTGGTCACATGTACAAATCGTATTTAACCTCTTATAGTTATTTTTATTTTGAGTTGCCAGATTGAAAGGGGAACTTTAACTGGTTTTGGCTCTTTTTGTTTTATTAACAAAAAATAGCACAACACTTTTATTTAAATGACAGCAGACACACATAAAAACAGTCATATGTAACACACAGAGTTTGTTCCGTTCCTAGCTAAACCCCAGCTGGTGGATTGCATCGGTAATCAGGGCTTAAGAGCTACATGTGTTGCAGACAGGACGATTCTGGAAGCTAAAGTGGGATTGTATTGGCATTATTAGACTCAGTTTGTCCTGTTTTAGGACATTTAGATGTCCTATGATGTCTCCATGCCCTTTTATCATGCAAACCGAGAAATTATTGGGTTTGCTATCACAGTACAGTTCAAATATCCCAGAGCGCTTATTTATTGAGCTGCTAAATACTGCGTGGGTTAAAGCATGTAGGGTTGGGCAAAATGGAGAAAAAAAAAAAAACATTCTATCTCTTGATATACATTATATATCTGTTGTGGGGATGCTTCACAAAACCAATGGCCAGTCAAAAAAAATATCTTTGTCCAATTTATTTCCCAAGTGTTATTTACAAAAAGTGTGAAAAACCGTATATGTACATCTTAACATCTGTACTTAAGTTTGGTACATTGTTTGGTACCTCTCAGCATGCCAGGGTAGACTGATGTTGCCCTCTCTACAACCAGCCAGAGACAGCTCTCCTCTTACAGACTAATTTGTGGATATCAAAATTGCAAGACAGATAATCAATTAATACCAATTTGAAATAGATTCTGGCAAAAATTATCCTTTATTTTATTGAAAAAATATGTTTTTCATACATTTGCGTTGTCTCAGCCTGACACCCAGAAGTGTGACATCACAGCAAGTACCGGCTCATTCAAAATGGAAGTGAACGAGAAACGTTCCAAAAAACCTTGTCTATGAACCGAGTATCAACGGATGAAAAGCAAAGCGAGTTACTAAGAAGTCTTTTACCTTTTGCCACAAGTTTGGGCCAGATGCTTCCTTGAACAAAGAGAAGAGACAAACGCAAACCCAGAATAGGACCCCAATGAGGAGTTTAATTAAGCGAGTTGACGCAGATCGTCACAAATAGGACGCTGGATTGTCATTGTGTGCGCAGGAAAGAGTTGTCTGTGCGGCGAGACCCTAAAAGCACTGCGCAATTGCGCAGGCGCACAGCTTAGAGGGAACATTAGTTACAAATGCATATGTTCGTTCCTGATCAGTATAGGTCTAGTTTACCTAGCCTGGCTGATTCACTTCACATCACATTCCGAATGTGATCATGCACCGGTTTCCAATTACGTGATTGGATCAGGATGTATCTATTCCTGATCATCTGTCTGTTTGTGTTTGACAAACATAGCTTTCTAAAACCTATAATACCAAAGTACCTACATTTTGTAAATATTGTGTTTATGGGCCAACATGACCACAAATAATGGATTATGTTTAAATAATCTCCTTTTAATATGCTTTTTTCTCCGTTTCTCCTACTGTCCCTGAGCAGTATCAGACACATATGTAATGTGTATATATGTTGTTGCTTTTCTGTGTAAGACGTGCTGATGGAATACTAACACAATGTGCGTGTGTGCGTACACATAGCAGTATGCATGTGTGTGTGTGTAAATGTGTGCCTAACAGACTGTGTGTATCATCAGCTGAGCACTCTCTCACAGGCTTTGGCATCAGGTGCTCTGCAAGGCCCAGGACACTAGGGGCCAAAGGGAGAGCCTGGATCAGCCCTAATTACACATGCAGGAGAAACACCAGGCTGCAAATGTAAACAGAGGCTCTGCGTCTGGTTATCAGTCTGATGGCTCCAGAGACCGGGGCAGTAGGCTGTTCTGTCAGCACAGCAATATGATGTATTAGAAAGGATGGCATTGTATTTGTATAGCACATTTCATACTTACATGCAATTCAATGTGCTTAAGCCCTATCCAGATAACATACAGTAATACATCTATGGTTTCCATGCACAAGTAAAAGACTCTGGGAGTGTTTACATGCATGAATAGTACACAGTATGTATTAAATAGAAATAATATATGGAGTTCTTTTGAACCTAATTGTTACCCATCATTTTGAATCTTATTGTTTTAAAATACCCTAAAATGTTGAAGAATTATGTCAATTGGCATAAAAAGTGTTGTCTAAAAAACATATCTTTACACCTCTAGACTCTACATGTCTAGACTGGACAGTTCTTCAGCAGGGTGAATGTAGCCACTGATATTAGGTGCGCGGCGTCCTTGAAGCACTGTTGGTGCACGCTGCAGATGAAAGCTGCTGGACACGTTTCACAAACACACGCTGTAAATGTCTGCTTCTGTGCACTTGTGGATGACCGGCCATAATTGATTACAGCCAATGTAATGCAACAAGGGCCATTACTATGCTAATCCCGTGCGGGCCGGTCTGAGGCAACCAGACGCGCATGGGAAATGGACTGAGTGCGCCGCTGTTTGAGCCCTGGGCACAAAAGCGGCAGCCAGTTCCCCTCCGTTTTGCCCTCACCGCGTTGCTTGTCATCGAAGTGACATTTGAAAGCATCCTCGCGGTGGGACAAAAGACTAAAGAGAGAGTGGGTGGATTTGTCTGAGCTGTTGTTGAAAGGTTTAGGGCGAGAGGAAAGCGCCATGGAAAACAATGCACTCCCAAGTCTTTGGTAATGTGTAATCTCCCTATTACGCTCTTACGGAGAGCTGTTTGAAGGTGAGGCCAGGATGGATGTGCCGCGCTGTGAGTGCAGATGTGTGCACAACTTTACAGAACCCTGTTTCCGCTTTAGGGAATGACACATGTCTCCCAATGTGCCGCTCGTAGGTGCTGTGTGGGTGAACAAGCAAGAGTTGGATGTGGAGCCAGCTTGAATGTTTTTATTCATTTAGAGTACATCTGTCAAAATCAGGGCCTGCAGCCTTTTAGTGCCCCCTGATTCACTTTTCAATGATTAGGATTAACTTGCAACCTTTATGGTAATATGTTAATATACAGTACTTTATCTACTATGGCATGTTATATGACATAATTTTAACACTACATTTTTTAAGTATAGTTTGTTGTTGTTATTGTTGTATAAATGTATTTTATGTTGCTCAAATTAACCAAATACATACAAATAAATGATAGTTAAAGAAGCAATATGTAATATTTGCATGTCAAGTCATCATTAAATGACCCGAATATTTCAAAAGGCATTAATAAATCATGTTCTTTTCAAACACATCTTTAACTGATAACAGTAGTTCATCCGAGATATTTGATTATCAAAATTAGTTTTACGACCCGTAAAAGTTGTTATTGTTTTGATTGTGATGTCCTACCCTCCGCCGTTTCGCCAATCAGGAAGTGTCATGTAAGTCCGTGATCGGGTTGCCAGAACTCCGCGCGGCTCACTAATCTCAGAGGTAAAATAACATGTGGCGCAGAACTAAAAAAGGTCTTGTTATGACTCTCAAATCATTAATGACAAAACAAAGACTAAAACGAGGATTTATATCGGAATGCCTTTGAACAATTGAGACAGCTGATAAAAGTTCACGTGTGATGCAGAATTCGCTAGTTTGAGTCCGTTCTTCACAGTGACTCTAACTGTGTGAATCGGTGGTCTAGAGGTCTAAACTGTGTGCTTACGATGCAGGAACCCGGGTTCGATTCTGGGCTATGTCTTTTTGTATTTATTGCATGTTATCACATTCTATGACAGATTGCTCTAAAAACGGTAAAAGACGAAGGTCAAGACGTTTTTTTGCAGATTATAGCTTAATTGTAAAAATAATCATTTAAGACCACATGCACCCCAATTAAAATAATGTTAGTCTCTTTTTGATGTGGGACTTTTACATGTTTGTCTAAAAAATAGGGAATAAATAAAATTGAAAGGTGATATCCTCTGGAGCAAACCCTGATGTTGATACGCTGAAGAAATACGTTCCAACATCCATTCTTCCCACTCCTATTTTGGACATCAATTGCTTATGTATTTTGCATAAACTATGTATAATTACATTGCTTTTATTTTGTTTTTGTTTTTTATCTGAAATGTCCAAATAATAATAATAAAAAAACATGAATCAAAACATTCATTCAGCATTAGCACGGCTGTCATGGCAATGTGAATGGAGACGGACAAACAACTGATAAAATAATTCCCTGTGTTTGCTGCTGGATTTGGTGTGAATCTGGCAACCTGAGTCAGGGAGAGTGGGAGAGGACTACAAAATATTGACTGTGACTGCAGTACCACTTTTGGCCAGATTTTTACATATTGTTCCTTTAAATAAAATAAGTTGATTGTTGGCATCAGCTTTGGTGTAATTTATCAGTTTTGGTTTAATTCAAACACATATTCAGATTATTTTTTAAACAGATGATAAGAGTAATCCAGTAAAAAAGTAACTTTTTTGTCAAAATACCTTCATACCTTCCCCGGGGAAGCTATAATTTGTTTTAAATTTGGCCTCAAACCAACATTAATTTGACACTCATGATTTAGAGGCAACATACTGTATCTCCTAAACCACCACACATTTGCTTATCATCCAGAAGTTATGGAAAGTAGAAGAGGTAATTGACACAGTTACATTAAACAACAGCATAGACCTAATGTTTGACTAAATGTACAGTGTGGAGCCGCATCTGTGTCGTAATAACATTTGGAGCGATTTTATGAAGATGTACAAAGCTATGGACTTTTAAAGGTCAAGTTTGTACTTCTTATCTCTATTTGGACACGCCACAATTTGATTAAATGCGGTGTGTCTCTGACATTTCCCAAGTTCAAACACATCGACTCGAGTTTTTTCACGGCAAGAGTTCAAATGCGGATAAATGTTAAGCCGCTTGAATCCCGTCATGTGAAAAGATCTTTCTTCCAGGAAAAAATATTATACTGTCAAGTAAAACTGTGTCATTATTCTGTGACACAAAATTATCGTAATAATAATCAAAACATTTACGTCGATTAGTTTAGAGAATCGCTCATAATTTCAGTACATTCACATGCCATTTTGTAATTGGCAGTAAATGTTAAAGAATTGGCTCAGAAAGGGAAGAAACTTTATTTGTAAGGCACTTAAACATACTTGGCTTTTCAAAAAAGTACTTGTTAAAGAGAAAGATGTAATTTATCTAGTATTCATTTTGAAATAAATAATGACAACGAAACAGTGTTCTGCTGTTTAGACAGTTACGATTTATGATACGTATGATACGTCAAAATATACGTATTACTTCCTCGTGATGTCAGACAGTGCATTTCAGAGAAAGCCCTTGGACTGCAAGCGGCTCGCCAGATAAACAAAAGGAGGAAACATTGTGGAGAATGATCATTTTATCTGGCGCCGATTGGCAGGTGCCCAAGCCTTGCTACAGACTTGATGATGAGGCCCTATTCGATGGAGTGTTTGACAAATGCAAGCTGATTTGTTCTGACGGATGTTTCGAGAAGTCCAGTCCCATCCTGAGGATATGAAGTGAGTGGGGCCATTATGCAAAGTCGACTTTTTCAGTTTTTGTGGCAGTTGTAATGTTGGAATCCTCATCAGAAAATCATCCTTGGAGCGGTGTTTCATTCATTCTTTGTTTGATTTGTGCAAATTTCTGTAATTTTGGATCCGGATATTACTCCTCTCTGCAACTAGTCTATTTGTAATCCACTAGAACAGGGCTATTCAACTTGATTTTCCTCAGGGCTGGATTTTTTACGCTCCATCATTTCAGGGCAGGAAAGAATACTACTTATATTGCTGTTGACAATCAATCTGTCTCAATAATGTGTTTTGGATGACATCTGCTATATTTTTGTGAAGAAATTAACTTTGTTCAGACAAACCAGTACCTTCCCAGGACTGGACTACAACTGAACAAAGCTATGACTCACCCAGAATAGAAGGAGTCGTGCCTTACTAACAAGGTATAAGAAGATAACTTAAGAAAACCCTAATTAGAATCAAATTAAATTACGGTGTTGCAAGCAGTGTAATGAAGCGAAACAAAACTGAAAATAAGGCCTTGTCTAAACGAAGATGAAATGGCTCGTTAGGTTTGAAACCGCTCTAGTTACAGATGGAACCGCCTCACTGAATATCCATCCATCCATTTTCTACCCCTTGATCCATTTCTGGGTCCGGGGGGTGACAGTCAGAGATGCCACCCAAGTCACAGACAACCAGCCCCTCACTGATCCTCCTGCATTTGGTGAGTCCACAGGAGAAAGGCACTCCTCACTGAATATTTAAAAAAAAATCCAATTCACATGAGAGCAGTGTAATGTAGAGCGGAGACAGGAAAGGCCAAATCAGACCAAACAACATGGTGCACAATGAGAAGAAAAGAAAAAAGAAAGCAGTGCTAACTATGTGCTAAAATACACAGCAGGTGAAGAGAAGAGGAGGCTTTTTCTCAAGCTTTGACAAAATATTTATCTGATTTGAGATTCAATACTCAGACCTACAATAAACAGGTTTGATACTGTATCTCTGCCATCACACTTAAGCAGCCATGAGTTCAAATGGTGAGAAAAGTTTATAAAGTATGTGGTTAGGGGTTTTACCGCTTTAAAACATATAGCTGCAACTTCGCAAATTTAGATTTTTGCACAGTATGTATGTACCACAAACTCATGGCTGTTTGTGTTTGCCATCACATGTCATGTCTTTATTAATCAATTTCTGGGTTGGGTGGGGTGGAAATCAGAGCTGCCACCTCATAGCACCAGTCCCTCGCCGATCCTCTGCAGGTGGTGGGTCCACGAGAAGATGGCTTCTCCGTCATCGATGAACCCACAACCATTAGGTCCAAAGACCAGTGCTCTACCAGCTAAGCTACCGTCGCCCTGTTTGCCATCGTTATCAAATTTCAGATGCTAAGCAATAAGTGGCCTGATGTCTACTGCAATGGGGGACCGCCGTAAGATGCCACTAGGCTCTAGTAAAAACAGCCAGCGTGACCTTTGGCAAGACACTTCTCCCCTTGCTGAGTGAGTAATGGTAGTCAGAAGGGCCGTTAAAGTACACTATACAGGCCAAAAAGGGATCTGGTGAGATGCAGAATGGTGCCAGGAGCAGTGTTACATACTTCGTAGCTCCTTGCTGACACTTAAATGCAGTTCAAGCTCGGTCTGACTCAGCTTTTCACGCACACATCCAGAGTTGCTGTGGTCATGTAGCTGTGACAGGCTCCGGCAGAGTCCAGTCCTCCCCTGGTAGGCAGCACGAATCCAGCATAATTTGCATTCTCTCAGCCTCCCAGCTGTGTCTGAAGTCTACCTGAGTTATGCTGCTATGCTTTCCACTCTCAAGTACAGTTCTACCACTCAACATTTGGGGAATATGAGACTGTGAGCCAGGCGATGCTGCGAGAGTCCAGACGTCACTCCATTTCACAAAGCATCTACTGACGTGTGGATCCGAGCGCGAGTAGCGGCACATTTAGAAGTGAGACCTGCACCAGGACGGACTTCAAAAGACTCATTGGGAAATGTCTGAATGGCTTTCGCTCTGACGTCTCTGTGCTGGAGTGAGAGGCGGTAGAGCAGACTGTTCTGAAGTACTTTACACACCCTATAGCTAGACATACACTGCATTACTCTGAAGACCCTAAAGCTGAAGACATACAATGCATTACTGTGAAGGTCCTAAAGCTAAAGACATACACTGCATTACTCTTGGGAACATTTAACTCTGTGTAAAATTTAAGCAAAGCTACTCTTCTCAGAGGCTTTTAGGCAGACCTCAGGAGATCTCATTCTAGTGTGGATTTCAAAAGATCCTTTCTCTGCGGTTAATTTAACTCAATGTCTGTTCTGCAGGTAACAGAAAACAGATTTGATGAAATAACAAAATATGATGCATTGGATGAAAAGATGTGCTCCGCTGGATCAGGAATAGTTCTGACCTTACAAATGCAGGAGCTCGTCAAATCAGAGAGCCTCTCACAGACAAGGAAAGAGACCACAGCATTTAGAGTCTTTTATGTGTGAGTTTATTTTGGGGCTTCCAACTCGCCTTGCCCCAACAATCTCCCATACTGTTTTTTACTTGGATATTTATTCAGCATTTTTTTGGCAAATCCACTGCTTGCTATGTGTATTTTGCAGTGACGTGTGGTGAGGTTTGTGATTGGGGAGGCACTGACTTTAAAAGTCAGATTTAGAATCAGTATTCTAATAAAATAGCATTAAATCGCCATTGCAATAATACAAACATCATATACTGTAAAGATAAGAGAACCAGCATATTATAAAACCCCACAACACCTCTAGCTGCTGACTCTCCGCTCCGCATCAAACAAGGTATTTGCAAAGCACAGGTGCGAGAGACGCGAGGAGAGAGAGAGAGAGAGACGCAAGGAGAGAGAGAGACGCAAGGAGGGAGAGAGAGACACGCCAGGAGGGAGAGAGAGAGACAGACGCGAGGGAGGGAGAGAGACGGGAGGAGGGAGAAAAAGGGAGGGATGCAAGGAGGGAGAGAAAGAGAGACACGAGGAACATGAACAAGAATTAAACAAGTTGCAGAACTCTTGAGCAGCGTTTGAATCAGTGTTTTTATGCAGCTATCAAGTCAATTTTCAACCATAAACAGAGACTGAACAAATTCCTCCCCTGCGGCCGGACTAACCTCGTATGTCCTGCGGTTGTGGCTCAGTCTATATTACTTCTTGCTTTGTTTGAAGGTCCAGTTGAGAAAAAAATAAAATAAATTAAATCATCCATTTTCCAGCCAAAGAAAAAGCACCGATAGGACTGATCGGGCATGAACTTCATGCTCACTGGCGGTGAGGCACAGATACTGCTTGCCTCACGCTTTCCTTGTGTATTCTTCTCTGATCAAAAGACTTAAACTAAATATAAATAGTACACACATACGCGCAACACATTACTAAACACTATGACAAGTTTCACAAATGTTTTTCAAAGCAGGATATTAGAAACACACAGTGATATATCAACCAGTACGAGCTGAGTGCACTTGCACAGCACAGTCCACTGGGTGAGGCACGTATGATATATATATATATACGTACCGTTGGCGCACCTCCGTGAACACATACTGCTATTATATAAAGTCTCTGCAAGGTCTCTGGACACAGAGATGCTGCAGAGCTGCATTATTGGAGAAGAACTTATTTCATGCTCTTTATAATCAAAAATACCACAGAGCATGTACATAACGGGTTGTTGTATTTCATGATCACAGCTCTTTGGGTCGCTGGCTGCATACTCCACAATGAGCAGTGCCACCAGTAGCGGTCTCTTGCTTCACATACTAAGAAATGACTGCATGCGAGTCGTGACTGATGCGCAAGCACCAGCAGATGCGTGGTCACGGCTGCTCATGGTAAATAAAAAGCAACGTTGCAGTGGATGGAACTGTTACTAAATCAATCGTGTCTTGACCACTCGCATGTCCTTGGGTCAGATTTTTTAAAGCTCAAAAGTCGTTTTTTGGTGTCTGTCATGACACGATAAATGGACTCTTTAGTGTGTCTTGTGTCCCGCGCAGGTGCACAAAGAAGCGCTGGGGATAATGATCAAGGTGCCATGATTCTAAAGACACTCCATTTCACTATGAGTCTCAAAAGATCCTTTCTGTTCAGCTAATTGAAAATGTCATCTGCGCTCGCACCCAGTTGGAGAAAATGTCTTTCTGGAGTTAAGGAAAATCTGGGGTTTCATGAAAAGAGCTGCACACATTTGAAATGTCTGAATGTCTCCTCTGCATTCCGCTGCTTAAGTACGCACAATACATTAGCATTCAGGATGGATGACATGAACAACGTGACATGTGAGGAAAGTGAAGAAAGTTTCATTATACACTTACAGTGAACACAGCTTTGGAGAGACACTATTTCTGGACAGACTATGCACTATGTTCATTTTTTACTTTTACATTTAAATGGCTCATTCAATCGTAGTCCATATATTTCCACACATGCTGCAGCACAAGCAGAAAAATATTGGGAGAAATAGCAGTATTCTTTGCCATAGTATTTGGCTCAGTATTTATATGACGTTGAAGAGAAAGAGAAGATTACTTGTCAATGTAAGTGAACAGTCAGTGTAAGTGAAGTTTTGCTAAAAGAGCAAAACTTCAGCAGCAGACCTTCAGTAAGAGGAGTGCCTGTGGAGTGAACCTGTGGAGTTACACAGGGTTCGATCTTAGGACCTCTTTTAACCTGATGTCAGTTAATACACAGTAAAAAGCTGTCCCAACTACTCAGACAACAATCAGATCTAATCTGACAATATCTAAATCTATATTAAAAGCAATTATGTTTAGCTTGCAACAATGTAAGGATTATATCATCACGGTGTTTGATACCTTTTTACAACTGAGGTTACACTGGGGTTACACTGCCACCTGTATACAGTCTATGACAACAACACAAGCACCAGACAAGTGTAAGATGACCTTAACAGTATGGTCGGAAGATCATTTGTTATTCTGTGTAAATAAAGAGTGCTATGCTAATGTTCTGTATTTGAACAGATTGCATCATGTCCAATTGTATTTATTTGTACACGCTGAGCACAGAAGTTTTCAAAGCCTGCATCTGTTGCTTTAGTTTTGCTCAGTTTGTTTCTGTTGGACTCACAAATATCTTTTAGTGTTATCAGAACTAGAACAAAATTCCACTATTCCTCAGGATTTCATGGATACTCACCTAACACACAACACTAGTTACAATGTCCACGCATGGCTGATCACTTAAAACTGTAATCATAAACATAGAAGTACTTTATCCATGCAATTATGAAGTTACAAGAATGGGTCTCCACTTCAGACCAGTAACACTGGGTAACAAAAAAATATGTTTTGAAAATAGTCCAGTGAATTAGACTCATTTTGATGCTCTGAGTCCGAAAATGACCTTGATTTTGCTCAATCAGGTCAGGACTTTTTGCTACAGAAATATATTTATAAATAGATTTTGCGTAAAAAACAAATTTCTGCGGATCATCAGCTGAGAAAACCTTGACGTTTTTCCGTTTTCCTCAAGAAATAACGAAATTCATAATAACGTAGACGTACATAATCCGTAACACTATGGCTGTATCTCAAAAAGTTGACCTGATAGAGCAAAATGCATGTGATATTCGGACACCAAAATTAGTCTAAATCAGTTGAGAAACCCCTGACCATTTTTTGGCTGTCAACTTGTGTAATCATTGACTTAAATTCATGATCCTGGTTTGGAGGGCTTGTGTGTGGCAGGGGGACACCTGCACCTCATCCCTCACTCTTGCCTCTGTGTAACAAGACCGGTCTGTTCACCACTCCTCTGCCAGATAACTCAGTAGGTAGTGCATCCTGCTCATGAATTTAGATCTTCCCTGTGTTGGATTTCTGTTATACTTACCTGCTAATCCTTGTCTCTTCAGATCCGTGTCTCGCCCTTGCATCCTCAGTCAGCTAAGTTGGCCTGCTCCCTGCCTCCATGCCTGCTCAACTCTAGCATAGTAAATAGAGTTGCTTTGGAAATCAATCTGCAAACCTTGACAATGTCAGGCATAAAAAAAAGATCCTCAATAAAGTTCCACTTTGCGCCTGCTCCTTCAGCTTCATCTCTGATGTTAGCATAAGGCTGATACATTATTGAAAGGCTTCACCTTCAATGTGCGCATAATTAACCTCTTTTCTACGTGACCTTTGACTACAGCTTCTTAATGACTTTTAATTATGATTATTTAGTAAAAATTCAAAGGCTATAACTTTAAATATTTGTAATAGTTTATTGTTGTAGAATCATTTTAGTACAAATTTAATGAGCCACTAACACTTACACTGCTTTTAGTTCCATCCATGCTCATATCTGGAACTGCTGGCACACACATGACACACTCCCAACCCCTTCTTTATATAGCAGACTGAAAAAATAAAGAAATATATATATATATATATATATATATATATATATATTAGGCCTGTCAAACATTTTTTTATCAAGTTAATAACAGCTTAAAAATGTATTAATCGTAATTAATCGCATTTCAAACTATTGGCAAAATTATGCCATATTTTTCCGTAAATGGTTGTTTGAATGGAAAAATAAATGACAGCATTGTGAACATATGAACTGTATTTGTTTATTATACAATAAATCAGATGAGGGACATTTAAAACAGTCTGAAATGCAGAATGTCATTAAATCTGTTAGATTTGTTTGAACTGGTAGTGGAAGGAAAAATTAGGTACCCCAGCTTTAATTTAGCGAGTGCTCTTCGGAAGAACACATGGAGGAGACTCCGTAGTTCAGCTTCTGCGCTGTATTTTTTGTGTGCACCGATTATACAAAGACACGCACATTACAAGCAGAGCATAGTTCTGTGCGTTGTTTGGATATGATCACGTTACGCGGCGCCGTTCGCCGTGATCACAGCCGCTGGAGGAACCGCTGTCCGGATGTGTCCGCAGCTCAGCACAAGAGTTCATACAGGAAACAACAGCAAGTGCCTCGCGGTCAGGCGTGTATTCTTTTAAAACGTGGATTCCCAGAGACCTGCTTTGTTGCCATCTCACATACGCATGTGTCCGCAGCATTCGGAGTGTTATTATGGGATGCATGGGCATGCGTCAATACTTTATGATTAATGAAAAATATTAATTAACGTGTTAATTAATATTAATGAAAAATATTAATTAACGACAGCCCAAATATATATAAATGTTTAATCGAGTTAATTACAGCTTAAACATGAATTAATCATAATTCATTGCATTGCTAACTATCGGCAAAATTACGCCAAATTGTTCTGTAAATAGTTGTTTGAATGGAAAGATTCATGACATCATAGTGTACATATATACTGTATTTGGTTATTATAACAATAAATCCACATAAAATGGCATTAACATTATTAACATTCTGTCTTTCTGTAGACAACATTTTTTCAGCTCGGCATATTCCACTTCAGCTTAAGCCTCCTCTTTCTTGTTTTTCTCTGTCTCTTAAAGGCTGTGGAAAAATTAGGTACCCCAGCTTTATTTTTTGCGAGTTTAAGTTGCGAAGCGGGAGGAGACACGGACACTTCCTGAGGCTGCATAGTGCAGCTTCAGCGCTGTATTTATTGTGCGTATGGTCTTGGATATGATCATGTTACAGCGGTTATAGCGGCTCACACCAGCTGGAGGTGGGAACCTCTGTAAAGAGCAGCCCCAGCTGCCCGGGTCACGCGCGTATTCTTTATAAACTTGAAATCCCAGAGGGCCTACCTGTTCTGTCGCCATCACTGCATTTTGAGTGCTATTATGGGACCATTCAGTTAAAGTGTTAAATGCGGTTCATTTTTTAAATTCAATTAATGAAAAAAATTAATTAATGTGTGTTAATGCGATAATTTGACAGCCCTAATATATATATATATATATATATATATATATATATATATATATATATATATATATATATACACCTCTGGTCTATAGGCCCCGCTTTGAATGAGACACACTCCGCCAACCCATCAAACACAGACACTAGCAGCAACAACATGGTTTTACTATGAGTTCTTTGATTTCATCTCATCATTTAATGTATCAGTTACAGTTGCACCGGATGTATAACAATGTTTAATAAGCACCATGCCTCTGCCTTCTCCCTTTGAGTATCTGCTTGTCTTTACTCAATAACTTTGATTAAGAAGGAGCCGCGTGAGTCACTACTAGACTACTTGGGCTGAGAGGTGGTGAGTGAGGGTGGTCCTCTTGTTTTTACTTTCTCAGCTTATCAAAATAAATATATATACAAAAAATATATGCTTGGTAAAACTGGTGGTAGAAGCAAACTGTTTGAGAGCCAGTAACTTTTTGTGGTTAAAATATACTGAAATCTTGAATGTAGCCAGTCCCCTCTCGGTCCCTTCTGGGTGTAAGAGAAGAGCTGCTTTGCCAAAGAGAGAGTTTCATATTCGCAGCGCGGAGCCAACGTTTCTCCGTGAGGTTACTCACGCATAATTCATGAGTGCTAATTGCTGCAAAAGTATCTGCTGCTGTCAGAGGAGGACAAGGCTGCTGTCACTGGGAAATTATGAAGAAAGACCTATACTGCACTGAGAATAAATGTGTAAGAAATGAAGCAAAACCTATATTGCACTGGAGATATATGCGTGAGATATGAAACAAAGAAAGTACACAGTATATTCCGTACTGTTTACAGGCTGCTTGTGAAGTTATTCTATTTCTAAAGTCTGTTATGAGCAGTCTGCTCTTTCACACAGATAGTAAACGTGCCACTTCAATCCGGAACATTCAGATCCCCAAAGGCCCCAAAAACTGCTGTCATCAGGCCTCTCCTAAAATGAAGAGCAGCCTGGATGCCACGGTACTTGACAATAATCATCTGAAATCTGCCATTTATAAGACAAGACCATACTTGCATACTTTGGCCTATAAAGTGCCAAACTGTTCTTGTGTCCTTTGGTAAGACACTTCACCCACATTGCCTATAATGTGTCTGGTGTGTATGTGAATGGCTGGTGGTGATCGGAGGGGCCGCTGGAGGCCAAGCTACAACAGAAGAAGCACATTTTCTTCTCATCAAGGGAGAGAGGCTTCTCTGCAGATAACATTACAGACCACAAGATGCGCAACAGGCTGCATGAAGACTATTGTCACTCCTGTGTGTGGTCCTAAACTCTTGTTAGAAGCCATAAACTCCTGTTTGAGGACATAAACAGGCCCATATGCATTTGTCAGAAGTTGGATAAAGGCAGGCCTCTCTTCTTCCTGGAAACCGGAAAAGACCCAAAAAAAAGTGGAGCCGAGAAAAATGTGGTCTAAGGTAAAACACTTTTTTTAGTGATGGCCGAATGAAGCCCGTAACACTCAGCTCAGTAAGATTTCTGATATAGCTCAGACTAGCTTCTATCACTGAAGCTTGTGAGTGCATGAAAAAAAATCATGGACCGCCCCAAATATTGAAGGGTATTTCACACACTGTCTATCTTTACATCAGGCATTTTCCAAACTCAGGCCCGCAGGCCAGTTGAGCCCCTGTCCCATTTTATGTGGCCTTCCCAGTGTGGGCAGGTCCCGGCTCAAAAGTGGCCAAAATGATGTGCGCTGACATGCTTGCATTACCACCCTGGGCCGATGGGGGTGGACCCGGAATAAGACCTCTCGAAAACGTCTTTACGGGATGGTCCAAAAGTTGGCTCTTGGCCCAAAGCTCTGTTCCACATGTGTGTCAATGCTGAGGGGGGTGAATTTTTTTGGACCACTCTACTTGGTGTGAATTTTTGAAGTCTCTCGTTCAAATGGATGGAGCTGGCGCCGGCTGACGCATGCGCAGATGCGTTTTTTCACAATTTTCTTGGGTATAGCTCCAGTAGAGCACTATTTGTGGCCCATTAGTTAGAACGGCGGAAATAGGCGTGACTACGTCCATTATTTTTTTACAGTCTATGGGCCTTCCGCCCAGTTAGGCACTTTGACTGAGTCATTCAACCAACTTCAGCTCCAATACAGTCATGCTATACCTTGTTGTAAATCTCAGAGCCTCTGGAATCCACTCGTTTTTTTTATAATTGTGCCACAAAATTCCACAAAAATTGTGGTGTGAATCCATGAGGATGTATCATGACCAATTTTAAATTCAAGAATCTAGCTTATCGGCCCCAGGTCAAGTCCGATGAACTAAAGTGGCCTTCTTACTGAAAAGTTTGGACACTCCTGAAGACTACATGCTGCCGTTAGGTCAGTTATGTAGTCAGAAACGTGTCCTATCCCAGATCTGGGTGTCATCATTTGTAAAAATTGAAAAATCATGTTTTAAAACACTGTAATCTGTGGAAAGCGCAAAAAAAAAATCTTGCTGTAAAAATGTATTTGATCCTTCCATTCAAAGTGACAGCTTCTCTTCCACACAAGGGAAGCTGAGGCCTTTCAGTGAGATATTGCATATTCTCCCTGTGTCTGGGTGGGCTTGTTTTTATTAGGAGAGCCTCATTAGGTAATCAGACTGGTCCAGGAACTGACTTGTGTATGTATTTCGATAAACATAAATTTGACAACCTAACTTCTATTGAAAATAATAATTTTACGGGGATTTTATGGGGATTTGTCTCGTGTCATCGTGAACTGAAACTTTTCCATTGAAATCCATCAGTTTTTCTATAAATCTATAAATAAATTCTATAAATAAGTGCAACAAACTATGCTTGTTCTCGTCTCCTAGTGAGTATTTTTTTTTTTTACTTAGATATATAGATCACAGATCAGAGTCACAAATGCAGTTGTTGTAGGCATTTGTCCTCACTCTACACAGTGAGAATGTGGGGTTGCTGTTCTGGAGGCGCATGTCAGACGTTGTCTTTAGTGGTAGGGGAAACTAAAGCATCCAAAAGAGACCCTTGGAAGCACCCAAACTCAGCACAGAAATCGAACCCAGGACTTCTTGCTATGAAGCACAAAGGCTAACCACTCCACCACCGTGCCGTGCCGCCCACCTAGCTCTGTTCTGATCTGATCTGCATTCTGACTGCACTGATTGGTCAGAACGCTCACATGTTAAGTGAGCGCCGTCGACCACAGTCAGGGCTGAGTGGTCAGAATGGTCATGTAATATTCTGATCTTGTGGAAGTAGAACTACTCTCACTTACTGCCAATGATCAGGAGAACCAGAGCTGGCCGAAATCCGTCACTTCTGCTAATGGGTGGGACGTCCATGATGCGGGCATTGGAATGGGCAGACATCTTGGAGACATTGGGCTTGATGTAAATACTCCCCGACAGCAGTATTCATGCATGTAAACACTCCCAGACTCGGAAAAACTCTCTGGTGTCTCGGGCCCTGCGGTGAGCCATATGTCTTCATGAGTGTTGTGTGCATTGACACAGTTCATTCTGACTAAAGAGTTGCAGAGACACTCTGCAAATACATCTGCTGGTGTTAAATATGAGTGTAAAATGTTCAGTGACAAACCTGCTCCATCTCAAGTCATCCACTTAGAGTTTTGCTGTCACATATGGCATGTTTTGTTTTTGTTTTCTGTATGAAAGTCTTCAAATGGGACCCTTGAACCCAAGGGTCAGTGATGATGATGCAGGACACCCAATATTAAATTAGATTTACTGACATTTATCACCATTTATGGACATTGGTTCATCAACATAATAACATTTAACACCGCACTATGTTGGCAGATTAGTTTTAATCTGCAAACACAGACATTGAGATTGGTTTTAATAAAATGGCTGAATGTATGGTACTATGATAGATCATCACTTATTCTGTTATACAAGTTTATCCAAAAGTTTTCATTCAAGAATATATTTAAAAAACATTGAACATTTTAATACATCCAATTATAATGTATAAACAAATCTCATGTGTGGGTATATAAACAAACCCACACATGAGAATTCTTCATACTGTACTGTAAAAGTACTTAATTCAAAACAACCATTGTGATATTATCTTTTTTCCAACTCCATCAACCTGCCACTTACATCCAACACACTCCACCTACAACATTCACCAGCTTAATCTAACTGGACATATCTAATAATTGAGCAATTTGAACAAACAAGTGAATTGATACTAGCCTGTAGATACTGACACAAGACTCAAGCTTGCTCTTTTCAAAATACAGTATATGCATCATATATTGTGGTGAAGATGTTTCCAGATTGTGGCTTTTTATATCTTTCAACAAACATGTATAAGGAGAGGGGTGATGTGGCAGTTAACGTCAGCAACTCCTAAAACAAAAACGTGTTATAGAAATCAATTCATCACCATTAAGGTATAAAAGACAGACCTTTGCCTACGCCAAGAAGTGACGTCTTTTACTTCACCACAGCTTCATGAAAAATAAATCAAAACACCTATACATATGAATAAAATCCTCTTAAAAACCCATAAAATTTATTTCACATGCATAGTGTGTCTTTATTTGTTTGGGTGGCAGTATTTTCAGCATTTATACAAAGATCCGGTGCCAGAACTCATTCATATTCAGGTCTCCCATCCAAACAAAGCGCATATGTTTCCCCCATGCACACAGCCATGCCTTCATCACTTCATCACTTCATCACTTCATCACTTGCACATATACACTTCACTCCCCAGACGACAGCTCCACAAGTCTACTTTCCCTCTGCGTTCCACTACATGTGTGCCGCGGGCTCCGGCGCTGATGCTGATGTTGCGGCTGCTGCGGTGCGAGATTCTGACCTGGTTTCATATCAAATAAGTCTGAGGCACAGACTGTTCCAGACGTGTGGAGTAGATGGTTGGGGAAATGCAAAAGATATAAATCCCATCATGGATCAGTGAAAAGACTGCATTTATTAACATGCTTAACAAACCATACACATGAAGATAACTAAAACAATTCCATTGTTTTATTATTTTCATCAATCATCATCTTATTTGTGGTAACTCCATTTTCACTATATACTTTGGGCCCAGATGTGAGTCATGTGACAGGGCTTTTTGCCCACCCAATACAAAAAGAGCCATCTCAAGCGGCTCATTAGATGAAGAGCATTTGTGAATAGCAGTTTGTAGATCTTTCCACTGATTTCCACTTGGATTTATGGCCAGATTTTGACTGGGCAATTCTAACATGGTTATGTTTTGTGTTCAAACTTACTATTGCATGATAAGATTTTATGTTAAGGGGAGGTGATGGAAGGTAAAGAGTCTGAACAGTACTCTCTGAGATGTTCAAAGCTTGGAAGATCTTTGTATAACAGTGATTTTAAGTCCTTCACAGCTTTTTTCTCTGACCTCTTTGATGTGATCTTTGGACTTCATTATGATAAAAGTAAAAAGTTCATAATGTCTTCCTTTAATGTTTAAAATAGCTGTCTAAGTCTTAAGCTTCATGATGCAGCTTAGTATGTAGCAACATTTGACCATGCATCAGGAAATTGAACTTAAAGGAAATTTAATCTGGAAAAAAGATGTATGAGAATGATGCCTTTTGAGTAATGTTTGGATGTAATTGAATTTTATTTTTATTTAATTTTTTTCAAAAAGCAATTATAAAATTATGCCAAGAAATAAAATATATAACAACAACAATATTTTTTTGTGGTTGTAAGATCACAACAGGTTCATGGGGTGTGAATTTGTTTTTGAAATTTTGTTGAAATTTCCCCACTTTTAAGGCAGTGTTTATACATTGTAATCTAGAGAAGGAATCATATTCACTGTGTTCTTCTTTTTTACCCTTTTAGATTTGTTTACCCTGTTACAACATTGTTCCTCATTTAAAACTAGTAACATTAATTAAAAATAATGTCAATGTGCCTTCAATTAGATTGTGCCCTGTTTGAATGTGAAATTATGAGAGCACATGTAATCCCAATTTCCTGGACCAGAGAGCGTTCGTGCTTTAGTTGTTGATGAGTGCAGCGGTCCAGGTCACACTGAAGCCCTCTCTACACATTGTGATGCCAGCAGGTGAGACCTGATGACCTTTAGACCTGTCCCCTTGAGTCCTGGTCTCACTTGTCCCGGTGGGACTGTGGCATTTGTTCACTCGTCTGGATTGATCCGAGCTGATTTCCTCACATCTGAAACAACAGCAGAGCGGTTTAAACCAAGCAAACACAGCACAGAGGAGGTGGGAGGCTCCTGGCAATAGAATCATGTGTAAATCTGGACTTGTCTGAATCATAAGTAAACAAACATTTGAGAAGTGAAAAAAAACACTTAAACTGGAATATGATTCAGAATATGTTTGTCAAAGTCTACACAGAATTAGCAGATAGGGTGATGGATTGGATCTTTGCAAACAACATTAACAATAGCTCATTAGCTTGTCCTTAAAATAGATTTGAATGTCACTTCCAGAGACACGCTCAGGTATGCTCATTCATGTAAATGGAAAATTAGTCATTGTGAAAGGCCCATTACTTGTGTCATCAAGGACTCTATTTAAACCCTGAAAAGAGCACTAACTTGAACGTATAGCAGAATTGTTTTACAGTTGCAACTGGTAATGAAATTAGATTTGCAGTTGATTAACTTGATTGACTTGGGATTGTCTTCTTGTGTTTAGATATGATATTACTATAATTATAATGAACTGACTTTGACTGTATAATTAGGACTGAGCCTGTACATGACATTCATCTGTAAATAGTCAAAACTGTAATCAGGTTCAAAGTGCAATACGGCAATTGTATAATGTCCACCTAATGTCACTGTATCTATGTATCATGCCCCATGCTCCACGCTCCCACTGTCTGTCTACACCGCTACTATTTTTTTCATTTTCAATACTAATATTCACCTTTTCCCAAATTCCCTCCCTGATCTCCCATAAAGTGTATCTTCAGGTGTTTTGGTGAAACTTCTTCCTTTGAAATATTCGCCTGTCGGCTGTCGAATTTCTGATTATGAATCCAATTAGTGCTGGTGTTTCTTTCTGAGCGCAGCATCCCCAAAGCCAACGTGGCGGCTTCACAGCGGCAGCACTCATAGTGGACAGACCCACGCTTGCCGCCATCCTGCTCATCGCTTTGTTAAAACGGCGGGTTTCCACGACAATTACCAGATTCTGTAAATATAAACCGTGTTGTGGGATAAATGTAAAATTCTTTCCAACGTTTTTGGCTGTTATTCTGTTATGTGCATTGTGTGTAAAAAGGAAACAAGTTTTTACATATGGTTAAAACATTTCTATAAGTCTTGTTTTTTACCTATAAAACTATTAATGTTTAAACTATAAAGCATTTTCTGTTGCATATTTGTCTGCAAAGGGAACATTTTCAGACAATCAGAACTATTGCATTGCCAGTAAGAGGAAATCACAAACTAGGAATTTGCTTTAGTATATGGTGCGAACAAGTAATAGTTGTTCGCACCAAATAGTCAGTGATAGACATTAAGGCATGCAAACAATTTTAATGTATACATTCTCACAATAGACATTTAACTCAGAAAATCATACAATGTCTTTTTCGAGAGCCAGTTGTTGTTTGTATGCTAATTAGTAGAAGCTGCAATCTAAAGCCGATTTGGGTTAACTCTAATCCTTTTGGAGCGTGTTTGAGTTAGCTCTAACACCAATTCCACAATAAGTCAAACACACATCGATTTTCAGCACTCAATCAGCCTACTCTGCTGACCACCATCCATTATTTTTTACTTTATTACCATTTTCCTACTCAATATGCAATACATGGAGGGTTTGGCTGGAATGAAAGGGGAAAAATGTGATGGTCACTAACTTGATCTATACTCTGAGTAAGGTCTTTGATGTGACCATGTTTCCGCTGACTTTTGATAAAGGGGTTGAACAACGTAATCATAGACTCTCACTATAAACAGGCTGTATACAGTGTCATGTTGTATTCCCTACATTGCTCCCGTGTCTCTGATCTTTCCTAGTAATTTTTCCGGCGTTTACTTCTCTGTAAATCACACCCTAATCTTTGTTCTAATGTCGTTCTTTTATAATTTCCTGTAATGCTTTATTATGTTCGACTGGACATTCCCAGTGCGTGGTCAATCGTTTCATTTTCCACTGCCGTGCTCGAAGCGCCGCGGGCTATCAAGCGTTGGTCTGCAGGCGGTGGCGGGAGTGGCAATAAGGCCTAATTCATTTACTTAAGAGCTTTCCACGGGGGTTTAGGAGCTAATAGGACCATCATTCCACACTGCATTTGATTAAAGTCTCTTAATTACCCCAGGTATAATGGGCTATTAGCACAGGCCCAGTCGTGAAAGGGCAATCGGAAGAGAATTGTTTTTACGACCTGCTTTTTGTTCACCTTTCCCTAAGTCCAGATTATTGGCTTAAAGCATTTGAACTCAGGCCCTCTCCGAGGCATATCTGTGTCTTCAAAGTGCTGATGCATGTGTGCGAGGTAATCCACTCCCTCTTATGAGAAGGCTGCGTTGTCATTCATTATTGAAGCACTGATGATTGCCTTTCAATAATGTTCTAGGCAGTCCTAGTTCCCCATAGGCATTTAAAGATACACTTGTATTATTAGTGTTGCTCCGTGCTGACTGGGATGTGGCCATGGCTGCTCTATAAAGCCGGACTCTATAAACCCAGACTCCCTTATTTACGTACACTGGTGTCATGGTTTGTGTGTTTATGAAGTTGTGGCGGTAAACCCTTTTTTTCGTTTTAATATTATGGCCTATGAGCTTTATTACAGGACAGCACGGCATGAAATGAGAGAAAAGTCTTTGACTGAATTCAGACTGACTGAATTCATTTATTTGGTGCAAACTGTCTCATGGAGAAGGATTCAAAGCAACGTTAAAACGGCTGAAATAACCTTTAGTTAGCTTCATATGCATTTAATCCAAGTTTTTTTTAAAGATACATACTATGTCACTATGTTTTTCAGCTCCATCTGCAATAATATGAGAAACTTATGACATACGGACACAAATAGGGCACAAACAGGTCCCCTACCTCTTCTGTCTAAAGCAGGGGTGTCCAAAGGTTTTTGTTTAGAGGGCCACTTCAGTTCTCCAAAATTATCCAGTGGCCAACAACACAGATTGATAAGATTTGGTCTGTTTTAAACCCAAATCCCTAACCCTAACCCCTTAAAGTGAGGATATGACTTGTATAAATGCAAATTTTATTGAGCTGAAGTTGGCTGAATGACAAATGTCTACTTACCACCAGGTACATTAGTGTCATACAATAGAAAAATAAATGTTGGTACAGTAAAACAAAGATGACAACTGGATTCCAGAGATCTGAGCCTCACAACGAGGTATGACATGTCCATGCTGGTAGTGCTGAAGTTGGCTGGATGACACTGTGTTTATGATCTCAAACATGTTTGGGAATGTCTGGTGTAAATGCTCTGTCTTCAACTTGTTACAATACATCAGGTGCTGAGCTGTTTGCCTTAAAAAAAAAAAAAAAAAAAAAAGTTCGGTAGCAACAACAACAGAAGAACCAAAATTATTGATTTATCCAGATTGTGCCTGGATGGGTAAATGTTTATTACAAAACCAGCATGCAATTACCCATGTCTAGGCTTTTTCATAAGACAAACATTGTTGACCAATAGTTCTATAAAACAACCTTCCTTCTTTCCGCAGGCACTTTCTGTTTAAGACGGGCACAGGCTCCACCCCCTTCTTTGGCGCCGCTGCTCCCGGATACACGATGGCCACGGGCGCTGTGTACTCAACGCCAGCCCGGCCCCTCCCCAGGAACACCTTGACCAGAGGGGCCTTCAAGTTCAAGAAGTCCCCCAAGCACTGCTCCTGGAAGTGCACGGCTCTGATCGCAGTGGGCGTGGCCGTGCTGCTGTCCGTCATCCTCGGCTATTGCATCGGTAAGACTGAAGCTCCACTGTGTGTCCTCCTCTTACACCTCCTCTTGAGCAACTTTTTCACTTCTTCTTTATTATTTCTCATAATTCAGCTGAAACAACACCTGTTTTTCGCTGTACGCGTTTCTCCAAGAAGACTTCAGGATCTCCATGGTTACACAGTTGGACAACATTTTATGCAGTTGTAGAAGTATATACGAACTTGAGAGCGGGAGATATTGTATCAGTCTACATTCCACACTTTGAGTAGTACATTTGCTTTGAAATTTATTATCTGATTCAGGACCCCCGCAGTGACAAAGGATATAAGATAAATTCCAGAGCCATGGGTTGGAGTGTGGGGTCAAACTTATATTATATGTGGTGGTAATATGTGGTTGGCTGAAGAAAAGGAGGCGTGGCCCTGCTCTTTAACTTCACTTAAAAATTCATTAACCGTATCTTTATTAAGCTTTTTCAGATAAATCAATGTAATGTCCATGTGGCTCAACATGTGCTGCTTTCATAGTGTTGTAAAAAATTCACCCTAACCCTAACCCACAACTTTTTTACTTTAAGCAGGACAGTACTGTGGTGGGAGACCTCGGGGGACACCAGGTGCCACAGGGAGTCTGCTGTGGCTGTAAAGTTCCAAATTGTCAATGTGTCCATAGGCAAGATACTTCACCCATATTGCTTAGATTGAGTCAGAGGGACTGTGCACTGAGTTAATTAATAATTCCATGTGAGGCCTTTTTGAGTGTCCAAAAAGTGCTAAATAAAACCAATGTATTATTATTCTGCACCCGTTTTATATGGTGCTTTTTTGGACACTCAAACGCTTCATTCACTCCTTACACAGTGGTTATAAACTACCACTGTAGCCACACCTGCCCTGGAGTACACTGACAGAAGCAAGGCAAACAGTATGTGCCATCAGCCCCTCCGATAACCGCCAATCATTCATGCATTCACCAGACTCTGCTAGGCAATGTGGCTGAAGTGTCTTTCTTAAGGACACAATGACAATTTGGCATTTTAAAGCTGCATTCCACTGTCGCGCCCGGTGTTCCCAAAGCAACATCAGAATAATCACCAGGCCTTGCTCTGCTTAGCTTCAGAGGTCTTATAGGATCTAGATTTGCACACAGGCGGTGCCACAATAGCATAGTTTGTTTTATACTTGTCCCACACTCAGCCTTTTCCCCCCACAGTCAGTCTTCTCTCATTGAAAACAACCTAAATTGTGCAAAAGGAAACAATAGTTTGGAAGATGGAGAGGCTGGAAATGAAATAAAGGAAGGATGTCTGATCTGAAACATTTATGAGTACCATCATTACCCAGCGTAATACACTTACCATTTACAAATCAATAAAAATGATTTTTGTTTTGGAGGGTTGACATGGGGAAAGTGATGTGTGCCCATAGCAACCACTGAAACTGCCTGACTGGGAGCACTGGAACTGGAACCACACTAGTGGGAATACCCTTGGGTTATTATTCATTATTCCAAAGTCCTTGTGGCGAGTGGGGAAAACACAGTGTAATTGTGTGTTTGACAGTCTGAGCGTTGACCCACACTGGCATTCAATAGTTGTCTTCTGCTGCTGAATATGTAGATTTGGGGTGGGCGTGTTCTCCTGGGGGCAGTGCTGGGATCCCGCCATGTTCCCAATTTGATTAATTTGGAAAAACAGGAAATATTGTTTAAACTTTACAAGACTTAAATTAAAACAGATATAACATGCCTCTGTCTGCTATAGTGTTAATATAAAACACCCACGGCTTATTATCGTACTGTACATTCATCACATTTGACCTGGTCCCGCCCCTCCGCAAGTGGTTCTGCTGCTCATCTCTGTCCTATTATACAGTAAATACTCGTACACGTATGTAGTCTAAGATGAGGTAAGATAAGATAACCGTTATTTGTCCCACAGTGAAGAAATGTTGGTGTTGAGCACATACACCACAGTATTAGAAGCATTTATCTAATTTGTAAATTAGATAATTTACAGTCTAGCTGTCCCACCCATGGGCACAGCGGGGCCCGTGGTACTGCAGAAATTCATGTGGGCTACCCGGGAAAAAAGTCCCATAGATCTCAATGTAAACTTAAACAACTCGACCTCAGCTGACAGAGAACCTACAGCTTTCATGAAGATTGGATTTTGTGGGGATTTGAGTGTCCCTTGTCATCCTAAACTTTTTTTCTTCTTTAATCCTTCGGTTTTCTTTAGCATTTACTGCCATAAACTCTGCTCGTTTCCTTCCTGCTCTGACTCCGCTCTACCACTGCTCTGATCAGCTGCTCTGATTGGTCAGAATGCAGCCGAGCCCCTCTGTGCACGTGCATGAGAGCCACACACGCGTTTTTAGCGCAACGCATCATGGGAGATAATCCACTGCGCAGAACCGGGAGGACCAGACGATGCCAAAATGTAGCCGTTCCTCTGATATGTCAGCGCCCGTAAAGTCTCATGCGCTACTGAGAACAAGCCAGTCATTTGAATAGGGCGCCATCTTGGATCACTGGGGCTTGCAAGGAACACACCCAAAATAAACACTTCATAAAACATGCAAGCATGTATAAAATATATATCAACATATCATATCTTTTGGGCCAATGAGCCGATACTTTTTTATAGTGGCTGCAGCTTATATAGTAATGTGACTAGTATGTGTATCTTTTTTATGGCAGAGTTGTTAGAGCAGAGTTTCTAGAATTATGATTTTGACTCAAGTTTTAGTAGCTTATAGCACACTTGTTTATTGTCAAAATAGGCTAGTGAATGAGTGCAGGGATAGAATTTAACGGCGCAGCCGTTAAACACATCATCATTAAATCATGTTGTGACCTGTTAAAACAATCATTGTACATTCTCACATCAACAGGGGGAACAGACCTGGATGAATCAGTCCGTCTGAATACAAGTACTTGTATACAGCACGTAGGAGTACACCAAGCCCCGGCGATCCAAGATGGCGCCCTATTCAAATGAATGGTTGTGCTCAGTGGCGCTTTGTGACAGCATGGGGGCTGAAAGATTAGCGGAAGTTGCCGGAAACTCGCAAAGATCTATGGGAAACTCGCCTGTATTTGGGCATCGTCTGGTCCTCCCGGTTCTGCGCGGTGGATGATCTCCCATAATGCGTTGCGCCAAACACGCGTGTGTGGGTCTCACACCGGGTCTCACGCACGTGCACAGAGGGGCTTGGCCGCGCTCTGACCAATCAGAGCAGTTCATCAGAGCGGGAGTTAGAGCGAGAGCCAGAGGAGCAGAGTTTGTGGCACTAAAGTGTGGATTTAAACAAAACCGAAGGATTTAAGAAGAAAAAAAGTTCAGGATGACAAGGGACACTAAAATCCCCACAAAATCCGATCTTTATTAAAGCTGTAGGTTCTCTGTCAGCCGAGGTTGAGCTGTTTTAATATGCATTGAGTTCTATGGGGAAAATTTCTGGGTAGCCCACGTGAATTTAGTCTGGTTCAGTCTGCAGTACCGCGAGAATCCCCTGAGCACATGGGTTATTCAGCTACAAGCTAGTAATACCCTATCCAGTTAATATAATACATCCATGGAGTACACTTATACAGTCCATGATCCTAGTATACAGTGACGTGCGGTGAGGTTGGTGATAGGTGAGGCACTGACTTCACCCCAATCAGATGTACATATATATATCATATAAATCAACACGACCTATAGAGCGGCTTATTCACAATTTGTTTGGCTACAGCAAAATAGGTTTCATGCCCGCATTGTTTGTTCATACAAAACGCAAAAGTATGTATAAAGCACATTTTAAAGTGTGTTATGTGTCTTTCCTTAAACCTGAACTTCACAGACCCCTTCAGTTCAGACCAGTTTCATGTTTAGGTCCAGATAATAGTTTGAGTGTGGATTTGTAATCCTCCATTTGTAAATAAGTTCAATGAGTTTTAAAAAGTAAAACAAAACGGGTCTCTCCTCCAGCCGACTCTCGGGTGCATCCAATTTCTAAAATCAACCTTACCCTTCACCTCTCTTGCATATCATTCATATCATCATTGGAAGCATAAAATTACCCTAAGTGCATTTTAAATTATCAAAAAATGTGTTATATGTATGTTAGCCAAACCTGTAGCTGCTCTTAGCAGAAGAAGAACAAGAAAGGAGCTTTCTAATGAAATTGGATGCATTCAAATTCTGGGCTCAAGCGCCCCCTACCTTGAGGCTGGCCTCACTTGGTGATATTACAAGCCGTGGTCGAGTGATTAAGACTCATATTTGTTGTCAAAAACACAATTTATGACCCATCCTCTGTAGACAAGTAGATTGTAAATATGTTTGAACTTTGTGAACCGCGATAAACAGAGAAAACATTTCGATAGCAGCGCACGGGCCTCTCCCCCAGTGAGCTGTGGGCAAGGTAAAAAAAAAACATGAAATAAGGAAAAGTTACATTGAAATAATACTAAAGCACAAATCATTTGATACCAAGTATTATTGTTTCCATTTTATTCTTTTTTCTTTCCATGATCTTAGGTGAGGCCGGGCCTCACCTGCCTCATCTGCCTCACTGGTAGTATATCCTATCCACTAGAATTCACTATTCAAGCTCTCGAGAGACGGAAATGTGTTTTTTTTGTCATTCAGCACTAAAACCTGGATAAAGCATGTATACAAGCATTTGGGGATCTGTAATACTTGGATTCACATTTCCGTTACTAATTTGTTCTGGAAGCATAACTCTTGGGATCCCAAACCTCACTCGCTTCCGAATGTTGTTTTGCACGTTTTAAACACTTTACATGGTAAAGCGCCTCAATACATTAAAGCCAGGCTTTGACATCATAAATAATAAATGTTGTTGTCCAGAGAGAGTTTTGTAAAAGTAAAATCAGACCACAACATGCTGTTTGAAAACTTATTTTGCATATGATTAAGAAAGAGCCACATGAGTCATTATTGGACATTTTGGGTTCAACTAATTGGCTGAGTGAAGGTGGTCTTCTCTGTTTCACTTTTCTGTCTGAGCTTGGAACCAAGTTTTTTTGTAGTTTGAAAGTAAGGTACCCCAGCTTTAAGGTCCTTATGGTTTTAAAAGGTCTGAGGTTTCAGTTGGAGGAAAGCTCCGACCTTGGTCCATCGATCTAGAGCTATCTATCTAGAGCTCTTGACCTCTATCTATCTATCGATCTGGTATTGGTATTTTTGTTTTGAAACTGGAGGAGATGGATTCCTTATGCAGCTTTGCTTGTGCACCCTCCAGCTTGTTAACATGTTTGTGTATGTATGTGTGTCCGTGTGATATGAAGCACTTTATAAGCCTGCTAACTAACTTACTTAATCACTGTTGTAATTGTGAAAAGGTCTGCACCTTTGCAGATCTGGTTGGCTGGGCACAAGCAGCAGCAGAGATGAAACATGATTTCTCCCAAAGCCCTCGAGGCTCAGACCAAACCACAAGTCCACGCGGATATCGGATAATTGCAGCTTGGCATCTGACAGCCTTCTGCAATGTGCAGCCCTCCTGCCACCGAGAATTAACTAAATATTACAACATTACGGGTTGGCTGTCATCTAACCAGTGCAGTGCGTATTTATGATGCTCTCACGTGGACTGTCACCTGTGTGTGTGTGTGTTTGTGTGTGACGCGCATTTGAATCAGGGTTTTGAAGAGACCCAGAGCTGCAGTGGTAGTGACATGAGCATTGGACGTGGTGGTCATATAGAGCACATGACAGCAGGAAGGAGATATCTGTGAAGCATGCCGCACTGTCTCTGAGATGGAGTGACTGATGCATAGACCCCATTTAATTTGTAAGTTAAGGTCCACCTCCTACTTGTCCCAATGGAGATGGGATTGTTTATCCGTGAGCAGATTTAATTGGTTATATAGAACTGAAGAACTGGTAAAGTGGATCTGTGGGCAAGTAGCTCAGTTGGTAGAGCATTGGCCTTTGAGCCTGAAGGTCGTGGGTTCGAGCCCACCTCAAGACCTTCTCCACCGACTCCCACTGATGTTTGCTGTTGTTGTGTCCTTAGGCAAGACACTTCACCCCCATTGCCTAGAATGAGTCTGGTGTGTGTGGGAATGGTTGGTGGTGGTCAGAGGGGCCGATGGCACATACTGGTTGCCTCGCATCTGTCAGTGTGCCCCAGGGCAGCTGTGGCTACAGTAGTACTTTATCACCACCGTGTTTGGAGTGAATGAATAATGACATGTACAGCGTCCTTAAGTGTCCAAAGAAGCGCTGTATAAAACCGATGCATTATAATTATTAAGTATGTTCTGCTAAGGTACACTGGGATATCGCCCTCTTGCGGGAGGGCCGGACCCATTTTCATGCAATTACAATTGTACTTGTTTTATTGCACTAAATCAAGACCAAAGTTAGAGAAGGCTGGGTTTCGTAGACAGACTAATTCACTAATTCAGTTTTGTTTTGAGTCCTACAAGATAACTACCGTTGTGATACAAAATTAAATTGAATTGAGTTTCATTGTTTAGAGCAAATTCAAGATAAGCCTTGACATGTATGTACAACGACATGCCATAGTAGCACATATATCAACATTTGAAATTGTGTTCAAATATTTAGCAGAAGAACAACACGCAGATTTTAGTGAAACTTGCATTACTTCCGAGACCAGAAGACAGTTCCAGTATTTGCAACATGGAACCTCTTTCTAGCACAAAAACACATATGTAATGTAACACTGTTTGTTTCAACACATGTTTAAAATCTCATTGAGGTAATTACAGCAGTAATGACACATAAGATGCGCCATTAAAACAGAAAAGGCATATATACATCACTTGATTACACTGCTTGAACAACATTTTCTTGGCAAAACCTTTTTTTTCAGAACAACAATTAGAAGACAGAATTAATGTTGTGGCTATATTCAAATCAGATTTCCCAAAAGGCCTTTTCAATATCATTGAAAGTTTTGCAGTGTGCATTGGACCTAAACAATAGCAGTCAGCGATTTCTAAAATGCAAATATGATTAAAGGCTGATTAAACTTGGAGCCCTACAAGACAACGTCTAGTTTTAGGCTTCTGACTAAAAGCAGGCTGTCTGAACACTTTCCTCTCCCACAACACTACAGATGCAGCCATGATCCATGACTGTCACTCAGCGCGTGGTCTCCAGCTGCACACGTCTAGCCCGTGTCCAGATAGATTCCCTTGCGTTTGCCTTTGACAGGGGCCTCACGCTACCCGCTTCAGTGGCCCCTGTGCATCCCCAGGGGCCCCTTTTAAAACACAAGACAGCCCCACGGTTTCCAGTGACCGTGCTGCTCACATGGCTTCAGCAGCAGAGACTGATCCAAGAGACGTCAACATTCTTCCAGTATACAGAAACTCCTTTGTCACTCCATCGCATGATTTCTTGATTGTTCACATTTATGGAATAAAAATAAAATGGTCCCAGGGTTACATTCTAAAAAAAGCTTGCAATAAGAAATAGTAGTTGCTATGTTTTAAAGCTGTAAAGAATTGATACACTTTTCTAACCACCTGAACTGAAAACTGCTGAAATACCATCGCAGAGATGGTATTTGTTGTTGGTCTGAATACTGATGCAGCTTTCAAAAGCCATGTATAAAATGTAAAATACAGCTGCAGAGGACACCACACTGAAGAGAAGGGGGAGGACTGAGGGTTACAGACTTCAAACTTCTTCAAACTTTACACCAAGGTATCTGTCATGTTATACTTGCGGTTATATGATGTTGTATCATACCACAATACCAGGGAGAACAATATCAGTTCTCCCTGGTATTGTCGGAGTATACACGCATTGCATAAGACGCCTGCAAAATTGTACACAAAAAAAATTGTGAAACGGCAAAACCTCGAGAGGTGAACCACGTTATAGCGAGGGACTAATGAACTGTCCACTCAAACCATTCAGAGCACTTTGTGCCATGTGTGTAGCAGCTCAAAGACTGATGTGACCCATGTGAAAACATTTACTGAAAATGACATAAATCTTTTCAGACAGAGCTACTCAGTTGGTAGAGCATTGGCCTTAAGGCCAGAAGGTCGTGGGTTCAATTCCCACCTCTGCACCTTCTCCACCGACTCCCACTGATGACTGCTGTCGTTGTGTCCTTGGGCAAGACACTTAACCCCACTTTGCCCAAAGCCCCCACTGAAAGATCAAGGCTATGCTCACACTCAGAGAGCAGCCACCCTCCTGTGGACTCACCACCTGCAGAGGGTCAGTGAGGGGCTGGTGCTATGAGACTTGGGTGGCATCTCTGATTGCCACCCCCCTGACCCAGAAATGGATTAAAGGGAAGAAAATGGATGGATGGATGGATGGACATAAATCTACAATATCTATAATTTCTGTGAAGAAGTTTGAAGTACTGCATTGTAGCTGCTGTAATCACTGATGATGAACTGGTACAGATACATTCAGACCTGCAAAGACCTACAATCATATTTACCTGGAGAGGACATTTCAAATCTGTGTGTCGGATCCTCAGGGCTTCTGAAACTTATGTTATTGTCATCAAGATCTCGTTCAAGTTCTATTTTCACCAAATTAAATGTGTACACAGAAAAACGCACATGAAAAAAACACAGACATAGAACATCAGCTCTGCTCTACGACTGCGTTAGGAAGGTCACACTACTCAATTTGAGAGAATAAGAGATAGATCAGCAGTACTCTGTTAGGCTTGTTTGGCTTACATTTGTTGCATAGACTGAATATAAATGCTACTCACTAACTCTAAAAAGGCCAATAGAAAAGTGCTCACAGACTCGCTCTGGCTCCTATTGACTTACAGTACACTGAAGAGTAAACTCCTCTAGCTCAGTAACCATTTATCTATACTCACCACTTAGGCTTCAAGGTTTAGCGCTCTCTGTGATCCTGGTGTTTATATTGGGATATGTTGGCTTTAGCTAGCAAGTATTGTGAGTGGGGACCGTCCAGGGATGCTCTTGATTGTCACAGTAACTTGGACGTTGCTTCAAACTAAATTTTCATGAGTTTGGTTCCACATTCTTTCTCAAATAGCTTGTTCGTGCAATCTCTAATCGACAAACAATATGAGAGAAGTCAGCACTTGGTCAGTCTACTCCAAATATATAGTCTCTGATATGACATGTTCTAAAGAAATTGAGAAAAGGCCTATATCAACTGTTTCATATAATTCCACAAAATCATTCTTTAACACCTCAAGTGCCACAACTGGGTTTACTTCCATTTTGAACAATTATTTATACACCAAGCTACATGCCTTTATCAGTTCTCCCTGGTATCCATGTAAACGCTCTGATTCTGTCAAACAGGAAAGGCTTTTATCATGGAGAGGAAAATAAACTGCTTATCCGCCGCTCCCTTCTGGGCATTATATCCTGGGAGAATGTGTTTTTTTACTACATGTCAAAGCTGACTTCTTGCTAACCTTTGGAATCTTGACCACAGCCATAAAGCGGCAGCAGATTCATTCCCTCCTGCGCCCCGGCCCGTCACGCAGGCCCTTCATCTCTGTGTGCAGCTCTCCCCATGCGGGCATAGCGGCGCTGGGCTGGCTTGGAGGCAGCGTAAAAATGACACACTTGTATAAAGAGATATATGAGATGGTTTGGAAGATCCTATGAGCTGTTTTTATTGGGGGAGTACAGATGGGCGCGCAGTCGTCCACGGAGAACATAAACGCGCTGCATCAATATCAATATTCACATTGCCTTTATTGACTGAACTGTTTGGAAAATTCAAGCCGTTCATGATCCGGAACCGTAAAATGGAGACGAGGGTAATTCCCTTGCTTTATCTTGTATTCTTATGGGTTCTTCAGAACAAGCAATTTATTCAGGAAGTATCTGCAGATGAAGTGCTAGTATCAGTGCTCCCATGGGAGGGACGCTCTTCAGACATAGGTACGGTGTGTGTACCCATAGCCTAATGCTGGGATATTAGCAGCATTCGTAGTGGTGGTAGTAGTAAAAGCCAGAATATATTTATATTTATTTCACACAGTATTATTACATACATACATACATAAAAAAACAAAATTATTGTGATGCAGGATGACAGAAAATAGTTTATTATAAAAGGTATATCCAACAAAGCTAATTTAATCTAAATTACATATTTTATTTGGAGAAAAATGTTTGTATTACTTATACTATTACTACTACTACATCTATCCATAAAGTAATTACTCAAACTAATGGGAGATTTCCATGTGTTGTCATTAGAACAAAAGTGCAAAAGTTGGACCATAGATCTTGGGGCACTGGACCAAACAAAAGTTGTTCAAAGCCAAAGCATTTTCTGAACAGAACTTACTGACGTAATGACTTTCAATTTAAACATTAGTAAATTAGTACAAGTACATTTACTATGCCAGTAGTAAATGTACTAACAGTGTCACAATAGGAAGGATATGGGTATTTAAAATAGAATTCTCTTTAATACACCTATAGATTTTTAATCTATTTCAGATTGCACCAATTAGATTTTTCCAATTTCTGCACCAGTTTTATAAACGTGTTCATTTTTAATTCAAATGTTATATGTTTGTATTTCTGTGAAGACCATGAAACTGTATTTTTTATATTCAAAAATATTGGGGGAATATTAGTAAATTGGTGTCATCTGCAAAAGACAGGGGGGTTGCAGATCCTCACTGTGAACCAAAAAAGATAAAGGGCCTAAAATGGATCCTTGGAGTAAGTTGATGTTTGGTAGAATCCATCCATACATGATGCACAGGATCGAATGTGATACACAAATACTGAACATCACATTTGCAGCATAAAATAAAACACATAGATGGAGACACAGGTATTGATCCCTTTCCCCTACAATTTTCTTTGTATTGTTTTTTACAATCATCCATCCATCCATCCATTTTCTACCCTTTAATCCATTTCTGGGTCAGGGGGGTGGCAGTCAGAGATGCCACCCAAGTCTCATAGCACCAGCCCCTCACTGACCCTCTGCAGGTGGTGAGTCCACAGGAGGGCGGCTGCTCTCTGAGTGTGAGCATAGCCTTGATCTTTCAGTGGGGGCTTTGGGCAAAGTGGGGTTAAGTGTCTTGCCCAAGGACACAACGACAGCAGTCAGCAGTGGGAGTTGATGGAGAAGGTGCAGAGGTGGGAATTGAACCCACGACCTTCTGGCCTAAAGGCCAACGCTCTACCAACTGAGCTACTATCGCCCCCGTTTTTTTTTTTTTTTTTTTTTTACAATCAGTGAAGTTAAATTCAATAATAACAACTTCTCAGAGCAGAATTTAGAAAACCAGTGGGTATGAGACTTTGAGCAGCATAGGGATGAACTCATTAACTCTCGGTGCCTGACGTGTTTAGATGGATATTGAAATATTGCACTTAGTTTGTCTTATGCCAACTGAACAGGAGGTGTGTAAATTGGGGTGTTGCCATGTTTACCTGAAAGTTACACACGCAATGAAAGATCTTTTCACCTTGAGCAGAGAATATGTTTGTTTTGCTAATGAGACAATGGCCTAATATTGGAGTATGAACGTGTGCTGTTATGTTGTAATGTAAAGGATTCAGTTCAGATGGCAGGTGTCATCAGATGAATAAGAGACCTCAAACTCTCTCACTTTCAGGACCAAAATAAAAGGCTGACACCCATTTTATTTCAGACATGTACAACGTGTATGAAATGAATGTATGTCTGCCAGAAAAAATATATGAAAATATGTAAGAAGTTACTCTAATTCTTGGATGCCATCGCTTGCACCACACCTGTTAGAGCCCAACTGTGTTTGCTTGTTTTATTTGATGCAGTCAGAAATTCACTGGACTGGTTTGGTTTTATTGAGTAGTCATACATTCAAATGTAGAAAAGCTATAATAAATATGTACAGGACATGACTACACGACACAGAAAATATGTCTGGTGTGATGCAGGTTGCACGGATCTAAAGAAAAGGATACGTACACCTGATTTATTTTCCAGGAATCTCGGAAGACACAAGTTGAGCAGTAGACCTTTAGTTTTGCAAGGAGTGCAAAAATACACCTAATTATAAATGTGCTACCAGGGGAAACCCAGGTGAGAGGGGTCAACATACTCAGACTTAGACTGCACCTGTGGCCAAAATGTGACCTTTCCTTAATCATTATAGAGCTGCACGGAAAAGAATGTACTACATTTTGTGTAGAAAAAACAATATGATAAAATATTTTGTAGGCTTGATAGTGCAAACCATTAATGCCTATTTTGTAAAGAATACACAAAAAACAACACAGTTTCATCAGATTGTTTAAATCAAGCGTTTAATTCATTATATTCTGCTTTATCCAGAGGTGGTTTGACACCCCCAGGACCTCTCATACAAAGCAGGTTCTGGATGATGGGTCATTAAGAACACTTCAAATACTAGCCTACCATAAATCTAAAACAGTGAGTTTTTATACCAACAGAAACACACATTGCAAAAAAATAAATAAATAATATTAGTAGTATAGAAGTCAATTCCCAATACTAAACAATATGTTGAAACTTTTTCAAATCTCATGTGGCCAGAGGGCTCTAATGTTTCAGAAGTTGCCTGGTACACTGCACTTTCTGCTCTCAGACCTAATCCTATAGAGCGTTATATATGAGGATCAAAGTGTGCAGTGCTCCCAGTCATTGTGGCTTAAACTGCGGCAGACAGGCCCTGCTGATTACCTCTGCTCTTACTCTGTGGTTACAACTTTCAAACTATTTCCTTTTGGAATGACATTTAAGGTTTATACAAGCTGACAGTGCTTGCTTTTTAGGTGAAATGTATTAAACACCATAATGCACACTTTGTCAAAACATGGCATGAATCAAGATACGTTTATAGCCACTTTACATCCTTTAGCCACAGTTTTCTAGCAAAAAACTCCTAACCTGACAAGCTGTCTTTGATCATGCCTGATATCGTTGGGAAAACATTGAAAAAAAAAAACTGTTATTTTAGCCCAAAAACTCCTGTGGTTGTCTGCATGTCGACTGGCACAGAACTGCGCAGAACAGCCGTGACAGCCACTCTCTCTTTCAGCTATTCAAATGAGTGCGACCCGCTGAGGTGAAGCTTTCCACTTGTACTCTATAAACTGGCCTGATTGGGAGGCTTTTTGTGATTGTTCAGATACACAGGAGCCAATCAAGAGCCGGTCCAAATATGATGCCGTGATTGGACCTGATATGGCCTGGAAAATGTGCTTTGAGTTGAGCGGCACCAACAGACCGTTTGGACAAAATCTTTGAAATGTCGGGTTTAATGAGGGCTTTGCAGAGAGGACAGTTTGAGGATAAAAAAGTCAAGAACTTTTTACAGACTGAATGAAAGTCTTATGCATAATGTAATGTCTTTTTTTCTTGTACTTTACCCAATCATCGTTCTGTATTATTCCACAAACCCCATCACCAGTTTCTGTTTCTCTCTTGCACATGTATTTGCAATATAGTGATCGTAGAACATTATTATACTGCAGTGTGAGTATAGCCATAGACTCTGTGCACGCTCATGTCTGTTTTTTTCTCCTCTGCCCTCTTCTGATTGCTTTTATATATTTTATTTGTAAAATAAAAAAATGTCTAGTAAAGCGAGTTAGTTCAGCAAGGACGCCTAGTGACCGCATTATCAGCGAATTGTGGTTGTCATTCAAAAGCCACCTCCAACCAAGCAAGGCAAGGCAAGGCAAGGCAAGTTTATTTGTATAGCACAATTCATACACAAGGCAACTCAAAGTGCTGAACAAGATAGCATTAAAATCATAAATAATCACAGAACATTAAAAAGAAAGATAAAAATATAAAATCCCTCAGTTGTATGCACAGCTAAACAGCACCGTTTTTAACTTGGTTTTAAACATAGTCAGAGAGGAGGCCTGTCTCACATCTTCAGGAAGATTGTTCCAGATTTTAGCAGCATGAATCTGAAAAGCAGCCTCCCCATGTTTAGTTCTGACTCTGGGCACTAACAGGAGTCCAGTTCCTGTGCTCCTCAGAGTCCGGGCTGGTTCATATGGGACTAACATGTCACTAATATATTTTGGTGCGAGGCCATGGAGAGACTTGTACACAAGCAAAGCTGTTTTAAAGTCTATTCTCTGAGCCACAGGAAGCCAGTGCAGAGACCTGAGGACCGGACTAATATGGTCGTACTTCCTGATTCTAGTCAGGACTCGAGCTGCTGCATTTTGAATGTACTGCAGCTGTTTTACAGCCTGTTTCGACAGACCTGTGAGCAGGCCATTGCAGTAGTCTAACCTACTGGAGACAAATGCATGGATAAGAATCTCCAAGTCTGCTTTAGACACTATGTTTTTGGTCCTGGCAATATTTTTTAGATGGTAAAAAGCTGCTGATGTTACTGATTTGATGTGGCTATTAAAATTTAAGTCTGAGTCCAGTATTACCCCTAGATTTCTGACCTTGTTTGAAGATTTTAGGGAGAGAGACTGTAGATGACAGATGACGCTCTCTCTTTGTTTCTGGGGACCAAAGACAATCATTTCAGTTTTGTCTGCGTTTAGCTGAAGGAAGTTGTTTTGCATCCACTCACTGATCTGTTGGATACAGTGAAGGAGTGAGTCCACTGGTCCATGTTCTCCTGCAGTCAGTGAGACATAGATCTGAGTGTCGTCTGCATAGTTATGATAGGAAACTTCGTTTCTGCGTATTAACTGACCTAACGGCAGCATGTAGAGATTGAAAAGAAGAGGTCCCAGGATCGACCCCTGTGGTACTCCACAGGTCAGGGCCATATGATCTGAGACACAGTTTCCAATCTCCACAAAGTACTTCCTGTCTTCAAGGTAAGACCTAAACCAACTTAGGGCGGTGCCAGCGACGCCAACCCAGTCCTCTAGTCTCTGTAAGAGGATCTCATGGTCGACAGTGTCAAAGGCAGCACTCAGATCTAACAGGATTAGGATTGAGACTTTGCCTGCGTCAGTGTTTAGCCGGATATCGTTTGTAACCTTGACGAGAGCAGTCTCAGTGCTGTGGTGGGGTCTAAAGCCGGACTGAAACATATCAAATGAGTTGTTGATTATAAGAAATCTATTTAGCTGTTGGTAGACAACTTTTTCAAGGACTTTCCCCATAAATGGCAGATTTGAGATGGGACGGTAGTTGTTAAGTACCGTAGCATCCAGACTGCTCTTTTTAAGCAGGGGCCTGATGACTGCAGTTTTCAGGGCCTTTGGGAATATTCCAGAATGAAGGGACATGTTTACTATCTGTGTGAGTGAAGGTAACAGACTGCTCAGAACAGACTTTAGAAATCTAGTGGGTAGTACATCCAGGCTACATGTGGAGGCGCTCAGACTGGAGATTATCTCTTGGACAGTTTGATCATTTACAGGTGCAAAGTAAGTTAGCTCAAAGAGCCTTTTAGGCTGTTGGATGGTTATCTGTGGATTGGAGACAATGGCGTTTTTGATGCCTTGAACCTTGTCATTGAAAAAATGTGCAAGCGATCCTGAAATGTATAGAAGCAGGATGTAGAAATCCCACCGGGGCTTACATCAGAAGACAGTGATCCATTTCAATTGTCACAAAGAACACACCTTATCCCATCCATCTGGGCACTGGAGATATTGTCATTCCGTCGGAGCTCTATCGTTGAAAACTCTTGCTTCTTGGAAAGGTATTGGGCCCGCTCCGAAGCGCGTCCCTGGGGGAAGCTTGTGCAGAGACATGTACAGACAGATCCTGGGCTTAAGACAATGTTTATCTACATCGCCTCCAAAGGTGTGGAGTTTCAGTCGTCCCTGGCACAAGGCTCCAGATGGGGCCACCTCGCGCCGCCGTAAATGGACTAATTACTCCCGGTGACGATGGGGAGATAGCATGGCACCTGCATACATTAGTGAAGCGCTCTCTGGAATGCCCCACTTAGGAATGATTTATTCAGCCGGCTGTGTGAGACAAGTGCTGCTATAGTTTCAGTTGAGTGTTTGGAAAAGGATCTGCCACATAATCAGCTTTTTATATAAACACATTTTATGTTGAAGAAAGGTCAGTGTATGTTGGCTTTGGTGTGGACTCTGTCATTTGAGAAACCATTAGAAAACTAGTGCTTTTGTATTGGAATAATGCATATTGTTTTTATAATGACAGGTCCATATCCCATTAGACAAAGCTGTCTGATTGTGTTTCAAGAACAACATAATTGAATGTGCAGAACCAATGAATCGAATCAGAAATCAAGTGGTTGGCTATTGTTATGCAAGTCTAAATGCGGATTACTATTGCAAGACAATAGTTTATATTACTGTGCTCATAGAGTTTCACAAAACAGAATGCTCTCCAAGCTTTCTGAACAAAATGAGAAATGCCACTCTACTACTCTGAAGAAGGGGATTTACTAAAGTCGCAGTTGGACAATAGTCATTATTTGAAAAAAATACTGTAGGTTATTGAACGTTTTTACAGTATAATGGTATGGCGCATTCTGCCATGCTACTGTAGTGTATGATTCCTCTTAATTATTGGAGGTGATTTTTCTTCTTGTTGCATAACAAAGCTCTACCTTGTTAACATTCAATCAAGCAGCATATGAAAATCATCCGAGTCTGTTTATGCTGAGGGAACCATGTTATATGGCTTAAATTTCAGATAATATGATTTGGATTTGAAACAACTTATTAAAAGAAATTGTACACTTACCTCACCTAACAAGTGACTTGCCACAAATACATATCTTACAGGCCCTGTGAAACTTGTTCACTAACATTAGAATATTTACTTATTTCTCAAGTGCATCTCGGAGCACAGGTTGATTTATGAGTATCTCATTGTCGGTGTAGGTGTTCCACTGGCTGGATTTTACATGTAAGATTATTTCTGAGCTTTGCTCGCTTCCTGCTTAGCCAAAGCATTGCTCATGGCCCATAAATATTAATTGAAGCAGACTGGGCTGCAGGAGTAACTCATGCAAATTTAAAAATTGAGGGCTTTTTCCCCTCAAAGCAATTTGTTGCTGAGGTAAGTGGGGATTCATGCCTTGTTGTTGTAAAAAACAGTTTACAATTTTGCAAATTTCAAAATTGAGGGCTTTTTCCCCTCAAAGCAATTTGTTGCTGAGGTAAGTGGGGATTCATGCCTTGTCGTTGTAAAGAACAGTTCAGTGCCACTCTTGGTTTTCTTTTTCTATTGCAAGTTTGGATAATACAAGATAAGAGTGAACCATATTAAAGTCCCACATGGCCGAAATGAAGAAACGAAAGCCAGAATTGGAAAATGCAGTGCTTTCTCCCGAGGCATTCATCTCTCTGTCCCGAGCTGTGACTGTAGAAAGATGGATGACAGGACAGACCTCGCGCCAACGGGGACTCAGAAACCAAAACTCTTAGCGTTTGAGAAGTTTCTGGAAAAAGCTTTGACAGCAATCGCTCATTATAGCCATCTCAACCCGTCTGAAAGAAAAATCCAATTTCAGCAATATAGTCATTTGACCGCATCTGTTTTCTCTGTGACCGCATTGCTCTGCACTAAGCCAAAGGGAAACTTGTTCAACTCTTTCCACAAAACTTCCTTGCACACCTATGACAGGTTACAAGACTCTTTAACATATCAATAGCAGCCAGGCAAAAATAAGAGTGTCTTTATACTTTGTCGTCTTTGATAGAACAAGTATTCACCTGTCAGCTTAGACGCCGGGGCGATATTCCCCCAAAGTTGAAGGATGTCAAAAGTTTGAATGCAAGTCTGTTTAATACCCTTTCGGAGAATAAACCATCTTTCTCTGCATCTGCTTGTGTGGACGGTGTGTGTGAGCGTGTTCATGTCTGTGTCCCTTGTCTATGGCTTGTCCTGGGCTGATCTTCAGAACGAGGATTAGAACACTTCCCTGTGGATTGTTTTCGGGTATAAGGCAGCAGTGTGCAACATTGAGGAGTTATTTACCTTGTCTGATTGAAAAATGTATCCCCGGTATAGTTTAAACAAGGATGAGTGTGTACGCAGTTTTACTGATAAAGCCAGGCAGGCAGGACTGATGCAGGACTGAAGCAGGACTGATACAGGAGGGTAAGTGACATGCAAAAGATGAGAAGTTGATATTTATTGGTTCATCTTATGTATGCAGGGGCAGACGATTACTGTGACATTTAAACTGAACTGTTAATTACAGCTTCAAAATTAATTAATCGTAATTGATTGCATTTCGAACTATCGGCAAAATTATGCCATATTTTTCTGTAAATGGTTGTTTGAATGAAAAGATACATGACAACAACATAGTGTACATATGTACTGTATTTGTTTATCATAACAACAACAAAAATCCACATAAAATGGCATTAACATTATCAACATTCTTTCTTTAGACAGTATTTCTTCATTTTTGGATGCTATTCATTATTGTGCCTCTTGCTGTTGGCTTGCAGGAGGACGAGGGACACTACTCTCAATGCTTTAGCGAGACCCTTATCTTCAACTATTGTAGCAAAGGTTTCACTATTATTAGCTGGTTATTGTCTTATTGTTGTCGCAGAGTGGACATTGGTCAGGATGCAAATGATAAGTCTCGTTGATGATTATTTCCTTTATTCTGAGTTGTACAGGAGTGTGTATGTGTGTGCGTTCTTCTGTAACACAAACAGATCATACAACATACACAACATATTAGAATACTATCACAGTTACTTAGTTATCACACGGAAATAATGTGCATCACTACGCTTAGCATAATCTAATAGTATCACTAAACATAGTTGTTGTCATGGTGTGGATTTTGTTATTTTGTACTTTGGTTTTATTTTGACATTGTTCTGAGTAGTTTGGTTTTGGTTTTACTTCCTGTCCTTTTTTCCCCTGTCTTGATTGTCTGCCCCGCCCTGATGTGTTTCACCTTTGTCTCTCTGTGTCTATAGGTACCCTGTGCTTCTCTCCTCTTGTTGCTAGTCCATTGTATTGTCGATGTCCTGTCATGTCAAGTTCTGTCTTGTTCCTGTTCCCCTTTGGATTTTTTGAGTTTTGAGATTTGTACCTTGGACTTTATTTTATTCAATCATTATTTTTGCATTCCTGCATTTGGGTCCTTCCTCCTCATTTCCACCACGTGACAGATATACACATCATACCACTACCGATATTTGTAGTCTAATAACGTAATAACCAGTGCTAACAACTTGACAACTGGACATTTTCTCCCAGTGTGAATGTGCCTCTCTCTGGCCATATGCATTGTAATGCCTTAGCTTTAACTATATTTTAACTATAACTTGAATTACACACAAATGAACAAATCACCACCAAGTGTGCATACACAATAAAGTAACATGTAAACATGCACTCGCAGGACTAGCCCAGCCACCTAGCCCAGGAGCTAAACTAGCCTCAATCCCCAAGAACTTGCAAATAGAGATGTACCGATCCAGATTTGTTGTAATCCGATCCGATTCCGATATTCTAAATATTGTTTTGCCAATACCAATCCGATAACAATCCGATATTTTTTTTTCTAATATTATCAAAGCATTAAAGATTTTGCATTTTTACCTGAATAATTACGTTTGTCGTGTCGGCTAACACACGTTAGCAGCCTTGTTTACAGTCACGGGGAATGAGGCTCGAGGAATATGTTCACAAGCAGTCTCCCCCATAGTTAGTCCTGGTTTATCTCCTGTTTTGTGTCCCCATGACGACTCTGTGCGGCCACTCTCTGATAGCCGCACGGAGGAAAAAGTTCATCTCTTGCTTTCGCGCGCATGCACCGGGTCTCTGTGTCCACTGCCTCTGCCACAGCGCACATGCGATGCCTCGCACGGACGTGCATAACCATTGACACGGCATTGAAAAACAATCTTTAGATCCATGTACGCTACGCATTGTGCGGTTGTTGTTTTTTCATTTCCCAGAAAGTTTTGCGGTTCACGCTTTTCTGTGATAGATCGAGAAGCCTATGCCTACATCCCCCAGAATGCCGCGCGCCTCTGACTCGGCTTTACTTCCTGTGTTTTCGTCCTGTTTTTTCCAACGGATTAATGTTAAACTAACAATCTATCAACCCCGTTTTCTATTGATATCAAACACGTGTCTATTGCAATATATCTCGTTGTCGTTATAGCCCAGCCCTAGTTTTACATTGTATTTAGTTTACGGCAGCCATAAAGCGTGAGCATGCCTAAAAGTGACGTAAATCGGCTTCATATTTTACAAATCCGATATTATTCGATCCTTACAAAATACCCATATCGGATACCGATACTGAATATCAGATCGGTACATCCCTACTTGCAAACCCATGACACGCATTAAACACAATTGCCAATCACCCGACTCTCTAATGGACGCACACAAGCTTTTTACACACAGAATTGCAATCTGCCATCATCTATTGAGCACACAGAACACCGCTGAAACAGCCCAAAACTTTTTATTGCTCACTAGCGGGCGGCCAGGTCGGGAACTGCAACTATGTACAAACACTCTATTCAAGCCCTGCCTTCATAACAACTATGCTAATCGGTCCAGGCCTGGACGGGCCTAAAACACTTTTTCTTTTTTATGTGGACCACATACTCTTCAGGATGTAGAGTTTAAACAGTTGAAACTACATACATCCAAAACATCTAACATGTCTCGGACTGGGGAAGATGGACGCAGGCCAAAACTATTGTTTTTTGCAGGGATGAGAATGGGACATTTAAAAAAAGTCTGAAATGCATAATGTTAGCCAATGGCTGTCAATGAATCTGTTTGATTTGCTCATAACATTTGCGAGGGAAAATTCAGATACCTCAGCTTTAATTCTGTGAGTTTAGATGCGCTTCAGGAGGAGACACGGACACTTGCTGAGGCTCCATAGTCAACTTCAGTGGTGTATTTATTGCATGCACAGGTTACGCAAAGACACGCACACAACAAGCAGAGAATAGTTCTGTGTTGTGTATAGTCTTGGATGTGATCACATTACAGCGACACAAAATACATAAAAATATAAAATGATAATATAGATATAAAAATGTGAATTTAATACTGCATTTTTCATGTGTGTTCTGATATACTTCCAAGTCTAGTGGAAGTTTGGTATGTTCTTACCACCGATGAGAGCAGATTGGCAGAATAAAGTAGGCTATATTTGCCGTGACAACTTTGTAATTGAACCGGCCAGTCTCCCACAGCTCTTTAAAGCAGCACCTTTACACACTCTGGAGATCACAGCAGTGAGCTTGTCCCTGACTTAACACGCTGCTCTTCATTCAGCCTTCAAGGACCTTACTTCAGTCCAAGGCACACACACGCTCCAAGGACGGGCTCGCTTTAAAGCCTGCCAAATGCATTCATCAGGCCTTAAACAAGAGTCCATCTCTCTGCTGACAAAGTCTCGTTTGATATGGCCCAGTCCAGTACGCATCCTTCCCTTGGTGTCCTTTACATCTGATAATCTGGCCCCACGACTACCTTTCCACTTCAGTCAGTGTGTGTCTGTGTCGGGGAGAAGTTGCACCTGCAGATCAAATGGTCGGAAATCAAGATGCCGCCTCAGCATGTTTCCCGGCCGGTGACTTTGAAGGATCCCAGCGAGCACACACGCATGCTACCGGTTCCTCTTCCAAAAAGCAGCACGCTCTGGCTGTGATGCTTTGAGACGATGAAGATGAGTCCGTTCTGTTATGTAAAAGCACCGGAAACTTGTCTTCCCCCTCCTGCTGTGATTCAAACTCGCTGTGGAACCACTCTCCGCCTCTCTGCTTCTAACACAACTCTTGTTTTTGTAACACTGCATGTTGTTTATGCTGCACAACGGGCCTTATAGCCAAACAGAATAGTTATTTACAATTTCCAGATGAACGTTTAGCATCTTTCTATTATGATCTGTTCTCTAGTGGTGTCTTTACTTCTAAAGCTGAATGGAATTTTTTTCACCCAAAGTATGATAACGGTTCACAACGCTGCTACCAACCTAGCCTCAAAGTAAAGTTTATTCCAGGATATCCTAAAAATGTCATAATTTATTCATCATCGGCCCACAGCTGCCAGATATTTGCGATCCATGATCTCACTTTGTTTCTGGCCGTCTGCATCATCCCCCTGCTGAATGCTTTAGTAGCTGTTTTTGTGGCACGTTAATAAACCTTTCACCAAAGAAAACACAGCAGCTCCACAGGGTTCCTGGGCAGCCACTAAACAGTCTCTGTCTGCAGCATTTAGATACAATCCACTGTGGCATTGAGGCTGCACCGGGAAAAAACACTGTTAACTGTTGATTTCTCCAGCTTTATAAGGTCCACAGAGTCCTCTGTCCCTGCTTGCTGAGGTCGATCTGTCCCAAACCATAGAGCTCTTTGTCCCTGGTTCCTGAGGTCCATCCGTCCCAAACCACAGACGGCTTTGCCCCAGTGTCTTCATATTCATTCATCGCACACACTTGAGTGGTCTGATTGTTTGTTTTTCTGGTTGTTATTTCAGCCCACACACATTCTTTCTGTGCCTCTCTCTGTGTTTTGTAGCTATGCACCTGTTCGGCCTGAACTGGCAGCTCCGTGAGGTGGAGAATCAACCTGCTTTTGAGAATGGCGCAGCGGCAAAGGCAGGAGGGCCCACTCAGACCAGCGTGGTGACGGCGCTGGCTGTAGATAACGGTGAGGAGCACACATGAGCATCTTCAGACCTGCAGCAGAACAATGCACTGTGCACTTTCACGGGTCTCAGAGGAAACATAAGCCTGCTGTATAAGGGCAGGCCTAGACTGTGATCTGTGAGACTGTAAAAACACATTCCACACACTATAGTGGTGTGCCTTCAATGAAGAAATATGTATTATCATGTGACATCATTGTTCACCACAAACACCTGGAGTTGTTTTTCACTTTTCAAAACTAATTACAGGAATGTTACCGGCACAAAGATGTCTCCCCCCCCACACGGTTTTATGATTCCAATGTTTCCTTTCTTGTTTTGTGATGCATTTTGGGTTTCCCTGTGTATGAATTGTGCTATACAATGTGTCCAAAACTGTCCAAACACAACAATACTAACAGATACGCGCACGGTCACTAGTTTAGTATGTAATATGTTAACGCTTACTGCCCTTCCTTGCTGATGAATGTCAACATGCCCATTAGACATTAGATATATTCCAATGTGGTTTTACTGCAAATGGCAAACCCTACATAAATGTGATGGCAGTGTGCTCATTCTCGCCACCTCTTATTCCTTGTTATCCATATATTTTCTACTTTCACTTTCTGAAATATGCAATGCGAAATTACTTTATCTCTGCATCATGTTTATGGGCCAAAATGAACACAAATTATGCGAAATATTATAATCCCTCCTGATAATCGCTTTCACACAGTTTACCTGGGGACGTGTTTGATGAATTACACATGTTACAATTCTATTAACTCTTTTAATGGGACAAGAATCTCTGGTATCGTCTATAATTATTACAGTACAAACTGCCTGAGGTCCCCAGATGAAACTAGAGCTCTTTCTCAGTCCACCCCATACATACAGTAGATACATACATACTGTTCACTTGTCTTGTCCCTAACTGGTTTATCTACATTATACTGGACAGAGAGAGTGAAACAAACCATTAGAATCCACACATCATGCTTTTGTTTGTTACTGTGATCAAATACAACCTGGCCATAGCCCCTAGCAGAGGTCTCCAGCAGAGGTCCCCACTGACAGGTGGCTCTCTCTGTCAGACAAGATGTGTGATGAGAACGCTGCTGCTTTATGCTTTTGTAAATGATAATTTTCTGATTTGAATGAACATGATGAGCCTGTGTGAGCAATGTCTGCATCTGCTGGCTGCAACTGCATCCAATGTCTGGGTCTGCTGTCTACTGTCTGCATCTACTGTCTGCTGTGTGCGTCTGCTGTCTGCATTTGCTATCTGCGTCTACTGTCTGGTATTTGTGTCTGCGTCTGCTGTATGTAACAGAAATGTGAAATAGCCCCTCAGGAGAACTACATTCAGACAGTCTGTCTTCTCCGTCCAGGGGGAAAAGCTCTAGAACACTTTAAAGGAATAGTTCACCGTTTTTACATACTGACAAATGTTCTTACCTTACCTTAGACTAGTTAATACGTACCTGTCTGGTCTTAGTCCGTGCGCTCTGTCATGCAAACGGAGCAAAAACGGGAGCACAACCGCAGCCTCCTCTGTATATTTTGTAGCACCAAAAGGTAGCTCCCGCTAGAAGCTACCAAACTCTTCCAAGTGTTCCCTATTAAATGTATATAGTTACGTGACGTGTTACACTGCAAAGTATAGTAACACAGAAATGTAACAGTCGATTTTCTCAGCGGATAAAACGGGTACTATATTGTGAGGCGTAGTAATCTGAGGGGCGCTACGTCCGCGCACTAACTTCTCTCCGAGACTTCTCTTCTCTCTCGCTCACTTCCGTCAATAGAAGCAGCGTGACTTGTAATACACACAGTAGCAGCGAGAGAGAAGTCTCCGGAGAGAAGTTAGTGCGCAGAGAAGTTAGGAGCGCTACGTCCGCGCACTAACTTCTCTCCAGAGACTTCTCTCTCGCTGCTACTGTGTGTATTACAAGTCACGCTGCTTCTATTGACGGAAGTGAGCGAGAGAGAAGTCTCCGGAGAGAAGTTAGTGCGCGGACGTAGCGCCCCTCAGATTACTACGCCTCACAATATAGTACCCGTTTTATCCGCTGAGAAAATCGACTGTTACATTTCTGTGTTACTATACTTTGCAGTGTAACACGTCACGTAACTATATACATTTAATAGGGAACACTTGGAAGAGTTTGGTAGCTTCTAGCGGGAGCTACCTTTTGGTGCTACAAAATATACAGAGGAGGCTGCGGTTGTGCTCCCGTTTTTGCTCCGTTTGCATGACAGAGCGCACGGACTAAGACCAGACAGGTACGTATTAACTAGTCTAAGGTAAGGTAAGAACATATGTCAGTATGTAAAAACGGTGAACTATTCCTTTAAGACCTCAGCTTAAACGGAACTCGAACTGGGCTGGTTTTAAACACAAACTGAAACATTTTATTTAAATGAACCAGTTGTGTGAGCCTTAATGAGTTGGAGACACCTGCCTTTGTATATGTGAATGTAACTGTGTGTTAAAAGCCCTTCTAGGGACGAACATTGCAAATTATCCTTGGTAATAAATGTTGTAGTGTTTACCAAGTTGATTGTGTACGCTACCTATCAAATAAATCAATAAATAAACTGCAGCAACTGCGTCCACTGTGTGCTGTCTGCTCTCTGCACCTGCTGTTGCGTCTGGTGTTTCCATGGATCTATTATAATAACTGGATAAGGTATTACTAGCTTGGAGCTAAAGGACCCATGTGCTTGGCGGATTCTCGCGGTACTGCATACTAAATCAGACTAAATTCACGTGGGCTACCCAGAAAATGTTGCCCATAGAACTCAATGTAAACTAAAACAGCTCGACCTCAGCTGAGAGAGAACCTACAGCTTTCATAAAGGTTGGATCTTGTGGGGATTTTAGTGTCCTTTGACATCCTGAACTTTTTCTTTAAATCCACACTATACTGCCACAAACTCTGCTCGTCTGTCTCCCGCTCTAGCTCCGCTCTGATGAGCAGTTCTGATTGGTCAGAGCGCGGCCGAGCCTCTCTGTGTACGTGCATGAGAGCCACACACGCGTATTTGGCGCAACGCATCATGGGAGTTTATCCACTGCGCAGAACCGGCAGGACCAGACGATGCCCAAATATTGAAAGTGATATGGCGAGTTCCGCTAATATGTCAGCGACCGTGCCAGCACATGTGCCACTGAGCACAAACCATTCATTTAAATACAACGCCATCTTGGAACGCCAGGGCTTGGGTGTTGCGTCTGTTGTCTGCTGTCTGCTGTCTCCGTCTGCTGTCTGCGTCTGCTGTCTGCTCTTTGTGTCTGCTTTCTGCTCTCTGGCGACTTTGACTTTGTGGATTCAAACATCCATCCTGTGTGCTGCATTAAACATGAGCAGTAAGAGGAGAAGTTATGTAGATTTATTCAATTTTAAAGTTGAAAATGCAAAGATCCAGTAAAGTTTATGGCTTATATTGTTCCTTTGCACAGTGTTTATTAACCAGGGTTTTCTAATAAATTACGGCCAGCTAATTTAGGTCATTTCTCAATGTTGCCCTAAACCTGATATTTTTATTATGAACTTTGGCATTGCATGTTTTGGAATGTGAATGATTGAAACGATACTGACTTAAACACCTATAAACTGTTCCATGATCTGACACGTCATAACCATAAACGTGTATCAAGTACTAGCTTCCATGAGTGATACTTTGTGGAGCCCTTTTCACTGTGATTATCTCAGCAAGTCTTTTGGGTAGATGGCATTGTTTTTCCAATTTTTCTTAGCATTATTTTTCTCCATCACATAAATGGAGAGCGTTTGTCAACAGCAGTTTTCACAGATTTTCTACTTGGATTTAGGTCTGGACTCCGACTGGGCCATTCTAACACACAAATATGTTTTGTTTAATATCATTCCATTGTAGCTCTGGCCTTATGTTCAGGCTCATTGTGCTGATGGAAGGGAAACATCCACTCCAGTAGAAATGGCTACATGAACTTCAGTATCTTGACTATATTTCCTAATCACCGGAAACACTCTGCACAAAGATGCTCTTACAGCAGCTTGCAGTCCTCTAAAGTTTTAAACAATTTATTTCACATGTGCAGAGCATACATACAAATACATATAAAGAATACAGATGTATTAGTCTGAGAATGAATTTGAAATCATCGGGGGATGTGTTTGTGCCACAGGTTCCAGATATAGACGTGAATGCAGCTTAAACACCTCTGCTCTGGCTCAATTTGAGAAGTAAACTCCTCTAGCTCATTAACTTTTTGTGTCACACTCACCATTTTGGGCTTAAAACATCTGTAGTTTAGCGCTCTCAATGATCCTGTATTTTGTGCTTTGATACTTTGATACTTTGTTAATCCAGAGATGAGCCACATAAGGATTCACCAATCAGATGCCTCCATTCTGTGTTTATGTTGTGATGTTTTCTTTGTAAATATAGATATGTAAGTAAGTATGTAATGTTTATTTATATAGCGCATTATTCAGACCAAGGTCACCCAAACCGCTTTACAATGTTCAGATATGTGCCAATCAACTGACGGCACTCATGGCTACATTCCCACTTTACCTGTTTTTTTGTTGAGTTGTGTAGGCGTTTTGGCACAACTACACTGGCACAAGTTAATGTTTTCAATGCAGAAGCTAGTTGTGTAACATTCAACAATATTAAACTTTAGAGTATACTGTATATAATTATGAACAGCTGTCATTGATTATTAATGCATAAAAAAAAAAAAATTGTCCACTCACCTTTGGCCCTCCGCGGGCGGTTATCCCTCTCTAAGCTCGGGTCCTCTACCAGAGGCCAGGGAGCTTGAGGGTTCCGCGCAGTATCTTTGCTGTTCCTAGCACTGCACATTTCTGGACCGAGATGTCCGAGGTTGTTCCGGGGATCCGCTGTAACCACTCATCTAGCTTCGGGGTCACTGCCCCGAGTGCACCGATCACCACGGGCACTACTGTCACCTTTACCCTCCAGGCCCTCTCCAGCTCCTCTCTGAGACCTTGGTATTTCTCAAGCTTTTCATGTTCTTTTTTCCGGATGTTACCATCGCTTGGAATTGCCACGTCCACCACCACGGCTGTCCTCTGCCCTTTGTCTACCACCACGATGTCAGGTTGGTTTGCCATTACCATTCGGTCGGTCTGTATCTGGAAGTCCCACAGGATCTTCGCACGCTCATTCTCCACCACCTTTGGAGGAGTTTCCCACTTAGACCTTGGGGTTTCCAGCCCATACTCTCCACAGATGTTTCTGTACACTATGCCAGCCACTTGGTTATGGCGTTCCATGTAGGCCTTCCCTGCCAGCATCTTGCACCCTGCAGTTATGTGTTGGATCGTCTCAGGTGCCTCTTTGCACAACCGACACCTTGGGTCTTGTCTGGTGTGGTATATCTGGGCCTCTATCGCTCTGGTGCTCAGTGCCTGTTCCTGTGCAGCCATGATGAGTGCCTCTGTGCTGTCCTGTAGGCCAGCCCTTTCTAGCCATTGGTAGGACTTCTTGAGATCAGCCACTTCTGTTATGCTCCGGTGGTACATGCCGTGTAGGGGCTTGTTCTCCCATGATGGGTTCTCCTCCAGCACCTCCTCATATATATATATATATATATATATATGCAGGAGCATCTGTCTTTCCTTTATATATTATCTGGAATGAACGCCCACATTAGATGAGGGATGGACTGAGGAGGCTGACTTTCCGCCGCCATATTCTGTATAATTCACTCCTCAGTCATAAGCCTCAACTCTAGTCTGGCGTGTTCAAAACGCGGTGCCAATTTGAATCATTTTAGGATCACATTAGCATATTTTCAAAAGCAGAGCGAACAGACAGCCCTCAGCAGCAGAGGCTCCAGACCTGCACCGCTCCACTTTTTAAAGCTGCGTTTTATTTCCAATCTATACTGAGAAAAGTAAAAACACATGACCAAAATGGCACCAGGGAGCAACAGTGGAGTACTATCTCTCATTTGGCGCGTTATTCGTTTGCTTTTATGAAAATCCATTTCCATAAATCCAAAGTTCTATTCATCTTGTTCATTAATTGACAATTTTGACTCACAGGAAAGAAAAACGAGTAGCAGATAAGTACAGCAGGATAAACAGAGCTAAACACATGCTAAAAATTGTTATGGCTAGTAAAGCAATGGATCTCAATGTGGAAGATGTCTTTTATCACTCAATGTCTTTGCACACAGCCTTCATAAATATATTTTTTCGGATATGTCTGTGACATGTGTATGTAGAATTCTTAGACTTACATGGTAAAAGAGTCTATATTTAGTAAACACCAACGTTATAAGAATATGTGTCTATGGACAGAATGCCAGGACTTACCTTAAACGCAGGAGCTACTCTGAAGCTCCCTGCAGGTCCAGTCAGAGAAGCTCTCTACAGACTCTTCTCTTAGGGTCACACTGGACAAATGAGGGACCCCTGGACTGACGAAAGGACACTGTCTGGGTAGCTAGCTTAAAGGATATATATGCTTGAAGTTTGTTGATAGGACCAGGATAATATCCATCCCTGGATGCATGAAGACGCATAACTTGAGAGGGCCTCGGATCCATTGTTTCGGTAATCAACATTTTTGGTATGTGCTTGGCAAACCAAACACTGCAGTTTTTGGTATGCTCTCCTTTGTGTACAGGTTTAACAAAAGTACAAAAAAGAAATCATAATCAGACTACACACACATGCTACCCTCTCTCTTATCACTGTAATTGCTTTGTTGATAAATATAAATAGTTAAAGAAGAGAAGGAGAGGGAGACATGGAGAATATATGGACATGCATATACAGTCATCCCCCCCCCCATTTAACATTTTTACATTATGACAGTATTTTATTGATCTTGGACTTCATTTTGGTTTGCTTGGATTTTAACTATTTACTATAGACTTATTTTTAGATATTAAATTAATACTGTGAAGGTCCGGAGGCCACAAAGAAATGTGAATAAGGGCCCCCAGTGCACAGCTTTCCCAGGTCTGCAATAGACTCCATTTAACATGCAGGAATGACACAATGGAGAACCAGATGATTATCACTGGTGTGCAGGTGTCCTTACAGTTTCCCATAGATACAATGACATTAGTCTAGTTCAGATACGTTTATTATCAAGAGCTGTTGTACTCCACACATGATGTAAGAATATTCGACGATAGAAGTGTGCTTTTTTCCAAGCCTCTGTGCTTTCAGGCAGTGGAAATGGTCGGTACGTGCTGCTGTGGGCTGAATTGCTCCGCTGCATCAGAGGAAAGTTATTGCTTGTGAAAATTAAACAGCTCCATCTTTTCCCGTGCAGAGATTTAGCAACGCGGGCTGGAAAACACTTTTGCCATTTGTCTTCCTAACAATCAAATCCGTTGTGGTAATAGCGCATTGGCCATTGCCAGTTTTTCATGGGGATCACATTAAAACGCTCCTCTTCCCATCTCTGAGCAACATTTACGGACATCATTCTCCAAATTGTTTTGATTTGTCGCCATTTTCATTCTGTAAGGTCACAATATCTGACAGATTCCATTTAGGGCTTATCTGATGCAAGTCACAGAGAAAAGAAAAATATGTTGGCGCGCAGACTTTTCTATAAAAAGCCAATTAAATCTGCTCTTATTTCTCTTAAGACCTGGGTGGGGGGACTGTGGGGGTCTTTCATTGAATCCTGTTGAGGCCAGTCTCATTTAAGGCACGTCTGACTATGCTGAGGCTAAATCTCTGCTTGAATATCGTCTGCGATCTCAGCACAACGGCACAAAGACAGAGCACCATCTGCAGCTGCGCACAGTTCAAAGGTTTATTCCCAATATTAGGAGTGGACTGACCAAATGCTGACGTCACCATCGTTTTTGCCATAATGCGGGAGAGGCCATTTGAACAAAAGCTCACTGGAGCCAATTTTCTTTTATGGGCATTTCTTCCACGCCATTAGCTTTGCGCCATAACAAGGGCACACGTGTTACCAAAACGGTTGCTAAGGCAAGCTGGAGTTTCACATGCAAATTAATGTAAAATATCTAAAACCTTGCATGGCCCATACTTGGATTTACAAAGACAACATCACAATAAAAAAACAGGATTATTCCACAAGCCCAAAATGGTGAGTGTGACACAAATGAGTAATGACTTTTAATGTAAATCAACAGGAGCCGAAGCAAAACTTTGTCCATGAGCACTTTCCTACTGAGCTTCAATGATCTAGCGAGTTAGCATAAACCATCTTTATTCAATTCAATTCAAATTTATTTGTAGATAGCCCGAAATCACAACAGTATTTTTTATTACTTAATAATTACAGTATCACATAAAAGACACACATCACATCATGGCTTAGTAAGGTTTTTAATGACTTTTACCCAACAACTGGTCAACACCTGTTCCATTTGCATTAGACTTTTAACCCTGTCTATTGGTTGGGTCATATGTGTTTATCACAGTGGTTACATTCTTAAAAATTACCTGCTATATGTTTTAAGGGTGCAAAAGTAACTGGTTAGAATACAGCTGCAGAGGGCACCAGACTGAAGGGCAGGAGCAGGACTGAGAGCTGTGGGAGTATCACCCTCTGAACCAGTCACAGGGTGCAGCAAGCCACAGAAGTTTTATTCTGACTGTGAATAAAGGTAACTGTAATGTCATATTAGCGGTTTTATGACATATTATATGATGCTGTTGGAATTTACGCTGTAAGAAAAGCTGTAAGAAATCCAGACAACACATTGTGACTCCTCCTGTTTTGTTGTGTTTTGTCAGGACGCAGCGGCGTGATTCAGCAGGAGAACAACTCCATAGACTCAGGACAGGTGGAAGTGGGGAGGCGGGCTGGACAGAGCCTCCCCCCCTCCATCTTTTGGAGGTCCCAGCTCAACGTCCAACAGCCACGATTCATCAAGTTCAACATCTCAGTGCAGAAGAACGCACTGATCGGAGTGTACGGCCGCAAAGGCCTGGCGCCCACGCACACACAGGTGAGAAATATTGTGTGCAATTGTGGATTTTTTCCCCCATGAGACTGAATAAATATACTGTATATAAAACAGAAAATGTTCTTTGGGAAAGTTACATACTTTGGGGGTGAAGTATATTCTAGTTGCACATAAATCTGCTTTTGTTTATACACCAACATTGAAATAACTATTAGAGTTTCTAAGTGCAGTTAATAGAAAATAATATGGCAAAAAAACACAATTGGCATTAACATTGCTCTACAATTTGTTCATTGCTGCCCTGGAACATGATCTTCGCCTGGCATTTCATGTTTTAAGATGTGATACTTTGAAAACTTGTTTTATGAAATGTGCAATACAAAGGAATCAAATTTCAAGACAAATGTATTCATATATCGCACTGAAGCGCACCAAATTGCTGGACAAAAAAATCCATAAGAGAACGCAGATCAAGATGAAAGGTTAGAAAAAACAACAATAAGTGTTAAAAGCCAGTGACAAAATGTGCACCTTCAAGAGCGATTAAAGTGACTGTGCTTTTCTGTGCAAGGTTTAATAATAATATTTAGTACAGTGATCCCTCGTTTATCACAGGGGTTACGTTCTAAAAATATCCCCCATTAAGCTAAATCCGCCAAGAATTAGCTATATGTTTAATGGCTGTAAAGCCCCTCACCACACTTTATAGACCAGGGGTGCCCAAACCTTTTGCTTCCACGGGCCAAAGTGTTAATGTGCTAATGGGCCGCGGGCCAAATACACCGGTATTACACATGAAACACAAATAAATGTAAATTTGATAAAGTTCCTTAAATTACTGATGAATAATTAAATGCATACATTTTCTATCAGTGCAATTCACAGCTGAATGAAAACAAAACAACACAGTCTTGGTGAAATGGAGGCTCAATATTTCAACTGGTCCACCTAGGGAAATACACGGGTTTGAGGCGGCAACATATGGAAAGACTCTCGTCGGAGAACCAGGGTCCAGAGGATATTTTTCAGTCATTGTTTATTCACAGGTTATAATCGTGTGTGTGTTTGGTCTGCAATTAAGAACAGACAAATATATAACAAGACATGTCCTATAATCATATAAAAGCTATATAGTGGGTCTACAACGCAAAATTAGCAAAATACAGCCTTTTGTCCACCCCTGTCATGGACTTTTCTAACCACCTGACATTGCTGAAGTGCAATTACAAGATATCAAACTTGTTTGCTGTAGGCCTGAGCGCTTCTGCTGCTGTAAAAATCCATGCATACACTCTAAAATACACCTGCAGAGAACACTGTTCTGAAGCGCACGAGCAAGACTGAGTTCTATGGAAAGACAGTTGTAGTCCTATGAACTAATCACTGTGGTGCACACAAACCACAAAAGTTTTCTTCTGACTGTAATAAAGGTAACTGTATATGATGCTGTTAGAGTATAGACAGCATGGACGAGAAGCAAGCTGTAAATTAAAATTTGTCTTTGCATTAGGAGTTTGAAAGTAAAGCATTTATACAGAAGGGAAGGGGATGGAGTCTGTTTTTGACGAGGAACAAAACCTTGTGATTAGCTGAAAAAGGTTTCAACTGCACCAGACATAATGTCTATTGTTCCACTCAGACTTGTGCCCCTCTTGGTTTAAAATGTGGCATCTCTCTGACGTAGTCAGTTCATCTAACGAGCATAATGTTTCCAAATGCAGAAACCAGCTGTAAAACCATGCAGACTGGAGACCGCTCATTGTCAGAGCATAACATAATCCAAAATGCACTTATTTTTGCAACATAACCACTAGTTACGCCACCACTCAAAAATAAACCATCCCCTGTTGGAGTCTTTGATTTAAGCGGCACAGATCCACTCCGCCTTCCTTTCTCTTGCTGCACTAGACTCAGAAAATGTCTAAAAAGCTTTCCCACAATCCGAGAGTGAATTTGATCAAACACTGAAATTGGTACTGATTTTTAGATGGACATTTTGTTCTAACACTTTCTTTTTCAAAGCTCACATCAGGCCTTAAAAATAAATACGATCCATTTGGCCTCATTCTGGCCCTTAAACGTGGCCCTGAGAAAAATTCACCAGGTATGTAATTGTTCAGAAAAGAAGAACCTTGATGAACATAAACACATATACTAACTCTGTATTATCTATATTTTACATAGTCCTGGGAATTGTGAAAGATAGCCTGGCTCTCGCCAGACCCTTGTAGTTCCGCCATGCTCCACCAGAAGCGTTTCGCTGAACATAAGGGTCTGGGATCGAGCGCATTGCAAACGACTTCAAAGTTTATATTTAACCAATCAGGATTGCTGGAGTAACGTCGGTGTGCACCACCTTCTCGTGTGTGTCTCACGCATGGATCTATTGGCAGCCGAAGCAAACCAAGATGGTGGACATAAACTCAGATGTTTTTTTAAATTTTTTTCAAGTTTAAATACGAACGAATTAAGACACGGATGTCACTTTTTATGCAATATGAAGCGAGATGTTGATGGCTCCATGAAGTTGGGTTTTAACCTCTTATACTCCTGCATAATTTTAAACACATTTAAAAACACATCTCACATGCTTGTGTGATGCATCACATTAAAGCTAGAGCCTTCTAGTTTATGTAAATATATACTAAAATAATGTATGGCATTCCTATTTCACTCTGCATCCTTTGAAGTTTGGGAAAAAAACTTTTTTTTTAGCCTAGCCTAAAATATTCAATGTATAAATGCCCTAAAAAAGGCATTCTTCATTGGAAGATCACAATATTCAAACTCTATATGGTCATTGTGTTGTTGACAACACTTTTGTAAAGTTTCAGACTTCTAAGTTTTATAGTTTTAATCCAGTTTCTCTTTTTCATCAAGTAGGGCCATTCGGAACCAATTTGGCAGAATTTGTGCCAAATTGTTTTACTGACATTTCATCATCATAAAAACCATATTTTTTTGTTTTGGTACTTATAAGTTACTGATCTGTGTGATTTTTTTAAAACATTTTTTTTAACATTATTTTTTAGTAGTGTAAATGCATATAAAATATGCGCAGCAACAAAACAGCGTATTTACGCACGCTTGTACTGTGAGAATTAAAGCATGTCTCACCCATTGCTAGAAAGCTTTTTTTATTGGCTACTTATACATGTCAATCATTCAGCAAGAGAACTCTTCCCTAGCCGTCTGGCTAACAACAAATACAAACGGACCCTGCGCAAAAGCATGATGCTTGTCATATTCACAAGGGGATTGTGAACGGACACCTGCTCATATCTCTTCATGGAAGCTCTCATTTTGTAGCTAACGAGTTGGGGAACACGAGCATACCCTTTCTTTGGGGATAAACAAAGCTGAAACTTAGCGAACTGTGAAAGAGCAGTCTGTACCTCTTTCAGAATTTTTTGTTTGTTTTTTTTTCGCAAAAGATAAACACACATTTTGGTTGGATGTTCTTTTTCCATTGACATTTACGGAGTGAAATAGCCTAAGCAATGATGGGGTAAGTCTAATTTGTTTAAGCAGCAGAAGATGAAAGGTAAAAAACGTATACAGATGTCATTTATTTTGTGCCCATATTATGTGTTATATCTTTTTAATGCCAAGTCTGATATTGTATACACTTATATATAAATGTAGATGAGAAGTAAGCTTTTATATGATATATGGCTTGTGGGTTATGAAGTTCAAAATACATCTGCTATTGCCAGCAAATGTATTTTTTTCTTAAGAAAATGTTTGTGTGAAGTTTGGTTTAAGTACTGGTTTAACTGCTGTCAAAAACTACACTATGCAGGGTAGCCAGGTTGGGTGGTTTCCCGCATACTTTTGTTCCAAGCAACTTGTAGGTACTAAAACAACAAAAAGACAATACAGAGAAGAGAATCATGATTTTCTATGTTGAATGCATTACTTTTGTCAGTGTGCCCCAGGGCAGCTGTGGCTACAGTAGTAGTTTATTACCACCGTGTATGGAGTGAATGAATAATGACATGTAAAGCGTCTTTGAGTGTCCAAAAAGCGCTATATAAAACCGATTCATTATTATTTATTATTATCAGTAAAATGTTCGAGAAATATTTTGAACATTTTTTATGCATGCCTTTATATCCTAGTTTGTGACTTCCTGTTACTTAAAATGGAAAATAAAATAATTCTGATTCAGTTCATTTGCAACAAATATCTCAACATCAGTCAAAAAGATGTATTCCTCTAATTACAAAAATAATAATAATAATAATACATCAAACTTGTATAGCGCTTTTTTGGACACTCAGACGCTTATGGAAAAGATGGGTTTTCAGCACTGATTTAAAGTTTGGTAGTGAGTCATAGTTTCTAATGGGCAGTGGGAGTGAGTTCCAGAGGGTTGGGGCGGCAATGGCAAAGGCTCTGTCCCCCAAGGTCTGGCGGTTAGTGTGGGTGATGGGAGTGAGGAGGTTGGAATCGGCTGAGCGAAGGCGGCAGGTGGGTTGGTGCTGTTGTAGGAGCTCAGTAAGGTAGGGCGGGGCCAGGTTATGGAGGGACTTGTAGGTGAGGAGAAGGAGCTTGTACTGGATGTGGTATTGAACATCAACAAGTTTTGATAATGGCAGAACATTTGAAGAATTTGCTCAAGAAGGGGTGAAATTGAATTTGTCTGCCCCTAAAACTTACCCCATATGTTCAGTTGTAGCCTTTTTCTGCACTGACCTGCTGCCTGGCTGGATCAACTTCCTCAACTTGGTCCTCAAAGGGCAGAGTGGAAGCAGGTTTTCATTCCTACCTAGCAGGAGCACCACAGACACAATCCATTTCCTCACATCCCATGTTAAGCCTAGGCACACTTGATGAAATGGGTGGGGTCTGTCGTGCTACTGCTTGGTAGGAATGTAAACCTGCAGTCACTCTGGCCTTTGAGGACTGAGTGGATTACCCCTCTCTCATTGTGAACTGCTGTGTATGTAAATGCCGTGACTTGTCCAAAATGTGGATTGCTGATGGCGCCTCTCAGACAGGCTCCTCTTCAGAACTCTTGTGAACGCTTATCACCTCTTGACATTCTCTGCTCGTAAAGACGGCTTCAGTCAAGAGCAACAACACTTTGGACGGAAGAAAGTCCTGTGTGAGTGACACTGTTCTCGAGCTGCGCAGCATTAAAAACACTGCATTTTCCCAGGTGCTTAGGGGCTGTCACATTTTACACTGGAGAAAACAGGGCAGGGCCTGGTGGTTATTTCTGTGATAGGAGACATCTGCAGTGGCGTTCCAAGGGTACCCCGGGGCCCCAGGCATCAAAGTCCTTGGGGGCCCCGATACCGACCACATAACCAGATTTTGTAATCCTACAAAATCTAATCATTCATTTGGCCCTTGGTGTTTATATAAACACCAAGGGCCAAATGAAAGATTAGGCTCTTAGCTTTAATCTGCAAAAAACGACTTGTTTTTACCTTTTACCGTTCTTGACCATAGAATATAATGTATATAGTCTGGTTGTTACACACTTAAATAAATTGCCAGATATGGCCAATTTGCTCAATTTACCTTTAATTCTCACATTTTTCAAATTTAACAAATGATCACTTCTAAGACAGTCCCATTTAATCGCAATTAATCACATTTTAATCGCATATAAATATTTGACCTGAGAACAGTGAGAAGTAATTTTTTTCACATGGATTTTTAGTTTACCATTGAATAATGACTGAATACATGAGGCTTAAGCAATACATGTTAATATGGAGTTTAAGGGATAACTTCTAAACATCAAATAACGTTTCTGTCATTGCCTCCACACTCTGACAACATATGCTCCTCCTCCTCCTCCTCACACTGACGACAACATACTCTTTTTAAGCCCAAAATCCACTGCACACGCTGTGAGCACTAAAGCTGGGCATGCGCTGTTTGCTAAAGCTTTTATAATACGTTTTTGATGTGTGCATTCGGAGTAAACATCAGCATTAGCAGCTCACACACCTGTGTCTCGCTCCTCCTTCTCCTTCTCCTCCTCCTCCGCTCACACAGGAGTCACTGCTCCTCCTCCTCACACACAGAGTCCATCGCTCCATACACAGCGCTCATTCCCGTCTAATTTACTCGAATTTAAAGTTGGTCTCTGCTTGTAATAATGTACTTTTGAACAAGAAAAGTCACGGAGCTCCGGTTGGTGCGTCAGTTCAATTGGTCCGTCTGAAACTTATTCAGTGAGGAACGTTCCGCGGTGCAAAAATACATACGATTAAAATGCGTAATTTTTTTAACGCGCTTTTTTGTGTGTAATTAATTCATCTTTATTAACTTGTTAAAGTCCCGGCTCTAGTTTATATGCCATTTGTAAGTTGCATGTAAGTATGATTTAAACAAGAATAGCACTGGTAAGTGCTGCCATTTTAGCTATTATTAGAACAGACCAGCGGGCGACTCATCTGGTCCTTGCGGGCGACCTGGTGCCCGCGGGCACCGCGTTGGTGACCCCTGACCTAAAGTAATTCATTGTCAATGTTTCTACTGAAGTTATTGTGACTGATGTCCTTTGGCTTTCTTTGCTTTACAAAAGGGTTTAAAAGTTTGACACAAAAGAGTCATATTTACTGCTGAAATAGAAGTTCATCGAGCACTTTCTAGTCTCTCCTTTACATTGTGATTTTACGCTTCCAACTGCAGACATCATTTCAACAAACACTGTCATTTTTAATCAATTTAGCTTTTTATTCCTCAATCAACAAGGTGAAATCACTTTACACCGCTCGAACAAAAGCTCCGAACACACATCGACCGTATGGTGCACTTTGAACGCACAGAAAGGCGTTGAAAATCAAAGTGAATGAATGTTGGACTAATTAACAGCAGTAGTTTTTTGTCCAAGCCGCCACGGAGACCGGAGCTTGTCAATGCGTCCGGACACGCATTGTGACCCGCTCCAAATGAGATTCTCCTGTGGGGCTGAGGCTCCCGATCGATGGGCTACCTGACTGACCATGAAAGACCTCAACCACATTATTGGGCGCTTGTCACATTCGCCGCTCGCAAGACAAAACAGCACTTAAGAAGTGCGCACCTAAACGTGTTACCTCAGTCTCATATTGAGTGCCTCGCTTGCTGATTGCAAAACACAAACAAACAAACTTGTCTCTTCAGAGAGGGTCTTTGTCAATCTCTCGCTTGGAAAGTAATTTCTAGTTTTTTGCAACATTGGTTATCATCAAAAGCAGACCTAAAGTTGTTTTAGGCTTTAGTTACGCTAGTATCAGGAACCCTTCTGTCTAAATGTTCTGGTCCCAAACCTTATTACCTCATTGAATCTTTACATAGACATCATGTTCAGAGCTGTTTTCTGTCATTTAAAATACGTATTTCTCTGGGGATTTGATGTTCTTCTCAACCGCATAGCTGTGTCTGCAGCATGTAATGTTTGATATTGAGAAGAAAAGCTTGGAATTATGTGCAATTTTCTCACTGAAAGATGCAAACTGTTTGATAGCCAGGAACTAGTAGCAACCATATTGCAGATTTTATAGCATAGTTCAGTTTTTTTGTGTTCTTGTTGAAGCCCATCACTCTATATGATGCTGTTTTGTGTGGGATGCAGAAAAGGAGGTCCTCGGCAGGAGTGGAGCTGGAGGAGTGACCCGTTTTATTGCTTCATCCGCGAGCAAAGTACACAAAGGAGTTCCCTTCCTTTAGGTTAATATCTCTCCTGCTGCTACAAATAACACTGTAGGCTTTCTTTGCCCTTTCTCAATTTGAACTTTCCTGAGCTTTGCACTTTTATCTGAGAGTGGTACTGGAGCTGTGGTACAATTAAACTCAAGCCAATCCGGATTCAATGAGTCAGTATTGCCATATTTTTGATATGTTCTGTGATAAATGATCATGGAGGATTTACAGAAAAAAACTAAAACGCATGCGTTATGTTACAATTACACAAATGGCTAAAGTATTGGAATGTATATTAATTTAATTTTGGTAGAAAGTGGAAAACTTTGCACATCCAACTCTGTGACACGTGCGTAAGAGCAGGCTCTGGACAAAGCTTTGCCAACTTAAAAAGGAAGAAAAACAACTCTCGCACACTGTACTTAACTGTACTGTTTTTTTTATTTACAGATGCATTTAAGTCATCGCAGGATTCCAAGGCATCCATGCCCATAGCCTGGAATAAAATATTTTGTGCGTCCGCGTGGGAGAATTCAAAGGTCTTTGCGCAATTCTGCGTGATTGAATTTATTTCCTGGAAAAAAAGACATGGTTGAGGAATCAGGGGTGGCGTATTCCTCCTGTATGCAAGTGTGGGAGTGCTGAAGTGAAGCAGGCAGACGCCTGTAAACAGCATCTACAAATAAAAGAACAGAGTGCGAGAGTTGTTTTTTTTTCCTTTTCAATGTAATTTTGGTAACCACACTGCAGAGGAAACTCATTTTAGTAGCTTGTTCACTTGAGACGCTGCTACGCCACATCAATAGGAACCAGCTGAGACTTGGGTGTCTGGTTGGGACGCCTCCCTGTGGTGTTCTGGGATATCCATTGTTAATATTGAATTTATCAAGATCTTGTTTAAAGCCAAATGTGTTCAAATAATAATTTCACAGTTTTGCGTGGCTGCAATAATCCTCAGTGAGACTGAGTTGGCCACAGCTTCTTGGCTGAACTCCATAATTAAAGGCAGATAACAAATGATGCTTGTAAGAACCAACATTATTGATTGAGCGATCAGTGCCAACAAGCTCTCTTCCTGTCATTGGCTGGTAAATTAGCTCTCACACACAACATGAGGGCACGTCCATTTTTCATATGTAATCGTGCCTTAATAACAACAGACTCCATCCATCAGCGTGCCCACTCTAGTTTCAGTGATTAGAGAGTGCGCTATTGTCCTGAGCCCTTGTTTTCAGTGCTGTGCGGGGCCTCTACTGTCCCAAGCCCATGCTTTCGGGCGGCACGGTGGTGCAGCGGTTAGAGCTTGTGCTTTACAAGCTTGTGCTGTGTTCGATTCCATCTCCAGGCATTTCTGTGTGGAGTTTGCATTTTCTTGCAACTTTATCATGCGCCTTCCCCTCGCAGTTGCGGCCCTCTGTATGCGCCTTCCTCTCACAGCTCTCTGGATGCTTGCCTTCCTCTTGCGGCTCTATGCCCTTGAATTGATGCGCCACGGCCCGGTCTGTTTACATGTCCTGGAGTGTACTTGCGGCTGCACGGCTGATTGGTGCGAGATTGCCATTACCGCGTGCCCTCAGAGCGCCCGCTCCGCTGGGATAAGGACACTGAGGCGAAAATGAGCTTCCAAAAACAAGGGCTGCTCCACCACAAGAATTTAAAGTGATGCGCTGGGCAGCTCTACGTCATTTAAAATGTGGATTACATCATAAACAGACTGTTCATAGTTTTATTGTGTGAACAATAGTTACATCTCAAAACGTTAAGCACATATTCGCCCCACCGGTGAAAAGCCCACCTGCTACTTAATAATAATAATGGACTTGGATTGTGCTTTATTACAAATAGAGACATTGTACAGCATTATTCACCCATTCTGCTGTACAACTACAGCTGTATCCACAGCTGCCCTGAGGCAGACTGAACAAACTAGGGCTGGCTGCTAAGCTGAAGGTCAGCTGACAACCACCAATTATTCACAGTCACACACACACGCACACACACACACTCACTGGCTGTGTTTCCCCTAAGGACACAGCCATTTAGCAGCCACCCCAGGGGTTCCCAAAAGTCTACCATCAGAGTAGTACTGAAGGATGACATTATCCATATTTGATAATCCGGCATGACTTTACAGTGAATAGTAAATAGGGCTATAAGATATGGTTGGTGCAGAGAGCTCTGTAGACGACACAGCTCACTGCAGATGACTGTGACAAATGAGAGCACCATCCAGGACTGAGGCTGAAAGTGGAATCATCTCATTCACTTTCTTTTATTTAGTGTTTTAACAATTTTGTTGCCCTGTGGTCTTAGGAAAATCTCCACATCCTTTTTTTCTTTTGCTACTTTTCTGTGTTCTGCCACATCACCGGAAAGTATGTGTCGGATCTGAGCGCATTGTGGATGAAGGTTTGAAGTGCTGCATCCAGCGCCGGTGGCAGGTGTACACGCTGGCTGAACTTTCTACTGGAGCAGCTGCCATCTTTGTGTGTGTGTGTGTTTGACAGCCTCAGCTTTGCGGTTGAGGCCAGAAAACACCTAGGTAATATGCGCGCCCTCCAGCAGCAAGGCCGAAGCGCGCCATACAGCAAGAATATGCCTCTCGGTTTTGTGAGGTGAATATGACCATGTATCCAAGAAGGCTGCATGAGCTCATATTGATACTGCAGGAGACTCTAATCTGCTGTGTGTAGGGAGTTCAGTAGAGGATGAACAGACTGTACGTTGTGCTTCCTTTCTACTGCGATGTATCAGTGTATGAAAGTACAAACCTGTGATGAAAGAAAATCCTGTGTATTCTTTGCTTTGAGTAATGGAATATAACAGCAGCCTGCCCAGGGACTTCAGGTGGAAATTAGCATCTTTGCTATGACCTGGTACATGCATCTCTCCTTTGTGTTAATGTTTAATTGTACACTGTCCCTGTTCAAATAAAGTACATACAATGCAGCAGCAGAAAACTTCATCCATCTTCTTTGGCTTTAGATTGTATTCAGATTTCTAACATCTGTTCGGCTTAACTACATATTTATTAGTGTTACTCTGACAAGTTATTCTCTTCCAAACTTCCACAAATCATTACTTGATTACTTGTCGGATAAGTTGAGATAGTTGAGATGAATATTCAGACTGGGTTCAGTTCTGGATCAGACCTGGTCATCTATTGGTTCATATTGGGCAGCACTTGGCACAGTGGTTAGCGCTTGCACCTCACAGCAGCTTTCTGTGTGGAGTTTGCAGGTGTCTGACGCATGAGATGAGATGAGAGAGATGAGATTAGAAGTTTGTTGTAATATTATGCCCCGACTGCGTTGCCATTGTTTGGAAATGTGGCTATGCTATCTGTCTGCGTGTTTGTACACAGCTCATTTTGTGGACAAGATACATCTTATATAAAACAGAAAGTTACCACACACTATATCGTTTATGTCCCCATATAGCTGATTTCCATTGGACATAAAAGTGATTCCATCCAGAGATTGTAATAGTTCTGTGTCGTTAAACCGAGGCTTGTGCAAACACTTTTAAAGGTCCTATATCGCGCTTCTAATTGTGCTTCACAGTCCATCCTATGTACATGTGTGTTCATAATTTTGTTGACACACCATACATCACTCAACACTTGTCTAGTTATATCAATCAATCAATCAATCAAAGTTTATTTGTAGAGCGCCTTTCATACACAGGGCAACACAAAGCGCTTCACAGTCCACATCACAAATCATCACATAAAACAAACACCAGAATCACAATTAAAACATTAAAATCACACAAAAGATTAAAACACAATTAAAACATTAAAATCACACAAAAGAATAAAACCATTAAAACTTTCAAAATTACACAAGAAATTTAAAAAAATAAATAAATGACAGCAGTGCATTAAAAATGGAGATAAAATCCTTCAGTTATATGCACAGGCAAACAGAACAGTCTTTAACCTGGATTTGAACATTGACAGAGTAGACGCCTCCCTCACATTTTCAGGGAGATTGTTCCAGATCTTAGCTGCATGGATCTGAAACGCAGCCTCCCCATGTTTGGTTCTCACTCTGGGCACCAGCAGGAGGCCAGTCCCTGTGCTCCTCAGAGTCCGGGCCGGTTCATATGACACCAACATGTCACTAATGTATTCTGGTGCAAGGCCATGGAGAGACTTGTACACAAGCAGAGCCGTTTTAAAATCTATTCTTTGAGCCACAGGAAGCCAGTGCAGAGACCTGAGGACCGGACTAATATGGTCATACTTCCTGGTTCCTGTCAGGACTCTAGCTGCTGCATTTTGGATGTACTGCAGCTGCTTACAGGTCTGTTTGGACAGACCTGTAAGCAGGCCATTGCAGTAGTCTAGCCTGCTGGAGACAAATGCATGGACAAGAATCTCCAAGTCTGCCCTGGACACTATATTTCTAACTTTGGCAATGTTCTTCAGATGGTAAAAAGCTGTTGATGTTATTGATTTTATGTGGCTATTGAAATTTAGGTCTGAGTCCAGTATTACCCCCAAATTTCTGACCTTGTCTGAAGGAAGTAGGGAGAGAGACTGAAGTTGACAAATGACGCCCTCTCTTTGTTTCTGGGGACCAAAGACAATGATTTCGGTTTTGTCTGCATTTAGCTGGAGGAAATTATTTTGCATCCAGTCACTGATCTGTTGGATACAGTGAAGGAGCAAATCCAGTGGTCCATGTTCTCCTGCAGTCAGTGAGACATAGATCTGAGTGTCGTCAGCGTAATTGTGGTAGGACACTTTGTTTCTTTGTATTAACTGACCTAACGGCAGCATGTAGAGATTAAATAGGAGAGGTCCCAGGATCGACCCCTGTGGTACACCACAGGTCAGGGCCACATCATCTGAGACGCAGTCTCCAATCTCCACAGAGTACTTCCTATCCTCCAGGTAAGACCTAAACCAGTCTAGGGCTGTGCCAGTGACACCAACCCAGTCCTCCAGTCTCTGCATGAGGATCTCATGGTCGACAGTGTCAAACGCGGCACTAAGATCTAACATGACCAAAACTGTGACTTTACCTGCATCAGTGTGAAGTCGAATGTCGTTTGTTACCTTCACTAGAGCGGTCTCAGTGCTGTGGTGGGGTCTAAACCCAGACTGGAACATATCAAAAGAATTATTCATTGTTAAAAATTCAGTAAGTTGTTGGGAGGCCACTTTTTCAAGAATTTTTCCAATAAATGGCAGATTCGATATGGGGCGATAATTTTGAAGTCCCGCAGGATCCAGACTGCTCTTTTTTAGGAGAGGTCTTATGACTGCTGTTTTTAGGGCCATAGGAAATGTTCCTGACGACAGAGACATGTTTACTATTTGTGTCAGTGAAGGTAACAAACTGCTCAGGACGGACTTCAGAAATTTAGAGGGCAATATATCCAGGCTACATGTGGAGGAGCTCAGACTCATGATTATCTTTTTGACAGTTTCAGTATCCACAGGTGCAAAGTGAGTTAGCTCAAAAAGCTTCTCTGGCTGTTGCATTGTTATACGTGCTGTGGAGGTGATAGTGTTTTTGATTCCTTGTACTTTGTCATCGAAAAACTGTGCGAACTCATTACACCTAGATTTAGAGGAAAATTCTAGGGGCAACTTTACAGGGGGGTTCGTTAATCTACCAACTGTTGAAAACATAACACGAAAATTGTTACTGCAACCTCCAATAATGTCAGAAAAATACATTTCTCTTGTTCTACGTAGAACCCGGTTAAATTCACCCAACTCATCTTTAAAGATTTCATAATCGCCCTGGAAATTGGACTTTCGCCACTTCCGTTCGGCCCTCCGGCACTCTTGCTTCTGTGCCCTAACCGAGTCTGCCTTAGTCCATGGGGCCTTTTTCTTACTGGTAACTATTTTAACCGTCACAGGAGCAATGGCGTCCAGAACAGTCAGAACACTGGTGGTGACAGAGTTATACAATTCATCAACAGTAGAGCATGGAGTTTTCTCAAAATTTAGCATTCCCATGAACAGTTCACTTGTGTTTTCATGTATGTGTCTTCTTCTAACATTTGTAAATTCAGCTGGTGGTTTGCTAGCAAAACACATGTCAAAAAATACACAGAAATGATCTGACAAAGCAACATCAACTACATTAACATTTGATACATTAACCCCCTTTGTAATTAGCAGGTCAAGAGTGTGCCCCCTGCTGTGGGTGGGGCCACTCACGTGCTGAATGAAACCAAAGGTCTCAAATACAGAAGCCAGCTCCTTTGCATTTCTGTCATCAACATTATCAACATGTACATTAAAATCACCTGTAATAACTAAACTATCAAAATCTGTGCACACGAATGAAAGTAGTTCAGTAAAATGGTCAATAAAATCGCAACATGACTGTGGTGGCCTGTACAGGACAATGAAAAGAGTAGAAGATTGCTTTTGTTCCATTTTAAAAGAAATATACTCAAACGATGAAAAATTTCCAAGGGGCATTCTATGGGAGACAAAGTGCTCTCTAAAAACTGCAGCTATGCCTCCCCCCTTTTGTTTTCTCGTATTTCGGATTCGAATTTAAAATTGGGTGGTGTTGCTTCTATTAGAACTGCATTTCCTGTATTTTGGTCGAGCCATGTTTCAGCCATAAGCATAAAATCAAGATCATAAGAAGTGATAAAATTATTAATTAAAAATGATTTGTTACATAGAGATCTGACATTAAGCATAGCAAGTTTAAAAATAACGTCAGAGTCGATTAATGTGGTTGATTGATTTCTACAGGGAACAGAAATTAGATTTGCAGAGTTGGACCGTCTAACTGCTGTCCTGTTTTGATTTCGTTTTTTAGAATTTAAAAACATTTTTGAGCTGGTGCGAGGAACACACACAGTCTCAATTGGCCTAAAATGTGAAAACCCTTGTTGTTGTTCTTTAGCTCCCAGAGTCAGAAGGGAGTCAGCACAGTTCAGTGTTTGGACTGGTAATACACTGCCAGACGGACAGGGAGCAGTGTTTGCACCGTTGTACTCACCCGGTGCTGGTGAGCAGGAGGCGGGGGAGTGCGGTGGGGTCCGAGGGGGCTCAGATGTAAACAGTCACGCCCCCCTCGGGGAACGCTGAACAACGTAACGTATGTAATCCATCAACAGGCTGCTACCGTATCTGTTTGGGTGTAATCCGTCTGGACGATAGGCTTCGTAACGTTTCCAGAAAAGGGCAAAGTTATTCACAAAGACAAAGTTAAAAGAGCTGCATGTAGCCTGAAGCCACATATGCAGCGCCACAACACGACTGTAGAGGCAGTCACCTCTGTTTACAGTCTGGATTGGACCAGAAATAAAAACAGATAGTCCGGAGGATTGAAGGAGGTGGAACAGATCCATAAAATGTTTCTTCGTGACTTCTGACTGCTGAAGTTTCATGTCGTTAATTCCCACATGCACGACTACCTTGGAAACGGTATCAGGCAGGGACTGAAGCAGAGGAGGGAGACGTATGAGCAGGTCTGGTACAGTAGCTCCGGGAATACAGCGAGTGACCGCGTTAAAGAAGCGGACGTGCCTCACGATGGAGTCTCCAATAATCAGAGTGGTCGGGGCGAAGAGTGGACGTGGACGCGGCCTCGGAGAAGGAGCTCGGTGGACGGAACCAGCGGGTTCACCCGAAGCAGGACCCGAGCCTGAGCGCCGCTGAACACATGGAGAGGAGGAGCGGGGGTGCTGACTCTCAGCTACAGGCGACCCACGCTGTGTGCTCGGGGACGCTGGAGCGGTGAGAGGGGCTGGCTCTGGGCGCTGCTGCTGACCTGGTGGAGGTGAGCGGTGGTGATGATGGCTCGCTACCCCAGTCTGAGGCTGCTGCACTGGGGTCAAAGAAGGGGAACAGGCCAACATGGCTGGTGGACCGCTCTTTCGCCTGAGGACTGCTTCCTTTAGGAGCGTTTTCCTCGCAGTGGACTTGGATCCTCGAGCAGTAGAGTACGCTGCAGTGTCCAGGGATTCTGCTGAGGGGGCCGGGATGTCGGTGGAGAGGGCTGCATAGCGGTTTGCCAGACTCAGGACATGGGCCACGGCGCAGGATGGCTCCTCGGAATCCGCGGGCTCGTTATTCGGAACCGGGCGCTTAGGTGTAGAACAGGAGGGTCCGGAGCTGACGGATCTCTCCCACACGACAGTGTCACAATATGCAGCGCTCAGTGACATCAGCCGTGAATGCTGCCCACCAGCGACTTCAAAAAGTTTGGATACTAGAGATTGTTTCTCATTCAACTCTGCGGTGAGACGAAGGACTTCTTTTCGTAGATCTGCAATGGTGGCACGGTCGCTCTCACGGAGCTCCAAGGTGAGGCGACTAATATTGTGCATGTTTGAGCCAATTTCATTGTCACTTTCCATGTCCTCGTTAGCTTGTGTTAGCCTCTGTGCTACTAGTGGGTTTCAGTCGGGACTAAGTGCTATTTGCTGAAACCACTGAATTAAAAAGATAAAACACTCAGATATATTAAAAAACTGAACAATAAAAACGCGCTTAAAAGTTTACTAAAAAGGTGCACAGAGCAGCCCTGCAGTACTGCTTACTTTGACACACCTTATAGCCATTTCTTACAAGGAGGCTACGTCACCTCAAATGAAACGAGCTGATTTTTGCTCCTCTGCCTGTGAGCCCGCCTCCCCCCTCCCGCACGGTGACGTAGCCCAGACCACAGCCGTCCCCCATCTCGCCCATTCGCTGAAGTAGGCTGAGCCACGCTGAGTTTGTAAACACGAGCGTTCGCCGGTAAAGCGCACCTGCAGACTCGATAACAAACTTGTTACAACGATGGCAATCCGTCACATAGAGCCATATGTCCTCGATCCAGAGTCGGACCCAGTGTTCGAGGTACATGAAGTGCAACAGCCCCGAAGGAACCACCAGGACGTCTCGGCTTGGTAAAATATGAGCTAACGCTATCAATCATTTTATTACAGCAGAAGCTTTGATATGATTTTTTCTTAGGTGCACATGCGGGAACTGTAGGACAATGCCTACAGAAAGAGAAAATGTATGCTGTCAAGAAATTCCACAGGTAATTGTAATAATCATAAAGGCGTAGAATATCAACGATGCATTTTGTAAACAGTAACAATACAACGGTCTAAACAAGCTCAAAGATGTGTCACCTACTGTACGCATTTATAGTAATTGGGGAACAATTCTATATTAAAATAAATTGATGCACTACAATAATCATTATTCCATGACATGGCTTTCTCACACTTTTTCTTTTCATATGTAGGTTCTGAGACGGATAAATCAGCTGCCTGATCCACCTGCCTGCATTATAGACCACCCTGGCTTTGCAATGAATATACATTTTTGTTCTGCAAACCATAAATAATATTTATCGTGCAGACTATGGGCCAGTTCGAAGGAGAACACAAGAAGAGTAAGTACACTTTCATTTAAATATTTTATTTGCAATAATTTATTATGTACTTTTCCAAATTCTATGGAATTTATACCTGTATAGTTTTACATCACTATTTCTCAACACAGCAGAGAATAAAACGGCTCTAACAACAGAAATGCAATGATACAAACAAAGAGTCATTGATCCTAAGGGCCAGATGATCATAAATATCCTACAATGTTGAGTGTCCTAGATCATCACCACAGTCCTTCTGGTTAGACACCAACTGTCAAACAGACTGTCCTGCAAGTGAGAAACTTCAGGGAGATCTACATTGAGAGAGGGATCCACTCCCCACCAGGCAATAGATCTAGGACTTAGGCTAAAGAAAGACAGACACATTGCAGAACAAGGACTGAGGCAGCTTCATGGCAGGGAGGGGGTGCAGCTCACGAGTCCGGCTGGGGAGGACAGTCCACAGGTGCAGATGGAGGAGGCAGGGTTCAGGAGTACAATCATCACAACATCTCCCTTGGGAACTCTCTCAAACTGAGAGCTGAGGTCTGCAGGCACAGGGACAGTCTTCAACTGTTCAATAAAAGGAGCTGGCTCGGAGAAGACCTCAGTGAAGACGAGGTGCATCAGCTCAGAGACATATCCTGCAAAAGTGTGACTAGTTATATATTTTTTTTAATTTGGAGATATATATAAATATAAATGTACACTGACAATGTAAAATGTTTGTACAGTATTTTTGATTACCAAATGTCGGCTTTGTTTTGACAGGCTTTGCTGTAGGCTTTCCTTTTTTGTATTTAGGGTAGGAAACTTTGAATAAAGGCTGCCCTTTTGAAGTTGCTTGCTCACGCTTCACGTTTTCATTGAAGTGCATTCCTGCCAAAAACAACCTGCAAAAAAAGAGTGTCAATGTAGAAAGGATTTGTAATACTCATGATTGTTACAAAAACTATTCAGTTATATTACCTGCACATCATTCCGACAAAAGGGTACACAACATTTTTGGGGGCAAAGCGGAGAATAACGCTATGAAACGCCTCCAGTGACGATGTCTGGTGCTCAGAGCTGAGTTTCTTTACATCTTCCAGCAGTCTCTTGTTCACAAGTAGCTTTTCTAGTTTGTACAATGGGGCAGAACCTGAGTAAATAAGCAATGTATTGGTAAACATGAACACACAACTCTGGCGTCAGAGTTCGATTATGCTTTTCCAAACCTGGCAGAAACCATTTGCTTGGATCTTTGGACTCTTTCACTGGATGTGCACATTTGGGAAACACAGGGTCATCATGATCGTGTACATTTTGAATATGGTTTACAAGGGATGTCCATTTTGCCACTTTCTCTGATCCTGTCTTGGAAGATGATGCAACCCAGTATATGTGGTTTTTTATGGCTGCTGTCCATTTTCTCACCACCTGGCACTCTTTCTCTTTGGACAACTTATCCAACTTTTTGGATACACCTACAATATAACACATATATGCATTCATATAAGATAACAAACCTACACGTTTCTGTTTTCACACAAGATTCATTCCAAACCTTTCTCCAGATGCCCAGACATCATAGTACTGGGTTACATCTCGGCTCCGTAGAAAGGTTTTCACTTGTGTGTGACGGTCTGTGACAATATAGTCCACTTCAAGACTATTCTCTTGCAGGAAATCTAAGCACCGGCGCAGTCCTTCCTTTTCCATATAAAAACTTCCTCCTACCTCATTGCTCTAAGGAAACACAAACGTTGATTCACACTGTCACTTGTAATGAAACAATAAATTGTGTATAATCATCATTAATATTAGACATACCTGTACTAGTTGTATGTCAAGCACCTTCTCACTCTCAAGTTCCATCAGCGTGTAGCTGCCATACTTAGCACTGTGTCCTAAATAAAAACATTGAAAAAACGTTACATGCCATGTGATATAATATGCTGACATTACCTTCCCTACCTGGTGAATCTGCTCTCATATCACCTCCCACAGCTATTTTGCCCTTCTTCTTCAAATCAACCAAAAACCTCTCCTGATCTTTCCTCCACTTGTGGTTTATTGCTGGTTCAAGAAACTGCCGTGAATGTCTCCTAAATGAGTTATACTGATGGATCTGAAGGTGCATAGCTTTACATATCTGAAGAACACATGATGTATGATAAACACAATGGTCAAAATGAACTCAATGTTGTGTTGTGCCGTTGTTACCTTTTCCAGCTTTACAAAGGATCCGCCGGAAAAATACACTGCTGCAGAAAGCTGTAGATTGCCAACTGGTGTGCTCCCCTGTATCGGCTGACTGTCCCACTTCCGATGATACAAGCAGTGTGGGCAATCTTGTGTAAATGAAACAAATGTCCCAAAAATGCTTCTCTGCATTTTACAGTTACGTGTGCAAACTGGGCATGTTTCAAATAGGGACTTCAAATTGCTGTCAAACACTATGTATTTCGGTTCTTCATAAGCAGAGGGACATTCTGTTTCCCTGTTTTTGGACAAAATATGACAAATACAGACATTATTGATATTGTAGATAATTGCTACCTACAGTGTATACATACTACATACTTACATCATTCCAGAAACATCAGTGAGAGTGGCCCCAAGCTCATAAGTAGAGTCGTGTGGTTGTGGTGGGGAAATATCTGAGATGTCAGGATCCTCCTCGTCTTCCTCAAAAATGTCTGTACGACGTCTCTTCCTTGACCCAATACCGAGCCCAGAGGTAGATGATCTTATTGGTGTGGAGGACAGCACCATCCAAGACTGATCTGTCTCTGTAGATGCATCTTTGGTGTTGGGTTTTGCAAGAGTACCTATTGAAATGCATACATAGAATTAGCAACATTCACACTACTACAGAACAGAATTGTACCACACATAATAATATAACAACACAGACCCCCAGTTTGGATTCAGGACTTTTAAAACATTCAGATAAACTTCACACTATTATCATCTTATGTTGCAACTTTTCATATTATATAACTGGAAAGACAGACACTGAATGCTGGTAATTACGTGCATCTGTCAGCATTAGTGCGTGTTATTATGGTACCATGTCTTTGGTGTATGTGGTGTTTATTCACAATGTGCAAAAGCAATAGCCTACCTTTACTTCTGACGTGTTGTAGCTTTAGGGTTCTGGCAGATATCTGTGTGGAGACAGTTCTGGTCCTCAGTTTTCCAGCAGTTGCTCCAGCACGACTGTGGCTGGGTGCCTCCTCAGAAGTACTCTATCATGGAATAAAGAACATCAGTTATTATCAATAAATCTACAAACGTGTTTTCATCACTAAGTGTTCAAATATTATATGTAAAGGTTGAACTAAATATAATAGCTTGGTGTGGCGTAAACATGAGTAGCGTATACAAGTAATGTGTCGACTGATGTCAAACGTGGGGGGTTTGTTGTATAGTCTATGATCTAGGGCAGCGTTACTCTAACTTACTGTCATTGTTTTTCTTGAGTCAACAGCATAATCGTTTGTAAATAACGAGCATTTATAATTCTAAATGCTTCAAGATCAAGATGAAATAAATATGGCTATACGATAACACTACAAATTAACAATTTAATGCGTAATATGTACAAGTTCTGGCTAATTTCCAACTGAAAAGGCCGGGCTTTACTGGTTTGTAATCTACATGGGTCACAGCAACAAACAATCTATGAGTAAAATGCCTGGGCCTCAGTCCAGGACAATGAAAGTGTTATCGCCATTATTGTTACCTGTATCTAGCTTCTCTATAGTAACACTACTGCACATTATTACGATCTGTTCGTAATAAATCAATCAGCTACTGTTCTAGTATTATGCATGATATTGGCGACATAGTGGACATGATTACTACAAGTACTATTACTTGGCAGTCATGTATGTTGAGTTAGCATTGTACTTACCGATCTTGGCTCCCCGTTAGCGTCTTTTATTGTGGGAACTACACCATGTTTCAAGATCAGATTTTTAGTGAGTCCAGTTTCATGGTAACCGTAGTTCTGGAAGCAGTCTTTAGCGAAGTGTCGCTCGCAGACGAACAGATTCTTTGACGGTTTCGGAGGCAGAAACCCGTGAATGAAGTCAAGCCACTTTCGCCGAATCGCTTCATCTTTGGGCAAGCCAAAGAGTCTCGTCACGTAGTTACACCCAAACAAACATTTTCTCCAAGTTGACATGATGCTGACACTTTTAGTGAACGACAGCAGCAGTAACTACAGAGATCGATGTGAAGCGAAGTACAGACTGCGGTAGAGTAGCTGCATGTACAGATCCACGCACGTTTGTGGGCGTGTTTGTTTTTATTCTCCCCTCTGCCAATCATTGCTGGCCCCTCCTGGAGGCGGCTTATGCGCGTCATCAATGTGTAAATCGTCATAGAAGTGGACCCGAGCGTTTTGGTGCCTCTCGAGATTGAAGGAGACAGATCGCTCTCTAACTAGAGCTTGAGGGAATCAATGTTTAAAACACTCTGGGCATGTGTATGAAGCCCAAATAGCACTGTAATCATGTTTAAAGCAGAGAAAAGTCAAAATCCGTGATATGGGCCCTTTAAATAACAGTTAAGAGAGCCTTGCTGCTGCCATAGAGAATCCACTTCAGACAAGTATATATGTGTGCGTGCGTGCGTGTGTGTGAGAGTGTGTATGTCTGTTATAGGCTCATACTGTCACAGAGCAGGTGCACTCACACATCATGTCTGCGGACCTCATTTATCAAGTATTATCTCACAGACAATTGAGCTACAAATGGAGTAAACATCAGACGTCATCAGAATGTGTGTCTCACATAACCCCATTGCACAAAACTGCACCAATAAATGTGCAAAACTGTGCAAAACATGAAAATGACTTTCTTAGGCTGATGCAGAGGGACTGACTTTCAGACTGCACTGAAGGCCACGCTGATAGCATGGCTTTTGGTCGGGGTAAACGTTAAACAGTACATTGATCTTACCAGGACAGAGCAACAGATCAAACAGGTCTTTTATGTGCAGTCAAAGTACAGAGAGGAAAGGCTCCCATGTTCTATGTGTGTGTGTGTAAACGAATTTAAAGTTCTCACATTGTAATGATTCGTTTGAGACAGGACCAGACTGAGCTCCTTATTTGGTGGTACTTTTAAATACACCGGTATTTCATAGCAAACTGAAGAATACGTCTTAGCCCATTGTTGTGATTTGGGATGTGTTAAAAGTACACTTTATCCTCAGAGCTGATTCATTCAACTCTAACAGAAAGTAAAGGTATCTGAAGGCCACAACTCAGGTCTGGCATATCCCAGAATCTGTGCTTCAATTATCTCTGTGATGTCCATCTTTGAGTAGACCTCACCTGTTGTCTGTATATTGGAGCCATAGCAAAACAAGATCCAACTTCTTTAAAGGTACACTGTGTAATTTTAGTGTAATCTAGGGTTGACATCTTATATTGCAGTCCAAGGTACTACGGAAGCCTTTGATATAAAATATGTGTTTTTAACAGTGCTCCTCAACGCTCAGTCATTCACCAGACTACCATGGAAAGAATCCTTTAGTTTGATAAATAACTGGATATCTCCATTTGTCTCGGGTATTTGACAGTCTCGTGGAGGCGACATGTAAACAAGACTGCGTTCTGAAGCAACACCCGTTACACAAAGGCTTCACTGAGTTTTACCATGGAGCTATTATTATATATAGTTTTAGAAACGTGGTAATGTGGGAGCTTAAAACTACGATGATCAGAGAAACAGGACAGCAACGATATCAGTGGGTCATGTGAAACGAAAACAAAATTCTTGCATCCTTTTTGTCCCTTATCCACCGTTTATTTCAAGATAGCGCATTGACATGGAGAGCACTCTGCTCCCATGGACATTTCTAAGCGAAATTCTAAGCCTATGAAAACAATTTAAAAAACACGGTGGCGCTAAATATTCTTAAAAAGGTCACATTTGTTATTAGTTAACATGTTTTTTCATATGGAGCAAGTGAAAAAATTACGCAGGGTGGCTTAAAGTTGAATATTATGTTTGAATTGGTCAAGTGAAAGTCATGCAGTGTTGGTGCCGACATTGCCAGAATTCCCATTGTCTCATCCAGTCTCATCCTGAAATGACCATTCATTAAAAGTATTCAATAAATAATAGTGAACAAAATGTTACATTTCCGTTGAATCTTCATATGATAGGTTTAGCACCACCAAAATAATGTATATTTTCTTTTAATATGTAACTTCTCTGTATGCATTCAAACTGTATTTTCTTTTACAAGATTTCATAGCAGCGAAAAACAGGTGCCATCATATGTGTCAATAAATACACTTTTTACTTTTCATCGAGAAATTGCCTCAGAACCATCATCGGCTCCATCAGCATATAAACAGATCTCCAAACCACGTCTAAAATTCAAATAACTGACAAAAAAATCAACATTTATAACAGCTCAATATTTACAGAGAAACTTTGGCAGAATTAATGGTGACTGTCGCGGCCTGCAAGATGTTCAATTCACAAAAAGCTGTTATTGTCCTTTGGTTTGTCATAGATGGATTTTTAAATGGATTTTTAGCTTTTTACTTAGAATATTTTCAGAGGGACTGGCCATCTTTTTGAAAACGTCCGTGAGCATTAGATTGGTGACCTCGGGCCTTTCTCACTGTCTACTCATGATAGATACGTGAATGTTGAATAACATATTTTACAACTAGTGCTGTCAAACGATTGAAATATTATATGTAAATCTTATATTAATCGACTCCGCTCCAAAGTCTAATGTAGGCCTCTCAACTTTTCTATTGTTATTGCTTTTTACAGTGTATAGAACAGGGCCCAGACTTTTTCAAACGACACTTTACTTTTTCAGCAGTCATTGAGCTGTGTGTGATCTACCTCGGATTTATGTGGGAGTTTTAGTATTCAGAATATCACTTTTGGTCCAACATGCTGATGTGAGTCATGGTCAAGTAATGGCCATGTTGTCATTCATATTTCATTGTCAGCAAGGAAATAAATAAAAATAAAATAAAGAATGCTTAAATTATCAGTATAGAAGTATTGTAGATGGTACTAATTACACAAACATCTAAAGGGACGTTCACACCGGACTCAACTTCGACTTAAAAAGCGCCAGGTTTGCATTGAAAATGAATGGTGAAGCGCGTCACTTGACGTGCACTAAAAGCTTCAAAAGAAGCTTTTGACGCGCGTAACGCTCGCGTCTCTTTCGGCGTCAAAAAATCCCTTGACGCCAAAGTTGAGAAAAGCTGAGCTTTTCGAGCTTAACACCGGGCGTCAGCCAATCGGGAGACGAGGTGAACCAGTAGCAGAAGCTTTTTATTGTCATTATTGATTTTAGTAATAGTATTTGTATGAATAGTAACATTCTTAATAAGTAAGTAACAATATCAATGTACACATGCTGTGAAGTAAAAGTAACAGAACAAGCTGACGCTGAGTCTGGCTCAGACACAGCAGACTGCAGGACAGCAGTGGACAGCAGTGGACAGGCGCTCCTCCGCGGGTGCGAGGTGAGCTCCAGGCGGGAGCGAGGCGGACTCCAGGTTTGGGGCGAGGCGGGGTGCGGGTACTCAAACAGGGCGAGTGACATGCAAAAGTACCGCTGAAAGTGAAAATCATCCGTACGCAGCTCCTGGAGTAAATGGTGAAACTCAGCAAACACTACAGCCTCTCAAGTCTGTGGTGAACCCAGAACTCGTTTTGTAGAAACCCTACGACAACGTTGTTTGGCTTTTTGTAACAACTAAAGGCTCGCTGATCTCGGTAAATCCGTCGTTATCTCTGGACAACCGGCAATAGAGAAGCTCCTCCAACCGGGCTTCAAGCACGTCACTCGCGTCAGAAGCTTCAAGCACCAAAATGACACAAAATAACCCGACGTCACTTGACGCGCGTCAAAAGCGTTTTGAAGCTTTTGGTCTGAACGCACTTTAAGACATCCAAACATCTTTCTACAAAGAAGATCTTCCTAAACTACACAAACATTTGCCACACAGTATGTTCTTGTGTTTTGTGGCTCATATTATAAATGTCACATGACTGCTTAGTGTCATATTATGTATAAACCTCACACCTCGTTACTGTCAACTGTGACCGTGCACATGCTCGTGGGCTCTTCAGTGTTCTTTATTCTGGGGAGTTTTTGAATGCAATCACTAATAAATAATGCCCTAGGAACACATTTCTTTTGATATTGAAAACTATGACACGCCCCCGCCGCCTGTCAACTCGCGCCCACACAAATATCACTTGTCATTTTAGATGAAAATGATATACCAGGAGCACAATTCCACCATCAAACCATCGGGGATCATAGTGATGCACAATTAAAACTTTGGCTTGAATGTCGTGGTCTACAGTGACTGGTGGAAAGTTAGAATTGATAAAAAGGTAATGGTGAGGATTATGCTAACACTGATTATGCTAACACAAGTTCCATTTATCACGTTTTTTTTTGCAAACAATGTGGCAGTAAAACGATAGTTGGATGTCGGTTTCTACCAACCGTTCATACGAAGACTGTGTTCCAGGGGGGTGAAAACGTAAGGGTTCAGATCCAGCCTGCAGAGTGGGACAACTCAGAAACGCTGCACAGCAGGGGATCTCTTTCACAATCGCGAGAGGGAAAAATGTGTGAAATCCCCCTGTGCTCTGAGCCCCGCCTCCGTGCTGCTCCCCGCGCGTAAATTTGGACATGCGCATTAGCGGAGAACAAACATCAACAACAATGGCGGCGGTCACACTAACTAGCTTTGTGGGCTTCCAGCGCGGCACTGAGGATAATTCTACTCCTTCGTTCGTCCAAACGAGACCACGCGAAGCTCTAGTTTCAGTTTCCATTTTCACAGCTGCTGTTAAAATGCAGAATGATGTTGGTGCATTCTGAGGGTCTGGTACAGGACGTGAGTACACTGCCGAGAGGGGGGCTGGGCACGGGGCCGGGGGTCGTGTGTCGTGTTGTAAAGTTTCTCTGCCCACTACTGGCCGAGCACTAGAACTACATTGTTTTTCAACCTCATGGGAACACTTAGAAATTTGCATTAGGAGCCAAGTCGTTTCTGTTAATAGCCTGGAAACGTCTGCGCAGCGTCTCAGTATAAACAGGGCCATAGTTAGCTACGGTCAGCCGATATTATAATAGATCCATGGGGTCAACGGGCTACGTCACTAGTCTTTGCAGAGAGAAGCTATCGGAGCTAGCCACGCTCAATAATTGCAAATGACAATCAATCAACACATATAAATGTTAATCGGAGAGTACATTATGCGTATACATTCTTAACACAAGTGTTAAGAGTTTTTCAGAATTATCTGTGTAAGGTAAGAAAGTGAATGTGGAGAGGGGAGGTTTTGTATCAGTTTGTGTCGGTATTAAACGTCGCAAACGTAGTCCTAAACCTCGCCTACTCCGGGTTGAATGGATCTAAATTTTAAGTAAGAGGGGCACCAGCAAGAAGTTGCAATTGAACTAGTCCATTCTGCCTCGATCAGTCTCATAATCTGATAGGTCTTGAGTTCTATATCGGCCAGGGATATCATGAATTATACAAAGAACACTGACGACTCTTAAAAGTTAGCGTGGGTTTATTAACTACATATAGAAACGGGAACGGTAACCGGGAGGGATCACACAAGTATGATAAGTCACATGAACAGGAATGTCAGAAACACATCACCATCACACACAATACAACTCCAGCAAGTCTTACTGTTACTGCCAAGTCCCAGAGGTGAAGAGGCTTTCTACCCGTTTGGGTCAGGCGGTCAAACACTTCAGTCTTCCTCACGCACGGAGAGCGGGCGCACACACACTCCAGTCTTTCCCACACACGGGAGCAGGGAGCGGGGATTGGTCCCGGGAAGCCCAGAGGTGGCTTGAGGCGCGATGGTCCACGGTGCTCCTTTTTGGTGGGAGTTGGAGAGCAGTTACGCCGCTGCGGGACAGGCAAGTCGAGTTCAGCTCGATGGGAAAAGGATCGGGCAGCTGTCCGGGCAGCGAGCTCCAACCTGCGCCTGGGTTGAAGTTGTGGGCCCCTGGATCGTGCAGGGGAGTGGGCCGCGCTCCAAGACGCGGCCCACTGGCCCAGAGAAAGTTTCAAAGAGAGTTCCCAAAAGGTTCACAAGCAAAAGTTAACATACGAAAAGTTGCTGTGTCTCTGTTTTTGTTCCGGCTCTGGGGGCGTGTCTTATGACGTCAACTTTCCGCGCCTCCAGAACTCCTTTCATGAAATCATAGTTTTAACCACATACACGTTACTTAGACATAGACACACAACACACCTTGTTCACAGACAATGGTACACACGTTTTCTGATTTAAGATGTTAACAAAACAACATATTCATCCGTGGTTTCAGTTGTCCGTCTCAGGTGTATTGGCGTCCCGTGTCCATTGGGGGGGGGGGGGTGGAACGCCGTTGCCGGATCGCCGGCCCATGGGTGATGTCTATGGCTTTGTTTGAGGCGATGCAGACCCACTGGCCCCCTTTGAACTCGCCGGGGGTGGGGGCCAGAGGTGTGCTCCGGGGACAATCACTGTCTTTGAGATGACTGCTGTATCTATGTGAGCCATTGTGGTGCTCTATCCGACCTCCATCGCCTTCGATGTTCCGAGCCGTGTGTTTTTGTTATCTCACACACAACCCCGCAGCTTGGCTGGCTTGCCTGGGTCATCGCGGGGGCAGTGCATTTTATTACCTTACATCTGCTTACGTTTTCATGACAAAAATACTGTTTTAATGCGACAAAAAGCGATCAGTAGACCCAGAAGTAACCACTAATACAACACTTTAGGACACATTTGCAGAGGATCAAATTATAGATTTAGGTTAAGTTTATATTTGGGTCACTCACTGCTGATGTTCACAATTCTTTGTTCAGTTTTCATGTAGAGAGTTGTAGTTTTGAAGTAGGTTAGCTAGCCTAACTATTGCTCGCCTGCTACGGGAAAACCTTTGGGAACTATTTTCTTTGCAGTCATTAAATAAACCTTTCGGCATTCATAAAAGTGTACTGAAGTTTATTTTGTGTGTTCAGTTGGTACAAAGCCCTATAATAAGCGGACCCCGACGCCCTGTCGGTTCTTATTTTCCGATAAAAAAATCCCTTTATCATTCAGCAGCAGCTAACGTCATGTGTGTGGGATTTATGAGACCACAATGAGCACAAACTGGATGTGTGATCACTCATAAAGAAGAGAAACTTAACAGAGCTTTATTAAAATGTTTTATTCGGTCTTTCAGTATGCCACCTGAAAGAAGTGTCCATCTGCAAAAACAGATACGAAACTACTATTTGAAAAGAACAATGACCAAGACTTACAACTAACTCATATTTGAACTCATACTGTATGCAAATGATATGTTTAAGTATTCCACATGGAGTAGTTCCCATCTCTGGCCCCATGTTTTAAAACTGGCCAGGTGCAAGTTTGAACACCAGTGCTTGAGGGAAAAACTAAAAATCTGTTTTTCAAATGGCCGCTGCCACAGGCCGGTCATAAAGTGGTTATGTGTGGTTTAAAATGAATGCATTTGAGTTAGTGAGGAGGTACAAAGACAATGCCACTGTAGTTTCAGCCGGATCTTCTCTTTTGTTTTTCAGTACGACTTTGTGGAACTTTTGGACGGCAGCCGGCTCATCGCCAAAGAGCACAGGTCATCAGGAGAAGCAGACCTCAGGACACGCCTGGAACACCCGGTCAGTCTGCACCAGGCCGGCTTCATCCAGTACCTGGACCAGGGAGTGTGGCATCTGGCATTCTACAACGATGGAAAGAGCGCTGAGCAAGTTTCCTACAACACCATCATCCAGGGTAATATCCTACACCCTCCAGAGGTAGCTCAACCAGGCGTGTCACAGCTGTCATCAAAAGACCAAGCAGGAGCACATCAGACTCCACCCATTTCCACAAGTGGGTCCAGTCTTAACCCGGGTGGAATGTGGTGTGCTTCTTCAATTCTGCTTGGATTGAATGAAGACCTGCAGCCACACTTGCCTCTTTTGCAACCAATTTGACACCCCTGACCTAGACCTTACTATTTTAATTTGATTATTATTATGTCTCAATCAAAAAAAACTCAGATAGAAATGAACTGAGTGCTCCCAAAGTCTGTTTCAAAAGTTTCATCTACTGTATAGGTATGGAAACAGAAATCTTATTTAGAAGCTTTTACTCGTGAACCTGGGGCATGTGTAGAAGATGAGACAAATGTGCTGATGCCAATTTTAAAATAAGTGAAATGTTGAAATGCACACATTACAAGCTCAAGGGCCACATGTTTAAGTAATGAGGAATAAAAGGAAGTCGAGCAAAGGGACCAGTGTGTTGGTGTGGAGCAGTACATTTACAGACACAAAGAGGTCATGGAGGCCTTTTCCACCGCAGGCTTTTGTTCAGCTTTAGCCGAGAGGAGGTGAGAGGTGATAAATATTACTTATAAATCTAAGTACCCGCCTCTCTCATGTAACAAAACAGACACACACATACACACTGCAGTTTATGTTCTTTTAATTGTACGAACTATTTTAGATTGATGGGATATGTGTATATTAGAAACAATCCATATTGACATTTTATGCAGGGGATTGAAGGTTGTATCTGAGTTATTACTATTATGAATAAAAAAATACAATTCATATAAAATCAAGTCAGTGCCTGCACATACTGTATAATGTTTGTGTCATTAGTAAAGATTATGAATTTAATTATTCTTAATATTTTGCATATTTCATCTATGCACGCTACGGATAATGTGGGTCCCAGTATTGACCCTTGTGGTACCCCACACGTTATTTTTATCCTTCAACTTTTTTCTATTTTGTTGCACAGGTTGTTCCTCAGCCATTTTTGATAGGTTATAACTGCTCTCATCCAGGACACTTTCGTTTCATTTTGTATTTGTTTAGCAAAGTTCATAGACAAGGCAACTCAAAGCAAGAAAAGAAGTATTTCACATCAGTGATACTGGAACTTAAAATACTGGAACGTAAAATGTTAAGAATTCTAAAAGGATGATATCACACCAGGATAAATTATTGTTCAAACATAAGGATGATTTTAAAAATGTTTAAAATTGTGAATGTTCTGTCTCCTGTGGCGTTATTATGAAACTTCCTGGTTTTATTCACTGTAGTTTCTAAAACAACTATTATTTTCCATACTGTGCGATTGTTGAAACAAACTATTATTTCTACCACAAGCTGTACTCTATGCTTCCTTAAACGGAGGCAGATAACATATTTTGGCACACCGCAATTGGTCGGAGGATGTTTTGGGAATAAACGTATTGAGTTTTTGTTGTAGAAAAGTTTGTTTCAGCCGACAGCAGATATATTGTTGCGAGCCTTAGAACGCGGCCCATACGGCGCATTGATCCACTTCCCCTCTCACCATTGGTCAAAAGTCTGAAAAATTGCTCGCACTCAATGTTTTTCCTGGTTTCCTTTGGGGTTAACATTGATCCTGGCTCACAAATATAAAGCTATTGACGTTGGGGGTCAAAATTGCTTTAGCTCAATGAACATTCACTATAAGCCAAGTGATACTGGAGTGTTTACTGCCAAACAAAAACACTGTCATATCTGCACCACTGCAGATATGACAAGAATTCAGTCACATAGAATATTTGTCTGACACAAGTGGTCCACATCAGTTTTATCCATATTTGTAATTTCCTCATTGGACTATATTTATTCAAATCCTAGCCATTTGTCAAACAATCTTTTTAACTGGTCGAGTTACCTATGAAAAATACTTAATTTCATCATCTTTAATGATAGGAGGAGGGGCTCAGAAAAAGTCACTGCTCCTCCATGTTGAACCTCCTCCATCAGAACCAGCTGAAGTGGATGCCCCCCCTGTAAGGTCATGTTCCCCTGGCTGAGCTGGAGGATGTATTTGGGGCTGGGGACCACAAACAGCTGCAGATGAAATGTAAAAAATGGATAGACTGTCAGAGTAAACACCTAATTATCTCCTACTTTTAATTAAGTAGAAAGAAAAGTCCTTGTAATAATAATAATAATACATTTTACAAGACACACATTTCCAAGACACCACAAGTGCTACATATTAAATTTCAATACAACAAACAAAATAAAACCTATTACATACAAAAAGCACATACACATACTTAAAATATCAACAAGCATAAAAGAGTAGAGTGCGGACCATAGAACACAAAACTACTAGAGCACCTCTTGCTAGTGTTCTATTCCTTACAAACACTTCTGAATGCAGACAGTTATCACTTCAAAATGTCACCATTTAGACAGGTTAGTCTTACCGTACTGATGATACAATCCTTACTATTTGTTAGAATCCTTTCATTACTTTTTAAATGATGTCTCACAGACAAATAGACAAACACTGATTATTACTTTACCTCCTTGACGTAGGTAATAATTATTACTTTAAGGTATTCAGAAAGGTCTTGAAACAATGTTAAACAATCTCGTTCCATCGTCAAAATCCTTAAATCAAGTAATTTCAGCTATCCAGGGTGCGTGTTTTGGTGTGCGTTGGTGCAGTGTGTTGCAGCGTGTGTGTGTGTGTGTCCTTTTGCGAGGCGTAGCGCAGATGGTAGAGATGCTACGGCAGCTTAAACCTCAGCCAGACGTGGACAAACACTTGTAAATGTTGTAGATGTATGCGGCGCAGATAAGGGCTGCTGAACACCACATTCATGAGCAGGGGGAGGCTGTATTTTTTAAACCCAGCTCTTGTGAAGTGTGTGGGTGTGTGTGCACATGTGTGTGCTCTGATGTGACAATGGAACACTTGTAGTAATAGTTTAATTGTGTGTTTTGTTTTGCAGAGTCTGTCACAGAGTGCACACACAATTGTTACGGGAACGGGGAGTGTGTGGCCGGCTCATGCCACTGCTTCCCCGGCTTCATTGGCCCCTACTGCTCCAGAGGTAAAGCTTTCGAATTCCCACTTAATAACACCTACAGTAACATTTACAGTTACATGAACATTATTTGTTCATGTAAAATTTCATGGCATGATCAGATTAAATGAAATGACCATTCTATTTACCGTAAATATAAGTCTAGAATTTGCAAATACATACTGCAGCTGTTTTATGACTCCAGTGCAGTCTGCATGAAAAAGGACATTTCAGTTCTGCTTTGGATTCTGGAGCAGTGTGCTGTTCCATAATAATAATAATAATAATAATATAATAAAAAATATATATAATAAAATTTATATAGCGCTTGTTTGGACACTCAAAAACGTATGAGTATGTCAGTGCTGTCCAAAATATTGCGTTGTTGACAAATCAATATTAATGCCGTAATTTTTAATTTTTTGCACAATTAATGTCCACATTAATAAGAGCATTGAAATTATCATTCAATGGACATAAAGATTAGATACAAATGTTTGATTAATTGCAAATTAACTATGACATTTACATTTTTTAAAAATTGGTGGGGACTGTAGCTCAGTTGGTAGAGCATTGGCCTTTGGGCCTGAAGGTCGTGGGTTCGAGCCCACCGTAAGACCTAGTTCATGACTCCCACTGATGACTGCTGTTGTTGTGTCCTTGGGCAAGACACTTAACCCCACTTTGCCCAAAGCCCCAACTGAAAGATCTCAGCTCCTGTGGACTCACCACCTGCAGGAGGATCAGTGAGGGGCTGGTGCTCTGTGTACTGGGTGCAGCTCTGACTGCCACCCCCCCGACCCAGAAATGGATTAAGGGGAAGAGGATGGATGGATGGATGGCTTGTTTGCCTTCTCTCTGCTGTGCTCAGCTGCTAGTGCAGCTCATTCAACATGGCATCGTCCGCTTTGCTCCAAGGCATGGGTGTTTTATATTATGTTTGGAGGCTACAAAACTTGTCTGGTGTAAAATATGAAAGCAAAAACCTCAAATTGTAAGCCCAAAATAGTGATTTTGACACAAATGGTAAGAGAGTTTATATAATATAATCAAATCCTGCCAAAAGGAACAAAACATCAGCAGGAGACTCTCAGTAAAATCCTGTGGTTGACATCGTCCATCGGTATATGATTCTGACACCGTCTGTAGACTTTAGCCATATGTTGAACATTCCTGAACACAGCTCTATGATTGTTTTTCAAACTCATTTGTGTACTTCTTTTTTTTGCTCAGCCGCCTGTCCGATCCTGTGTAGTGGTAACGGCCAGTACACCAGGGGGCGCTGTCAGTGCTACAGTGGCTGGAAGGGCACAGAGTGTGACGTGCCGCTGTCCCAGTGTGTGGACCCGATGTGCGGCGGCCACGGCCTTTGTGTGTCCGGGAACTGTGTGTGTAACAGTGGACACAAGGGTGCGAGCTGCGAGCAAGGTAAACCGCACTTCACTGCGATTTATGACCATGCAGACAGGTGTTTTTGAAGAGATCATCACACTTTGGCCATAACTAGAAATTCTTCCACTGGTCTTAACTTTTTGATCTGAAAAGTACAGAGCCTGGGCACTTATTGTCAATATAAAGTGTCTTGCAAAAGTGACGGTACAGCTACAACTTCCACAGACATAAAGATTATATTTTGGATTCTTTCTTGACCCTTTCTCCTTAACCTTTTTGAAATACCTCAACAAAGTAACCCACACCTGAAGTGAAAGCATAATACTTTGTTGTGCAGTACAAGCTTTTCATATCTAAAACCTGAAAGTTTTGCCCATGTGTTTTCACAAGCCAGATTAAAGCTGCACTAACTGACTTTGAGGAACTTTTGAATGAGAAAGCTGAGCTTGAGCTCTCTGCTCCCCCCCACCGTAATGAATACAAAAATAAAGTCAGTTAGTGCAGCTTTAAAATGGAGATCATTTGTGAACAGCATTTCTGGACTTTGACCGGAAAAGTATCTTTGTTTAGGGCTATTGTCCTGACGAAAGTAAACATCCATCCCAGCAGAAAGTGTTTTGCTGACTCCAAAGTTTTTTTTCAAGATTTCCCTTCAAGCACATACTGAATTCATGATATCTGAAGAGAATGGCAACATGACCTAATAGGTGATTAGGTCATGAATTAAGCTCTGCCTGAATGTATAATGTTTACTCACACTTAAGGCTCAATGGCTTTTCCACCTCCACTGCGTGCATAGTGTAGGATGTGCTATCGTTACAAATGCATAGATTTTACGTCTGCATGAGGAGGTGCACCCGGTCGTACTGAAGTCTAAGGCAACCCAAGTTCGCACACCGCTCTTCCCATGCTGCTTCTCCCCACTCCTTTCCTGCATTTAACCCTTCTGAATTGAGAGCGTCAGATACGATGCTCCAGACATCGCCGCATAAGTGACACAATTTCTCACAAACGGTAAAATACATTTTACTGTTTTTCTGCGTGAAGAGGAGACTTCTGGCTATCAGAATATAGTTCCAAGATTTCTCTGTGACGCAGGTAAGATAAGCTATGTCTATTGGAAGATCAGCATCCAATCGCATCTTCAAGTGAGGTTACTACCCAATCGTTGTGCGTGTTACTGTGGCATGCTTCTTTTTCCCGGTGTGCCAAAGGTTGAAGAGAGCCATAATAATTATATTCTCCGTGTATAGTGTCGTTTGTATGCATTTATTCAATTACTGATCCGTAAAAGACTGTTATTTCATTGATATTGTGCAATAAAGTGTACTCCACTGTTGCTCATGTCCTTTTATGTTATTTTATTTTGTTTCACAAACGGGATCCGGGAAACGGGAATAATTACGCAAAATGACGTAAATGGCGCCACTGGTCTCAGCAGACCCAAATAGATACTTACAGAGAAGACGCACTCGAGACTCACACAAGAGAAGAAACTAGTGCATCCCGAATTTGCATCCCATGTTTGTATCCCGTGTGTCATATAGACAGAGTGGCAAAGAAAAACCGTCACAGAGGCTCTTGAACTATTGTACGTGATTAGCAATGTAGATTCAGAATCTGGGGCTGAAAGTTTCCACACTGATGAGGAGAACCATTACTGCGAGCACGTGGACCTGGTTGAAGATTAATTGCCTATTATTTATTTGTATTTTTACATGTCAATGAACACACATGGTTGAACCATGGATCTATTATTATAACATATTGTAGACACGCCAGATTGCAGCTAATGGCTAATTTTCATCTGTTGTCCCAGGGGGCTGGGGTCACAGGAGGTTATTGTATTGAAAATAAATACAGTAAAATGATATTACTGTACGTATGTGTTTACCAGTTTATTTTATTATATTGAATACACTCAGTCCCTTTTGTTTTCGTTATTTTACACCTGTGATGATGGAGATCTCCCTCCCTCTTCAGCATACCTCTCCAGATACCGAACACCCACTCCCGCGCCCATGCCCATGGTTACAGTGGAGGCCACCACTTCTCACCACCACTTAACCACACCTTCACTGCTGACCTCCACCACTCCCTCTATTTCAAGGGGCCTTCACATTACACAGAGCAGCAGAGCTGGAGCCCGAAACAGATCTCACCACAACCTGGACCTGTACTTCCTCAAGCCAGGTGGAACAGTGAACTGGATTCCAACAACAATTTGCCACCCCAAAAAGTTCACGCTCAAAAGGACACCAGGGCACCAGCTTCATGCAGGTAGAAATTACAGCACATTGGATTTATTTTCACTTTTTGTGGACAAAGGTGCAATGGCCAGTCTTTGCACTAACACCAACAAACAGGCTGCAAAAAATTGCTAAGGGAAAGAAATACAGTTGGACAACACTGCAAGAAACGGAGCTATACAAATTTATTGGACCAATTTTCTTTGCTAAAGCTCTCTGCTGTTGTAGACAACTGGAAACAACATTCTATTTTCAGTACACATTTTCCACCTCAGGATCGGTTCCTGATCATCTCATGGAACATTCATATGAAGGACCCAGACCAGGATGCTGTCAATGACCGAACGAAAGGAACCCCACAGTTTGATAAACTTTTCAGACTGAAGCCACTTTTGGACTCCATAACGGCCTGTAAAGCACACCATCACCCAAGACAAAACATTTCCATCAATGAGAAAATGGTTGCAACAAAGTCACACACAGGGATGATCCAGTACATGAAGGCAAAACCAACTAAGTGGGGCTTCATTTTTTGTCTTGGCAGACAGCTGCAATGGCTGCATGGTGGACTTTGTAATTTACACAGGGAAGTCTCAGTTTTCCTCTGGTGTGGGGCTTGCCCACGATTCTGTAATTTCCCTTGTAATGCTCTCGTTCCAGGGTAGTGGTTACCACCTGTATGTCGACAACTTCTACACAAGCTCAAAACTTTTCATGGAAGTTATGGTCTGGGCAGAAAAGACCAAAGGGGCACAATAAGGTGGATCAGGACGGGCCCATTGGTGTTTGTAAAGTGGATGGACTCGCGTGAAGTCTCCATCTGCTCCACCATCTATCCTGCTTACACAAGTAAAACAGTGAGGCTGCGCTTCAAACAAACCGGCAACTGGGTCACCAAAGATATTCCCTGCCAATTATGGAATACAACAAGCACATGGGAGGGGTTTATCTCTCAGATCAACTCATTCAATTTTACAGTGTTCACCACACCACCAAACGCTGGTACCTGGACCCTATTTTTCCAATTCATGGACATTGCAGCCACACATGCTTATCTTTTGCACAAGAGTTGTGCCAAGAAAAAGGGAACATGCCAATGACACACCAAGGTTTTTTAGAGGAGCTGACTGTGTCAGTGATGGTCCCTCCTGTAAAAGCCCCCTTGGTAATATCTGAAAAGGCCGACAAGAAGAAGTGGGCATCATACGGGAGGAGAAGCTTTGCTCACTGCAAAGAGTGTGATGTGGCTCTCTGCCTCATGGCAGACAGAAATTTCTTCCAGGAATGGTATCAGCAGTAAAACGCTGGGGTTTTTTGCACTTATTGTGCAATTTTGTACATTTGTACTATAGTTACAGGTCAAATTGCTTTCCCCATTATCCCCATGACCCTAAACAACATTTCTACAATGTGGAAGAAATTGTTTATTGCATTTCAGTTTGTTTTTCCAATAGGATTTTCCGTTTTTATTTTGTCTATGTCTTCATGACTCCCTAACATTTATTACATTCATATGACACCAGTACAGTGTACATAGTAGGGAAGCCCAGGTTGTGCTGAGAAAACAATGTACAATGCTTGACTGTGCATCCCTAGATGACTCTTCTATGAGTAATAATACTAAAACAATTCCAGGCAAGGTAAATGCTCCAAAACGTCCCTTGACTCTGAAGGGTTAAGCGCATTGATCGCCACAAGACAAAAGGCCATTATCAGCTCCCATTTGCATGTTCGGCTCCGCAGCCGCCTGCGCGCTGTATCGAGTGTGCTAAATGGAGACGTCTGTGGTTTTCCTTGCTGTGAAGTGATCTGGAGGAGCAGAGGGGGAGGGTGCGTGCTCTGTGATGAATGGGCCCAGGTGAAGAATCGATTAGGTTTTGAACACGTACGGAAATGCAGAACAATCAGCCGCATAGGAAACTGCGAATGATGTTAGTAATGAGTTGATTATGTTTCCCATAATTGACAATTACTAACAAGGAGCAACAAGTTGATCCAAATAGTTAATTGTAATTGATTCTATTCATCCTGGTGCTAATGGAGCTCCATTTGTGCAGCTGCAATGTGCACAAGTATGCAGTCAGTCTGCAGTCGTCATTAATGTACTCTGACTCCACCCATGCTCACCCTCTCCTGATTGGACAATATCAATTCAAATCCCAGGCATTGGTCGAACTATTTTCCTCCAGCAAATATTATTGGTCTTGGTTTTTCCAAGAGTAGTAACTTGTAACAAGAGAATAATACCTTACATAACATCAAGGGTCAAATATGTTTAAAAAGGCTATCCATGATGTCTTAGTATAACATGTTTGAAAACAGCAGATTTAGACAGAAGGGGCGGAGATAAATTACGATTATTTACTTACAAACTTACTTCTTTGATATGGTTTATGCCAGATGGTCCTGAGATTAGAGTTTATGTAGTTAAAATCAGCTATAGGTTTTTTTTTGTCTTTTTTTATGAGAAGGCAAATTCACCTCAAGAATCCAGTTATGAAGAAAGGGAAAAAAACATGAGATAAAGGAAAACACACACAAGCAACTGCGCAAGGAATAAATATTCAACTTACAGGTGTGCAACCCACGCAGTTTTACATCTAACTTTAGGTCTGATCTGTTTAATTCAAGAGGATAACACATACCCTGTGGAACAACCCAAACTGTTTTCAACGCATGCCACAAAAGGGCACAAACGTACCTTCAACAGGTCCCATAATTTGCCTTTAATGTGTCGTGACTTTAAATATGTTTGATTGTTTTTAAAGATTGAATGTTTTTGAACACCTGGTGCTGCAATAGGAAAACAAAATTTTAAAATAGTCCCAAAACTGTTTGGAGGGTTCATTTCTCCATATCGTACAATAGTTACAATGTGTCTTATTTATTTAGTCTTACGCTTTATCCGATGCCGGGTCAAGGCGCCAGCAGTCTAAGTGGAGACCAGACTTTCCGTCTCCCCAGACATTTCCTTTAGCTCATTTGAGGGAATAAGGAGAGCCCTGCCTCTCTGCAGAGGACCCTTATGTGGACTGCCTGTGTTGTCCACCGCGTCTTTTGGGTTCTTCGCCACAGTTCCTGACCAGAGGTGATCGGAGGGTGGTCACCGAGCTGTAAATCCAGAGCTTTGCAGACTCAGCTTTCTTTCATCCATCCAAATGGCATTGATGATCAGCCATTACACATCAAATCAAAATTTGTGACATTCAATTAATCCTGATCAAAAGCCCTGCTACTCTTAAGTACCATTAAGACCTAATGACAAGGTATAATGTTTTAATCATTGTCGTCCCGTTCTTATATTTTGTCGGCGCTGCTCATCAGAGTAGTGACATGTTATCTCTTTCATTCTCATTTCTGCAAGAAATGCAAACTGAGAGTGGAACTTATTCTTTTTTCTCGACATCAACATAGTTTTTATATTCTTACATTTTGAATGTTACGGCACGTATCAAAAATGGCTTGATAATTAAACGAGTTCATTGACTTCTTGTTCAGAACTAGTAGCACTTTTATTGCCCATAAAAACGTACTTCTACACATTGCAGGGGTTAAATTCTAAAAATAATATGCAATATGCGAATAATGCAAATTAGGATTTATACGTTTTAAAGCTGTAAAACTCCTCACCACACACTTTATACACTTTTCTACCCACCTGAACTTACTACTTACCTACAAACCAGTTTGCTGTAGGTCTGACTTTTGCTTCTGCATTCAAAAGCCATGTATGCACTGCAAAATACAGCTGCAGAGGATACCACTAGGACTGAGAGGACTCATAGGACAACTGAAAGAAGTCCTCTGAACAAATCACAATGGTGCACACACACCTCAAACGTTTTCCTCTTAAAATAAAGATAACTATCTTGTGAAACTAGCAGTAATATGATGTTGTTGAGTATACACATGGCGCATGAGAAGCATGCTGTTAAAAGCATGCAAAATTGCATAGGCCACAAAAGGTGAACTGTGTTATTGTGAGAGACCACTGTAGAGATTCAAGATTCAGTTTATTTAAAATTTGCATTGAAACAACATTGGAATAACTGTGCAAGACTACCCCAGTGTGCACCGAACAGAGCAAATAGTACACGCCAGAGCTCTTGCACCATGATCTCGGCGCCTTGCGATAAATGATAGAAATATATAAAACATCTTCATTAGCCTCGATAGACAGTGGCGACAGACAGATGGGATACCATTTTACCCATCTGTCAAAGATGTATTCCACAGCTGCCATTCCGTCACGGCAGGAAGTGTCTCGCGCCTTTTGTGATGAAAAAAACTATCAATATCTCTATTCTCTATTCTACTTTAAAAAAATAAATGTATTTAGTATTGTTAGTATTGGATTTCCTCTTGGCATGATCCACACACCAAAGATTTGCTGGAGGAGAATAGTCAAACCAATCAGGGTGAGCATGGGCAGCTCTCTTAATGATGTTTGTGTTGGAAAATGTTCTCTATCTTCATCATTTTAGAAGTAACTAAGGTTCGCTTTAATAGTTCTACAAATGAAAAAAAAACTGAAATCAATGCTTGCTTGAATATTGGTTGGTCTTCATTCATATATTTTGTTGTTTTTCCCCAGTGGACTGCTTGGACCCGTCCTGCTCCGGACATGGGGCCTGTCATCACGGCGAGTGCCACTGTAACCCTGGCTGGGGAGGACTGAGCTGCGAGGTCCTGAAGAGCACGTGTCCTGAGCAGTGCTCCAACCACGGAACCTTCAGCACCGACAGCGGCACCTGTGTGTGTGAAAGCAACTGGACCGGGACCGACTGCTCCATCGGTGAGCACACACACACACATACGCAGGAACATGCACACACATACACACAGATGCAGATGAACACACACACACACATGAACGCACACACACATTCACACAAATGCACATGAACACACACACACACACGTACGCTCAGGATTAAAAAAACCAACATACATCCAGTCACCAATCTTACAAAAACGGGCAGTTAGAATTATTCATTATGTGGGGTTCAGGGAGCACACAAATATATTACTTTCAATGTCGAAACTATTAGTATTCACTGATTTATTTTACTATTTAATGGGGGTTATTATGTTTAAATCAATACGCCATATTTTACCTGCAAATATCCAATATTTATTTATAGAAAGAGTACGATACAACCTCATAGGAACCACACTCGCTTTAGCACTTACCACGGGGAAGAGTTTCTGTGTATCACTTTGTGCAGTGAAATTAGGTAACAGCTTAGTGAGGACCTTAAACTCTGTTCAAACATTGGAAACTTTTATTTTTTTTACAAATCCAGTATTTTGGTTTGGTAGAGTGAGGTCTAAGTAAATTTACAAAAAATGGAATTGAGTTTTTTGTAAACATCTGGTATTGATTGTATGAGTTAAAGTTTACCAATGGAAAAGGGCTGGGGTGAATGGGCCTCATGTATGAAAATTGCGCAGAAAAAGGAGTATATTTTGGGTGTAGATCTCAGATACGTAAGGTCTGACGTGGCATTTATGAACGTGTGAGATACGCAAAGATCTGAGCGTACGCACCTGTGGCTGTTGATAAATGCCGCGCTCAAAGCCAGCGTATTTATGAAAGTCACGCCTATAAATATTCAGAAACTGCCTGTTCCACGCCCTGTTTTTGCGACAGGTCAGCAGGAAGTCGGCTAAGAAGCCGCAAAAAGCATGCATTTTTGAGTTCATTCACGTTTAAAAATGAACTCAAAAGTATTCGGCCCCCTTGAACCTTTCAACATTTCGCCACATTTCAGGCTTCAAACATAAAGATATAAAAATTTAATTTTTTGTCAAGAATCAACAACAAGTGGGACACAATCGTGAAGTGGAACGAAATATATTGGATAATTTAAACTTTTGGTTTGTGGGGCGTGCAATATTATTTGGCCCCCATGCGCTAATACTTTGTAGTGCCACCTTTTGCTGCAATTAGAGCTGCAATCGAGAGACTGGAATTCTTTCCCATTCTTCCTTGCAAAACAGCTCAAGCTAAGTGAGGTTGTATGGAGAGCGTTTGTGAACAGCAGTCTTGAGCTCTTTCCACAGATTCTCGATTGGATTCAGGTCTGGACTTTGACTTGGCCATTCTAACACCTGAATACGTCTATTTGTGAACCATTCCATTGTAGATTTGGCTTTATGTTTTGGATCATTGTCCTGTTGGAAGATAAATCTCCGTCCCAGTCTCAGGTCTTTTGCAGACTCCAACAGGTTTTCTTCCAGAATGGTCCTGTATTTGGCTCCATCCATCTTCCCATCAATTTTAGCCATGTTTTCCCAGGTGGCTTGTGGCAAACTTTAAACGAGACTTTTTTATGGATATCTTTGAGAAATGGCTTTCTTCTTGCCACTCTTCCATAAAGGCCAGATTTGTGCAGTGCACGACTGATTGTTGTCCTATGGACAGACTCTCCCACCTCAGCTGTAGTTATCTGCAGTTCATCCAGAGTGATCCCGGGCCTCTTGGCTGCATCTCTGATCAGTCTTCTCCTTGTTTGAGATGAAAGTTTGGAGGGACGGCCGGGTCTTGGCAGATTTGCAGTGGTCTGATACTCCTTCCATTTCAATATAAGTGCTTGCACAGTGCTCCTTGAGATGTTTAAAGCTTGGGAAATCTTTTTGTATCCAAATCCGGCTTTAAACTTCTCCAACAGTATCTCGGACCTGCCTGGTGTGTTCCTTTGTCTTCATGGTTCTCTCTGTGCTTTAAACAGAACCCTGAGACTATCAAAGAGCAGGTGCATTTATACGGAGACTTGATTACACACAGGTGCATTCTATTTATCATCATCAGTCATTTAGGACAACACTGGATCATTCAAAGATCCTCACTGAACTTCTGGAGTGAGTTTGCTGCACTGAAAGTAAAGGGGCCGAATAATATTGCACGCCCCACTTTTCAGTTTTTTATTTGTTAAAAAAGTTTAAATCATCCAATACATTTCGTTCTACTTCGATTGTGTCCCACTTGTTTTTGATTCATGACAAAAAATTCAAATTTTATATCTTTATGTTTGAAGCCTGAAATGTTGAAAGGTTCAATACTTTCGCAAGGTACTGTATATATACGTTATATTATATATAAACTTTTTTCCCTAGTGTCTAGACCCACTGCAGCACTCATTTCTCCTGAAATTTCGACGTAAATAAATAAATAATAAATGACCTGAATGAATGAATGAACTATACTGCTGGTGCGCGTCGCATCCTATCTCTGCTCTGCGGAGTACAGGGGCTGAGACAGTTTTGAGCAAGATCAGGTGCATTTATGGGGCTTTATGCACAAAACTAAGGAAAACCCACATTGCTTTGCCAGAGGTGAATGAGGCAAAACATATGCGTAATTACGTGTACGGCGCAGGGTCTGCCACACGTTGTTCATGCATATGTAAAAATAAATATACGCTATTTATTCAGCTGCGTTTTGAACAAATTTGCAGACATTTTTTGATAAATTATAAAAATCTCTCTTGGATTGTAGAAGTGAATAAATAAATGAATGAATGAATCAATTAATTCATATTGTGCAGCGGTGGCTCTCATCAATTAAGCGTCTGCAGCGTCTTGTGAATGCACTGAAGCGCTGTACACTTGCGAGAGCGTTTGCGGTCCAGATTTTACAGAGAGACTCTGGAGCCAAAACTTCTGAATGACAGCATTTGAGGAGTTATGTGGCGCGACCTCTCATGGCACCTGCTGTGAATGCACTCCCAAGAGTGCGCAGCGGGTGGACAGGGCAGTGAGACATTTGGAGTGAGCAATACCATAGTCCATCAGTCCATGCGTTAATGGGGTGTGTGTCTGTGTGAGGCTTACACAAATCTAATGAAAGCATAGATTGCTTTACCAGATGTGAGGAATACAAATAGCCGTGCGTAATTACGCAGCGCAGAGCCTGCCACAGCAATAGCTGGGTCACACATCCCTGTCGCGTAATGTGTATATGTATAGAGCCTTTCACAGTCCAGGATCAGAAAGCGCTTCACATTTTAAAAACATACAGTTCAAAATACACACAGACGTCAGATTTAAAATCATAGAAACAGAAGAGGCTCCTCATCATGATCTGTGATTTATTCTAAGTTTGCGTGTTTCCAGAGTGTTAGACTTTTTTGGACACTCAAAGACGCTTTACAAAACGCATAGAAATAAACATTGAAAAACAAAATTAAGGAAAGGCAAGCTGAAACAGGTGGGTTTTAAGAAGAGATTTAAAGTTCTGTAGTGAGTCTGAGTTTCTGATTGGTTGAGGGAGGGAGTTCCAGAGAGTGGGGGCGGCTGCAGCGAGGGCTCGGTCCCCCAAGGTTCAGTGTTTAGTCCTGATGGGAGTGAGGAGGTTGGAGTCAGTGGATCTGAGTCGGTGGGAGGGACAGTGATGGTGGAGGAGGTCTGTGAGGTAAGAGGGGGCCAGGTTATGGAGGGATTTGCAGGTGAGGAGGAGGACCTTGAATTGGATGCGGTATGGAACATGAAGCCAGTGGAGTTGTTTGAGGACGGGGGTGATGTGATCTCTGGAGCGGGTGTGGGTGAGAAGGCGGGCGGCGGAGATCTGGAAGTATTGTAGTTAAAGATGAGTGGAAGGGAGACCGAAGAGAAGGCTGTTGCACTCTACGCCTCATTGGGCTGAGACCACATTGGATGAGTGAGGATGGTCCTCTCTTTTTCTGTCTCAAAAAAATTATCTAATGTGACACAGACTAAAAGATAGAACTCTACTATTTTAGGGCCAGGAAATAGTGACATTGATTTTATTACATAGGTCCATCGTTCTTCTTTGAATTTACCCCAGCTTGAACAAAAAGTCAACATTTTCAGTAATACTTTCTGACTTGTGAGTCCACTTTTTTTGGTCTTTTTGACTGTTAAAACCAGCGTTTTTGTGGCAGAGTACTCAAAATAATAATTAAACATTCATGTGTGTCTTTGTTTTTAAACCAAAGAAATCCGTCTCTCCTCCTGGCCTCTCTGAAGTCCCATCAGAGAGCAGTTTATTAGCACTATCACATTTGTACAGCTACCTTCTCTTCGGGTGTACATACTCCACACACAGCAAAAGAACACAAATATATTCATCATCTGATTCATGAGTCGCTCCTGCAGTGATGAATAGATACACACTGACATCGCTGCTTCATCCCTGCCTTATGAGAACTCCTGTCAGCACTTTTGTATTTCCTCTCATCTGCTCTGGGACAAAAACACCAACTTTAAACTAGGGCTGTCAAAATTATCGCGTTAACGCACGTTAATTAAAAAATGTCATTAATCGCCTACAAAAAAAAAAAAAATCACTTGACGCATGCCCATGCATCCTATAATAATACTCAATGCCACGGACACGTGCGTGTGTGAGTCGGCAAAAGAGCAGGTAGGCCCTCTGGGAATCCAAGTTTTAAAAGAATACACTCGTTTCCTGTATGAACTCGGCGAGCTGAGCTGCGGGCGCTCTGGACAGCAGTTCCTCCAGCGGCTGTGATCGCGGCGAACGGCGCCGTAACATGATCATATCCAAGACCATACACGCACAGAACTTTTCTCTGCTTGTAGTGTGTGTCTTTGCGTAACTGGTGCACACAATATATACAGTGCTAAAGCTGGACTGCGGTCTCTTCCGTGTCTTCTCCCGAAGCGCACTCGCTAAATTAAAGCTGGGGTACCTAATTTTCCCTTCCACTACCAGTTCATGTTGGTTGTGCCCAAAAAGTTATGGTGTGAACAAATCAAACAGATTTACTGACATTCTGCCTCAGAATGTCGGTAAATGTCCCTCATCTGTTTTAAATGTCCCTCATCTGTAACAAACAATAGTTTTGGTCTGAGTCTAAACAGAAAGACAGAATGTAATGTTACTGCCATTTTATTTTATAATACACAAATACAGTATGTACACTGTCATCTATCTTTCCATTCAAACAACTATTTACAGAAAAATATGGCATCATTTTGCCGATAATTTGAAATATGATGAATTAATTTTTAAGCTGTAATTAACTTGATAATGTTAATGTCAGTGCCCAGAGTCAGAACTAAACATGGAGATGGCTGCTTTTCAGATTCATGCTGCTAAAATCTGGAACAGTCTTCCTGAAGATGTGAGACAGGCCTCCTCTCTGACAATGTTTAAAACCAGGTTAAAGACGGTTCTGTTTAGCTGTGCATACAACTGAGGGATTTTATATTTGTATCTTTTTTTTAATGTACTGTGATTATTTAATGCTTTCTTGTTTTGTTCAGCACTTTGAATTGCCTTGTGTATGAATTGTGCTATACAAATAAACTTGCCATAAAAAAATGTAATAGTTTGACAGCCCTACCGTACTTTAAACACCATGAAAGATTTACAGTCATAAACAGTAATAAGCACAAAGTGAGTCAAGAATGCGTTGCACTCTTCAGGCAAATGTATGAATTTATTTTTGTACAGAACTAAAATCACAATTAAATTCTCGGGGGACTTACCAGAATTGTTGATATGAAGCTTTAGCGGAAATTCAGAGTGGAAGACCTGAGAACCCAGCTCTGGGCGCTCAGTTCTCCTGCTGTTGCCCACAGCAACAGCATTCAGTCAATCACACTCAGCTGCAGCGCCACATGCAAATCCTCACCTGCAGCAACCAAGCACTGCCTGCTTCAGCTTCATATCACGCGGAAGCTCCATCCAAGCAGCAGCTTCATTCATGCTGCAACCATCCTCCTCCCCATCTCTTTCATCCTTCTCCTAGCTACCACCACCAGGGTCGAGGCCCCGGGGGATTTCATCTCATAATCTCTTTCACCTTCTGCAATCGTGCAGTGCTCTGTCGGGGTCTAAGCGCCAAATCCCAACCACATTCTGTTCAGCACAATACATGTAATCTTGAGAGTGTCAATGGGGCTAAAAATAATTTTGGATTTTTTGTTGTTGTGTGATGTGTTCTGAAACATGTTCCGCTTGTTCTTAACTAAGAAAGAACAATCCAAACCACTTTTAGCACCCATTAAATTTTCATTAATTCATCATTTCATCATGTTTTTTCAGCAGAGTAAGACAGGTTGAGTTGACAAAGAACATGAACCTATAAAGCATGTTTTAGTGCTCTTCCAAACCTGTGTCATCTCCATGTTCTAGTTTTGGGCAGTTCACTTACCTTTGCAAACGTGTGGGCGACTGTTTAATTAATGCCGAGGCTCTTCTTCAATTAAATACACTTTAATTAACAAGCGTGTAGCACGGATCGACCGCCCACCACTCACCCCCTCACCCAGCCCTAGTGCGAGTGTGGCACCGGCAGATAAACACTTTTGCACTAATGAAAAATTGATTGCATAGATTCTTTGGGAAGGAAAGGTCTCTCTTTGGGAAGGAGCGCTTAATATTCTACACTGTTGGCCTGACTTCATCAACCGTCCAAGGTCTTTCATTCGAAGGAGATTTATACTTTTAGAGAGTGGGCTGTGGGAATGGGAGTGGACACACGAGTGCTGGGTAAGTGTGTACTAGTGTTTTTTAAGCTGAATTACAGGATTTTCAAATGAGGAGGAAATAAAGTTCAAAGTCTCACCAAAGTCTCCCTTTGGTATCGACAGCATTTACAAGTGAAGCAAAACTGCCCTGCTAAAGTGGATTGAAATGAATGGCTGTGCTTTCAATACAAAGGCCTGATACTCCTTACTATAGGTTGTGTTTTTATTGATATATCACATACAATCACATAATACAGTCCCTCTAGGATTTTGTCAATGTGATGTTGGAATCAATGTTTATTTGTAGCTCACCTTTCCTGCACAGGGCAACACAAAGCGCTTCACAGTCCACACCACACAAACCATCACATAAAACAAACCCAAAAATCACCATTAAAATCACGCAGGTTATTAAAAACACAATTAAAATCACACAGGTTATTAAAAACACAATTAAAATCACACAGGTTATTAAAAACACAATTAAAATCACACAGATTATTAAAACCATTAAAATTATTCAGGTAAATAAAAACATTAAAACACTAAGATCACACAAGGGATTCAAATATGAATTAACCACAGGGCATTAGAAATAGAGCTACAATCCTTCTGTTGTATGCAAATGTTGTTAAGTATTACAGTATTACAGATTTTCCACAGAAATATTTTAACACAGTATTTTCAGCCATTTAAAATAGCTGATGAGACTATTTACCTTGTAATGTCATGTTTTGGAATGTGAAAAAGGATCGTTGGTAGAAAGTATAATATACTTTGTGCCTCTAACTCCCTATGCTACAACCAGAGAATAAGAACATTACGGACCGCAACCACAGACATGTGAAGAACTTAAAATCACTTGATAAATTACCAAAATAAATGTATGAGCAATACTTTTGTTTTAAAAGGCAGAAAATTGCACTGAGCGTGACGTCACAGTGGTACAATGACATCATACTATTACAGGACGGAAGAGCATTACATTAGTGCCAGAACTTCCTGATATCATGGATGGGTTTACAAACAACTCCAGGTCTTTGACTGATAAGGAGCAATGTTGTAACATAGATAAAAGAGAAAAAGTACATTTGCATAATAGTTTAAATAGCTGTTTAGCTTTTTTCAGCTTTTTACTACATACAAGTTGTATCATAATACATAATTTAATTGAAAACTTGAGGTCATTGATTCCACTGTGTATGAAATTCAGGCAGTGAAAAGTGCTGAGTAGAGTCTGAGCCGCTCGTTCTCCTCCACTCACAGAACGAGCAGCGAACAGCCTGCGTCCTCTAGCCTCTACAGCGCTGCTTAACACTAGGGCTTCGACTTCAAAATTCGAATATAATTCTAAAATAAAAAATATATACATATTTGAACAAATATTAGACAACCCTTATAATTAGAAATTTATTTAATGACTGCAAATAAAATAGTTAGCTCCCAAAGGTTTCTCCGGGACGTGCTAGGCAGGTAACAGCTAAGCTAGCTAGCTGTTTCATGGTAACTTCCGGGTTTTTCGCGATCGGTTTTTGTCACTTTAAAACAGTATTTTTGTCATGAAAACGTTGACAGCAAATTCTGAAATCGTCCTTGCGTGTGTGTTAAGGATGTATATGTATACTGTATTGTCCGATTGACGTTTAATGGTGTTGATTGATAGATATGTAGTTGTTTATTGAGCGTGGCTAGCTCCGCTAGCTTCTCTACACAGACAAGTGTGCAGAAAAACTGCATGATGTAGTGACAGGCGCTGATAGCTTGTTGTACTTGCAGAGTAATGGCAGTATTTTACACACCTGAATTACAAACAAAGATTGCATTGGTGCTGCGGTCATTATTGGTTTGAGAGTTCTGTTATCAAGAAAAAATGATCGGAAGAATTGCATTCAAGTCAATGGAGTGCTGCCGCTGTGAGGAGCTGTATAATAAATTATAATTAAATATTAGAATATATTCTAATGTTTAAATTAATACATTCGGACGCGAAACTAATGGTATTCTTTTACTTATATATTGTGTTAGCAGTGCATTGCTTTAGTGCCATTTCATCAGTGATTTTTGCACAGCTTACAAGTTGCGCTAATGCTAATGTTAGCATATGTATCAGATCGCAAATAAAACTAGGTGGCTCCGTGTTATGAGAGCTTAGGGGAAATGAGAAGCCTGTGAGCGAGTTGGGGGGCGGTGCTAAACATTCAAACATTGCAGAAACGGGTATAGCGCCTTTAAGGCAAAAACACGGATGTAACATCTCTCTGTGATCTAGGACATATGCAGCAATTAGCTTCAGGATCTTTTCTAGATTCACTTCTCAGAATCAATTAATCATTTAGAAATGTTTTTTGGTTTACAGTTTAGACTGGGTAGCTCCTTCAGGAAGATTGTTCCAGATTTTAGGTGCATAGGTCTGGAATCCTGCCTCGCCATGTTTAGTCGCGACTCTAGGCACCAGCAGGAGGCCAGTCCCTGTGCTCCTCGTAGTCCAAGTCGGTTGATATGACACTAACATGTCACAGATGTTCTTTGGTGCGAGGCTGATAGGAAAATGTTGGGTGCCCCCGGCCATGTTCACAGTGCATTTCACGTGCAAATTCCCCTGATGCTACTGGCTGGTTAAATGATGGGTCAAATGCAGGTACCCAAAGAACTATATGGTGTTGTTTTGCGCCTTTTTAATTCAGTGAGGTAAAACTACATTGGTACTTTGATACACCCGTGCTACATCTGTTCTGCACACATGCACGGGGTGTGCTGATTCAAATCCATGTCTGGGGGACAGTCTGGAAAGTCCTCCCTAGTTATGTATAAAACAGTAATTGTTTGGAGTTCACCTTGAGCTGCTGTATTTTCAACCGGAGCTGGTTCAATATGCACTTTGATGCAAACTTTCCATTTTGATCCTGTTGTCGTGCGCAGAGATGGAAATGTCAGATTCTGCTTCCTGCAGGTTTGCACAGCAATTCTCTGAACACTTTATTAAGCCGAACTCAGATATGTTCACAGATTTCTTGACAACATGCTGTTACGAATATGGACAAGTCTATTAGTCCATGTTTGTAACATCACTTCTGTTTTTGGGCAATATAAAGTATTCATGTTTTGTTTTTTTTGTAGTAGCATATATTCTATTTTTTTATAAGTTAAAGATTAAGAGATCCTTTATTCGTCCCACAGTGGGGAAATGTCCATATTGCGCTCTTCTTGTTTCACAGTCCATCCTATGCACATGTGTGATAATAATTTGAGCGATACACCATACAACGCTCAATATTTGTGAGATTATAGCCAATTCTTGCATAGAGGTGAAGCTGCCCCTGCCCGCACTGTGACGGGCTGGGGCAGGCGGGAAAAAGTTTATTCTCGGACATGAGAATAAACTTTTTCCAACAATGGCAATCCGACACATCGACCCCTATATCCTCGATCCAGAATCAGAACCTAATTATCTATCTCACAGAAGTATATGTACGAGTTTGTAGCACATACAGATCGGGGCTCCGTGTTAGCATCTTTTATCGTTGGAATAACACTGGTTTCCAGACCAGCTTTTGAGTGTGTCCAGTTCCATGGTAACTGTAGTTCTGGAACAGTTTTAAGCGTGTAATATGGCACCTTTAAGCAATAATTCAAATCAAAACTCTAAAATCCATAGACTGCACATCCATAATTGCTACCACTCCAAGAACTTGAGCTCTTCTGTAGTGTTTCTCAGTCAAACACATACAGTATCAAAAGCCTCTCCAGCTGTCCACACTCCTTCCATTGGAACCCCCGTGGCTTGTTTAGCATTAGCTTTACCTTGATTCTGACTGATTATCTTAGCCACCCGCAGAGCCTTGAATATTCTTTTGGAACGTGTTTCTGATGCTACAACACGCTGATCAGATGTGTTGAAGAGTAAGGACATAAGATCCTCTTCAGATCTATAGCTGCGCTTCTCTCTGCCAAGATGCTAATCAGCTTACGTTTGCTCCACAGCACTTGTGTGTGGGACGGACTGAGGAACACAGAAGTGCATATTTAGCCTCATCTGATGCTCAATCTGTCGTTTAATAATTGCGCATTGTCATTAGACTTCAGTAGATTGCCATTTGACGTCTTGGTACACAGCTACAGTGTGTAGTTCATCTGCTTTTCTGCTGTGGTCAAAGCCCGTCGATCAGGCTGATTTTCTCTCTTGATCGGTAATTTTTTCTAACATGTAATACTGATCATCTTTCTCCGATGGTTCATTTTTTGTTATGAAATGTTCAAATAATAAAAAGCTCTGCAATCCATGTTGTGTAGTTCCTGGCTATAAAACAGTTTGGATCTATCAAATGCATTTTGGCCCTCTGTCACATCTATATTTCCGCTTTTTCAGACAGCAAGGTGGAAGAATCCATCAGGTTATTTTTAGTTTTCCCTAACTGACTCTTTCAGTTATGGAAAAACAATGTGTTACTCATACATTAAAAAGTTAGACACCCTAGCTTTAATTAAGCCTCTTGAAAGGGGAAAAAGTCCCTCATATTAACTGATTGAAATGCATCAGAATGTTGTTGATCAACTAATGTCTCAGCAAATTCCCCCGCATCCATGTCGATACAGATCCATGATTCACGAAGGCCGACCAATCAACTGTGCATAAGAAGAAGACTGTGTTTGCTAACTAACTCAGTAGCCCCTCTTCAATGTAATATTGAGAATGTTTGCACAAGTTGTTTACCAAAGCAGACTTCACAACAAGTCTCTACAAGTGTTTTCTGTTCAACTTTCTGGCCTGTTAAAACCACAGGAGACACAGCTTTTTCAGCAGAGATCCAAGCAATTGTGCCTCCTTCAAAAGAAGCTCACAGAAAAGAAAAGCCTTTCAGATATTACAAAAGCCTCTGTCCCGGCGGTTGTGTTTGGTGTTTGTTTAGAAGAACAGGACTGATGGGTGTGGCTCATCCCCCTGGTGGATAAACTCTGTCACAGCATTGTGAAGTCAAAAAATTGTTTTATTTTCCAGAGTAAGGCACGGTTGAGTTTAATTTGGTAAATGTAGGATTTATCTTTGCAAGCAAGGAACCTAACCCAATTGTTGGACAAATTACTCTCTAATCATGATGGATACAATTTCCAAATAAAACAATTACAAACAATTGAGCTTTTTTTCTGCACAATGGAAAAAGTGTCTTCTTGACAAAAATGGAAAGTTTTTTAGCAACTGTTGTGACAATGTGGCCCTTTAATGCAAAGAATATTTGAATATTTAGTTACATCTAGACAAAAAATGTATGTATTTTATGCAAGTATTATTTATTTTGGGAAAATAAAATGTCAGTATATATATTGTCATTGCAGTCCTGGACACCACTGTAGCAGCTAAACTGCACTATATATTAATTGTTAAGATTTTTACGAAACAAGCAGCTTATTAGAAAACAACACTTGTCTGAGACTTGTTATGTATATTCTACTGTGTAAAGTTTGTCCAATCCGCTCTGTTTGTTTGCAGAGGTGTGCGTGGTGGACTGCGGCCCGCGTGGCTCCTGCATCAGCGGCGTGTGCCAGTGCGAGGAGGGCTGGGCGGGACCCGAGTGCGAGCTGAGAGACTGTCACCCACGATGCATTGACCATGGAGTGTGCCGCGAGGGCAAGTGTGACTGCCACCAGGGCTGGACCGGGGAGCACTGCACCATCGGTGAGAGAGGGGGCACGCCCACAAACGAACATACACACACACCCAAATATGTACAAACACAAACATACACGCGAGGGCAATTGTAACTACCACCTGGGCCGGAGAGCACTACACAATCGGTAGGAGAGGGGCTGCACACGCACACAAACATACACACACACACACATGCAAGCACACACGCAAAAATGAATGCAAGGGCAAGATTGACTGCTACTAGGGCTGGACCAAGGTGCATAAATACACACTCAAGCACACACATGAGGGTAACAAACATAGATGCGCATAGACAAGCATATAGACTGCGCTACTGCAACGGCCGAAGTCATCACAATCTAGACTTTAAAGCAATGGTTCACAACTGGTTGGTGGGGACTCAAAAGTGGGTTGCGAGATGATTTAAAAAAATATATGTAATACTGTAGGCCCACTGCAAACAGAGTCATCAAAAATTAAGTACAATTCTTAAAATATCTCTTGTTTGTCTCTAGCAATTTAATGTAAATAAATGAGTCCATAAAGAGTTTTGGCTAGCAAGACGTATTCATAGTCTGTTGGAGATTTGTTTTTATGAATTTAGCTTACTATTATTCAATGCTTAAAACATAATAAACATTTAACCTATTTTATATAATAAATTCATTACTCATTTTAGAACTGAATTTGGCATGGTGTTGTAAATTGATGACTCTGCTCCAGTTGGAAACCCTTGGCTTAAAGCGCATGTAGGAAATGTTTGAACCACTTGGGCTAATACGGCTAGCTTGGGCCAAGTCTTGCTGATATGGCTACCTTGGACTAATGGTGGTTGTGTCTCTTGATTAGCCCAAGAGAGACAATCGAGAATCTGCCCACTGCACTACTTCTCTTACGAGAATATACGTAAAAGTAAATATTTTTGAAAAACTATGATTGTTCCAATAAAAAAGAATTCTGGAACCGCCATTTTCTCCAGTTCCGCCATTTTCTCCAATCCGGAAAAAAGTATAATCTCAAGAACTAATTTACCCCTGCAGGCATATACAGACTGCGCTACTGCGGAGACCGAAGACGTCACAATTGTCAAAGTTCAAAGCAATGGTTCACATCTGGTTGGTGGGGACTCAAAATAAGCAGAACATAGAAATTTTAACAAACTACAGTTTTTGGAAATTTATGGAGAAATACAATGCAGATTAGGACAGATTATCATCAGATCATTATTTATCCCCACCGCTGTCAAATTGTACAATAAGTCACTTAATGATGACCTGCACTGCAAACTTTTCACCGCTATAGTCTCTTTTTAATGCACACAATATACCTTTAATCTTATCTTTTGTTTTACCTCTTAACATGTCTGCACATTTCCTGTTGTTTGCACATTTACGTTCTATTCGCACACTATTTTCAATAATTGATCTTATTGAAGCCAAATGTAACATGTACATTTCTCCATTGTGAGATCAATAAAGCGTAATCTTATCTTATCAGATACTTATTTTGTGAATATAGGTTTGAGGAAAGTTCCACTAGCCTTGGGACAAAAATATATCAAAAACTTGGTCCTGCCTGCAATATTGAACTTTTGAATTTTTCGTGTGTAAAAAAACTAGTGCTGAGGAAAATGGTGGTTCCAAAGGAAGGTATTTCATCATACACTTTTATGATGATACATGATGAGCTTAACCTCTGCAAACACTTGGCAGAAGCGGTGTTTTGCCAATGGATACAACAGAAATAAACTACAATAGAGATAGGATATTTTCATTTCTTCTGAGTCAGCCCAAAGTCTTTAGTGCAATAGTTTGGCTCTCCTGATTCTCCTGACTTAATATTTCCTATCATGTTATAATAAAAGCCAAACATGCACAAATGAGGTGATTCAGAAACCAACGCACACACGTTATTATGAGATGTGAATAACTTGTTTTGTGATTTTTGTTCTTGTTCTGTTTGTTCCTCTGTCTTCTGTCTCATATCTGCTCTACTTTACAGGTAATGAAAAATGGCGTAAAAACACATATTGTGTATAAAGCACTTTCATATCTCTTTTTAAGGATTGAAGTAAAGCCTCTGTCACCTTTTGTTTTCCTTACATGCATATTTAGTGCAACACACACAGCTTTAACTGTTGTAACTACAGTAACAAGGCAAACTGCAACATTTTTGGTTTATTATGGCGTTATAAGCCTACTTAAACGTACTTACAATTATGTCAGTCCAAACATGCAAGCACAAGCCGCAGTAGTATTTTAATTATGTACACTATACATATACTGTACAGTATGTACTTTGTACTGTTTGGAATTTCTTCAGTAATAGCTAAAATTAGTTCTGTAGGTATCTCAAAAAGTCCATACATGATAATATTAAATATTAGAGTTGTCAATATGCAACAATAAAAAAGTGATTTAATTAAGAAGCATTGATCTTTGAGTACATATAGACTGGCCAAAAGAATACCCTTTTGCAATATTGTTGTTGGCCCTGTCCTGACAAAGACAAAACAGTGTATTGTGCTGAATTTGTATTGTGTAAAGATATACCAACTCAAAAAGTACACAAAAAGTCACAAAAATCCAATTCACCTGAGCCCTGTGTAATATACGTGCTGGGCCTCTGACAGGAAACACCAAATCAGACAAAGACACAGCACAGACAGAAAAGAGGAAGCATTTCACATGGACTTCTGATGCAAACAGAGATTTGAATTACTCTGTGGTAGATATATTTATATATATTCTCTTCATGACATATGGCAGCAGAGAAGCCTTGATCCTGCCGTAAACATGGTATTTGAGATCAGTACAGGACACAGAGTGACCGTAAAGCTGCAGCAGTGATGTCATCATATTGAACAAGTTCTATATTTGGCATAAACACATAAACATTAGATGTGTATACAATGGTTTCAAAAGTGTCCACTCTAGGTTTCAAAAATTTTCATTTTCAGTGTGTGGATTCATCGGCTCTGTGTGAACGAGAGCTAATTTAGACAAACTACTTCTATGATATGACTCAAATTGTCTCTGTGCATTAGAATAGAAAATACATGAATTGAAGTAATGATCAACAATATCACCTTGTGGTTGAAGTTGCACATTACATTCTGCTTGTTTAAATAAACAACAAACATATTGCTCTGAAAGGAGTTCATTGCATAAAGCAGGGCTATCACACATGCTAAACCTTTTTGTGGCCCGCAAAAGGATTTATCCAAATCTCTAACATATTTTTTGAGGGGGATTGGGGTTTAAGGTTTTAGGGTTTCAGGGTTTCAGGATTTTCCATAACATTGTGTGTGTTCTCTTGCAGCTGCAGCATCTTCTCTCCTCTTATTCTCCTCTTCCTCTCCCCCCCTCGTTCATATATCCAGGCTGCCGTGTTAGTCCAGGGCAAGTGTTTAGGGATGTGGCTGGAACTGCCCTTAACGAGCTTAACGAGAGGCCTTCCCTTTGGCCCCTATCACAGGTCGCATGCATTAACCCCGCCCTCAGCTCCATTCCCCAGTGTCACATCCTCAGAGCAAAGATGAGAATAATACTCAGTATGTACAGGATCTACCATTAGTGTGAACTGGAGAAAGTCACTCACAAGAATGACAAAAATGTCTATAGCTTGAATTAGAAATAGCGGTTTTCATATTTTGAAGAACACATTTGAATCACTATTTGTGTTATTAATATTTTTAACCTTAAACATAATTATAAGAATATTCACTCATTGGCTTCTCTTGTGGTCGAAATGGGACATTCCATTGAATCTAACACAATTTAAGCATAATTTGAACAAAAGCAATGCTTCTTTTAAAAGTTTTTCTAGTCTTCCCCCTGACAGAAACTTCACCTCATCCCTGACAGAGACTTCACCATGTGACAGCAGCCTCACTGTGCAAAAAAAAAAAAAAGTCATACTATACTCGGAATCATGCTGTCCTAGAGCTGCTTACAACTACACGATTGCAACATAATATGTTTAAAGCCCACAACAACACATATAGCGCCTATAGCCAAGGACTTTATCCAGCTGAGGCCGCAGCCCTGCAGCAGCTTGTGAGTCACAAACAGAAGAGTGAGCCAGGTGTTTGGATTGGACATGGAGCACTTTTGAATTCCCATGATGCCCGGTGGAAGAAGCAGTTTCCGGTCCTGGAGAGCTTTAGAAACAAAGGCAGAGATGATTGCATATTCATTGATGCAAACAACATTTAGTGTTTAATCTTCTTTCACAAATGGAACTGCCACAATGCATTTTATTTGGCTGAGTAGACCTGGAAAAGCAAGTGTTTTATCGCAGGGAAGGAGAGCAACAATGCAGAGCTGCCCTATAGCTTGCTAAATTTAATGAAGGTCATTTTGACTAAAAGGTTGGGGGAACATGTCTGTGCCACTAGTTCCTATCAATGTATCCTATTAAACTCCAGAAAAAAAAAACATATTTATAGTCATTATGTGCAGTGTATAATCTCCTCTGCTCTTGTTTCAAACTGTGCTGCAGAATTACCACCTCTTTTTCTCCAGGAACCAGCCACTTCCTCCCGTCTGCTCCCTCTTAATCGTGTTACACGGTCACACGTGAATGAAGGACTTCCGTGGTCATTCCTTTGTGATGCGCACCTCTATCCTGTTTCAAATGAAGGCTTAGCGCTGTCAGGCTTCTGATTCAAACACCGCTCCATGTGCATAACAAGGGTCCATGCACAAACAGAATATGCAGATGCAAAGAGTAAAGCTGTAGTTCATTGTTTGGAGCTTAAAACTGCAAAAAATAGTTACACTAAAATTACTTGATTTCTGACCGGAAATCAGAATGTAAAGACTATCAACTTTGCAATGAGATGAAAACAGCTCAATTTCTAATGTGGACTCCCCCCACTTTGTATGTGTTTTCTTGTGCCAAAGCTTCTCTCTGGTGTTAGCCTGTTAGCAGGGATACTTTTTACTAACCTAAAGAAGAAATATTACACATTATTCTTGGCCATCAAACACTATCATGAAACAATTTACTTGGTTATATCATATTTTAAAATGTAAAATGATATCTTAGAAAAAAAATAGTGATACAGTATGGTAGATATGGTAAATAGTAAATGGTTTCCTCCTGTAATTCCGTATGCTACCACTTGTTTTTTTTCTAGCTGCAAAAACTGCCATGTGATTGGAAAGGTTGTAATTTTGACTTAAATTAGCCAAAAACTAAATTATGGGCAAGAAAACTGCGCAGCTCTTTGTTAGTATGATGTCATTCTACCACTATGACATCATACTATTAGAGGACTGAAAAAGGAGGGGTGGAGTTACACACAGTTACAAGTTGTTGATATTAGTATGGATTAATCTAAAAATAACTATTGAGCTGTTTTTGATGAGGGCAAATTATAATATGGGTGGAAGCTAAAACTACTTTAACCCTTGCCCTAGATCAGACTGTACAGGTTAATGTATATTGATGTTTATCAAATATTATGAATGAATGATGATTCTAATTATTGTATGTGTTGTTTAGTTAAATCACAAAGCCAACAGAAAAAACCCACATGACAGACTCCCATTTGAATGGCGATGAAGGCACCACAATAAGTGTGAGTGTATGAACAGTTAGATTTTGACTTCTGCCTCTAACATTATTAGCTAAGTTAGCTAATCACATTTTACAAAATATACCGTGGTATATTGCTACTGTAAGCATAAATGTATCCGGGATGCAAAGAACCCACAAACTGTCAATGTTTCAAGCTGCCCAAAAAGGAGTATGTTGTGGCCATATGGTGGAGACATAAATCTAACACAATTAAAGCATCGTCTTCCCCCTGATCTTCTAACTGTGACAGACAATCAACTCCACTACATCACTGAACCATTTCTCCTGTTTCTAACTGCAACATCTTATTCCACAAATGCTTTATAAAAGGACTTGGCCTGGTCTTCATGTGTCCTACTGTACCCTAATGAGTTTTTCCCATTTGCAGCGTGCAGCAGCGTGTCTTTTGTCTTCCTCTCCAAACAGGCTCTGTCCTTGTAGTTTCCATGTGCCTAACACTCCCTTGTATCTCCCATGTCTTATTCCTGTCTGCTCCCATCTCTCTCTCTTCTCCGGCTCCCTATCGGCTTACATATAGCCCTGGATTCTCGAGTATCAGGTAAAAAAATACAATTCGTTTTGCTTGAGAATGGTTTTTTTGTCTTTTGATCCAACATTTATTATGGGGATGCGCTGATCCGTGTTCCGTCTGCCATGCCACTGGGCCGACATCGCAGCGTGGATTAAATATTGTCCATGTATATTAACTCAAACGTTGGCACAAAGGCAGCCGCTGAGTATTACTATGGCCAATGTGAAGTCTGGAGCTTTGGGTGTCAAACTTTTTTAAAGGAGTCTGTGGAAAAATCCTATCTTGTTTTCTCAAATAGCTGTGATACCTGTTTATTCACTAGACTGTGAATGTGAGCTTCCCTCTTCGCCGACAAATTCTACTCAGAAAGTGAGAATGTGCTTGAGTCTGGAAGGATTTCACTTCCATTGGTATATGGTGCCTTTATCATCTAGTCTTCAAATGTATGTTTGATCCTAGTTCCATTTGTTCTATTGTTTTTGAAATGTGAACAATGATAACCAACAAAGTCAGTACCCTGGTAGAACATGGTTCAAAGGTTCTGTGAAAGTTTCTTTTGATGTTATACTGTAAAGGTTTCTCAAACTTCAATCTTAAATTGTAAAGCAAATGAAAAGCTTGCTTTATTCTGCGGTGAGTTGTGCTCTGCTAAGTATATTAAAAAGAGTATTGAAGCGTCGGATGCATATACACATTGTTACAATTACTAGTAGTAAACCTAGTTAGATTGTTCTAGTTTGTTGGTTCTTTTATTTATTATGCAGCACTGTGTTAACTCTTCCGTCTTGGAATTGTGCTACATAAATAAATTGGATATGGAAGTGATTGTCAGCCACCACATGTGTTGCTCGGCAGTGCGCGTACCTTTAACAAACTGGCACCTGATTGGTTTTGTGTTTGCTGTAAGACGCCCTTGGAATTCCAAATATGGAACTTGGCTCCAGAGTGGCTGCTGCAACCTTGCTTGTTTCAATTGGCTTCATTTTGTTGGAAACAAACTCGAGGAACGACATCACACACCAGGATGGAAAAGCATTTGTCCACAGATTAAGGTCAGCTTGTTTTGGTGCTATTGGACAAAACACTTCAGTTGTGTACATTAGTGTAGGTTTGTGAGCGGGACAAGTACATGGATTTAGGATCAAGATGGAAATAAACAGCACTTTGTGACAAAATATAAAGCTCTAAAGTTCCATACTTGACGCCCTTGACTCGCGTGTTGGTGCAAAGGCTCAGCATGAGCGCGGCCGGATCAGCGCCTCCCCGCTCTGTTCTCAAAGGTTCTGAGAAGTAAGTAGTCCCATGAAACCGGGTGAACGGCTCGCTCCTCTCGCACCTCCTGACGTTTAGCAGTAGCAACTGTTTCTACCTCTTTTGAACATGTCGGCAGGTGATTAGCTTGGCGGCAGCAGCAGACTTCGTTCGTCCACATTTTGTTCAAGTCAATGTTGTTTTGTCAGTCTTAGCACCGCAAGAGATAAGTAATTTTCTTTTCCAAATGTTTCCCTTCCCGCGGTTGTGTAAAAGGAGCGGTCAAGATAGGATATAAAGGTAATTGAACCACTATACTATATATACCCACGGGAGATTGTCACCGGCAATCCCCTCCTGCTCTCTGTTCCCTAGCACGGCGTTTATACACTTGTCCGTCCCAGTCGCCATGATGTTGTTCCCTTGTCTGATTCCTTCTCTGTGTCTGCTCAGATTAAACGCCCCCTAGTGGTGTGGTTTAGTTGTGTTTTTTCCACCCTCCACTACACAAGGAATGCCACCCAGCAGCGATTGCTCTGTTCTTTGTTAATGTATAAACTCGAGACCCCTTCTCCCTTTATTTACATACAGACGTCCCCTATCCTTTGATGTCCCTGTTTCTTCACATGAGTTATACTATGTATAAGCGCCGGACAGGCTATGTATAGAAGTACATGTGTTCTCTGGTGAAAACGCTGTATGCGTACGTCCTTGAAGGCACACTGTGGGAGAATTACATTAGCACAAGAAAGAGCTGCTCTGTGATCAGAGCCCTGGTTTAGTTTAGCGGTTGTTTCACCTATGCTAAAGGAGAATGCAATGAAGTCAACCATATCTTTAGTGTGAAACAAATATTATATTATATTAACAAAATACCAAAACCACATAATAAACAGTTTTGAAAAGGGATATGACATGATGTCAGTTGTGCAATAAAAGGGTTTCCAAAAGTCAAGAAATGGCACCGACTCTGTAGGGGTCATTAAAATCTGTTCTTATGTGATACATGCAAGAAGAGTGGATTGTCCTTTACACCTGATGACAATCAATTAACTGCAATGTTGTCTCCAGTAAACTCCAGAGTGAGACATTTTCTACACAACGGGTAAAAGGATTTATATAACCTTGTAGGTGAAGCAGATGTGTAGACTCTCTCTTCTGAGTGTGACACCGCCGCCAGCTAATATCTTAGTCTTAGAGTAGATTGTAGTCATCTGCCTCACTCAGGCTGCTGTGGTAGCAGTGTGTGCAGAGGACAGTCACAGACTTTGAGCGCTGCACTTGTGAGATCACTGCTGGGTGCAGTTGATAACTCAGCGTTTGTAAAAGAACGAGGATGAAGGGGACTAAAGAAGGCTGGGGGTCTTGTAGAAATAGGCCCCTGAGGTCATTCTGATATGCTCTCCTATCTTTTGCTTTAGAGTTCTTGCAGCCTATAGAGCTGTGTGAACTCATTTTGTTCTAACATATGTATTAACTTGACTGCAGTGGCTCTATTAATTCCAAATAAATAAGATGAGCTCAGACTGCACAGAGAGCTCTCAGAGCTGCCAGTTCTTTTACTGACCAAAGCCCAGAGCAGTTTCTTACCTAATGAATTTGTATGGCGTTAAAACCATATTGTTCACAGGCACAGGAGGGACAGATTCTCAGTGTTCAGTATAAACACCATGGCCAGACAATAAAATGGGCCAGTGTCTAGAGCATGGATGTGTTATATTACCTGGATATAGGGTATTGCTACCTTAAACCATCTCCAGCATGGACAAGGGGCCATTCGAGGCACTGCAGATGGGCTAGAAGGACATTTTTCCATGTAGACATTATTGTGTACTTGGATCGTCCTCAGCTGACAGGGAATCTGCAGCTTTCATGTCTGGTCTGTGAAAGGCAGTATATAAATAAAGATTAATTACTTACTTACTTACTTCACAAAGATCGGATTTTTTTTGTCATCCTGGTTTTCTATAAATCCACAGTTAGGTGTAACGCTCTCTCATCCCGCTTTAAACAGCAGTGCTTTGATTGGTTAGAACGCTCATGTGCAGTGAATGAGCGCCCGTCAACACCCATTAGAACGCTCACATGTTACACTGGTCCTGTAGATGTCAAACCACGGTGCACCTACTGCACAAGACTTGGAGAACTAGTGCTGGTCAAAATGCATCACCCCTGCTAATGTTTGGGACGTACATGGTACGAGCATGCGTTAATGAGCACTGGCCATTGATTTGAATGGGCATTGCAATCAGCAAAAAATCTTCCTAGTGTGTGTTTTGGGACGTACGAGGCAGATATATCGTTTTGCGTAAAGCCACATTCACTTCTGTGTGCTTTGCCTCAGCTGTGACTGATACTCATGTGAAACAACAACCTCCTCCCCCCTCCCTGGTCCTGTCAGAACTGTACTGTATGTCCTCCTATCATCTCTGATTGTCCCCCTTTGGAAGCCCCTCCACTTATGTCTGTAGTGCTGATGCGTACGCAGCGCGCTCTGTCTGACACGGACATGATGTGTTGACAGACGGCTGCCCGGGGCTGTGCAACAACAACGGGAGGTGTGTCCTGGACCAGAACGTGTGGCACTGCATCTGCCAGTCAGGCTGGAGGGGTCTGGGCTGCGACGTAGCTACGGAGACACTCTGCTCCGATGGGAAGGATAACGAGGGCGGTGAGTTGCAGAGATAGAGACGTGTGTGCTAACATATAGCGCAGGGAGAAGTAATGACAATGTGTATTCTAGAGAGTTAAATGCTGAAGTACTGCTAATGTACCTAAGAGAGGTGTTAGGAGATTCACCAGTATCCCTCATGGTCCATGAAAAGTTGAAGACATGTTTGAGTACCTGCTTTATCCTCCTATTTTGTGTGGTCGGAATATGTCCATTTTCTAACCTATTCCCAAACACATGTAAAGCTGAAATATGTGTCATGGTCATGAGACGTCAAGATCATTAACAGATTTTGAGTTTCTTCCACAAAGGGCTGGGCCCTGCCCTAAAAATAAGGAGGACCTCGGAGTAGAGCCACTGCTCAATCATGAACATATTTTCAACAACCTGCAGCAGTCAATAATGTAGCTGTCTCATTTTTTCCACAAAGTACTTAATTGACAATGCATTTTATAGATGTAAAAACGGATGTAATTAAATTTGAAATACATAAAAACTACCTCTGTCATTAAACTATTTACAAATGCATTACTAACGTTACATGACATTACATATACAGTACATGCAAGTATTTGTATTGTATTTCCACCCTCAAAAATTACTTCTCAACCGTTTCCGCAGCGCTCTAGTGTTAAAAAAATGGGGGAAATGTGCTTTGATGTGGTCTATGTGTTAGCAAAAACAAACAAAACAAATCAATCATACATAATACATCAGTGGGAAGGATATGCAAATGTGGCCACAGCAGATTCTCAAACAGCGTGCAGAGGAATGTACTGCGCATCGATTAGAAAGCACTTAACGAGGAGGTAAATGTGAGCCGTGAGCTCTTGCTGAGGTAAGATGTCGTCTATGTGTCTAATTATGAATGTGATGTCAGTATTCTAGGACACATGCAGTTGGGTCGTTATTCAATAATCCATTTAAAGGACATGTATGATACAAAATCTTCACCTTCGCGTAGGCCTAGAATAATAAATTGGTAAATATCATGGCACAGAGGCTTAAGGGGTACCACTTATGCCTCACAGCAAGAAGGTTCAGTCCCCGGGCCAAAACGTGCACTAAATGTAAAATCCTACAGTTCGGGGGCCTCATGTATAAACAAATGCGTGTACGCTTAGTGGCCAGTAGAGGCGCACATCACACAGACCTCTGAGTGATAAAAGCCTGCATCCTATCATGCATCGACAGCTGGTTATAAGGCCTAGGCACATGGCCCGGCCCTCTTTGCAAGACATGGAATTAAACCGGCCTTTGTAACACTGTGATGCAGTTCCTTTTTCTCTATTTAAAGAAGCTATACCCAATTTATTTTCTAATGACTTCATAAAAGTGCGTTTTACTAGATACAAGTTGTATTAAAATCCGTAATTTAATAAAAACTTGAGCTCATTGATTCAGCTTGTGTATGAATCAATGAGCTCAAGAACTATGAGCAAATAGCCTGCGTCCTCTAGCCTCTACAGCGCTGGTGGTAAACACAGCAGCATATTAGCAAAAAGTGGCTTCTTCCTCTGTCTGTAACTGCATGCACAGCAAAACAGCCTGAACGACTCAACAGTGAGGAAGAAAAGAGAAAACTAAAGCGAAAAAATTATCAAAGAAGAGATCAGGCCCTGGTGAACATAAGTTAGCTTACCGTTAGCTTACATGGTATCCTCTGGAGAGATCTTGACTATCTATGCTCGGACATTTGGACGCAAAACTAGCGGTAATCTTTCAGTTTTATATTTTGTTAGCAGCATGTTGCTTTTGTACCATTTCATCAGTGATTGTTGCACAGCTTACACAAAGTTGCGCTAATGCTAATGTTAGCATACATATCAGATTGCAAATAAAACTAGATAGCTGCGTGGGATGAGAGCGTAGGGGAAATGAGAAGCCTGCGAGCGTGTTGGGAGGCGGTGCTAAACATTCAAACTGAGAACAACCTAGGAGAAACAGGTATAGCTCCTTTAAACCACGTGAGAGATGCCAAAAGTTCATATATTTACATGGGTGGGGTGCAACACAGCTCCGGGTCTGCATTTGGTAGCAGTGTTTTTGTATCCTTTGACTCCTACACCTTTATCAAACATCACATTACATTTCCTCTTTTCCTATCTCCACGACTTAAAGCATAAGGCAGAGAAGTGACATAATACTCTTTACATTAGCAAAAGCCTCGAGCGTTATGATAATCTCTGGCCCTTGATAGACTCTTCATTTAGCGGAGTAGGTCTCGGTCAAATCAGGTCTGACACCTGGCCTGGGACTGGTCTTTAGAGCCCAGCCTTCAGCTCACATTAGTGCTGCTTTGTGCCATCGGGGAGCGCTGGTGCGTACCGTGGGCGCACACTCATCAGCAGAAAAGGAACATGAGTCTGTACACTGGGCCCTCTGCGAGTCCTGCTTTAAACTATTCTTTATCTGACCAACTGGAATGATAACAGTTGGTTACAATTGTGTTGTTCTGCCGTGGGTTTATTCAATGTGAAATATGTCTCTTATAAAGTTTCATAACAAAGCAAACATAACGATTACACATAAACATAAAGATAACACAAGATGAAGATACAAAGAAAGAGGTCACTCACTTGCAAACAGTTATTTCTGATCTGTGTTTTATAGATCTGATCTCATACATAATTATTCAACACATATTTGAAGGACACATTTTGTACAATTGGAAGCTAATATTTAGAAACTTTAAATGGAAAATGTTGCATTTCTTGGTTTTGTATTTAAAACAATATTACTAAAAGCTTCATGAACCACTCTCAAATCAACTTTGGATGAGTAAATACCTAGAGAAAACTTTGTTGTGATCTGTAAATGTTATAAAATGCAGGAGGGTCTAAGGACGGTGATGATCCAGGACATTTATGGACATTTTATTAACATGTATGGACATTGGTCATCCCGTTCACTATAGACCAATTTCTCCTGTTTGTTTGTTTTCATTGCATTTCCTGTGTTTTCTCTGATCTCTTGATGAATTAAAAACTTAGTTAAGTCCTCTGAGATGACTGCTGTTGTAATTTAAAACACTATTCAGCAGATTTAAATGTGCTTGTTTCATTTGCCAATCTGTCTGGGCTCCTCTCTCTGCAGATGGCCTGGTGGACTGCATGGACCCAGACTGCTGCTCTCAGATGGCTTGTCAGGGGCAGCCATACTGCCGCGGCTCGCCGGACCCCTCTATTATGGCGGCACAGCTCCAGAGCTCCGCCTCCTCACTACTACCCGCCTCCAAGGGCTTCTATGAGCGTGTGAGCTTCCTCATCGGCCCTGGAGGAAGCCATGTTATCAGCTTCGACAACCCCTTTAATGCCAGGTCAGAATCAGAATTACTATTGTTTTTTGTAGGTTTCAAATTATCATTTTTATTTTTTTTTCTGCCGAAAATTTCAAATTTTAAAAAACTATTGGAGCCAGACATTCATGTAAGTACACGGAGTTCAGATGAGTGATAGATCTCTATGAGGCAAGCCTAAAACTCTCTTGGAGCCTTGCTCATGATGGTTGAATTGCCCTTTAATTTTAGTATTCAAACTAGTCCTTGTTTTTTTATTACACAGACTTCCACCGTGTCATTTCCCAATCTATATATATAATATAATCCATTAAAAAAAGTTAACAAGGCTATTTTTCATCCGTTGTCCCTGGACAGATTTAAAATGTCAACCTAAAAGAAAACACAAACACAAAATAACAGTGCACATTTACCATTGATATACAATCAGTTAAAAGTTAGCGTTGACATGTCTGTTTTGTGATGAACCATGATTTGAGATGAGTTTTGAACAGATTGTATGAGGCCAGCTCTCTGATGTTTGATGGGACTGTGTTCCTGAGATGCCCTCACAGAGAAGGCACTCTGGCTGAAGGCGCTCTTCCGGAGTGGGATTACACAGTCCCTACGGGCGGCCCCCCTGGTTACCCTGTGTGTGGTGTTTCTGACCGTGATAAATTGATTGAGTGGAGGTGAAGATGAACCATGAATGATCTTGTAAATAAGACAGAGATTAGAGTATTTGATGAAATTTGTCCAATTTTGAAGGTGGTGTTTTTGCAAAATGGAACAGTGGTGAAATCTGTTTTTTGTCCAGTATCTTAAGTGTTTCCTTGTATAAAGATTCTATTGGTTTTAGGGATGTTTTGTTTGCCTGAGACCATGTGGTTAAGCAGTATGTAATGTGGGACAGAACCATAGAAAACATGAATAATCTTGCAGACTGAAGTGTTAAGTTGGATCTAATGAACCGGAAATTAGCTAGGTTGAACTTGACTTTAGTGGAAATGTTTTTTATGTGAGATTTGAATGTCAGCTTTGAGTCTATTGTTACTCCCAGATATTTGTATTCTATTTGTATTATTCTATTCTATTTGTATTCTATACTAGCTAAGGCTGGTGATATATAGAAGCTGTCCATGTACACCTCATGCCCTTTCCCAGTGTGCCGGGCAAGCAGCTGACGGACAATAATGTGTTGCTCCTAAATTGTCCTCATCAGTTGTATTTTTGCCACTGTAGAAGCACCACTCTATTACATAAATCACTCAAGACAAATGCTTTATAGCCATATTTATCAGGTTTTTTGGGGTTGAACTTCCCCTGAATGCAACTGTCATTTCATCCAAGGAAAGAACACATGATAGTGTTGGCCAAAACCTTTCAACAAGCCCCATGCTCAAGTGAAGTGACACTACATTTACCCATGCCCCCACGACCACGGCCCCTTCTTGGTGTTCAAAGAATGCTCCCCCCATCCACGTTGAGATGAAGCATCTGCTGTACTGTGGGCAGATTGTGGATTATGACGCGCTGTTTTGCCGTCACTACTACGTGCTTCAGTACTTCAAGTACTTCATCAACAGTAAAACAACCTCTTTTCATTGTGAATGAATGAAAAATTATCTTTCGCTATGTTCTGCTCTCGCTGCGCCTAAGGGTGTTATACAAACTCATTTTACTCAAAAACTTTTCATATAACCACGCCCACACATGCTGCTCATATTACAGGCACACATGTCTGCCATCTCCTGGTGAAAAGTATTAACAAGACTCGACGCCAGCCTGTTTTAGTGTTGCTTGCTTATTGCGACTTTGGTCCTTTAAAGGGTTAAAGGTAAAAGTCTTCACCGTTTTTTGTTCCACGCCATGGCGAATAACGCCTTCGTCACTCCACACGCTTAGACCTACAGATCTGAGACTCCATCCATCCATACATTTTCGTCCCCTTAATCCATTTCTGGGTTTGGGGGGTGGCAGTCAGAGCTGCACCCAGTACACAGAGCACCAGCCCCTCACTGATCCTCCTGCAGGTGGTGAGTCCACAGGAGCGATCTGAGACTCACTATCACTAATATTAGGTTATGGCCTGAACACAATGGCATCGAAATCATACACTCACAAACTCTAAAGTGCCACCTGTCTGTGATGGGGCATTTGTGCTTTGATCAACCCAAAAATCAGAGTATAATCTCTGAACTAAGACGACCAAAACATTACAAAACTTCCCACACCTGACCACTTGGGGCGCCCTGAAATATTTGAATTAGCCTTTTGCAGCAAAATGTTTGTCCGATGAGGCTAGAAAATAATTCACCAATACCATACCCTGAACATAACAATATGCAACACACAACTGTGAGTGCAACAGCACCACCTACAGGCAGTAGGTGGTTCATACTCGTCCTTGGTTTTTCATCACACAGACTTCTCCATCTGAACGGTATAAAGTTATATAATCCCTTAAGCAAAAATGTCATCACCGTTTTCATGCCAGGCAGCAGTGAATTTCACAAGGTTTTATGACATTAGGGCCGCAATACCCAACCTGACCACCGCTGGCGCACCCTTTTCTGAATAAAACACATTCTGAATTTGCTTGGGTTCTGTCCCTGCTGAGTATACTTGGTTAAATTCTGCACTGTGACTCACGCAGCTGGGGTTCGATTACAGGCTGGAAACTTTTGTGTTAAGGTTAGGGTTAGTTGGTTAGAGATTGTTTTATGCTCTATTTACATTATGACTGTTTCATAACTGTGGTAAACGTAATAGTGTGAAAACACACACTCAATATGAACTCTGGAGAGCCATGTACAGGATATTCCAATCTGCACTAAATTCGCAGGGTCAAATCTTTACTTCCATACGAGCAACATATTATACTATGCAGAGGGTGCATGTCCCATGGAAGACCACTAGGGGTGCACTGGATCCTTTAAATTTGCTTTTTTTGTGTGAAAATCTGGTCTGATCAGGCTGCAGATTTATTGGCAAGTACACCGCATGGCGCTTATGGGACTGGCTGTAAGCAACAGGAAGTCACAAACAGGTGAGCACGCTGTGGCGGGGTGCTGTTACACGTGTCATTGAGTGCTATGAGCCCAGAGAACACTCTGGGACCATGTAGGGCATGCTGTGAGCCCAGAGCACAATGTAAGTTCAGACCACGAGATTGGAACGAAACCAGACTATGTTCCGAAAGATGGTGCTGTGTTTTACTGGGTTTCCACCAGTGGGGGCGGGTCCCGGCTCAAAAGTGGCCAAAATAGCGGGCGCTGACATGCTTGCAATACCACACCAGGCCAGAGGGCTGGACCCGGAAATGGAATTATTCAATGCAAATGTACGTATCTCAAAATGTACGTATCTCAAAAACGTTGGATCTTGGCCCAAAGCTCCGTTCCACATGTGTGTCAATGCTGAGGGGAGTGAATTTTTTTGGATCAGTCTAGTTTACTTGCTGTGAATTTTTGAAGTCACTCGTTTAAATGAATGGGGCTAGTGCCGGCTGACGCATGCGCAGATGCGTTTGTTCACATTTTCCAGCCCGCTGCCATATTGAAAGACTCCATGAAAGCCCAATTTTTGGCCCATTAGTTAGAACGGCGGAGATAGGCGTGACATAGTCTATGGTTTACATCCTATCTCAACGTGTCATAGATCCTCTGAGCGCCCCCTACTGGCTCACGAGAGAACAAAGTCCTATTGCATATGTACAGACTCTCTTATCTCCTTCATGTGCTGTTGTTTGTCTGGGTGTGTGATGTCTCAACAGAGCCATTATAATAGTATTCTATTCTAAACCCATTCATTTACAAGCCCTAAACACAAATTCCCGTCCGAACAATTCATTTCACTGAAAATAAATGTGTCTTTTCAAAGGTCTGGGTCTTGCTTTACTGCTCCGCTCTGAATACACAATCGATGCTGAGACTCCATCTAAACCATCCGAGGTGCTTTTTAGCCGCTGACCGACAAGTGATTGCGGCTGTGTGCGCAGGGTTTGTGGAACATTTCCTCTGATAGTTTAATAGTAATCCCTATGTAAATATCATGCTTTGGTGAAAGTATAGAATGAGGAAGTCCCTCTCTCCCAGGCATTCATAATCTCTTCCTCATTGTCTACAGCTTACTGACGATTTCATGTCTGGCTCTGGCATTAGCTGGGCGCCCTCGAATAGTAATTTTATCTTGGTGTGGAAATAAGTTTTATATTCAGAAATATAGGCTGTGCAAATATGTCCAACCAAGATGGGGTGAAATGACGATGTCTCTTTCCAGACAAACAGCAGAAATACAGACCGACAACGGAATGCGACGGATGGAAACAAGCCTTCATGGCTAAATCTGGCATATTTACATGAATACATGTGGAATAATGTGCCCTATCTAAATGAAATGAGCAAATAAATAAATACATGCTTTTGGTTCCGTTTATTTAAATATCATTCTTCTATTTTGCCACTGTCTTTCTCAACATATTTCCACAACGTTATTGGGCATAAATTACACATTGATAGACATTCAGTCCAATAAATGGCTTGGACAGTTACACCAACTACACCTTCAAGGAGAACATGAATGGACGGTGCCCAAACTAAACATTTACTTGTGATATTTAGTGTGGTGTTAGCCAGGATATAATCAATCAATCAAGAAATCAAAAAGTTTATTTCAAGCAAACAATGTTGCTAGTAAACTCTTTAACATGGTTAAAAGCTCAAAGATTATATATTGTCCTGATATATGATCACGTTCATAGCTAGGCCACTGCTACAGCTAACCTCAACATTTGAATTTCCAGTGAGACAATAGTATCAAAAGTCAGCTTGTAAATTTGTACTTTGACTCAAATCTATCGGGGGTTGTGTTGGTGGTGTGTGGACTGAATAATGCAGGAGCATGACGGCTTCCAAACCACATGGATCTGATGTCTGACAGCGCAGAGATGGAACTGTTAGAGGTCATTCTTACAATCTCGTTTTTTCCACTTCACAAAAGCCCATTTCACGGTGCACTCCCGTTTCATAAGACCACGCAAACTTGTTCCCTCTACAGCGTGCAGAATAAAACAGGTGTTGTGATTCGACTCGATTTTTATTCTCAATTTTCACGTCCATTTCCCTGCACTCCACCCTCCTGTCAACCGGTACGTCCAAACACTAGCAGTCCCCCTCCTCAATATATGGGCTGCCTAGAGGGAGAAAAAATAAATCACATACATTTTCAGTAACCGGTTTAATACTAATAATAATAATAATGCATTGTTTTATATATAGAGCTTTTTTGGACAATAATGACAGACGCTTTGTCATTATTCATTCACTCCATAAACGGTGGTGATAAACTACTACTACTAATCTATATGTAAATTGAAATGATTTTTTTTCAATCAAATATTACTAAAAAAGAACAGAAAGAGTAACATTGCACCATTAATTTCTTCTATCTTCCTAAGTTGTAACAACTTCATTTTTGTGCTTGTTTCTTAAGAATGATTAAAATTGCAGATCGGCAGCGTCGCCTCTATAATTCTGCCCTGAAGGACACTATCTGCAATAGTAGCTTATCAGTGAATGAGTAGTGCACTGTACAGCCCTTCCATACCATTGTTTATCATTATTCCACCTCCTCATAGGTCAATGTCACCATAAACATCAGATATTTCAAAAATAAATAGTTTTTCATGATAAATGAAAAGGCAAAGCAATTTTAAAGTGGCCATCTAAACCATTATTTCATCCAGAATCTCATCAAGGCTTTGTCTCTTAAATAGCAACATCTTTGACCTGGAGAGGCAATTTATTTGAAGTATGTGTAATGTTTAGACATGGGCGGAGATAGGTGATAGGTCAAACAGACATTTCCCAGATCATTAAAGTCTATTTTGCATAATATACCCCCATTATTCATCTTAGTGTTTCAAATGAGCATGCATGGCAGCTCAACCGCCTCTCATAAAGACAAACAGACTGTTAGCGCCCTAAGTGGGTAAAAAAAGGATCAGTTAAGGTCGTCAATCCTTCATCCATGATTAAGACTGGACACGCAGGACACCCTTAACCCGTCCCATGATAAAGACTGGGGAACAAGACTGATTAGGATTTAGAGAAAAGAAAAGAGAGAGAGAAAATAACAGAACTCCCAAAGATTTTAATATTTTGTTTGTTTTTACCATGGGCTGTATATAGAGGTAATTAAGCAGTACTAGCTTTCTTTTGGTTGTCTTAAGCCCCAAAGGAGCCATACTGTTTCTGCAAGGTTTTAATGTTTAGCACCGCCCCTTAACTTGCTCATAGGCTTCTCATTTCCCCGATGCTCTCCTGCCACGGAGCCATCTAGTTTCATTTGCGATCTGATACGTATGCTAATATTAGCATGAGTGCAACTTCTTATAAGCTGTACAACAATCACCGATGAAATGGTACAAAAGCAACGCACAGCTAACAAAACATAACTGAAAGATTACCGCTAGTTTTGCGTCCGAATGTGGTCCGAGGCGGTCCAGCACCCGCAGGTCTCTCCCATTAACCGCAAGTCTCTCCAGAGGATACGATATAAGCTAGGGTTTGATTTCTTCTTTGCTTTTTTTTTCTTCTGTTTAGTTCCCTCTTCTCTTCCTCACTGTTGCGTCGTTTGGGCTGTTTTGCTGTATCTGTAGTATCAGCAAGAGGAGTTTTAGCCAATTCTGCTAACATGCTACTGTGTTTAGCAGCGCTGTAGAGCAGGGGTTCCCAAAGTTTTTAGCCCGCGACCCCCATCATAAATGCCCTGCTAACCCGCGACCCCCCCAACAGCCCTTTCGTCACATGAAATGAGCATGTATTTCCTTGATACGGAGTAACGCTTTCTAGAGACTCACGCCACTACCGAGCTGCACTGTCCAGCCCAAAAAAGGAGGCTTGCATATTTTTACTCATGTAGTGACACAGTGATGGGCTTGGTGGGCTCCCTCCTCAGCAGAAGTGGAGCGCATTTCTTGCGGCTCGCCCTCACTGTTCTCCTACCGCGGTAAAGTGGGCCGGCTTTCCGGAGTCAGCGGTAAAGAGGTCCGCACATTAAAAGCGGGCGGCCGCTTTCTGCTGTTACTTTATGCGGTTCATCCCCGCGGCTTCTCTTTCCAAAGTTACTGTCAGTAAAGGCATAAACCGGCCACCCGCTTTTAATGTGCGGACCTCTTTACCTTTGACTCCGAAAAGCCGGGCCTCTTTAACGCGCTGTCCTCCCTCCCTCCGCTGCCCTCTCTCCCTCCTCTGCCCTCTCTCCCTCCTCTGCCCTCTCTCCCTCCGCTGCCCTCTCTCCCTCCTCTGCCCTCTCTCCCTCCTCTGCCCTCTCTCCCTCCTTTGCCCTCTCTCCCTCTCTTCGCACCATCAGCCTGACCCCTGATACAAGTGACTTTTCTCCCCCTCCGGGTTTTTCTGTTGTGGATATTAACCACGTTTCATTTTAAAGCATTAATAATAAAGTATTATTTATTTGTAGCCTCCAAACACCTTTAGTTTTAGCAAACAACAGCAGGACACGCTTTGTCGCTGCGCATGATGTGAGCTGTGTTACGTGACGATTTTGATTGACGCTGCAATGACTGGGACAAAATTACTAACGTTATTAAAATATATTATAGTCTCCAAACACAATTTAACAAGTAGTCCTTTTGAAACAAATCAAATGCTAAATAAATATTTATGGGCTTTATATTTGCTCCAAAAAAAAAGATTTTTTTTTTTTGAGCAAAAAAAAACTTTTTTTTGTGTGTGGAAATCATCTTGCGACCCCCCCAGGGGTTCCCGCGACCCCCCGGGGGGTCGGGACCCCCACTTTGGGAACCACTGCTGTAGAGGCAAGAGGACGCAGTCTGTGCTGTGATTGGAGGAGAGCTAGCGTCATGCTAAGTCTAAATTCATACACAAGCTGAATCAATGAGCTAATTTAAATGATTTTTTTCATTTAAATTACTTTAATTTAGCGACTTTAGTTGCGTTTCAGGAGGAGACACTGCCACATCCTGCGGCTCCATAGTTCAGCTTCAGCGGCGTATTTGCGTGCACAGGTTATGCAACGGGTTATGCAAAGACACGCACAAAACATGCAGAGAACAGTTTTGTGCGTGTAAAGTCTTCGATTACGTTACCGCGGCGCCATTTGCTGTGTTGTTGTTAGAGGCTCACAGCCACTGGAGGTGGGAACCTGTCCAGAGCGGCCACAGCTGCCCCGGGTAAAAACGCTGCGACCATGGAGAAGGCAGACTTCAGTTCATAGCAAGCAACAGCAAGTGCCCCGCGATCATGCGTGTATTCTTTTAAAACTTGAATTCCCAGAGGGCCTACCTGCTCTGTCGTCATCTCAAATACATATGTGTCCACGGCATTCTGATTGATATTATGGGATACACGGGCGGGTCATTCGGACATGCGTTAAAAGCATAAAAAATATTTCAACACAATTAATGAAACATTTAATTAACATGCATTAACACGATCATTTTGACAGCCCTAGTTTTACATATAAAAAGACCTACGAAAGCAGAGGTCAGGAACCTTTTTAGCTGAGAGAGCCAACAAAGTCTCAAACTTTAAAATACAGATGTATTTCTGTGAGAGCCTTTTGTTAAAGAGAATGTTCATACTGAAAAAATCCAATACATAATATATTATTACTATTTATGCTTACTAAGATTTGTCTGAAAACCAGACCCTCTTGCCAAATCTGGCTCCCAAGCCAAAGGTTTCTGACCTCTGAATTAAAAGAATCATTATGTCATAGTGGACTCAGTGTAAAATACTTTTTTTATGATTAATTTTGTATGAATTATTTGTAAGTATAAAAAAACAATAGAACAGCAGGTGTATAAACCATATAGCCTATTGGATTCATGTTTTTTTTTTTTTTTCAAAGAATAATGGATTTTAAAATGTGGCTCCAGTACATATACTTTTCTTTAGCCGGGCTCTTTTGTCACTGTTATAAATGGCCCAGTGTGGCCCACTTGCGGCCATAACGTGACTATGTATGAGGCTGGCTTGTGTCTGATTCATGGATGCTGCACACAAACAGGAAAGGCGCTCTGGAGGTGGACAGGCCTTGGACCAGCGGCCGCTCTGTTTTCCAGAGGGGATGTTAGACCAGTGAAATTGAAAGAGTAATGTTCCTTCATGCAGGGCTAACTACCACAGTGATGCCCCAAAGAAAGTCTTTAACCTGGGCTGCCGCACTGCCACTGCTCTGCTTACCAACAGGGGTCCAATACCAAGCTGCTGCAGGGGTGGGGCATGGAGACCATTGTACAACCGAAAAACAGCTAGAGAATATATTTAGACTATTTAGGGCTCCTAAATCAGATTTTAAAATGGTCTTGCTTCAAAAAGAGTTGCTTTTGTTCCATCCACATGAGTAAAATATTTATTTATATCCATTTCTGGTTTGGGGGGTGGCGGTCAGAGCTGCACCCAGTACAAAGAGCAGCAGCCATTGTTTATGTAGTATGTTATATAATTTCACATTAAATCATTTCACATTCAATAATATGATTTCAAGTTTATGTTTAAGTGACAACATATGTCTTCTATGTGTCCCCTTGTCATTCTCAGATAATGTATGTTTCACTTATCACCACCTATCTCCATCCATTTCTCTTGCTGGGATTCCCATAAGCTCCAGGTCAAAAAGTTGGGTAAATGGTGTAAATGGTGTTTTCCTTTGTGTGGGTCCGCCTGCGGCACCGGCTCTGTGCAGTTGTGAATCCTGGACAAAAGTGCGTCTCACTGACACATTTTGCAAAGTGTCACATCAGCTGTCGGACCAGTTGTGATGCCATGTCTGTTAGTACGTAATTCTTCATGACAAGTCAATGGCAGGGTTATTTTGCATCACCGTCAGGAATAATCCAAATAAGCAGATCTGTGGCTGGTGTTTTTCACAGCAGAAATACACATGACTCTGTTTGCAAAGATGACATAACACTACAAATCAGACATTTATAGTGAGCATCAGTGTTGGGCACGTTACTTTGAAAAAGTAATTAGTTATAGTTACTAGTTACTTCTCCCAAAAAGTAACTGAGTTACTAACTGAGTTACTCCACTATAAAAATAACTAGTTACCAGTAAAAGTAACTATTTCGTTACTTTTTGGTTTGTCGTGGTACCGAGCTTTAGCTGGTTGTAATTTAGGATAACTTCTAAGTAGATTATTTGTTGCAAAAACGCTACCCTATTTTATTATAGGGAACTGTCCTGCAAGGCGCACAGGTAAGTGATAATAAGTCAGGCCAAGGTTCCATTTAAATTACATTGCATTTATTTTTATACATTGACCAAACAAAACACATTATAAAACTTGCAATTGAAAGAGACTATTTTAAAACAATTAATTCTGCATACACACACGACCCCTCCGTTCAGCAGCCCTCGCGCCTGAAAGACCAGAACTAGGAAAAATACAGTGCGCGCTGAGCGTGGCTGGATCTACAGCTGCTGGAATAATGTGAATGGGGCAATAGAGGCGGTGGGGAGCAGAATAGATTATTAGAGGGAAGTAGCAGCACAGAGAAAGGACAATAAGACCGCAACAAGGTGGAAAAGTGGGCAAAGCAGCAGATGTCACGTGTCCCAGACGCTGCAGACCGCCGCTGACACCGCTACTATGCAACACACAATCAAGCCGTGTAAAATAAGCGGTGTGGGGCTGCGGTCCTGCAGCAGCGCTGGGACTGGAGAGAGGAGCAAACTCACAAGGCCCAGCAGGGCGTGTGGGCAAACAGTTCATTGTGTGACTTGAGTAACGTGCAGTAACGGGGAGTCGGCAATGATAACGGCATTATAGTTACAGTCAAAGTAATTAGTTAGATTACTCGTTACTGAAAAAAGTAACGCTGTTTATTTCAACGCCGTTATTCCCATCACTGGTGAGCATAGACATCTTCAAATAGCAGACCTGTGTTGAGTAAGACAACCCTGAGCAACTAGTTGGCATGTTGTTAGGACCCGTGTCGGCTTTTTACCACGGGGAAGACAGGAGGATGTCAAAACAAATTTACTAAGTCTTCTAAACAATACCTGGGTGTGTTAGTTGTAAAAAATAGCAAGACAACCCATAGTGTGGTGAGTATTTATCGTATGTGGGTGTGTGTGTGTGTGTTTGTTTCAAGTAGATTCTATTTGCTAATGTGGTAAGAAAAACTTTATATCAAACTGTATGTTCCTAATGTTGCTTATTTCTTCAAATCAGTGACATATCGGAGGTCACAGAAACCTCCTACACTTCTTGCATCTAGAATTAGTTCAAATGATGTTAAAGCTGCACTAACTGACTTTGAGAAATGTTCAGATGTGAGCGGTGAGCTCGCTCTTTTTGCTCGCCCTCCCCCCAGCCTGCGCTCACATGCGAGCTATTTGTTTACAGAGTCTCACATAATGGATGCTCATTTGAACGTGGATGGCGTGACCATAGAATGATTCGCGGAGGAACGAGACTTTCTTTTGGATGGCTGTTTCGCTGTGTAGTAACCGGTAATGAAGTTTCAGGTTAGCCTCCGCCGCTTGTTTACCTCAGCTGTCTGTGCTAACAAGAGACCTGTGGCTTTTCTCAAGAAAGTGGGGGCCAGTGGTCCGCTGTGATTGGTCACAATCGGGACCCGAAACACATCCTCTTTCTTGTTTCACAAAAACTCGATCTAAAATTAAATGACGCGCCAGCACAAATCTGTGCTACTTTTTCTTCAAAAGGATGTATATCCCAATGCACTGCATGGATATGGATTTAATTTTCGTAATGAATTAAAAAATGAAGTCAGTTAGTGCAGCTTTAAGAAACACTTTCTTCTTTCATTTCTGCGTCATACATCCCCAACAAGTTGAAATTATTGATGCCTTTCATAGTGCATGTTGTTTTTTCGCATAAATCTCTGGACGAGCCTTTGAGAAAACACATGTGCCCTGATTTTGTGTCGGATAAAACAAATATAACATTCTCTACACTTTATGCAGTCTGCTATAAATCCCTGCATTTTGCTCAGGCCCGTTTTCCTCCCGGTGTCATAAATTACTTTGCCTTAAGAGCTAAAGTTGGCTTTGTGTGCCACGTCCTGTCTTTGCATAATAGCTTGCATAACAGCATATTTATTAGAAATGGGCTCAAGTCTGAATTCAAGCACACCCATTTATATTTCCTAGAGGAATAAAGAAACGCTGCAATAAACGTTCAAGATGGTGCGCACGATACAGACGACGGCCTAGTGTTTCCTGTGGCTCATTTACTTGAATTATGTCTTTTTAAATGGAGTAAACCGAGACACAGAAGCAGTGCTCGGCAGATGTTTCATGAACACCTGCTACTGAGGTACAGGAAACCTAGGGATGAGAGGTGGTCCTATAGCACAGGGTTTCCCACAGTTTTTATTCCACGACCCCCAGATTCAGATTCAGATTCATTTATTATGCCATTTGCAGTAACACCACATTGGAATACATTTGTATGAGTTCCCAGTGTGCACAGGACAAGTACAGACACAAAACAACATTAAAAGACAAAAATAAAACACATTTTAAAAAACAGTAAACAAATGTCACCGTGAAGTTGACCAACTTAAAACAGATCTGTACGAGTGCAAAAAAAAAAAAACATTAAAGTGCTCTATTCAGACTGTTAACCGCTCGTGGAAAAAAACTATTTGCATAACGAGATGTCCTGCATCTCAGGGAACAGTATCTTCTGCCAGAGGGAAGAAGCTGGAACAAGGCTTTTCCTGGGTGGCCAGAAGAGTCATTGATAATTCTCAGGGCACTGTTAAAAAGTCTGGATTGATAAAGAGCCTCCAGGACAGGAAGTTCACAGCCCACAGTCCTCTTAGCAGAGCGGAGCACCTTGTTTAAAGCTCTCTTTTCTTTATCTGTGATGTTACCGAACCACACAGACACAGAACCAACAAGTAAACTCTCAATGGTGCAGCGATAAAAGTTCAGCAGAATCTTAGAGTTAGTGGTAAATTCTCTAAGTTTCCGCAGGAAGTAGAGACGCTGACGAGCTTTCTTAACGACTCGGTCAGTGTTTTTAACCCATTTCAGGTCATTAGACAGAGTTAGACCCAGAAACTTACACTCCTCTACAATCTGCACTTGGGAGTTATCGATTGCGACAGGCAAATGAGAACTATTGCGACTGAAATCAAAGACCAGTTCGCATGTTTTGGATGCGTTCAGCTGGAGGTTGTTAGCCATACTCCACTGAACCACGTTTTGGATCTCGGCTCTATAAGACGATTCATCGTTATTACTGATGAGACCGATGATGGTGGTGTCATCAGCATATTTGATGATCAGGTTAGAGTCTGAGGAAGACACACAATCATGAGTGTACAGTGTAAAAAGTAAAGGACTCAAAATACATCCCTGAGGAGAACCAGTGCTCACAGAAACAACATCTGAAAAACAGTCATTGATTTTCACTCTCTGAGATCTGTCAGTTAAAAAGCTAAAAATCCATTTACACATGGCAACACTTAAGCCGAGAGACATGAGCTTTTCAATCAGTATACCTGGGACAAGACAATTAAAAGCAGAGCTATAATCAATGAACAGCATTCTTGCAACAGATTTCCTATTGTCCAAGTGACTGTAGACAGAGTTCAGAGCAAAGGAGATGGCATCCTCCACACTCCTATTCTGTCTATAAGCAAACTGGAGCGGGTCAACGCTCACAGGGATCTGGCTCTTAATGAAGTCCAACACAAGCCGCTCAAAAGTCTTCATTAGGACAGAAGTGAGGGCCACAGGACGATAGTCATTAAGGCATGTCACAGGAGTTTTCTTAGGAATTGGGATAATGGTCGACTCTTTGAAGCAGTTCGGCACAGCACAGTCCCTTAGCGACAGGTTAAAAATGTCTGTTAAAACAGGGGCAAGTTGCTCAGAGCACAGTTTCAGGACACGAGGAGGGATGCCGTCCGGGCCTGGGGCTTTCCGGACAATGGTGCTGGACAAGACCCGCTGGACTGCCTCCTGAGTCACGGTGAACGCCCCTTGATTGAGGCAATCAGGAAAGACAGTAGGACAGGCATCAGCAGATTCGAAGCGGCAGTAGAACGAGTTCAGCTCATTAGGCAGAGCTGGGCCAACAGATCCGATTTTCCCGGCACTAGGTTTCCAGGACGTGATGGCTTTAATACCGCTCCACATGCGCCGAGGGTCATCTTCCTTGAAATAACCCTTTAACCTGTCCCCGTAACTGCGCTTTGCAGATTTAATAGAACGTTTCAATGCATAACAGGATAGCTTATAGGCGACTGTATCGTTAGATTGGAGCCAGAGCACGCTCATGAAGTTTTTGTTTCACTTCCGCGTTCATCCAAGGGTTTTGACTGAGATGTACTTTAATGACCTTCTGTGGGACACAGCAGTCAATACAGAAGCGTATGTATCCAGTCACAGCGTCACAGAATTCATTAACATCCTCTGATTGAAACACAGACCAGTCAGTGGCATCAAAACACCCTTGTAGCTTCATGCCAGCCTCCTCAGACCAACACTGCACAGTGCGTGAGGTTGGTTTATGTTCCCTGCTCCTCTGAGTGTATGAGGGAAGAAGGAGAACAGAGGTGTGGTCGGACTTTCCAAATGGAGGTCTGAGACTGGACCTGTAAGCTCCCTTCACATTGCTGTAGCAGTGATCCAGGATCTGTGCTCCTCTTGTAGCTCGAGTCACATGTTGGTAGAAATTTGGGAGTACAGTCTTTAAATTACATTTGTTAAAATCCCCAGCGACAATAATCACTGCATTAGGATGAGCAGACTCGTGTTTATGAAGGATCTCGCTCAGATCCTGTAGTGCTACAGTATAGTCCGCTCGTGGGTGGATGTAAACAGCACATAAAAATATCACAGAAAACTCCCGCGGAAGATAAAAAGGGCGACAGCTCAAGACCAGGCATTCCAGATTGGCAGTACATGTTTGGTTCACGATGCGAGTATCCGTGCACCAGCGCTGATTAATTAAAAAGCACACACCTCCACCTCTGGATTTCCCCGTGGTCTCCTTATCTCTGTCCGCGCGGTGAACGGTGAATCCCGGGGGCTGAACAGCAGAGTCCGGGACGCCTGGATGGAGCCACGTCTCGCTGAGGCAGAACACAGCGCAGTCTCGGGCCTCTCGCTGGCACTGGACCCGACACAGAAGCTCGTCCGTCTTGTTGGGCAGAGACTGGACGTTGGCCAGGTAGATGGAGGGCAAAGGGGTCCTGGAGGAGCGGCTACGAACGAGCAGACCGCCTCGTTTTCCCCGGTGTCTGCGCCTCCTGCGTCGGCTCCCGGTACCCTGCTCCACACCGCGGAGAGCACGCCAGAGACGCCCAGTCCCCCCGCTCTGTTCGCGGCCATTGCCGCGGCCCGCCTGCCATGTCTGACGGGCCTCACGAGTGGGGCACTCAATAAAGTCCAAGCACCTCAGTTCGGGTAAGACCTGCGATACTCCACAAGCTTGGTCCCGAATGTAGAGAAGTGTCTCCCGGTCGTACTTCACGGTGGCAAGTGTATCACAGACGAAAAACAACATAGAACAGACAGTGCACACCAGAGCTTTTACTGAGGCGCCCTGACCCGGCGCCATCTTGCTCATCCCCATGATAATTGCACTGCTGCCCCCCACCTCCCTCACCCTACCTCAACAGCCCTTCCCATCTCATTAAAAGTAAAGCATGTATTTGTTCTCTGGCCCGTTCTCTCCGTTACACTTCTCCATAGACTAGACAGAGACAGCATCAAAGTCCCTGTGCGCTCTGCCCAGTGTGTACACAGGCGCACGACGCGAGCCTCTCTGTTGTGGATATTTACCCCGTTTCATTTTAAAGCAGGTATTATTTGTTTGTAGCCTCCAAACACCTTTAGCTTTAGAAAACAACAGCAGGACATGTTTTGTTTCTGCGTGCTATCTAAGCTAGTAACTTGGATTTGATTGACACTGTCGTAATCTCCTAATGTCTGGGACTAATTTTGAAAATATATTATATTTTTTATCAGACTCTTCTCAAAGCACAATTTAACAAGTAGTCATATTGAATCAAATCAATTGCAAACAAAATATTTAATGGATATATATTTGTTCCACTTTATTTGTATTTGTGTTAACGGAAATCATCTCTCGACCCCAACTTTGGGAACCACTGCTATAGCATTTGTGTGCCCGTTACCTCTGTGTGAGCATTCTTTGTAAAACCCCCAAAACCCACAGATCGAGTCCTCCCTGTCCCTTAAAAATACCAAGATACAAACTACATATAGTTTTTAACCTTAGAATCAATTTAATGCAGCTTTATGTTTGTTTGACAATCCCTGAATTTATGTGTGATTCTGGACACAAAGTGGTCACTGGTAGTGCAGATTTAGCCATTAAAAAAATGTTAGTCTTTCAGTTCTGGTCATAGGCTGTACATAGACGGACAATGCTAAGCCACTCGCACAATGAAACCCAATAGGGAAGTTCTCATGGATGAAGTAACTCACTCTGTTATTTAGATGACAGAGTGAGGACCTTCTTTAAGGTTGGATAAAAATACATATGTATGTCTTTTTAATGTATGTTCATTGTTTGTTTGTGTGTGTGCAGCCTGGCGTCGGTCATCAGGGGTCAGGTTCTCACTGGAGATGGGACGCCGCTTATCGGAGTCAACGTGTCTTTTCTACATTATCCTGAGTATGGATACACAATCACCCGGCAGGACGGCATGTAAGTAAAACACAGGCACACATACCACCACACACAGACACACTACCGCATGCCCTATTGTGCAGACTGCAGACACACACGCACTCACACTAGGGCACTACCGCACGCAGCACTAAAGCTGCATCTCTAAACACAGATTAGCAAGTCCAAACAAACAGGGGCACGTCTGCACGCCAACGTTAGCCCTGTGAACTTTACATGTCCTGTGTGGAGCTACGCGAACACACATCATGGTCATAAGAAGAAACAAGAAAGACATGTAGTCAAAAAGCAGCAATTGTGTGAAAGCAGCAATTTTAGAACTTGAAATATTGTTTCTGGAATTGAATTATTGGCAGCAGTCACATAGGGGTAAGATAAGATAAGATAAGTTTATTCGTCTCACAGTAGAGAAATGTCAGTGTCATCGTTGCGCACATTACAGCAGAGAAAGAAGGAAATAGGAACACTCAGATTGCACACATCAAATAGTCTATTATTTAAAGGCGCTATACCCGTTTCTACAATGTTTGAATGTTTAGCACCGCCCCCCAACTCGCTCACAGGCTTCTCATTTCCCCTACGCTCTCATAACACGGAGCCACCTAGTTTATTTGCGATCTGATACATATGCTAACATTAGCATTAGCGCAACTTGTAAGCTGTACAACAATCACTGATGAAATGGTACTAAAGCAATGCACTGCTAACACAATATATAAGTAAAAGAATACCATTAGTTTCGCGTCCGGATGTATTAATTTAAACATTAGAATATATTCTAATATTTAATTATAATTTATTATACAGCTCCTCACAGCGGCAGCACTCCATTGACTTGAATGTAATTCTACCGATCATTTTTTCTTGATAACAGAACTCTCAAACCAATAATGACCGCAGCACCAATGCAATCTCTGTTTGTAATTCAGGTGTGTAAAATACTGCCATTACTTTGCAAGTACAACAAGCTATCAGCGCCTGTCACTACATTGTGCAGTTTTCTGCACACTTGTCTGTGTAGAGAAGCTAGCGGAGCTAGCCACGCTCAATAAACAACTACATATCTATCAATCAACACCATTAAACGTTAATCGGACAATACATTATACATATACATCCTTAACACACATGCACGGACGATTTCAGAATTTGCTGTCAACGTTTTCATGACAAAAATACTGTTTTAAAGTGACAAAAAGCGATCGCGAAAAACCCGGAAGTAACCATGAAACAACTAGCTAGCTTAGCCGTTACCTGCCTAGCACGTCCCGGTGAAACCTTTGGGAGCTAACTATTTTATTTGCAGTCATTAAATACATTTCTAATTATAAGGGTTGTCTAATAATTGTTCAAATATGTATATATTTTTTATTTTAGAATTATATTCGAATTTTGAAGTCGAAGCCCTGGTGTTAAGCAGCGCTGTAGAGGCTAGAGGACGCAGGCTGTTCGCTGCTCGTTCTGTGAGCGGAGGAGAACGAGCGGCTCAGACTCTACTCAGCACTTTTCACTGCCTGAATTTCATACATAGTGGAATCAATGACCTCAAGTTTTCAATTAAATTATGTATTATGATACAACTTGTATGTAGTAAAAAGCATTTTTATGAACTATCGGGTATAGCTTCTTTAAGATAGACAATATAATTAAAATAAGCTAAACACTTGGTTCAGGAGAATTTACAGATGTCTATATTGTTCTTAAGCAGCGGAGAATATGAGCAGAATATCAGATCAGATATCAGTAATAATTAGGGCTGGGACTCGATTAAAAAAATGAATCTAATTAATTAGAGGCTTTGTGATTAATGAATTGCAATTAATCGCATATAAATATTTTTTCACATTAGATTACCATTGAATAATGACTGACTACATAAGCTTAAGCAACACATGTTCATTGTGGATGATCAGACGGACTTCTTTCCCATCAAATAACGTCTGTCATTGCCTCCACACACTCTGTCCACAACATACGCTTTTTAAGCCCAAAATCCACTGCACTCACAGTGAGCACTAAAGCTTATAATACGTTTTCGATGTGTGCATTCGAACTAACACATCAACAATAGCAGCTCACACACCTGTGTCGCTGCTCCTCCTCCGCTCACACAGGAGTCGCTGCTCCTCCTCCTCACACACACAGAGTCCATTGCTCCATACACAGCGCTCTTTCCCGTCTCATACTCACTCAGATTTAGACACCGCTAAAGTTGGTCTATGCTTGTTATAATGTACTTTTGAACAAAAATGTTCTGCGATGCAAAAAACACATGCGATTAAAATGCGTAGATTTTTTTAACGTGCTAATTTTTTACACGTTAAAGTCCCGTATGCAGTAATAAGAATAACAGGTAAAGTGACTAGTGACAAAGTTACTAGTGAATTAACCAGTCATGTCTATTGTTGCCAGTGCGATTTACAGTATTACCCTCAATGCAAGCTTATGAAAACACTATGTGACTGAGAACTAACTATAGTAGTTCTGTTTTTCAACTGACAAAAAACAGTTAACAGGATATAAAAATAAACGTTTATAACAGAATCATTGTTCAATATGTGTTTAAGTAATTGAGTAGACTGTTCCAAAGACTCCTCATACTGAGATACACATTTATCCCAAAGCAGCTGCAAATTCAGCCACGTACACCACTTGCTTTGACTCCTGCACTGCACTGATGGTGAGCATCTCTATCACGGAATAGGTTTTGTACTTAAGGTGGCAGATGCCTCGTACATTATACGTGCAGTTCATTGAGTTCATTAAGTCCTGCAGTTTAATTAATTTTTTTTTTTAAGATACAATAATCAATGGAATCATATACATTTTTAAGATCAATACAAAATGAATTTTCTTTGATACCATCTGTAATCCACATTAACTAGTAAATGAAGTAGATCTACTTTGCCCAAACTAACATTGACCATCGTCAACAAAAGGTTCCAATGTTTCCCATAGACCCCTAGAGTGTATGTGAAACATTTTATTCAGTGTCTAGGAAAACATCAGCAGAAGGGAGTCGGGTCGATAATTCGTAAAATGCGGTTTGTCTCCTGATTTTGAAAGACAAACTGCAGATGTATGGAAAAGTTATACAGTGCTTAAAAGTTATACAATGCTTAAAACATCTCGATGGTCGAGGAGAATCGTAAATAACCAACAGAATCAAGTAATTTGTGTTTTTTCCAATATTTTTTCAATATATTGAAGATTTAGAAGTTATTGTTATCATTGCCAAAAAATAGCATATTGTTGTCAAAAGTGAAGAGTATAGAGAAACATACTGTGCAGCTCTGAGATGTGGACATAATTACATGTGTGAATAGTAAACACAAGGCTGCTGCCCGCACAATGCCCACTTGCTCCGTGACAATGAAAAATCTGCCCATCTAACAATGCGAGACTTGTATTGCTGCTTATCCCAAACAAAACAAATGAAAAGCAAGCGCACAATGTTCCCGGGAACAATTCCTCATGCAAATGTCAGCGAGCTGGAGAGGCTGTTTAAAATGCATTGAATCAGCACGGCAAGAATCAATCTGCTGCTGGTGTAGTAAAACATGGGATTACTGTCTGACCTTCTCCTGCTATTACTGTCCATGCCTCTTCAGTAACAGAGGAAAAGTACTGCGCAGATATACCGTAATTGCCGGACTATAGGCCGCTACATTTCTTAAAACCCTGTGGCCAATGTAAGTATTTCTATTATGGTGAAGCATCTTCTGGGACACCCCGCTATCAGCTGTGGTTTATTTTTATGTGAACAGCAGATAGAGCAGCCACTAGGAGATGAACAAAATAATAGGATCGTTGTCAGAACAGACTTATTATGGATGTGTTATTTTCAATTCATCCAGGTTTAGTAGACTGTAAATATTAACGGACGTAGTCACACCTATCGCCACCACTTTTTCTCTCTGTGAGGCTTTTTCAAAATGGCAGGAAAATGTGAAAAAACACATTTGCGCATGCATTAGCCGGCACTAGCCCCATCAATTCAACTAGTGCCTTCTGAAGTCCACAGTGGCTAAACTAGACTGGTCAAAAAAAACATACTCCCCTCGGCATTGACACACATCTGAAACGTAGCATAGACGTTTTCAAGAGCAAAGAAGACGTCGTACAAAAGCATTGGGTAATTCTCTTTCCGGGTCCACCCCTACCGGCTAGGAGTAAAATTGCAAGCATGTCAACGCATGGGACCCTTCCCCACTGGTCCCGACATGGAAGCCAACAATTAATATATGCCTCCTCATTGTGTTATTTCCCAGAGTGCTTTGTCCGTAACAAGTCAACATCGCGTTAAAAAACACCTCATTATCAAATCCTGTTGGGACCAGTTAAAGCAGTTTTCTATTGGCTTTGTTTTTGCTATGGTTCTAATAGCTGTCTTTTACATTACAACATGAAAACCTGTGGCTTATAATTAAGTTTTGCAAATACATGGAAAAATGTGCTTGCTTTTCAAATTCAGTTTGTGTTGTTTTTATAGAGGTGCGTTAAATAATCCAGCAAGTACTGTACATTATTAGGCAAGTTCATGTAACAGCAGCACCAAGTCTTATGGATCTCTTTGCTCTTAGTTAGTTTGTGCAAATTTACACGGGAACAGAAAATCATTCCTCAAACTTTATTAAATCTATTGTTGACGGCTGTATCAAATTTTACATTTCTTGATTAGGCCAAAAGCAGTGAACAGCGCTTGTGAGATAGCTTTCCGCGGTGCCCCAGAAAGCAGTCCTTAAATAGCAGGATAATAAAATATGGAGGAGTGTAGGTAAAACTGTTTGGGGAGCTCGTGCTTATGCGCCGTCAGCGTGGAACAGACAGAGAGGAGCTCAGCTGGGAATGAAAGGCCGAGAGGATTAGGAGACTCTTCGGCAAAGTCCTGAAACCCTTGTGACCACGGCCTCATCACTGCTCCGGGATCATCAGAGCGCGCTGCCCAGATATATTCATGCAAATAAAAGGAGAAAATAAAAAAGGCTTATTTGATGTCACTGGTTTTACTGTTTGGGAGACAAAGTGTGAATTGTAATAAAGTAGCCTTGGATTGGGAGCCATTTAGTACTTGTTTTAAAGGTGACCTGACTTTCAAATGCCCAAATAATAAACAATGAAAACATCCACCTGGCTTTCAAAACTGTTCCATCACTAGTTTTCACATGCATGCATTTTGGTCATTTTAATTGCTTTTTAATACATTTGAAGCTTTGATTTTTCAGGCAAAAAAAGGACCACCCTCACTCAGCTGTCAGCCCAACAAGTCAAATAGTGATACACGGGGCATAATGGATGTACTTCAGCTCCAGTATTTTCAAAACTCCTGACTAGAACCAGGACATCCAATCACACTAATCCTGGTCTCAGGTCTCTGCACTGGCTTCCCGTGGCTCAGAGAGTATATTCTTTGTGGCCTCGCACCGAAGTACATCTGCAACATGTTAGTGCCATATGAACCAACACAGACTCTGAGGAGCACAGGGACTGGCCTCCTGGTGGTGCGCAGAGTCAGGATAAAACATTGGGGGGCAACAGTTCAGATGTATGCAGCTAACATATGGAACAGTCTTCCTGAAAATGTGAGACTGCAACTACACTGACTATTTTCAAATCCAGGTTAAAATATTTCTGTTTATCTGTGCATATAACTGAAGGATTTTATCTCGTATTTTTTATGTTCTGTGAATATTTATGATTTTAAGGGCTTGCGTATTGACTGTGCTACACTTATAAACTTGCCTTTCCTTGCCTAAAACCAGTGTTGTACCAGTTCACAACTTTTCTGAACTAGTTCAAGTTCAGTTCATACATGCTCAAAGTGAACAGTTCACGTTCAAAGTTCACAATTTTAATTCTGAACTAGTTCAAAGTTCAGTTCATTTTACTTTTTTTGTGAAATAGTCAAATACTTTTTTTTCACACTACGAGCTATAATATAAATGTATACGTACAACAGTACATGTCTATATATATATATGTATATATATACATATATGTATATATGTATATATATCCTGTACACCCACAGGAGGAGAGCCTTTTGACCACAAAACAGACCAGATTTACATGGTTTTCAATGGGAGCAAAACGGAGTTGCCCCATCTCTGCTCATAAACTACAGACAGTAATGCGCTGCAGTGCGTGTGTCTATACTTTATGTCAAATGTAAACGGTGTAAACTTTGTCGCTAACTCACCCTGTGTTTTCATCACGACTCGGGCACATGTGAAAAGCACCAGCTCACAGCGCCGCACCGCAACACAGAGTCGGGGTGCGTTCACAGACGGTGGAAACCGTAGGAATTTTTAGATTTCGGTGGAAAAAGTGCGAGAATACAGGAGGGAGGAACTTTCTCTCGTTGCGTTTCAAAAGAGAAAACAGATTCCAACGTTCATAGTGATGTATGCCGTTCATGACACATAAAATGAACTAATTCACGTTCAAGTTCTTTTTTTAAAAATGTGTTGCGTTCAGTTCAACGTTCACAAAAAATGAGCGTGTTCAATGAACGCGTTCTTTTGAACTCGTTCACGCACAACACTGCCTAAAACTCAACCCTTTGATAAATATACATATGATATATAGTGAATAGTGACAGTGACTCTTTCCCAGACACACACGCGCACACACACACACACACACACACTCTCGCCTCCGGTGCCACTTGTGCTGAACATATAGAGCTCCACTTCAAAGACTCGACCTTCATTTCACACACACACTTTTCCCTGAGTAATGTCGCACTAATTAAAAGTAGTGTGCGCTCACAAGACTGCAAACCAAACGTGGCCAGTGCAGCACGCCTACTTTAACCACAGAATAATGTCAGATTAAACTGGTCTGGAGGAATCGTTCTACACAAGTTCATGTTTATTTGATGAGGTTTAAAACACTTGATCAGTCAGACTAGAAAGTTCTCGGCCATGAGAAGATTTAAGGCATGTATTTGAAACTTTACTTGGCTGGAACTCGGGCTGGAGACGCATCTGAATGTAAAGTCAGTGGTCGCCCTCTGAGTCAAAGTCTTGTGTGATCACAATTTTCATGAATACAACTAGAGCCCCTGGTTAAAGAACAAATCATTTATTTGGAAATGCAACTCACACTTTTTTAAATTGGTTTCCCCATGATTTATGTGCGGTATGAAGGATGAAATTATGCAACATCGTCTTTTTGGGAGTTTTAACACCATAACTACAACACTGTTCCCTTATTAAAAAAAACATCAAGCCCCATCTAATATACTGTATGTATATCAAACCTCCACTACTGTCACAATACTACACGTGTAGAGTACTATTTTGCTCCATAAATAAACAGTATAAAACGTATACACAATTAAGGTATAAACCTGTTTACCCAAGTACAAATAAATATATACTTGTATGTATACAGCTGTAGTAAAATCTGTAATATGCACTGGTGTAAGAATATTTAGGCAATAAGTCTGTGGGTTCAAATATTCACAGTGATGCAACTACATGTTAGCATTGAAGTATATAGAAGGTGGGGGATATGTTTTTTGCTTTTTACCTCCTTTTTAATCTTTTTTATTAGATTACATTATTTGAAATATTTTATGCATTAATGTATGTGAGCAATTGGAGAATGCCATTTCCCTTGGGATCTATCTATCTATTAGTGTGGACGTAAAAAAAGCTCGGGGTGTGTATTGAGGGAACAGTGTTGTAACACAGTGAAATCTCAGAAAAAGGAGGTTTTGTACAGTCTGTGTTCATATTTCAGCACTTGTGAAGCCGTTTGTTATTTTCTACACTTTCCTCATACATATCCTTTCCCTCTGCGTGTGTCCAGGTTCGACCTTGTGGCGAACGGCGGCGCCTCCCTGACGCTGAGTTATGAGCGCGCTCCATTCCCCGGGGCGCGGCGCACTGTGTGGTTGCCCTGGGGCGTGTTTCATGTGATGGACACAGTGGTGATGAAGAGGGAGGCCAACGACATCCCCAGCTGCTACCTCACTGGGCTGCTCCGCCCGAACCCGCTCATCTTGGCTACGCCGCTGTCCACGCTGTATAAGACGTCTGAAGAAGACAGCCCCATCATCCCTGAGACACAGGTAGGAGCAAGAAGAAGAACAGGTCCAGTGACCGTCTGTATTTATATGTATATATAAATAAAAAGTAATATAATCACATAATCACGAGTGGGACTTGAATGTGCCGTGCCAATAGCTACTTGGGTGCTCCGCAAATGAAAAAAGGCACTGGGACGCTGACCTCACGCGCAAAGTAAGACGCGGTTAAATTAGCAATGGTAACACGGAGGTGAAAGTTTCTGGCAACTGCACGGAGCTTTTGAAAAGGAGAAGAGAAGGAAAATTGAATCCCGAACGGAGCAATAACAGCCAGCCAGCAGCCCCATGGTACAAACTGGGCGCGTTGTAGAGGAAAGGTAGGCCATAATTAATTAACGTTAACCAAACGCAATGCTATTTTATTTAACGGATTGTACAATACGGACTTTGCTGGGACTGGGAATGGGGGCAAACATGTCTTGGTTGCAATCCGCATGCAACACTCAGCGTGATATAAAAGAGCCAATAAACAAGAGCGAACAAAAGAAACTTGAAGAAAGGTGTGGTGTATGTGTTCGCGTAGCGCGTCTTATATTCATTTATCAAAGCTAGCCTAGCATGCACGCACAATCACAATCATGGATTTGTTGTTTTTGGAAGAAGGAGCACGAGATGCAATTGATAACTGAGTGAAAAATAAATGGAGGTGGCCATGGCTTGATGAGGTGGGAGACGATGGGATTTCGTTGCGGTCATAGTGCAAAAAGATGAAGGTGGCCGGTGCTTGTGCGTACTTTGGCATAAAAAATTTTTATACAGGGGTAATGGGAAAACAGTTTTGATTCGCCACCAACTCGAAACTGCACAAGGCAGCTGTTCGTGCACTTTCCCACACTTCATCTTTACCTGGTGCTACAGCGACAACTGAGACTAGGCATGCGTCTGTGACCTAAAGCTCAGAGTCTGTGGCTTTATCCCATAAAATAACCTGCTACCTATATCACTACCGCTGGTAGATTTAATTAAATCATTTGCGGTTGATCAAAGTGCAAACATTGACAAGTCAAAAAAAAAAAAAATGGGGACAGAATTTTTAATGTCCTTTTGCGATATTTTGACGAGGACAGAGAAAAAGTGTTGACGCTCCATCTCGCCTCAAGTAAAGCCAGTGCTGCGGATTCAACTTCTCTCACTAATATTCTGTCAAAAAGTTGAAAAGTTGCTTGATTCACTTGTTGTAATTTCACATCAAAATACACCAGTTTAAATGTATATCTTTGAAGAAATCATTTGATCTGTAATTCATTATACAATAATATATTGTAATTAAAAATATAACTTGGTTCTGCATATGATATGACTGTGATTTACATTTCCATGAGAAAATTTTCAGTCAAATCGTTTTTTTCTGGATAATATACAGTACATCACTAAAACCAAGAAAAAGAAAAAAAGTTGAGTTGGTATATGCAGAGATTCCTCGTTTATTTTGGGGGTTACACTCTAAAAATAACCTGCAAAAAGCGAAATCTGTGAAGCTATATGTTTTAGGCTGTATAACCAATGTTCCAAACACCTCTACTCAAGACTACTGAAGTGCGATTGCAAAGATATAGCAGATGACCTGAGTTGCTTTGTTTAACTAGTTGTTGGCTCAACATACACTTCATTGGAATATTTCTATCAAGGCTAACTTACAATTACCATCTTCATTTTGGTCTCCCAAGTGCAATTATAGTTAAAAATCTATGGCTCAGCTTAGATAAAAGAGTTTATTATCTGTAATATATTACCTTAAATAATCAAATGTTTGATGTGTGCTTATCCTGAGCGCTCTTATTTACTACGATGACACTGAAATGTACCCACTGTGGGACAAATAAAGATCATATCTTTTGACATTCCAACTGCTGGTCTGTCAAAGGTGTGAAAAGTACAACAACTGCACAATGTAAAAATGTATGTTTTTTCATCTCCCTTCCCTCCCTGACAAACCCATGACTTGCCGTGCGTAGGCCTACATTTCAAACTGGTTTAATATCTCCGTTCATTCTGCAACACAGGCTACCTGCAGATAAGCCAGGGTGCATCACATTACACTGTCTTTTATGGTCACTTTCACAATCCTCCTGCTATCGGATGAATTCAAATGACTTCAGTTTGACCCACATTTAGCCGGCACCGTTGTCGGAATCTCACACACTGACGGCGACTAATGATAACGCAGCTTTATCTCTCCTTCTGCGCAGCCTCGCCCACTTTATTCTAGCAGTCACATTTGCCCTTGCCTTTGAGCCGTGATTAAATTGCCCAGACTCCCCGAATGTTGAGCCATAAATTGTCTATGATAAATTTTGACGGCCGATTCTGGAGAGGTCAAAGATTTGAGTGTGTGCGACTCGAAAGAGGACGTAAAATGCAAAATTTACTTTTACCAGCTTTTGACCCTGTTAAAGGATAATAAGGAGTCTATGTAAAAATATGTAATTTACCCACTCTCCCAATTTAGATTTTTCTAGTGATTGTTACACATACTTTATTTTTAATAATAATGTATTGGTTTTATATAGCCCTTTTCAGGACACTCAAAAATGCATATGTAATTTCTCTTTCACTCCACACTAATGACACAACAACAGTTTGGCACTTTACAGTCCCAATATGGCACCTGGTGTTCTCAGAGGTCTCCCATCACAGTACTAACCAGACCCTGCCCTGCACAGCTTCAGAGGTCTGACAGGATCTGGATGGTAATATCAAAAACAAATGGATAAAAGTGGGGTGCATTGCGCTTTTTGTCTGTCCTTCCCATCTGCTACCACTAGTAGCAGATGGAATAGCTGCGTTTCCACCAGTGGGGGCGGGTCCCGGCTCAAAAGTGGCCAAAATGACGGGTGCTGACATGCTTGCAATACCACACCGGGCCAGAGGGCTGGACCCGGAAATGGAATTATTCAATGCAAATGTAAGGCAAGGCAAGGCAAGGCAAGTTTATTTGTATAGCGCAATTCATACACAAGGCAACTCAAAGTGCTGAACAAGATGCATTAAAATCATAAATAATTACAGAACATTAAAACAAAAGATAAAAATATAAAATCCCTCAGTTGTATGCACAGCTAAACAGCACCGTTTTTAACCTGGTTTTAAACATTGTCAGAGAGGAGGCCTGTCTCACATCTTCAGGAAGATTGTTCCAGATTTTAGCAGCATGAATCTGAAAAGCAGCCTCCCCATGTTTAGTTCTGACTCTGGGCACTAACAGGAGTCCAGTCCCTGTGCTCCTCAGAGTCCGGGCTGGTTCATATGGGACTAACATGTCACTAATATATTTTGGTGCGAGGCCATGGAGAGACTTGTACACAAGCAGAGCTGTTTTAAAGTCTATTCTCTGAGCCACAGGAAGCCAGTGCAGAGACCTGAGAACTGGACTAATGTGGTCGTACTTCCTGGTTCTAGTCAGGACTCGAGCTGCTGCATTTTGAATGTACTGCAGCTGTTTTACAGCCTGTTTGGACAGACCTGTGAGCAGGCCATTGCAGTAGTCTAACCTACTGGAGACAAATGCATGGATAAGAATCTCCAGGTCTGCTTTAGACACTATGTTTTTGATCCTGGCAATGTTTTTTAGATGGTAAAAAGCTGCTGATGTTACTGATTTGATGTGGCTATTAAAATTTAAGTCTGAGTCTAGTATTACCCCTAGATTTCTGACCTTGTTTGAAGGTTTTAGGGAGAGAGACTGTAGATGACAGATGACGCTCTCTCTTTGTTTCTGGGGACCAAAGACAATCATTTCAGTTTTGTCTGCGTTTAGCTGAAGGAAGTTGTTTTGCATCCACTCACTGATCTGTTGGATACAGTGAAGGAGTGAGTCCACTGGTCCATGTTCTCCTGCAGTCAGTGAGACATAGATCTGAGTGTCGTCTGCATAGTTATGATAGGAAACTTCGTTTCTGCGTATTAACTGACCTAACGGCAGCATGTAAAGATTGAACAGAAGAGGTCCCAGGATCGACCCCTGTGGGACTCCACAGGTCAGGGCCATATGATCTGAGACACAGTTTCCAATCTCCACAAAGTACTTCCTGTCCTCAAGGTAAGACCTAAACCAACTTAGGGCGGAGCCAGCGACGCCAACCCAGTCCTCTAGTCTCTGTAAGAGGATCTCATGGTCGACAGTGTCAAAGGCAGCACTTAGATCTAACAGGATTAAGATTGAGACTTTGCCTGCGTCAGTGTTCAGCCGGATATCGTTTGTAACCTTAACGAGAGCAGTCTCAGTGCTGTGGTGGGGTCTAAAGCCGGACTGAAACATATCAAATGAGTTGTTGATTATAAGAAATCTAGTAAGCTGTAGGTAGACAACTTTTTCAAGGACTTTCCCCATAAATGGCAGATTTGAGATGGGACGATAGTTGTTAAGTACCGTAGCATCCAGACTGCTCTTTTTTAGCAGGGGCCTGATGACTGCAGTTTTCAGGGCCTTTGGGAATATTCCAGAATCAAGGGACATGTTTACTATCTGTGTGAGTGAAGTTAACAGACTGCTCAGAACAGACTTTAGAAATATAGTGGGTAGTACATCCAGGCTGCATGTGGAGGAGCTCAAACTGGAGATTATCTCTTGGACAGTTTGATCATTTACAGGTGCAAAGTAAGTTAGCTCAAAGAGCCTTTCTGGCTGTTGGATTGTTATCTGTGGATTGGGGACAATGGCGTTTTTGATGCCTTGAACCTTGTCATTGAAAAAATGTGCAAACTCATTACATTTACGTTTGGAAGTTAGCTCTAATGGCATTTGAACAGGGGGGTTTGTTAATCTATTAACTGTTGAAAACAACACGCAGATTGTTGCTGCAAGCCTTCAATCATTTCAGAAAAATACCTTTCTCTCGTACTACGTAGCACCTGGTTAAACTCGCACAACTTATCTTTGAAGATCTTGTAATCAACCTGGAGGTTGGACTTGCGCCACTTCCGCTCGGCCCTCCGGCACTCTCTCTTTTGTGCCCTGACCGAGTCTGCTTTAGCCCACGGCGCCTTCTGCTTATTTTTCACTATTTTAACCTTCACAGGAGCGATGGTGTCCAGAACTTTCAAAACACTAGAGGTGACAGAGTTAAACAGTTCATCTACAGTAGAATACGATGCATTCTCAAAGTTTATCATTCCCATAAATAGTTCACCCGTATTTTCATTTATGTGTCTCCTTCGTACAGTTGCAGAGTCCACTGGTGGTTTGTTAGTGAAACACATGTCAAAAAATATACAAAAATGATCCGAAAGCGCAACATCGACCACGTTTACATTATAAATGTTCGCCCCCTTTGTAACTAACAGGTCTAGAGTGTGCCCTCTGCTGTGGGTGGGGCCACTCACATGCTGAGTGAGACCAAAAGATTCAAGAAGAGAACTCAGCTCTTTAGCATTTCTGTCATCAACATTATCCACATGAATATTAAAATCACCTGTAATAACTAAACTATCCAAATCTGTGCATACAACTGAAAGCAACTCTGTAAAATTATCAATAAAACTGTGACATGACTGCGGTGGCTTGTATAGGACAACGAAAAGTATTGGAGCAGATTATTTTTGTTGTATTTTAAAAGACACATATTCAAAAGACGGAAACTTCCCAAGAGACATTCTATGGGAGACAAAGTGGTCTCTGAAAATGGCAGCTAAGCCTCCTCCTTTTTTGTTTTCCCGTATTTCAGATTCAAATTTGAAATTTGGTGGTGATGCTTCTATTAAAACTGCATTTTCTGTATTTTGGTCAAGCCATGTTTCAGCCATGAACATAAGATCTAGATTATAAGAACAAATACAATTATTGATTAAAAAAGACTTGTTACAAAGAGATCTGACATTTAGCATAGCAAGTTTAAAAGTTTCAGGATCAGCGGTTGTTAGAGGTGCAACGGTTCATCACTGATCCGTGATCCGTTCGGTTCAACGTCTTCGGTTCGGTACAGACGTGATCCGCGGTTTGATTTATGAAAAAAAAGTTGTGCGCACGTTGTTCAGTCCACACACAGCGCGGTCATTGCGAGCGGAGGAACGGAGATGCTTGAAAGCCCCGCGTCATTTAAATCCCCAGTATGAGAGCATTTTGGCTTCACTGTAACTACACTGATAATTAATATTCGACAAAACTGTCACGATGTGTAAGCACTGTGGCACAAGAAAGACATGAGTGAAAAAAGCGTCTCAACGACCACCTATTGTCGCGGCATTTAAGCAGCTCCTTTACGCACAGTCAGACCGGGCTAAAGTCAACTCTCCCACGCATCCTCAGCTGCGCTCACGACTGACGCTTGGACGTCCCGCGGAACCTATAATAGATCCATGAGCGGAACCGCTCAGTTCATCACCGCAGACTGGGAGATGAGAAGTCTGGCGCTGCAGACACGCCCCCTCTACGACAGTCACACTGTCACACAGCGCAGGTACTGACACAAGCAGCGGAGGAAGACAAAGGTCCAGTACTAATATCCCAGTCACAACTGATAATGCCAAAAATTAAATAAATGCAGTGAATGAGGCTGGGCCCAGAATGGAGCGCCTCCTCGAATCAGGAAGGTGGTGTAATATATGAGAGTAAATATCCTCATAAAGTGCCTTCTTATGTTGCACTTTGTGTTGTTTTTCATTAATTATGTTAAATAGACATAATTGGATGGATGGAATATTCCATCCATCCATCCATCCATTTCCTTCCCCTTAATTCATTTCTAGGTCAGGGGGGGGGGGCAGTCAGAGCAGGTGCCGAGTCCACATGAGCTGTGTTTATTAAAAAGACAACACTTTTTTTTTGAAAAATGAACCGAAAAATGAACCGAACCGTGGCCTCTGAACCGAGGTACGAACCGAACCGTGATTTTTTCAAACCGTTGCACCCCTAGCGGTTGTGGTCGGCTGATTCTTACACGGAACAAGAATTAGATTTTCCTGATTAGACTGATTAACTTCAGATGTTTTTTTGTTATGTATTCTTTGTGTTATCACTAAGGGAATGGCACAGGTGGCTTCATGACAGGGTCCCAGCCGGGTCTCTCCTCTAACTAGACTGCCAGTGGCTGCGAAGCAGAGACCCTGTGCATCCTAGTGTTTAGAGAAAAGAGGGGGAGGGGAAGGCGGGGGAAGAGGATGGAGAGGCGGGTGGTTCTTGGGAGTTGGACGGGGAGGGGTTGAAGGTGGATGGGTTTTTGGTGATGGGTTAGGGGAGGGGCAGGCTGAGTTGGGTGGTGGACGAGGGGGGAGTGGAGGTGGAGGGTTTCTTGGTGCTGAGTTAGGGGGGAGGTGGGCTAAATGAGCAGGAGGGGGGGGGTGGAATACTTATGGGGTTAGAGGAGGGACGGGTGGATTTTGTGGGAGAATTTGAGTTGGACGCCCTAGGTGGCTTTGGAGGTACGTATGGGGAGTAGTTTTGAATGTTAGATAGGACCCTTGATCTGGCTACAGTGGGTGTGAGAGGAATAGTCTTCATCGCCGATCTTATCATGCCTGCAGAGTGTTCCGGTAAATCCAGTAGTGAAGGCGGGGATAGAAAACAAAGGGAAAGGTCGTCCTCATTTTCCCTAGATGGAGTGGATGTAGCGGGGGGGACCCAAGCCGGGTCCATGGAAGGTGATGAGGGAGTCTTTGGTGGAGACAGAGGTGGTTGAGGAACCCCCAGTACAGGCCTGACTGTAGCCTGGAGTAATGGGGGAAGCTTCACGGGAGCTGTAGGTGGGGAAGGTGCTGCTGAAGATGATGGAGCAGCCACTGCTGCTGCTGAAGATGATGGAGCAGCCACTGCTGCTGCTGAAGATGATGGAGCAGCCACTGCTGCTGCTGTATCCACTGCTGCTGGTGGTGCTGTATATGCTGATGGCGCTGATGAAGATATGGCAGCTGCTGATGATGCTGGGGGTGGAGGCGTTGAGCTCTTTCGGAGCCGTGGAGGTGTTGAGTTCTTTTGGAACCTTGGAGGTGTTGAGTTCTTCTTGAATCGTGAAGGTGTGGAGTTCTTTTGAGGCGGTGGGGGTGCAGAGACCTCGGGAGTTGGTGGAGATGGTCGTGATGTCTGTGCCCTTTGCTTCTTCTTTCTCCCTTTCAACGGCTGCACGCGCTGCGCAGGCTGAGGTCTTAGGGCAGATGCAAAGTTATCCATCAACACTTTTACTCCGTAGTTGTTCAGATGTGGACCTTTTTCTTCAAAAAGCTCGTGCCTATTCCAGAACAGATTAAAGTTTTCAATGAAGCCAAGTCCTCTGCGTGAACACTCATTGAGTAGGAATGTATTTAGCTGATACAGACGGCTAAACTTCTCCATTTTTCCATCTATATTGGGAAGTGGGCCACTAAGAAAAATGTTTATGTCCATTTTCTTGAGGTCATCCAGTAACAGCGTTAAATCCATTCGTAACTTCTCGCTTGCCTTCTCATAGATATCTACCGCCCCCGTGTGGATCAATAATGTACGCACACCACTGTTCTCAGATAACACTTCAGGCAGAAGAGTCCTTATCTCAGCAACTTTTGCAGAGTGAACTGAGACAGTGAGCATGGACTCCATGTTTACATTTTTCACCGAACCATCTCCGATAAGGACACAGTTTGTCCTTGGTGGAGGCGCTGCAGTTTTTAGCGGCTTTGTTGTTTCAGAAAGGGGTAAAAAGCGGTTTGAAGTATTCAGAACATTTAGTTGTGGCCTTATTTCACTCCTATTGTCATTCTTAGCTTTGTCAACTTTGGGTTTAGCTCCACAATTGTTCCAATAATTCTCATTGTTGATTTTGGGAAAAGAAATGACGTCATAACTTACATTTCCAGTCTGTCCATTCATCCCATTTTCACTCATTGGAAGAGTCGGGTTTAGTCCCATTTCTGTTTCCACAATAGATATCCGTGTTTGAAGAGATTTGAGCTGAATTTCCAGAGCACAACAGCCGCAACAGACGCTTCTCCGTCTCTTTCGTCCCGACATGACTAAAGTTGATAAATTCCACAAAGCTGAAGTGTGTAGAAGGAGTAATCCTCGTTTTGTAAATAAAATGATTAAAGGAGAAACAAAAAATGTAAATAAAATGATTCAAGGAGATTAAAAGGCGAAGCAAAAGCAGAGCAGAGCAGAGAGACACGACTGCTCTCTCCAGAAGCAGGAATCTATCTTCTGACCTCTCAAAAATGTCTTTACAGGATGGTCCGAAAGTTGGATCTTGGCCCAAAGCTCCGTTCCACATGTGTGTCAATGCTGAGGGGAGTGAATTTTTTTGAACCAGTCTAGTTTACTCGCTGTGAATTTTTGAAGTCACTCGTTCAAATGAATGGGGCTCATGCCGGCTGACGCATGCGCAGATGCGTTTTTTCACATTTTCCAGCCCGCGGCCATTTTGAATCACTCCCTGAAAGCTCAATTTTTGGCCCATTAGTTAGAACGGCAGAGATAGGCGTGACTACGTCCGTTAATATATACAGTCTATGGTTTCCACTGCAGGAGTTGGTGGAACTTTTACAGGAACCGTCCTCTCCCTCAGTCCTCGCAGTGGCTGTGTCTCCACTGCAGAGTAGGACCACTTGGCGACGGAATTCTATTATCCGGACCAGTTTGACGAGCCAGAGGAAGAAATTACAGAAAATAACGAAGAAAAAAGAAATAACAGACAAGATGAGATTGACAACTTCGTTGCAGACCAGAAAGCTAAAAACACGATTAGGAAAACCGGTAACACTTTACATTACGGGCCGGTAAGTCCATGGTACTTACAGTGGTACTTCTAGGTACTTACAGTGGTACTTCTAGGTACTTACAGTGGTACTTACGGTGGTACTTACGGTGGTACTTACGGTGGTACTTACGGTGGTACTTACGGTGGTACTTACGGTGGTACTTACAGTGGTACTTACAGTGGTACTTACAGTGGTACTTACAGTGGTACTTCTAGGTACTTACAGTGGTACTTCTAGGTACTTACGGTGGTACTTACGGTGGTACTTACGGTGGTACTTACGGTGGTACTTACGGTGGTACTTACGGTGGTACTTACGGTGGTACTTACAGGGGTACTTACGGTGGTACTTACGGTGGTACTTACGGTGGTACTTACAGTGGTACTTACAGTGGTACTTCTAGGTACTTACAGTGGTACTTCTAGGTACTTACGGTGGTACTTACGGTGGTACTTACGGTGGTACTTACGGTGGTACTTACGGTGGTACTTACGGTGGTACTTACGGTGGTACTTACAGGGGTACTTACGGTGGTACTTACGGTGGTACTTACGGTGGTACTTACGGTGGTACTTACAGTGGTACTTACAGTGGTACTTACAGTGGTACTTCTAGGTACTTCTAGGTACTTACAGTGGTACTTCTAGTGGTACTTCTAGGTACTTATTGTGGTACTTACAGTGGTACTTCTAGGTACTTACAGTGGTACTTAGAGGTACTTATTGTGGTACTTACAGTGGTACTTCTAGGTACTTATTGTGATAATTCTAGATACAGCTGTAACTTAGTAATTCAAGGACACTACAGTATTATTCCTATGTAGTAAATGTGGTACTTCTACATACATACATACAGAAGTCATTTGTAGGATTGTTTGACTATAAAACATAAAACAACATTATGTAAAACAAACGTCTTTATTAATATGGAATAAGTAGCACAGAAAGGACAGTATAAATACATTTAATGCATATTTCAAAACAAGTTTCAAGGACAAGGGAAACACTGCAAGAACTAGGTACCCAACCCAAGTAACAAGAATTACACATTACCAGGTACTTACCAGCCAAGTACCAGGTACTTACCAGCAAGTACCAGGTACTTACCAGCAAGTACCAGGTACTTAACAGCAAGTACCAGGTACTTAACAGCAAGTACCAGGTACTTACCATAGGGACTGGCCCATAATAAGACAAAGGACTTTAACATAAGTTCCAGTGATAACCCCAGTAATTATATAGTAAGTACCAGGTACTTACCATAGGAACTGGCCCATAATAAGACAAAGGACTTACCCATAAGTACTAGTGATACCAGTAATTATATAGTATACCATGTACTTACCAGCAAGTACCATGTACTTACCAGCAAGTACCAGGTACTTACCATAGGGACTGGCCCATAATAAGACAAAGGACTTTAACATAAGTACCAGTGATAACACCAGTAATTATATAGTAAGTACCAGGTACTTACCATAGGAACTGGCCCATAATAAGACAAAGGACTTACCCATAAGTACTAGTGATACCAGTAATTATATAGTATACCATGTACTTACCAGCAAGTACCATGTACTTACCAGCAAGTACCAGGTACTTACCAGCCAAGTACCAGGTACTTACCAGCCAAGTACCAGGTACTTACCAGCAAGTACCAGGTACTTACAAGCCAAGTACCAGGTACTTACCAGCAAGTACCAGGTACTTAACAGCAAGTACCAGGTACTTAACAGCAAGTACCAGGTACTTACCAGCAAGTACCAGGTACTTACCAGCATGTACCAGGTACTTACCAGCAAGTACCAGGTACTTACCAGCAAGTACCAGTTACTTAACAGCAAGTACCAGGTACTTACCAGCAAGTACCAGGTACTTACCATAGGGACTGGCCCATAATAAGACAAAGGACTTTAACATAAGTACCAGTGATAACACCAGTAATTATACAGTAAGTACCAGGTACTTACCATAGGGACTGGCCCATAATAAGACAAAGGACTTTAACATAAGTACCAGTGATAACACCAGTAATTATATAGTAAGTACCAGGTACTTACCATAGGAACTGGCCCATAATAAGACAAAGGACTTACCCATAAGTACTAGTGATACCAGTAATTATATAGTATACCATGTACTTACCAGCAAGTACCAGGTACTTACCAGCAAGTACCAGGTACTTACCAGCAAGTACCAGGTACTTACCAGCAAGTACCAGGTACTTACCAGCAAGTACTAGGTACTTAACAGCAAGTACCAGGTACTTACCAGCAAGTACCAGGTACTTGCTGGTAAGTACATGGTATACTATATAATTACTGGTATCACTAGTACTTATGGGTAAGTCCTTTGTCTTATTATGGGCCAGTTCCTATGGTAAGTACCTGGTACTTACTATATAATTACTGGTGTTATCACTGGTACTTATGTTAAAGTCCTTTGTCTTATTATGGGCCAGTCCCTATGGTAAGTACCTGGTACTTACTGTATAATTACTGGTGTTATCACTGGTACTTATGTTAAAGTCCTTTGTCTTATTATGGGCCAGTCCCTATGGTAAGTACCTGGTACTTGCTGGTAAGTACCTGGTACTTGCTGGACTTGCTGGTAAGTACCTGGTACTTGCTGTTAAGTACCTGGTACTTGCTGGTAAGTACCTGGTACTTGGCTGGTAAGTACCTGGTACTTGCTGGTAAGTACCTGGTACTTGCTGGTAAGTACCTGGTACTTGGCTGGTAAGTACCTGGTACTTGCTGGTAAGTACCTGGTACTTGCTGGTAAGTACATGGTACTTGCTGGTAAGTACATGGTATACTATATAATTACTGGTATCACTAGTACTTATGGGTAAGTCCTTTGTCTTATTATGGGCCAGTTCCTATGGTAAGTACCTGGTACTTACTATATAATTACTGGTGTTATCACTGGTACTTATGTTAAAGTCCTTTGTCTTATTATGGGCCAGTCCCTATGGTAAGTACCTGGTACTTGCTGGTAAGTACATGGTACTTGCTGGTAAGTACATGGTATACTATATAATTACTGGTATCACTAGTACTTATGGGTAAGTCCTTTGTCTTATTATGGGCCAGTTCCTATGGTAAGTACCTGGTACTTACTATATAATTACTGGTGTTATCACTGGTACTTATGTTAAAGTCCTTTGTCTTATTATGGGCCAGTCCCTATGGTAAGTACCTGGTACTTACTGTATAATTACTGGTGTTATCACTGGTACTTATGTTAAAGTCCTTTGTCTTATTATGGGCCAGTCCCTATGGTAAGTACCTGGTACTTGCTGTTAAGTACCTGGTACTTGCTGGTAAGTACCTGGTACTTGCTGGTAAGTACCTGGTACTTGGCTGGTAAGTACCTGGTAATGTGTAATTCTTGTTACTTGGGTTGGGTACCTAGTTCTTGCAGTGTTTCCCTTGTCCTTGAAACTTGTTTTGAAATATGCATTAAATGTATTTATACTGTCCTTTCTGTGCTACTTATTCCATATTAATAAAGACGTTTGTTTTACATAATGTTGTTTTATGTTTTATAGTCAAACAATCCTACAAATGACCTCTGTATGTATGTATGTAGAAGTACCACATTTACTACATAGGAATAATACTGTAGTGTCCTTGAATTACTAAGTAAGTAAGTACCACCGTAAGTACCACCGTAAGTACCACCGTAAGTACCACCGTAAGTACCACCGTAAGTACCACCGTAAGTACCACTGTAAGTACCTAGAAGTACCACTGTAAGTACCATGGACTTACCGGCCCGTAATGTAAAGTGTTACCGGAAAACCAAGTTGGAGATCGATATTTGCATAAATTAAAAATAGTCATATAATAAAACATTTATTAACCTCGCTTGCTCGGTCTGTATGGAGAAATATCAGACCTTGGCCTTTTTGCACAGATCTCGCCACGGCTCGGTCTGTACATTAAAGCTGCACTAACTGACTTTGGGATTTTGAAGCCGCGGACTCGCTGGCCTCTCTCTTTCTGCCCCCCACACACACTCACTATTGGGACGGAGCTAGCGTCTCCCAACATGGATAATACATGGACATGGATTTGCACGTGGATGGCGTGACCATAGAATGATAGAACCGGGAAGCGCGGAGGAACGAGACTTTCTTTTAGACCGCTGTCTTGCTGTGTAAGCAGTAACCGGTGACAAAGACACACAAAGTTTCAGGTTAGCTCCTCGGCTTGTTGTGCTAACTCAGCCGTCTATGCTAACAAGACCTGTAGATTTCTTTTTCCGGTGGAAACGCGGCTATTGCCGAGATTATAACATTAGAACAAACAGAGTTATGTGGTTGTAAAGAAGGTAATTTCAGTCACTTAACAAACCAAAGTAATTTGCTTTGTTTTAAAAAGCAGAAAACCGCTCTGGGTTGGATGTCATACTTGTATAATAACATCATATAGGATTGAATCAGGGGCTTTTAGACAGAACGAGCAGAGGTACATGTTTGTGCCAGAAGTTGCTTGTATGAGTGTGGATGGATCAAAAACAGCTCCAGGTCTGTTGATAAGAAGTTTAGGTATTTCATGACACTTTGAAGCATCTGTGGTTAAAGTTCTAACTCATCATTCTAACATATGCATAAGCCAGTACTTTTCCACTGCATGTTTTGATTTCTGAAGGCCAAGCCAAACTAGCATCGCGGCAAAAGCTGATTGGATGGTGTTCATTCCTCCATGCTGTATATTACCACTTGCAGTCTGTAAAATCATTGTTCGTGCTTGTGTTCGTGCTGTCTATGACAATAAAACATGTCTTCTGTCTGAATTAAAGACACAATACCAGACTTTGTCATCTTCTTCAGAAAGAGCTATATTGTAACATGGATCAAAGCTTAACGTTTATTTAGCATAATATGTCTCCTTTAACAAATTTTGTTTCATAGTTTAATTGTAGTTGGTTGGAAAGATAGGTATTTTAAGGGAGCCTGCAGGGCGTGTGATGTTTGGTGTCATAGATGATCATTATACAGCAGACACAAGCATGTTCAATTTCCCCAATGTTGAAGTGTAATGTGCGTGAGGGTTGTGACATGCTTCAAAATAAAGGTCATTGCATACTGTTTCCATTCTGGTTGGGATTCTAACTCTTTCCTCAAAATGTCAAGTAGCTGCAGGTTTTCATTCCAACACAAAAAGGAGCACACGACTCTTTTTATCAAGTGAGTTCAGTCTCAACCTAGAGACTTGATGACATGAGTGTTTTCAGTCCAAACAAGCTGGTGAGTTCCAGCTTGTTTGGACTGAAAACCTGCAGTGACATGTTGGAATGACACACATCATTTTATCATCTCTAACTGTCCTCATTGGTGTGTTTGTCTCTAATGCGCCTCATCTTTTACACGCCATTCTGCGTGTTCTTCTTTAACGTGTGTCAATATGTGTGTTGGTTTCTAATGCACCTTGTCGCCTTCCTGCAGGTGTTGCACGAGCAGGTGGCTATCCCGGGCAGTGAGCTGAACCTGGTCTACCTGAGTTCCAGAGCTCCAGGTTACAAACCCATCCTCAAAGTGCTGCTAACCCAGGAGAAACTGCCCTTTGGCCTGATGAAGGTGCACCTGATGGTGGCTGTGATGGGCCGACAGTTCCAGAAATCCTTCCCCGCTTTCCCTGACCTCTCCTATACTTTCATCTGGGACAAGACGGACGCGTATGGACAGAAGGTGTACGGACTGGCGCAGGCTGTGGGTGAGTGTGCGGGCTGTGGGCGAGAGCAGCTGTGGGGGAGTGAAATGGAAGCCATTGTCGGTGGTGGAGGATTTCAATATATGTTTGTGTTTCCGCCTAATCCCCTTTGTGTTTAGTTGTGCACATGTGAGTGCACGACCCATAACACAACAATATCAAGGCACAGTGGCTTAGAACAGGGCCTTTCTGAGAGTTTGCATGTCCTCCCTGTGTCTGCGTAGGTCTGGTTTCCTCCACCACTAAAACATGTACAATAGGTATACTCCTCCAGCTCTGGTCTTGACCTAGCCTGGTTGTACCACACCTTAGTGCAAATTACATTTCATACTAAGGTCTGGATTTGCTCCATTGAGCTCCGTTAACAGGTGGGAGGGGTTAACTTTGTTTGCAGATGGAAACGATTGGATCTGAGTTTACCGCGACATATGTAATGCGCCCGAGTCTGTTGTTAGCATTTAGCCTAGCCAGCTCCTTTGCCGCTAACGGAGCCCGTGGGGAGTAGCGCCACAATCTTGACCAGCGATTACATTTGCTAAACATTCCTCTTGCTCCGGCTTCAAATTCTTGATGGAACCAGACCAGATTACTTTACCATCGTATTCATCGCCACTGCCAAACCACAACCTGCCCGTTCGGCGCAAACTCTTGACGTCACCGGCACCGACCTACAACACCTGCCTTCCGCGCTCTCTGAGTAGCCAGTCGAAATACGACCGATTGTATTCGCTAACACAGGGACGAGACCCAGACGGTACATGCAGTGAAATGATGATTGAGCGTAGTGTACGGATGGCTATGGCCAGGCTAGTCTTGACCAAGGTAGGCATCAAGATCTGAAGATGGGGCTCCAGGCACTGTACTTAGGCGATCATCGCTCCTGACGGAGTGGCGTTGGAAGGATGGATCAAATACCGCCCCGGGGTCAATAAAGAATAACTTAATTTAACTAATCAGAACAGAAACAGAAACTGAAAAACATGATGGTTTAGAAGGATCATCGCACACAGCTCCTCTTCAACACATTAGTAACTGGAAAAACTGGAAATATTCAGAACATCCTGCTTCTTTTACTAAGACGGGCAGAATAAAGAAAAGGTAGATGCACAACAGCTTTTCTACAGAAAAGCTTGCGATAGCCTTTTCTGTAGAAAAGCTGTTCAACAGTGTTATTATGTGATCAATAGTGGCAAGCTTTAATGTTGTAAAGTGATGTCTGTGGTGGTGGTGGTGAGGGGGACGTTATGTAAACCAAAACTACCTACTATTACAGCATGGTGATTAAATATCCTCACTTAAATTCTGTCTGCTGAAATTCAATCACTACAATTAAAATTATGATAAAAACACACAAATAAACAGAAAATAGTGTCCTAATCTGTTTAAACTATTTGTTATTTCACCCCAACAGCCAATCATTTACAACGTGTCTTTCTGCCCATCTTTTCCAGTCCTGTGAATATCCTTCCTCTCTGCTCTCATGTTAGGTTCGATGGTCCTTTTGACCAGATGACACTGTTTTTATCTTAACGCTCCACAGAGCAGAGACAAGATAGAGGCCCCAGAGATACCAAATACCAGAAACACTAGAGACCTAAGGCCAGAGAGACCAAAGACTAGAGAGATCAGGGACCAGAGAGACTAGACACCAGAGATACAAGAGACCTTGTAGACTAGTAGAGACTAGTAGATCAGATACACGAGACCAAAGATCGGAGAGAACGTAGACCATAGAGAACAGAGAGACTAGACACCAGGGACCAGAAAGACCGAGATAAGCCTCTCCAGCTTGACTACAGACAAGCCTCACTCTCTCCTGGTCTGACCAGAGACCAGCCTCTCCCTTGTGGTCTTACCAAGGACCACCCTTTCTCTCCTGGTATGACCAGAGACCGGACTCTTTCTTCTGGTCTGACCCTCAGTGAAGTCCGAATCTTCACAGAGTGGTTTCCTTCAAACCCATGCTCAGCCCTGGTTTGTCCCTGAGCTGCTGTTGTTGCTGACTGCAGCTTGTGTGGAGAAAAGGTTACGTAACTCATCTTTAATTGCCCTTTCCTGTTCACATGGACTCTACTTTTCTTTTACTGATATCAGCTCTAAACATGCAGTCAGGTCAGTCAGGATCCACCTGACGCCTGTGGCAATGACGTCTACTTCCTCTTTCTAGTTTATTGGTAAAATCCACAGATGTATTTGCTCTGTAAGCGATGCTGGTCTGCGAATCCCACAGAATCCCTTGCTTCTGCATTTTGTGAAGGCCGCTTCTACACTTCTGCTGACTGCTTACTGTTTTGCATACATGATTTTTCTGCTCTTACCTCTGACTACATCACATGAAGAGAAACGAACAGAAAAGGTCTTTGGAGGAGCGCTGTACAGCAACAATAGAGCACAGCTGATAAATAGCTTCGGGACTATACCATTGAATTATACATGGCATCTTAATTACGCTCTTTCCCAGGATTATAATGTCTACACTGTGGCAGAGGCGGCACATTATACGAGGATATGTAAAGATATTAAAAAAGCCTCTTGGATAAAGGCAATCAGCGGACATGTGCTGCTTATGATGTTACAGTGATGTAACATATAACACAACATAAAGCTTGTTTGTCGCCCCACGCGCTTTCCTGTTGCATTTGCATTTACATTAGATAAAAGATACAAGCACCTGGTGAGTTTCGGAGGGGTTTAGGGAAATGGCTGAAGCTGGAGCAAGTATATTAGAGAAAATGTGAAGACTGTTATTGGACATTGTTTTAGAAGTCAGCGTTCGGAAGGTCCTGATAGGAAATAAGATGGATCAGAATAAAATACAGTAGTTCAAGGTTCAATGTACCTATATGAACCCTTATGATCAATTAGTTTGCGACAGAAACAATATAATCTTTATTTATTTATATAGCGCCTTTCACAGACCAGAGTCACACAGCGCTTTCTCACTCCACACAGAGATGGGAGCAAGGTCGCTAGTACAGGAGGCGCATGCCAGACCTAGTGTACATGTTGTGGTAGGGGAATCCTATCCACTCAGCCGCAATGCTGCCCTATAAGGAATCAATAAATACACAATACAACAGGATTACAATGAATGGCTTAAAATACCAATGGAAATATCTTAAATCTGTTAGTTCTACATTTAGTGGTGCTATATCTGCAGCCAGTTGGAAGCGTTTTAAACTCGGCCCGCAGTGGGTGGGTGGAGTCCAATGAGATCTGCTGGGCTCATTTTAGAATCTGAGCCCTGTGGATGTCCTTAAGAGAGCAAGGCAGGTCCTAAGAAGCCGACTCAAGGGCAAGAACAAGGCCCGGGCAATCAACAGTTACACCCTGCCAGTGATCAGATACCCTGCAGGAATAATCAGGTGGCCAAAGGAAGAGATTCAGACCACAGATGTTAAAACTCAAAGGAACATAGCAGAAGTGGCTCATCTCAAGAAGTCCTACCAATGGCTAGAAAGGGCTGGCCTTCAGGACAGCGCAGAGGCACTCATCATGGCTGCACAAGAGTAGGCCCTGAGCACCAAAGCGATAGAGGCACAGATATACCACACAAGACAAAAGCTAAGGTGTCAGTTGTGCAAAGAGGGATCTGAAACAATACAACACATATTGTAGCTGCTGGCAGGGAAGGCCTACATAGATTGCAATAATGAAGTGGCTGGCATAGTGTACAGAAACATCTGTGCAGAGTATGGGCTAGAAACCCCGAGGTCTAAATGGAAAACTCCTCCAAAGGCGACTTCCAGATACAGACCGACCGAATGGTAATGGCAAACCAACTTGACATCGTGGTAGTAGACAAAGAGAAGAGGAAAGCCATGGTGGTGAACATGGCAATTCCAAGCAATGGAAAAAAGAGCTTGAAAAGCTTGAGAAATACCAAGGGCTAAGAGAGGAGCTGGAGACAGTTTTGAGCTGTCAAGGGTGGCCCATCCCGTGGAATAAAAAGCTGTGTGCGCCAAACAGAATTAATAAGATGAGAACCTTCATTCGTCCCACAGTGGGGAAATAAAAAGTTTGCAGTGCACATGAAAGGACAGTAAGTAAATATGAATAAGTATATACTATAAGTAGCTGCTATGTTTCTAAGCTAGCTGTATGATGCAGTGTCCTGAAAATGCATAACAAATTGTTATGGTATAATAGAGGTCTGACCTCTCACCTCCTTCTCCAGTGTCTGTGGGATACGAGTACGAGTCATGTCTGGACGTGGTGCTATGGGAGAAGAGGACGGCCGTGCTGCAGGGATATGAGCTGGATGCCGCTAACATGGGCGGATGGATGCTGGACAAGCACCACATGCTGGACATTCAGAACGGTAAGAGGAATGACAATTGCTGATGCTTTTACTACAGTGTGATGCTGATGTCACTCCTCACTTACGAAAAGATGGATTATTTGATGTTTTTGAGCAAAAAAGTCATGTACTTGTGTAGACATGTAAATACAGACCATGTATTTAGTTTGAAAATTGACTCTTGCTAATGTTGCTAAATTATTGAAGATTTTTAAACTGGAAATATTTTTAATCCATCCATCTTGCCCTTATCAGTTTTTTTTTGTTTTTTTTGTTGTTTTTTTACATTTGACATAGTCCTATTTTGTAATTGCCATAGACAAGGCCCCAACACCTCAAAGAGCTTCTTCTTGTGTACTGGTTAAAAATAATGAGCCTCCCTTGGCACTGTTGGCAAACATAACCACACAGCATTTTGGTATCATTAGCTTTTGATTACCATACATCCATTTTCTTCCGCTTCATCCATTGCCGGGTCGCGGGGGCAGCAGTCTAAGCAGAGACGCCCAGACTTCTCTATCCACACATCGGAAGGACCCCAAAGCGTTCCCTAGCCAGCTGTTAGACATAGTCCCTCCAGCGTGTCCTGGGTCTTCCCCAGGGTCTCCCGGTAGGACGTGACTGGAACACCTCCCTATGGATGGGTCCAGGAGGAATCCGGAACAGATGCCCGAGCCACCTCAACTGGTTCCTCTCGACGTGGAGAAGCAGCGGCTCTACTCCCAGCTCCTTCCACGTGACTGAGCTCCTCACCCTATCTCTAAGGGAGCGCGTAACCACTCTGTGGAGGAAGCTCATTTTGCGATTTTGTTCTTTTGGTCATTACTCAAAGCTCATGACCATGAGCGTGAGGGAATGAAGATTCACTCATGAACAAGACCCCGAGATACTTTAACTCCTCCACTTGAGGAAAGACCTCTCCACCCGCTTGGAGAGGGCAAGGCACCTTTTATGGTCGTGCACCATGGCCTCGGATTTGGAGCTGCTGATTCTCTACCCAGGCGCTACTCAGTGCATGTTGTGGTTTGTTGGAGCCAACAGGACAATATCATCAGCAAACAGCAGAGATGAAATCTTGTGGTAAATTCTGTCTGTAAAGACTGTGAACAGAACTGGTGACAAAGGGCAGCCTTGGCGGAGTCTAACATGCCCCGGGAACAGGTTGGACTTACTGCCCGTGATGTGAACTCATCTCTGGCATACATGACATACATGATTTCTCTAAAGCCTTCTCCAAATCAACAAAGCACAGGTTGGTCGAACTCCCATGAACCCTTGAGTATCTGATGGAGAGTATAGAGCTGATCCAGTGTTCCACGGTCGAGACAAAAACCAAACCACACTGCTCGTCCTGAATCCAAGATTCGACCATCGGTCGAAGTCTCCTCTCCAGTACCTTGGAGTAGACCTCACCTGGGAGGCTGAGGAGTGTGATCCCACGATATTTGGAACACACCCTCCGGTCCCCCTTCTTGTAGAGAGGGACCACCACCCCAGTCCGCCACACCATTGGCACTGCCCCCGGGGGCCACGCTATGTTGCATAGACGTGTCAGCCAAAGCAGTCCTACAACGCCCAGACACTTTAGATAATCAGGACGGATCTCGTCCACTCCCGGAGCCTTGCTACCTTGGTGACTTCAGCCAGGGGGATGGAAGTATCCGCTCCCAACATCCTCTGCCTCCAAAACGGAGGATGTGACGGAGGGATTGAGGAGAACCTCTAAGTATTCTTTCCACCCCCCAACAATATCCCCAGTAGAGGTCAGCAGCTCTCCACCCGCACCATACACAGTGTTGGCAAAGAACTGCTTCCCCCTCCTGATGTGTCAGACGATTTGTCAGAATCTCTTTGAGGCCCCCCGATAGAGAGCCCGGGCAGCGGCACGCTTGGCCTGCCAGTACTAGACAACTGCCTCAGGAATCCCATACCATCCTGGCTCGATAGGACTCCTTCTTCAGCCTGATAGCTTCCGTCATCACCGTGTGTGGAATGATTGGAACAATATCTGAACTCTGAACATTGTAAAGTGTTTTGGGTGACCTTTGTCTGTAAAAATGGGCTATATAAATAAATATTACTTACTTATTTACTACCGGTGTCCACCACCAGGTTCAGGAATTTCCGCCGGGACTAGCACCAGACCCTGCGACCACAGCTACGAGCTGCCGCGTGTCGGCGATAGAGGTGGAGAACATGGTCCACTCAGACTCAAAGTCCCGGTCCCGGCAGAGGAGGGGGACATTTGATTTTCAATTCAACTCAATTCATTATATCTTTGTACAGCACTAAAATCACAACAGAGGTTGTCTTGGAGGATTTTACAATGTTGTAGTTTCGGTGACAAAAGATCAGAGAATCAAACAGAGGCAATGAAATATCTCCAACATCATCATCATGCTTCAGTAAACATATTTCATAAAACTCTTGAACAATCTTTAAAAAACGTCTTAATTCGACCATTGAATGGTTTTCAATATGTAATATGTAATGGTAGTGTTGTGGAATTTTTGTGGAGAGTAAAGGACACAATGATAATAAAATAAACAACCAAGAGCTGTAAAACAATCAAAGTGTGGTTTATTATCTTAATACAACTGTCAACCGCGTGGCAGGTCTCGAGTAGATCTGCTGACTAGTGCTAACTCTCTCCCGTATATATGTGATGGAACAAAGAAAAGAGTCTATCTATGGCGTCTCTGAGTCCGAGTTTAAGTGATAACTGTGGCTCAAACCCCCTCTCTGATGACGACTTACTCTGATACAACTCTGATATTAAGAAGAGAAATCAGTATGACCAGACACCGTGACCCTCGGTCCAGATATCAAGCTAGCATCTGTTTCTCTCCCTTCCTTGGCCTCGCGTCTCTACAGAACAACAGATAGTTAGCTTGACCTTTGTCCCAGAGTGCATAATATCATTTCAATTTGGAGAGACGTGAAACAAGAAGCTTTTGAGTATTTATTGGGAGGAGGTTTGGCGCCCTAGGCCCCGGTGCGGCCTTCAGATCGGAGGGGCTCTGCGATGGAGCATGCCAATCCCCCGGGACCTAGGCACTGGTGGCGGCATTTGGCAGCGGGAAGCAGATTGAAGGCAGAATGAAGCAGGGTGAAGAGGAGGAGGAGGGGAGGCGGTGGCTGCAGCTTCAAGAGGCCGAGAATGGGAGTTCCTCCGCTTTTAAGCAGCTTGCCTGGCTGGACCGGTGATTGGAAGGGGGCGTTTGCCGTGCGATAGGCTGGGGATGAGAACCGGCCTGGAGGGGTTACCTTTGGCTGACGTCTACCAAATTGAACTTACGCTGGCTGCATTTCAATTTGGAGAGACGTGAAACAAGAAGCTTTTGAGTATTTATTGGGAGGAGGTTTGGCGCCCTAGGCCCCGGTGCGGCCTTCAGATCGGAGGGGCTCTGCGATGGAGCATGCCAATCCCCAAAAAGGTTGTGAGTTGATGGAGTTTTGCAGCCTGGTTTGAAGGGGACAGATGTGACCGCTATCTATTGTGACCAACTTGCGCAGTCTCTGCCGAGCAGTCTCTGCCGAGCAGTCTCTGCCGAGCAGTCTCTGCCGAGCAGTCTCTGCCGAGCAGTCTCTGCCGAACAGTCTCTGCCGAACAGTCTCTGCCGAACAGTCTCTGCCGAACAGTCTCTGCCGAACAGTCTCTGCCGAACAGTCTCTGCCGAACAGTCTCTGCCGAACAGTCTCTGCGCGGCGACCATTGCTTGCGGATACTCAGCTGCTGCGACCATTGCTTGCGGATACTCAGCTGCTGCGACCATGCTTGCGGATACTCAGCTGCTGCGACCATGCTTGCGGATACTCAGCTGCTGCGACCATGCTTGCGGATACTCAGCTGCTGCGACCATGCTTGCGGATACTCAGCTGCTGCGACCATGCTTGCGGATACTCAGCTGCTGCCGCCACCAGGAAGTTTGCAAGTGTTTTATGGAGATGCAAAGAGGCGCTGGGCTGCCAGGATGGTCGAAGTGTCAGGCCTGATGTATGAGGAGAGGGCCGATGATGACCAGCGGCCCAGCTGCTGGAGGGCGGAATAGGGGAGCCCAAGGGACGCGGCGCGCGTGGCGGCGCCTATCCGAAGGAGTGGGCTGTGTAGAGATGGGGAGACAGGTTACAAGCAGCAGTACGGACTTGAGTTGGGCTCTGAAACAGACGGATGACATTGGAAGGTTTATCGGGAGCGCGGAGGAGATGCTTTGAGGGAAGGCGTCGGGCCAGGGCCCGGCGAACCACTGGACCTGGAAGAGACCCCCAAAACCCACGGACGGGGCTGCGTCCGTGAAGAACCGCAGGGCATCTGAGGACGGGATGACGTCACTGTAAAAAAAGATACACCGTCCCAGCGGCTCTGCAGACGGGACCCGAATGCCAGGTCGGAGCGGCACCCCGCGTCCGGGCAGACAGCGTCGTTGAGGGAGGAGACGGAGCCAGATATAAGCAGTTCCATATACAAGCAGTTCCATCTATAAGCAGTTCCATATACGAGCAGTTCCATATACGAGCAGTTCCATATACGAGCAGTTCCAATATGAGCAGTTCCAATATGAGCAGTTCCAATATGAGCAGTTCCAATATGAGCAGTTCCAATATGAGCAGTTCCAATATGAGCAGTTCCAATATGAGCAGTTCCAATATGAGCAGTTCCAATATGAGCAGTTCCAATATGAGCAGTTCCATATATTAGCAGTTCCATATATTAGCAGTTCCATATATTAGCAGTTCCATATATTAGCAGTTCCATATATTAGCAGTTCCATATATTAGCAGTTCCATATATTAGCAGTTCCATATATTAGCAGTTCCATATATTAGCAGTTCCATATATTAGCAGTTCCATATATTAGCAGTTCCATATATTAGCAGATCCATATATTAGCAGATCCATATATTAGCAGATCCATATATTAGCAGATCCATATATTAGCAGTTCCATATATTAGCAGTTCCATATATTAGCAGTTCCATATATTAGCAGTTCCATATATTAGCAGATCCATATATAAGCAGGTCCAGATATAAGCAGAACCAATATATGCAGTTCCATGCACTGTATAAGCGGTTCCAGGTATAAGCAGTACCATATAATCAGTTCCAGGTATGAGCAGTCCCAATATGAGCAGTTCCATAAAAGCAGTTCCATAATACATAAGCAGTTCCGTAATACATAAGCAGTTCCGTACTACATAAGCAGTTCCATAATACGTAAGCAGTTCCACAATACGTAAGCAGTTCCATAATACGTAAGCAGTTCCAGATATAAGCAGTTCCGTGAGGGATTAAACTGAGAGCTCGCAGTCCAATTTGAGGGATTAAACGGAGCTTGCAGTCAGAGTGAAGGATTTAAACGGAGCTTGGTTAAGAGAGCCTGCAGACCAATGTGAGGGCTTTAAACTGATGCTTGCCCACCAATGCACGGGGCCAACTGAGCCTGCATTACAAGCGCGGGGCCAACTGAGCCTGTAGGACAATGCGAGGGGAATAAACCGTCCGCAGATCTCATACTTACCCGCAACGCCAGAAGATAAGGGACAACACGACGGGACCACACCGTATGGCACGAGGAGGCAGGGATGCGCACGGCTCCCACCGCACCGGTCCAGACCGGCCGTATGCAGCAGCAGGCCGCGACGAGACGAGCAGCGGCGAACCCGCAGAAAGAGCCCGCAAAGGAGGAGAGCGGCAAAGACCCACGGACCACAGCACGAGACCCGCAGCAGGTGCAGCGACGTGGAGGAGGAGCAGACGACACGCAGCAGGACAGAGGACAGCAGGGACACGCACGAAGTAAGTGAGAGTAGAACAAAGCGATTCCTCCAGAACGACTCTTTGCAAGGCTTCGCTCTTTGCTGCAGCTTCAAGAGGCCGAGAATGGGAGTTCCTCCGCTTTTAAGCAGCTTGCCTGGCTGGACCGGTGATTGGAAGGGGGCGTTTGCCGTGCGATAGGCTGGGGATGAGAACCGGCCTGGAGGGGTTACCTTTGGCTGACGTCTACCAAATTGAACTTACGCTGGCTGCATTATTAGATTCATTCTTAAGTTAAATTGATTTATAATCCCAGTTACATTTCTACAACACTAGTCACTCTCACTTTCTGCATTGACTTCTTCTTCAAATGTTTAGAATTTTTCCGTCCACCAGTTTCAGCTTTTGTGTCCGTATTCATCAGTCAAAGTCCTCAATCCATTTTGCCAAGAGGACAATGGTATTGTCCAAATCGTATTTTTGTCTATTTTCAGTTGTTTACCGCAGGCTTGATTTGAATCCTGGGCTGTCCAGGGTGTCCAGGGATGCTTGCCCAGATGCATGATATTTATCTTGATGTTTTTCTGATGTCTTAAAAAGCAAAGAAAAAAATGATACTATAGATGTTTAGCATTCTCCTATGCAAATATGCAAATGTGACACAGCCAGCATTGACATGGTTCTATATCTAGACAAAAATAAGAAGCTCCCCTAAGCATTTTCCATGTCTATAAAAGTTTCCTTTGATCTTCAGATAACCAAAAAATCAAGAAGAAAAGTACTGGCTTCTGCAAACTTTTGTAATGATGAGCTCAGTTTTAATAGTCTCTTTAATGATTCATATAGGTTCATCACCTGCTTGTCTCATTGGAACATCGCTGCCTATTCGAAAATGTTGAAATTTTGCAAATGCCATTCAAATAAAACAGCCTAAATTATGAAAATGTTGGTATAAAACCAGAGGAAAACTACCCCCAGTATCCATCATTTGCATTGACTCAGCAACCAAATTGTGTAGAATAAAAGTTCCACAAAGGAGATAATTGTTAAATTATTGTATGCATGAACAAATATAAAACAACACAAAAACATCCTGGGTTATGGTGGTAATGATAATCATGAAATCACAAATATTCCTTCCAAACCAAAATCAAACTCGAGGGAAACTAAATTAGCATACACAGTCACTTTTAACTTGTTTCTGTGTGGTTACATCCCATCTCTATTGAGTGGTGAATCACTGTTTAAAACTCTTTCTGCTCACTCAAGACCTACGACACTGAGAAAGTTGTGGAAGTTTACTCAGTGGTAAAATGAATAATGTACAGTAATTGACATAAGCCATAGGAGACGTGCTGTTTTATTGAGTTATACACTTCTCTTAAGTTTCCAATAAACACACGTTCTGATATTTAGCCTTGTAGGCGCAGCTCTGAGATTGTGTACTTCTCTCAGAGTCTTCATGTTAGCAGATATTTAAACCCAAGCCACTGTGGACATTAAAGTTTGTATACATCTATACGCATACAGTATTTCACTTTTCTGCAAAGTTTGGTGTCAGAAAGTTATGAGAAAAACTCTTTGATTTATTAGGAATTTAAAATCTGCAGTTTTTTGGTTAGCCTGGAATCTTTTTTTAATGTTGGCAAAATCATGATTCATGTTTTTTTCATTCATTCATTTTGGTTGTGCTTATTTGTGCTCAATATGTGCAGTTATGCAGTTATTTAGGTTTCCAGCTGTGTTCCCTCGAAAGCTGTGGAAACTTTCAAATTGTAAATTGTGTAAACATAGTGTTAGTTTGTAAATCGTATGAATATATTGACAGTATAAGTGTATGCCAAGGGTGTACACCAAGGTACCCTTGCCTGACTCTACACTTGTAACGCTGTATAAAAGTACCATATGAATGTTTGAAGGTTTGAATTTGAATTGTTAAGAAGATACTGTTCCACCTGTGATAGTCTCTAGTTCGCTAAACCCAAACTACAGCAGTTACACACACACGCAGACAAGTTCCAAGTCTCAGGCCTGGTGCAGACAGGAGTCCTCAGTCTGGATCACTCGAGTCTCAGACCTGGTGCAGACAGATACTTTATTGATACCCCGTAGGAGAAATTCAGGTGTCCAGTAGCAGCAAAGAAAAAAAGGGGTCCTTAGTCTGCACTAGGTTTGAGACTTGGGTGATCCAGACTGAAGAGCCCTTTTTATTCTTTGCTGCTACTGGACACCCAAATTTCTCCTACGGGGGATCAATAAAGTATCTATCTATCTATCCATCTACCCATCTATCAATCTATCCGTCCGTCCGTCTGTCTGCACCAGGTCTGAGACTCGAGTGATCCAGACAGGGGGTTAACCCTAACCTGGGTCACCTGAGTCTCAGGCCTGGTGCAGACAGGGGGTCCTCAACCCAAATCATAAATATACTGCATCTCAGTGAAATATGGTTGGTCATCTCATCCTCACATAATAGAGGGGACTTTTGAAGGGCCAATCCTTCATGGTAATAGCAGAATAAATCAGGGTCTGTAGCCATGGAGCACTACTCAGCGCTTTGAGGACGGCTCCGCACTGCTACATAAGCTTTCTCATGAGCAAGCGTCATGTTTAATTCCACCTTAAATTCAATAAACGAAAATAATTTACAGCTCAGCCATCAATCAGTATCATGTATTTAAATGGGAGAGTAAATTCAAAGCAAGGGAGTTCATCTATGTCACTTGTGACTCAAATTCTCTTCATAATTATTAATTGTAGCGGTTTTATCAGGAGTGGTGGTAAGAGCAGTGGCAGGAGAACTATAGAAGGAGTAATAATTGTAGTAATAGTAGTAGTAACAGCAGTAGTTTTTGTCACAATGGCAGCACTAGTAATATCAGTAGCAGCAGCGGTTATAAAAGTAACATTAAATTGTCTGTACAGGGAAGCTGATTGAAAACTGACACTCTGGTGCAGAGTTTGGGAGGGAGTTATCTGAATTCACTGTTGAAGTTCAGACCTCGGGCAAGTGTCACTTTGCTGCGCTGCTGTTGTGACATGTAACCACTTTAGATCACTGGAGCTGTTCCACTTGTCCTGGGCGCTTTTGTCCGTTTAACCACAAAACGAGCGCTTGCACTGCGTTCCAAAAGCCAAACTAGCTGTGACAAATGCTTTGGCCTTGTCTTCACTTGTTTGTATGAACTTGGTCTGGCCCTGACTTAGCTCCAGCTTCATTCTCTACTTGACAAACTGTGATGAACTCTAATGCTTAGACATGAAGACCTTAGAGAAAACGTGTCCACATAGGTTTGTTCCAGGTGCTCCGGTTTCCCATACCACTAAAACATGTAGTATTGGCAGACGAATTATACTTGTGCACCGATAGCGTCTGGGCTTCGGACAACAAACCCCATTTAACATGAACAAATAAGCTGACCGCTTGTGTTTACCCTGTGGATATTTATTTCTAATTATGCTATTGCTACATTTAATGGCAAAAGTTGCACTGGTCTGGACTTGGTTGAACGATATTAACAATATTGTGTTGCTTAAGTTTATGTTTTAGGTATTTTGGAGGGGTCTTTGATACTCTTGTCACTGCTCTCCCTGGTTCCCACTACACACACTGGTTTTACATACCTTTTTAATTCTGAATTGGCAATAGATGCAGCAGTTTACACTTATTTTTGCTAAAAAAAAAAAAAAAAATTGTTTTTGTCTAGTTCTGTCTAGTTCTAAACAAATGTTCTCTGTGATCGACTGATCTCAGGTTTAAACTTTAATTTGCACTGAGGAATGTTGAGAGCATAACCGCTCCAATGATTTATCCAGAGCTGTTTAAAACTGTAAGAACATGGACGAGTTCTTACCCATGTAGAACTTTGCATAATTATTAATTTTGGGTTTTATTGCTTCTGTCTTACTGCATGTGCTCCTTAGAAATTGTTTCCCAAAGTGGCGTCCGGAGCCACTCCGGGCGAGAACTACAAATCGTTAATAATAATGTTTATAATGATTTAAAATCTTACTTATGTTTGAACACTGAATTTTTTTTTTTTTAAATCATTGGTTTTATATAGCCACCATACACGGTGGTAATAAACTTATAATGTAGGCTCTACAGCAATGTACTCTAGGCAATGTGGGTGAAGTGCCTTCAGGCTCAAAGGCCAATGCTCTACCAACAGAGCCATTGTCGCCCCATAAAGTCAAATATGTTAACATGTACTGGAAGTAGCAGAGTGAACTGAGAGGCAACTTGTGGATGTGTCGCTAAGACAGTTGCTAAGGCAATTTGGAGTTTTCCCATGAATGAAGGCTTCTGATTCTGAAATATACACACCAGGATCATAGAGAGATCAGAAACTATAATTTCCACTTGCGCAACATCACCAAGCTCAGACATATGGTCTCGGGTCAGGAGCTGGAGAGGATTGTCCACGCTTTTGTTTCCTCGAGATTTGACTATTGACTATTGTAACAGCCTGCTTACATGTCTTAGTAAAAAAGATCAGGCTCATTTACAAGTTAGTCAAAATTCTGCTGTGAAGCTTTTGACCCGCATCCACAGGAGAGCCCACATTACTCCTATCTTGAAGTCTGAACACTGCCTCCCTGTCTCACACAGAATCAATTTTTAAAATTCTAGTGCTAACATTCAGGGCTCTTCATGATCAGGCGCCTGAATACATCCAGGGCCTGATCCACCCCTATGTCTCCAACAGGAGCCTGAGGTCCTGGGTGGAGGACCTCAGGCTGTTGATGGTCCCTGCACTCCAACCACTTAAAACCAGAGGAGACAGATCCTTCCAGGCAGTTGCTCCTCGCCTCTGGAATGCGCTTCCTCAGTCTCTGCGCATCTTAGAGACTGTCAATGATTTTAAGTCCCAATTTAAGAGCTATTTGTTTAGACAGGCTTTCTTGACTCACTGTTCATAGGCCTCTGTGAACTGTGTTTTTCGGTGTTTTTGTTTTTAAATCTGACTTTTATGTGTATTTTATGTGTTTTAATGTGTGAAGCGCTTTGTGATCCTGGTCTGTGAAATGCACTATACAAATGAACTTTACTCACTGGTTACTGAGTTAGAGGAGTTTTCATTTAAAGTCAATCAAGTCAGTCAAGAGCCAGAGCAAGTTCTTCTTTATTGGGCTTCATTGAGATAAAGGGTTAACATTATCCATCTAATTCAATTCAATTCATTTTATTCTTGTATAGAATAAATCACAAGAGTAGTTATCACGAGATGACTACTCTCGGGAGTAGTTATCAAGAGAGTAGTTGTCTCATAAGGACTTGACAAAACCGTTGAAATTGACAACACAGATCAGAGAATCAAACAGTTCAAACACAAAAATATAGAACACATAGGTATTGGTCCATAAGGGGAGTTGACCATTGTCCGTGAATGTTGATAAATATTGATAAATGTCCATAAATGTCGTAGAATGTTGAGGTTCCTGGGGATGACCGGAATATGTCTATCCAAAGAAGACCAAACCCGAATTTGTCTATCCAAAGAAGACCAAACCCGGGGATCCATCCAAGATGTCTGCCCTTTCACATTAATCGTAAAAAAAAAAAAAAAATCTATAAGTGGGGAGTAATGAGAGATGTTCCACCAGTGATGGGGTAGCCTTAGGAACAGAAACAATTGTCTGTGCTTTGATTCATCGCTCCCTAACCCAAAATGTGACATTTTACCTGATTAGACATCTCTGGTGTAACAGGTTTCTCTCTCTCCCTCTTTTAGCCCTGCAAAAGTAGTCCGAGACAAGTGCTCTTAGAAGGAGAATTCCTCCTTTCCTTTTGAAAATAAAAGGAACTAGTATTCAGCAGTTCATTAAAACACCAGGATTATGTTCTTCGCAGTCTCTTCATTTGCTCCTTGTGCACTGACACAATATAATTAGCCTGTTCTCATCCCGACAAAACACTTGTCATTAGAGTGGGGAGGCTTTGAAACGCCCACATACAGTACCTGCAGACGGAGGAGCCGGTGGGCGATGTTTTCTCTTTGTTACAGTCACATCAAAGTCAGCGCCTGCAGTTACGCAAGGGGCATCTGCAACGGAGCGCATCTACGGGTAATCATCAGACTGGAGTCGAGAGAAGCATCTTAAACACCTAATTTTCTAATAGATGTGAGGGGTGTTTTGCTCTATAATTTAGTCTTGCGAGTAATGTGAAGTCTCAACTCTATTTTTTGGTTAGTATGTTATGATCATCATCATTTGATTCCAGACTCTAAAAGACACATAAAACAAACTTAAACAATCAGACACAGACCTGAAGGGGTTTGTAGCCCAGTCCACACAAATAAGAATGGAGGGCACAATATTGCCCAGCCTGCCCCCTTAAAAAAGGGTTTGTGCTGAGCTGTTTTCAAGATATGAAAAATGTTATTCGTCCCATAGTGGGGCAATCTTTGTATTGTTTCATACCGTCTAGTCTGATCTGAGCAGAAAGGAAAAACCTGCAGAACCTATAGTTCGCACAGCAAGGGTGGACCAGTCTGTTGCTGAAGCTGCTCTCCAGAGCAGCCAGAGTGTGCAAAGATCAGTGTAATCACAGTGCAAAGATCTAATCTGAGTAACCGTCAAAACACTGTCACGTTCCCCAAGGCATTTTAGCGTTTTGCTTTTCTGGATTTCATCTGCGGTACACGCACAATTAGCGGGGGCATCAGTCCCCGTCCCACTCCTCTCAGCGGGGCGGCGAGAGCTGCAGTCTTCCACTCACATAAACCTCACTCATATCTCCCAGATTGCGTCTTTCGTCAAATGTGGTTGACAAAAACATGTCAGTGATGCAGTGGAAGAGACCTTTGTGGAACTTTAAAAAGCCATTGCCGAACTCAATCTGTCAAGCCTTTAAGATAGGATGAGAATTCTACATCTAGCTCGACTGATCCTGGTGTTTCATCTTACCTGTCGGGAAAAGCAGCGTTCCTACAAAGCCACAGCAAGGAATTTTCACAGTGAGGAGGGAAGCTGCTTTGTGATCAACAGATGTTTGGAGTGTGATGTGCAAATTCAGACGGCTCATATTAAGAGACATGCATAATGCTGTAGGGGTTGTTGAAGTCAATATCACACTTAACTTAAGTTATGTATTTGATATTGGGTAATTGGATCAAAACAATCATGTAGTGAGTACAATAATTGATAATAGCTACAGTATATTTAGGGGCACCGTTGAATCAATCACAACTGATAACGTGCGTATGACGTCACATTATCTATTAATTGGCTCATTTATTGATTCATTAATCTCATGAGTCCTTTAATTATTGAATTAGCTAGTTAGTCCAATTCTCTTCAATAGAATCTGAAGGTAATGAATTCTTTTATAAATCAGTGACCCAATATCCGGAGTTAAATCAGTACAAATATCACTTTCAGACAAAGATGGTTTTGTAGATTTAATGCAGTATATACAATACATATTAGATATGAAATATGCAAATTGTCAAGAATAACATGAAGGAAACGTTGATACATGGTTAAAATGCTATGGCTAAGGTAAGCTAAGGCTAAAGCAAGGCCTTTGTCCATGAATGGATTGGAAGGCCGAGAGACTAAGAGTTCTTAGTTTGAATTGTAGGTTTTAATTAACGAGGTGCAGAGAGGACTGGGCAGCAGTCGAAGGCGGAGACCTCGACGACCCAGTCCACACACCCAACATCTGGCTCTTGGGACGTGGAACGTCACCTCACTGGGGGGGAAGGAGCCCGAGCTTGTGGGGGAGGTTGAGCGATACCGACTAGAGATAGTCGGCCTCACCTCCACACACAGCTTGGGCTCTGGAACCCAACTCCTTGAGAGGGGTTGGACGCTCCACTTTTCTGGTGTTTCCCGCGGGGAGAGGCGGCGAGCTGGGGTGGCCATACTCATTGCCCCCCATCTCAGCCGCCACGTGTTGGAGTTCTCCCCGGTGAATGAGAGGGTCGCGTCCCTCCGCCTCCGGGTGGGGGACAAGTCTCTCACTGTTGTGACGGCCTACGGGCCTAACGGCAGTGCAGAGTACCCGGCCTTCTTGGAGTCCTTGGGAGGGGTACTGGACAGTGCACCGCCCGGGGACTCCGTTATTCTCCTGGGGGACTTCAACGCCCATGTGGGAAATGCCAGTGACACTTGGAGAGGGGTGATCGGGAAGAACGGCCCCCCTGATGTGAACCCGAGCGGTGTTCAGTTGTTGGACTTCTGTGCCAGTCACGGCCTGTCCATCACGAACACCATGTTCGAGCACAAGGGTGTCCATCAGTGCACGTGGCACCAGGACACGCTAGGCCGGAGGTCGATGATCGACTTTGTAGTCGTATCATCTGACCTTCGACCGCTTGTCTCGGACACTCGGGTGAAGAGAGGGGCGGAGCTGTCAACCGATCATCACCTGGTTGTGAGTTGGATCCGCTGGCAGGGCAGGAGGCCGGTCAGACCTGGCAGGCCCAAGCGTGTAGTGAGGGTTTGCTGGGAACGTCTTGCTGAGCCCCCTGTCAGACGGACTTTCAACTCACACCTCCGGGAGAGCTTCTCCCAGGTCCCGGCAGAGGAGGGGGACATCGAGTCCGAGTGGACCATGTTCTCTTCCTCTATCGCCAATGCGGCGGCTCGTAGCTGTGGTCGCAAGGTCTCTGGTGCTGGTCCCGGCGGCAATCCCCGAACCCGGTGGTGGACACCGGCAGTAAGGGATGCCGTCAGGCTGAAGAAGGAGTCCTATCGAGCAATGATGGTTCGTGGGACTCCTGAGGCAGCTGTCCAGTACCGGCAGGCCAAACGTGCCGCGGCCCGGGCTGTTGCAGAGGCAAAAACCCGGGACTGGGAGGAGTTCGGAGAGTCCATGGAGCATGACTATCGGTCGGCCTCGAAGAGGTTCTGGCAAACCGTCCGGCGCCTCAGGAGGGGGAAGCAGTTCTTTGCCAACACCGTGTATGGTGCGGGTGGAGGGCTGCTGACCTCGACTGGGGATATTGTCGGGCGGTGGAAGGAATACTTCGAGGTTCTCCTCAATCCCCCCGTCACGTCCTCCGTCCAGGAGGCAGAGGCTGAGGATGTTGGGGCGGATACTTCCATCTCCCTGGCCGAGGTCACCAAGGTGGTTGGCAGCCTCCATGGTGGCAAGGCGCCGGGAGTGGATGAGATCCGTCCTGACTATCTAAAGTCTCTGGATGTTGTAGGACTGTCTTGGCTGACACGTCTCTGCAACATCGCGTGGCGATCGGGGGCGGTGCCAATGGAGTGGCAGACCGGGGTGGTGGTCCCTCTCTACAAGAAGGGGGACCGGAGGGTGTGTTCCAATTATCGTGGGATCACACTCCTCAGCCTCCCCGGTAAGGTCTACTCCAAGGTACTGGAGAGGAGGCTACGTCCGATGGTCGAATCTCGGATTCAGGAGGAGCAGTGTGGTTTTCGTCCCGGTCGCGGAACACTGGACCAGCTCTATACTCTCCATCGGATACTCGAGGGTTCATGGGAGTTCGCCCAACCTGTCCACATGTGCTTTGTGGATTTGGAGAAGGCGTTCGACCGTGTTCCCCGGGGTGTCCTTTGGGGGGTCCTCCGGGAGTACGGGGTCCGGGGTCCTCTGCTGAGGGCCGTCCGGTCCCTGTATGACCGGAGTCAGAGCTGTGTTCGCATTGCCGGCAGTAAGTCAGACCTGTTCCCGGTGCATGTTGGCCTCCGCCAAGGCTGCCCTTTGTCACCGGTTCTGTTCACTGTATTTATGGACAGAATCTCTAGGCGCAGCCAGGGGCCGGAGGGGGTCCGGTTCGGGAACCACAGGATTTCATCTCTACTTTTTGCGGATGATGTCGTCCTGTTGGCTCCAACGAACCAGGACCTGCAACATGCACTGGGACGGTTTGCAGCCGAGTGTGAAGCTGCGGGGATGAGAATCAGCACCTCCAAATCTGAGGCCATGGTGCTCGACCGGAAAAAGGTGCCTTGCCCTCTTCAGGTGGGTGGAGAGGTCCTTCCTCAAGTGGAGGAGTTCAAGTATCTCGGGGTCTTGTTCACGAGTGAGGGGAGGATGGAGCGTGAGATTGACAGGCGGATCGGTGCAGCGTGCGCAGTGATGCGATCTCTGTATCGGACCGTTGTGGTAAAGAGGGAGCTGAGCCGAAAGGCAAAGCTCTCAATTTACCGGTCAATCTTCGTTCCCTCCCTCACCTATGGTCATGAGCTGTGGGTAATGACCGAAAGAACGAGATCGCGGATACAAGCGGTCGAAATGAGCTTCCTCCGCAGAGTGGCTGGGCGCTCCCTTAGAGATAGGGTGAGGAGCTCAGTCACACGGGAGGAGCTCGGAGTAGAGCCGCTGCTTCTCCACGTCGAGAGGAACCAGTTGAGGTGGCTCGGGCATCTGTTCAGGATGCCTCCTGGACGCCTTCCTGGGGAGGTGTTCCGGCCACGTCCCACCGGGAGGAGGCCCAGGGGAAGACCCAGGACACGCTGGAGAGACTATGTCTCTCAGCTGGCCTGGGAACGCCTTGGGGTCCCCCCGGACGAGCTAGAGGAGGTGTGTGTGGATAGGGAAGTCTGGGCGTCTCTGCTTAGACTGCTGCCCCCGCGACCCGGCAACGGATAAAGCGGAAGAAAATGGATGGATGGATGGATGGGTTTTAATTAAGCCAACAACTGTGTGTAGCAAGAGCAGATCATACAACCAGAATGGGCCTTTGGTCGATGATGGTCCTGGTTGGGTCTTGATGGCGATGAATGGGGCCTGGACCATGCGGCTGCATCATGTGGCAGAGCCAAGCTCTCCACAATCCAACGTCTGGGAGCCACAGTCCAGTAACTTCTCCATGTCGAAGCTATTGAAGAGTTGAGGAATTCCTCTCAAACCTGGAGCTGAGGTTTGAGTACAGATGTTCAGGCCTCTCGACTCTTCATTTTCCCTTGGAGGAAAAGAGAGTGTTTCAAAATTGAGCTTTTTCTAGTTCTTTTAGCTTTTAACCTTTTCTAGTTGTCATTAGGGATTCACCAATACCGATACTGGTATCGGGTCAATACCATAGGCTTGTATTCGTACTCATACTCATACCATAGGATCTGATGCCGTGCAACCGATAGCCACATTTTTTTTTCATTGCCGTCACAACGGAAGACAGTTGTGCTGCTCGTGTTGCCATGGTGATCTACGAAAGTCGGCAGCGATTGCTGCTAGCTTTGCGGCAGCTTAGTTTAGCCGCTAGCTTAGCAGCAAGCAGATGTTGGCCGTATGGCACTTTTTAAAGTAAACTAGTGACAAGAGTAAAGTGGACTGTACGTTGTGTAAGGAAAACTGTCACGAGGTGGGTCTAAAACAAACAGGTATAACACCAGAAACTTGATCAAACATCTGAAAATGAACCACCACACAGAGTATAACACCTATGTTAGCCCCGTAGAACAAAAACAACCAACTAACATAGCATTTGTATGAGTGAAATATGACAGTGGCTCTTATTGTTGATTTTTATGTTTCTTTGTTAAAGCACACGCACCCTCTTTCCGAGTGCAGTGTGTGGTGCATCGACTATAAATACGTGTCAGTGTCACTATTTTGTGTTAGCTTCATGTCTACTTGGAGAAAATTTGTTTTTGTGTGTAAATATGTGACGACAGTATTTGGATTGAAGACGGTGAATGGGGACTGACTTTGTTCACGGGGATCTGCCTCGTATCCGCAAGTCTGAAATCTGAGAGTTGTTCTGTGAGTGATGGTGACACTTCAGCAAAGACTGTTCCAGAACTACGGGACCTACTCAAAAGCTGATCTAGAAACCAGGTGTTATTTCCAATATAAAAGATGGTAACAGGAGCTTTGGTCTGTGAGTACAATGCAATTAACTCTCTGTATATCACTGTGAATAATTAGGGTCTGATTCTGGATCGAGGACATGGGGCTCTATGTGACAGAAGAAAAGCAAAATATGGCACCTTTAATGCTCAGATTTGTCAGGAATATGGAGGATTTTACCTATTGCACATCATTTTTGTGATTAAAAAATGATTTCTCCTGGAGCACCTGGAGCACCTAGGAGGAATCCTACACAGACATGGGGAGAACATACAAACCTCACTCACACAGGTCCTGAACACTGAGAAGCCAGATTGCTAACCACATTCATCTGTAAGTTTAAATCTGCGCTCTCTGGTTGTCCAGAAGGTCTGGAAATGTCTGAGCACAAAGTGCTCTGCAAGTACGTGCTCCAACCTGTAAAATAAAGTCAGTATTTTCTACACAGAGACCAAGTAAGGCATGGATATATTTTCTCTGTGTTGCAGCGCACATGGCAATGGGTTATCATATACAGCAAATGTGCCTCACACTTTTCCCCACTCAGAAACCACATCAGCCATGACTATAATACACATGAGAGAGCTTTGTCTGGGTTTCATTTAGTGCTTGATAGTTTTCCAATCACAGTATAATATAAAGTGAAGTGAAAATGGCAGTTGAGATGTTTAAAGTTTGATGGAACTGGCCATGCCAAATTAATTTGGCTTTGATCATTTTAACCATGAACAATTAGGATTACCATTATGGCAGAAGTCTTTGGTATAAGGATCGTATTCAATACATGTTTGGCTGCTATCTTCTATTGTAGTGAATGTCAATATTAAGTTAGATCCCACCCATGCTCACCCTCCCAGCTTCCTGATTGGACAAGATTCATTCAAACCCTTGCCATTGGTCTAACTATTCTCCTCCAATAAATCTTATTGTAAGTAAGTAAGTAAGTAATTTTTATCTACTGTATACACAGACCAGAGTCACAAAGCGCTTAACAATTTTTGTCTCTCACTTTACTCAGAGATGGGAGAGAGGTGGTGTTTTTATGTCAAGAGGAGGGACTATATCAAATAAATCATATTTAAAAAAATATTATATTTATAACAATTCAACAGAGAATGTCCCATAGTGTGGTTTATCTTGAAAAATTAAGGCTTCCTACAATCACACAGCTTTACCTGTGTATGAGCTTTTACCCTCAAGGAGACGCTATCCTGCAATTAAGAATTTCATAATATCTATGATATTTGGTGTCTATTTGTGTGGACAGTCATTTCAATGTCATTATTCTGGGGGCGACAGTGGCTCAGTTGGTAGAGCATTGGCCTTTGAGCCTGAAGGTCGTGGGTTCGAGCCCACCTACTTCACAACCTACTTCACGGCTCCCACTGATGTCTTCTGCCGTTGTGTTCTTGGGCAAGACACTTAACCCCACTTTGCCTGGAGCCCCTGCTGAAAGATCTCAGCTCCTGTGGACTCACCACCTGCAGGATCCTCCTGCAGGTGGTGAGTCCACAGTGAGTAGTAAATAAGTAATCTTTATTTATATACCGCCTTTCACAGACCAGAATCACAAAGCGGTTTACAATTGTTATTTTTGGGCATTTGTCCACTCACTCCACACAGAGATGGGAGCGGGGTCGCCGAACAGGAGGCGCATGCCAGACCTATTGTACATATGCAAATCCACTCAGAAAGGGGATTCAACCTCAGGACCTTCTTGCTGAGAGGCAAGAGTGCTATCCACTCAGCCACCGTGCCGCCCAGTGAGGGGCTGGAGCTCTGTTTACTGGGTGCAACAGTGACTGCCACCCCCCAGACCCATAAATGGATTAAGGGGAAGAAAATGGATGGATGGATGGATGTCATTATTCTGTGTTGAAATTTAGCTAAAGGTGTAAGAGATATCTTGACCATTTGTGTGGACTAAATTTAAATAACTTTACTATGAAGCATTGTTAGTTTCAGTTTTGCCCTTTGATTTTGCTTCTCACGTTTTAGATTATGAAATTATTTCTTAAGTGAAACATAACAAGCAGCATTTTTAACAACCCCATCTAGAAGTGCAGAACTACACTATGCTTTTTGTATCTTGGCATGATCTTAGTGAGCCCACGCAGTTATAAATTCTACAAATCATTAAATTACCTTCAAGCACTTAAAAAGATACTTAGATCCAGGAGAATATAATGATTGCTGGTGTCATTTATCCAATTGTGTGATTTTGCACTCAATTGGATAAATGAGACTACCAGCTGTTCATGCAAAACCAAGTCCTCTGGTTTTGCATGTGAGGTCACCTTTCATCAGGCTGTTGTTTTCTGGTGAAAGTCGGTCCCCAGAGATGCAACGAAGTATTTAAGCGTGCGGCGTGTTTTCCATAGCGACCTTGGCTCCGGTGTAATCCATCCCCATCTGACCGCGTATCAAAGCTCCATCTGTAATGCGATCTGTCTGCACACTCTCGCCTTCGACTTCGACCTGCGAAGGGGGGCGCTCCATCTCCGCATTCTCCCGATCCAAACCAAATTATTCAAACTGGAATTTAACCACTTTTTGACATTTGAGATTTATGGGCCACGTGGGTGTCTTCGGTTCGATATCTCCAGTCAGCATAATGATGAATCCAAATATCAGCGTCTGCCTCCCTGCGGCATTGATTCTGTAATGCCGTAAACCTTGACTAATGTCTTCGGCTGCCATGTTCGCGAGTGCACACTTATCGCCTACTGCCTCACGTGGATTGTAGCTGGCCTTTTTTCCCCCGCAAACAAGATAAGATAGTCTCCTCCTCTGAGCTTTGGAGCCCTTTCAGTGGAAGACTGAGGCACACTCAGAGCAAGAAGGAGCGCTACCACAGGGCCTTTATCCCACCGCTGTCAGACTGTACAATAAGTCACTTTAAGTCATTTGCACTAGGACTAAAAAACCTGCACTACTGTTGACACTGTTTCTTTGATTGCCACTTTTTAGTGTACATAATATATCCTGAACAGACTATATTTTTTGCCTGTAACATTTTAGCACACTTCTATCTTTTGCACAAATCTGAGTGATTCCAAATGTGACATGTAAATCTGTCCTGTGTGAGATCAAAAAAGTCTATTTAATCTTATCTATAAAGATGGCTTGAACTGTGTTTTTAGTCTTTCTGTGAGTCCTTATGTGATCTAAAATATTGATTTAAAACAGATTTCTGACAAGAAATAATGATGTGAAAAATAGGTGCGTAGTCCCTTAGGACTTTGCTAGTGGGATATCACGTGACCCCCAGGTCACACGCCAGAGAGACCAAATATATATAAAAATGCTCCAATCACTAGCGACCCTCCTCTATAAAAGCCCCTGCACAAGGCCGCGCCCCCTCTTGAACTCTGCCAAGCCGGGCTGGCCTGATGGGCTCGTAGCTAAGGGACTACGCACCTATTCGTAGATCTTAAGTTACATAAGTAACTATTAATTCTACGTCATGGTGCTACGTCCCTTAGGGACGCTAGTGGGACACAACGCGGAGGCCGTAGGAACATGTACTCCCAGCAGGCCAGCGAAGAGTGATTGGAGCCCCGCCCGAGCAAGACCCTCACACAGTGAGAGGACTCAGGGCAGAAGAATAATCAATTGCGTGTTACAGGGCCGCTCCTCCCAAGGACACCCCCAAGTAACACAGACCGAAGGCCACCCGTAGTCCCAGGACGCCTCTCCCAAAAGCTCCTGACGTGGACTACCTAACTGACCAAAAGCACACACACACCGCACGTGCAGGACGCCTCTCCCAAGAGCTCCTGAAACAGGGCGGACAAGTCAACCGTAGACCCCCTCAGAAGAGGAACCTCACGGTTTCAACTCAATCCGCTGCACTAAGCACGGAATGGGCCACCGACCGGTCCGACACATCCAAAAACGTAAGACCGGACAAAGGAGGAGGACGAAGCCCAAGAAGCCGCACGGCACACGTCCTCGACCGAAGCCCCCCTGAGGAGGGCCGTAGAGGCCGCCACCTCACGCGTGGAGTGCGACCTGAAACCCACCGGGGGGGCCAGGCCCTGAGCCTGATACGCCCGCCGCACAGCCGTGGCGACCCAGTGCGCCAGCCGCTGAGACGACAGCGGTGCTCCCCTGTTCTTGGGGCCCAGACACACAAACAGCTGATCAACCAACCTGAAGGAAGATATCATGGCCAGGTAACGCCTAAGCATTCTGATAGGACACAGAAGGTGCCGCCGCTCCTCCTCTGGGGAGGCATGCGGCGGCGGATGGAAAGCCCTAATCCTGATCACTCTCGACCTGAAGGCCGAAGTGATGACCTTAGGGAGAAAAGCCGGATTGGGCCACAACTCCACCAGTCCGTCACCCTCTCCAAAGGACAGGCAAGACACATGGACGGAGAGCGCACACAAGTCGCCCGCCCTCTTAGCAGACGCCAACACCAGCAAGAGGGCAGTCTTAAAAGCCACACACTCGGGACTCGCCTCCGACACCGGTTCAAAAGGCGGGCCCGACAGACCCCTAAGGACCACCCTGAGGTCCAAAACCGGGGGCGTTCTCTGAAGCGGGGGCCTCCTCCTGCGGGCCCCCCGCAAAAAGCCGGGGGGCCCGCTCGTCCGGGAGGACCCAAGGCTCCATCACCGCCATGCCCCTCAGGAAAGGGAACCACCGGGCATGTGGACTGTCCGGAGTCACCAGGACCACCGACCTTACCTCCTGTTCCATCCTCCGCAGCAGGACCGGCAGGAGACGAACTGGTGGAAACGCATACAGCAGGCCCCCTGGCCAGGGGTAGTGAGCCAGGGCGTCCACCCCTAAGGGCGGTTCGTCCGCGGCCCTTAAGGCGAACCAGGACGGGCACTGTGCGTTCTCTGCACTGGCGAAAAAGGTCGACCACTGGACGGCCGGATCTCCTCCAGACCTCTGCACCTATCTGCGGGGCCAGGCCCCACTCGTCCTGGAGTGGGCCCCCCTGGACATCCTGTCAGCACCCACGTTCCGGGCACCCGGGACATGGCGCGCCCTCAGGGACAGGAGGTGAAGCGCCGCACACAGCAGCGTCACCGTCACCATGCGATGGAGAGCGGGGGATCTGGTGCCCCCCTGCCTGTTCAGATAAGACACCACCGTGGTGTTGTCTGAGCGAACCATCACGTGCCTCCCTTGCAGCTGAGGAGCAAAGTGCAGCAGCACCCTGTGTACTGCCTCCATCTCCAGAAGGTTGATGTGGCGGGCTGAGTCCGACCAGCAGCCTCTAACGGAGCTCTGACCGAGGACCCTGCCCCAACCCTCGAGTGACGCGTCCGTGAATACCTCCACGTGAGACACGGCGCAGACCAGAGTCACTCCGTCCCGCAATAGACCCGGAGTGAGCCAGAACCTGATGTCGGACGCTGCAGTTTGGGGAACCCAGATCAGCCTCCCCCCGTCCCGGAAGGGGTGAAACCTGAGGCGTGAGAAACATCTCTGAAAGTTCCTCATGTGGAGGAGGCCAAGCCGCACCACAGCATGAGCCGCCGCCATCATCCCCAGCAGGGACCTGAGGCGCCGAGCGGGGACCCTGGGGCCCGCTAGCACCTCCCTGGCTAGACGGGTAATGTTCCTCTATCTGTCCTCGGACAATGCAGCACGGAACGTCACAGAGTCTAGCTGCAGGCCGAGATAGATCATGCGCTGAGCTTGCAGCCTGCTCTTTTCCCTGTCCACCACAAAGCCCAGACGCTGTATGTAAGAGAAGAAGAGAGAATAAGAAAAACATTTTGACTCTTGTCTTTAGGCCGGAGGTGGCCTTGTTGGTTTGTTCTTCCAATTGTTCTGTGAATGTAGTGCCACATGATATTGTGCTGGATGTGTGTCTTTTATGTATTTTAAGGTGATAACCAAAGGCAATTTTCCACCTTGGTGGACAATAAAGTTTTCTTATTCTTATTCTTATTCTTATGTGGGAAAGGACCCAGTGCGTGTGACTCACGGCCACTTCCCTGGACGAGGCCAGTATCAACCAATCGTCTATATAGGTTAATATTCTTACCCCCGCGCGTCTGAGCGGCTCCAGTGCCACCTCCACGCACTTTGAGAAAGTCCGAGGCGCGAGCGCGTAACCGAAGGGGAGACGGCAGTACTCGTAACTCCTCTCTCCCACTGCGAAGCACAGGAAGTTCCTGCGTTCCGGAGCTATCGCCACGTGATAATAAGCGTCTGTCAGGTCTATGGAGGACATCCAATCTCCCTGCCTGACACACTCCAGGAGCTGTTTTGTGGACAGCATCCGAAACTGATGCTTGGAAATGCACTCGTTCAAAGTGTGCGGATCCAGAATGGGCCCCTGGAGTGGGAAACCCCATGCTTAGCCCCGTAGCTTAGAGGAGCTAACACGTGTTCGACCGAAGCACACACACCACTACTCACCAGATCCCTCCGCTTGACCCCTCTCTCGGAGGGCATAGCATGGATCAGTGGACCGGAGCTCGTAGCCCGCATAGTACACTGCAAACCCTGCTCTGGGGGCTGCAGGCCTAGCGGGGCAACGTTATGGGCTCGGGAAATAACACAAGCAGACACATTACCCGTACCCCCAAATGAGACTCAGACAACGAGTACTGATGAAATGCCGGACGGCCTTTATTAACAAAGTTTTGCCACCCCTGCCTCTACTGTAGGGAGGCCGGCGGCGGGTGCGCTGCTCCCTCGGGCCTCCCGTGGGTCTGTCCGGACCCGGGGGTCTCGTCGAAGGGGAACGATGGATGGTGGAGCGTGGGTAGGGAGCGGAGCGCCTCCTGAGCGAGCGCTCTCTGCCTCTGTCCAGGCTCCGTGCAGCTTGGTGGGCCTCGCGCCTCGGAGCTAGGTGCGGTGCTAGCCTAGCGGAGTCCTTGGCCGCAGACTCCAGTCTGTCCACGAGGGCCTGCATGTCAGGACCGAAGAGGGACGTCTGGGACACGGGCAGGTCCAACAGTTGCCTCTTCTCAGCCTCCTTGATGTTTGCTAGCCCAAGCCAGAGGTGCCTGGCCCCGACTTGGGCTGCAGGCATGGAGCGGCCACCATCCACGGCCAACGCCTGGCACATGCGCAGGATCGCCGCAGAGTGGTCCTAGCCTCTGACAGGAGGTCTCCACTGAGCGCCTGGCCATAGGAGAGCGACCTATCCAGGGCCCCCGTAATGAAAGCCATGTTGTTAGCCAATGCGACGACCTGAGCCGCATTGGCATAACACCTGTCCAGCATAGCCAAAGACATCATGTCCCGCTCGGAGGGAAGGAGAGGTCTGGCGCCGGGCCACACGGATGCGGAAGGCAGCAGAGCCAAGCGGACTGAGTCTTCGATGTCCGGGACACCACCGGCCCAGGATCAGTCCTGCACGCTGCAGTACATGCCGTACCCCAGAGCAGGCCTCTTGGCTGCTAGGGGCTTTGGCCACTCACGTGTCGCGTAATGGAGGATCGGGTCCATCCGCGGGTACAACGTGGGTTGCTTCCTTCTCCTCCCTCGAGTGGTGGTGCCCACCGAGGTGAAGTCCTCCACCGCCTGGTCCGGCTACGGTGGTAGAGGAGCGTTCATCACGGTCGCCGCGGAGGAGTAGAGACTGGGCATGTGATCCAGTGGGAACCGGTCCGGCTCCGGGTCTCGCTGGAGTTCTCCGGGCGCTGGAGCACCGGAGAACACACGCCTGCGCTCACTTTCTTCTCTGGGGAGAGCGAGACACGAGGCGCAGCTAGCGCTCTCCGCCGCATGGCCCGAGCCCAGGCACAAGAAACAGCGTGAATGCTGGTCCGTGCGCAGGAGCCTGACCCGACACTCCAAGCAACGACGACGTTCGACGCCGGAGGGCGAAGGGGACATCGGACGAGCCGTCGAGGCAGACATCTCAGCAGACAAAGTAGATGTAGTAGATGGAAGTATGATCTCAATCGGCGCCAGAGTGAAAAAGGGGGCGCAGCCTTGTGCAGGGGCTTTTATAGAGTAGGGTTGCTAGTGATTGGAGCATTTTTATATATATTTGATCTCTCTGGCGTGTGACCTGGGGGTCACGTGATATCCCACTAGCAAAGTCCTAATTGACGTAGAACCCCTATTTTGAGGTTTGTGTAATGTCACAATCTGGTTCCCTCATTGTTGTTAAATTCTAAAAGCAGTATGTAATTTCAAACTTCTATAGATGTATGTACCTAACTTTCAAAACACAACAATGGAACTCCATGTCACTATTTTCTAAAGTCCGCCTCTATAAATACTTTTCAAATGCATGCACAAATTTGAAAAAGAGAGGACCTCCCTCACTCAGCCAATCAGCTCTTAGCTCAAAGCATCCAATAGTTATACATAGTTAATCTATATATAGATATTTATATATACATCAAAGCATCCAAAGGGCTTCATCTGGCCTACGAGCCGGGGTTTGCCCACCACTGGTTTAGCAGATTGAAACATGTGAATACCAGACTGGGTAAACTTCCTATATCCACAAACCTATCCTCAAAAACTCACTGCACCTCCCTCCATGTTGTATTATGTAAGCATTCAAACATGTTTATTCAAACTTGGAACCTCGTCCCTGCGTTATTGATTCTTTAATGCCATAAACCTTGACTAATGTCCTCGCCGACGTGTTCGCGAGTGAGCGTTTAAAGCGTCTATCGCCACTCGCTGCTTGTAGCCTGAGCTTTTTTCCTGACATCTGAGGACTCTTTTCTTTCATGGTCCGTGGCTGTGGCTGTTTCTGGCGCCTCCACTCTAGAGCCTGTCAGTGCAGATAAGGCTGGTGTGTGTTTCTGTGTGTGTCTATATGTGCGTGTGTGCGTTAGCTATGTCCTGGAGCAGACTCTTCTTCATTACGAGTGGATGTGCCTCTGCTGTAACACGGCTGACTTTTATTGGGCAAAGGTTTCAGCGGCTCGGCAGTGTAGTGGAGTGTTTGACTGGAAGCCGTCGAGAGAGGTTTCTACAAGTTGTCTAGGAAATAAAGTTTGGCTGTAAAGGGTTTGGAAATGAGGTGCAGATTGTATGGTTTGGATCCCATCAACATGTCTATTGTTTCTTATAGAATGCTATTATGCAAAGAACACTACATACTTTTTGTATGTTTTATTTGTAAGTTTTTTATTGATTCAAGCACAACAAACAGTTTACAATTAAAACAAACAAAGACAAAAATATTGAATTATACATTCAGGCATATAAACACGCACACTCACATACAGCACACACAGGAACAAGTGCATTTCTTCACACACACATGCCGTATAAAGGCTTCTACTCTCCACACGATTATTCAGATTCAGATTCATTTTATTCGCCATTTGCAGTAACACTACATTGGAATACATTAGTAAAAGTTCCCAGTGTGCACAGGACAAGTACAGACATAAAACAACATTAAAAGACAAAAATAAAACAAATTTTAAAAACAGTAAACAAATGTCACTATGAAGTTGACCAACTAAAACAGATCTATACAAGTGCAAAAACACTAAAGTGCTCTATTCAAACTGATAACAGCTCGTGGAAAAAAACTATTAGCATAACGAGATGTCTTGCATCTCAGAGAACAGTATCTTCTGCCAGAGGGAAGAAGCTGGAACAAGGCTTTTCCTGGGTGGCCAGAAGAGTCATTGATAATTCTCAGGGCACTGTTAAAAAGTCTGGATTGATAAAGAGCCTCCAGGACAGGAAGTTCACAGCCCAACCTATTACCATTACCAAACATGTCATGTCAAAAAGGAAGTAAAACAAAAACATGGTGGACTACATGAAGCTGGATGTATGCTCCATTGACGCCAGAGGCAGCCTGACCTGAGAAATATGCAGCTCGACCAGCAGCCGGAGTTACGACCTGTAAGGATCATCTCTGAATCAGAACAGAGGGTGTGACTGCACAAACAGCTGGCACTCCGCAGTTTAGCCTCTGGGTAACCTCTGGGTCCTGCAAAAGGGATGTACACTCATGGCTCGAGTTGTGTCTGGTCCATTGTTTTCCTGCTCACTTGAATGAGCATTACACACCTCCCTAGTTCAGCAGTTCAGTCTATTGAAGGATTCAGCGCTTTCCCACTGGGTGTCTGTTTTTCTTGCTGGAGAGTGAGGATGGAAGGACAGGGGTTGCGGTGGGAAATTCATCCATTGGTTAAACTTTTTTTCTGTACCAGCAAATTAAAATGCTATGTTTTTGGAAAGTTATGGTGGTTGCTTTGAAAGATTAAGTTGATTGTAGTACCTTGTTAACATGGCTCAAATCAGCCATATCAGTTCACTGCAAGAGAAATAGCCAAATTATGTATTGGGGCAGGGCACGGGTCATCAGATCTGAAAACAACAAATACAAACGCTGGATCAAGGAGGTGATTGATATCAGAAAGCGGGGCAATAACAGCATCAATTGAGATTAGGGCACTGCCTTCTGACCCACACATGGGACACCCTCCACCAGAGACCACTGAGTGAGAGAGGGCGTGGTCAGGCAGGTGACAATTCTGAAGATGGCTCACAGCTCTGCAGCCAAAACATTTTAATAAGGTAATGCATCTAAGTCTTTCAAAATAACAACTCAACAAGACAATATGCATTTTTTTAATCATGGCAATTTCCAAATGCAATAGATATGCAAGCAAAAATCATATACGTAGCATCAATATCAAAGTGTATATTTACCTAGTACTTTAAAGCCAGTAGATTCAGTTTCTTGTGTAAAACTTCTTGTGGCTTCTAGTAAACGTAAAGACTTTTAGAATGTATTGTGTTCCAGCATCTCAAAACATTCACAGAATAGAAGTTCAGAACAAAATCTCCTAATGCCATCCCTTGTATACATGCATTAAGAGTTCCGAGCTTCCGCTCGACCGCACGGCATTGTGGGTAGTTTTCTCAAAAAGGTGGGCATCAAATCACGCTGCCATATTGGATTACATGTTGTGAACGTGAACTTTCTCTCTTGTTTCCAGCCCATAGATTGTTTTATTAGTTTAAAAATTCACCAATTTCAGACATTTCGAAGGTAGGTAAGGTAAAGATTTTTTCATTTACAAAAAAGCAATGCATTTTTTTCTTGTGGTTTTAGATGTAAACACAACCGACTGACTATAGAGCTACATGTGGCTTTTGCTACTTACCAGGATGAAAAACCTTTCTGATCAGAGCATTCAGAGTGGGGACATTATTAAGAACAAACAGTGAGCTGGCAGTATACAGAGGTGCGCAGTAGGCTTTAAACAAAGTTATTTTCACTTTGTCTGTACACATGTGAAATCTCCGTGTTTAAGTGTTAGCCTGTCCATACAGCTTACAGTGCGGCCTCTGAATGTCATCGTCATCACTGAGGTCACTCCTGATTACGTGCCCCAGGTATTTGGCCTTCTCTACATTCAGAAGCTCCACACCAGACAAATATGTCCAAAGTACAGCTTTGGGCAAGTTTATAAAGCTTGCGTGTAAGCATTTGATCCTCGTAAGTAGCATAAGCTGCGTGTAGCTCTATCATCAGCTGGTTGTGTTTACATCTAAACCACAAGAAAAAAATGCATTGCTTTTTTGTTAAATGAAAAAATCCTTACCTTCGAAATGTCTGAAATTTGTGAATTTTTAAACTATTAAAACAAACTATGGGCTGGAAACAAGAGAGAAAGTTCACGTTCACAATATGTAATCTAATATGGCAGGGTGATTTGATGCTCACCTTTTTGAGAAAACTACCCACAATGCCGTGCAGTCGAGCCGGAAGCTCGGAACTCTTAATGCATGTATACCCACTAATTTAACTGCTCTTGCAGTGGTAGACGTCTTTTTAATTCCACACCACATTTCAGCTTGTATCACTATGCCCAAAGACTTTGTGCGGCCATTCAAGAAACTATCACAGCTTTAGAACTTCTATTAAGAGACAGTATCATTGAAAGACTTGGAGAGAAAGATGTTGAATTGCTCCCTGTCCTCTCCTATGTATTGGTAAAGGTCTAGGTGGTCTCTCAGAGAATGACACAAGACAAGAGGGAACAAAGGCGGGACAGGCTGCAATTAAGATGGTCGCTCTCCTGCAGCCTCTCCGCGGTCTCCAAGGTGACATTGCCCTGGGCCCATTGTGCGACTGGGCTAGCTTGGTTGCCATTAATCATCTCGGAACTGTGATGTCTGCATTAAAGCTTCCTCTCCCTCTACATGAGTCAGATTACCGCGTTATCAAAGACAAGTTTCCCCCCTGCAATTATGTGCCGATCGAAATCAACCGGACAAACGGCGCTAATGAAAGGAAGGTTGTGTGGCTTTGGCAGACTTGTAGGTTCAACGGCATCAAAGAATTGTGTGAATGTTGTTGTAAGATTATAATTGTGAGCTCCTGGGTATGAAATTGATTGTTTGCACAGATTGGTTTTGATAGACCTGTCCCAATGAAAACGCAGTTAAATGAAAGCAGTCTGCTACCAACCATCATGGGGCTCAATCCAACTTTTTCGTATGAATACGCTATCAATGGGTATTTAGCTCAACCAAACAAACCCCTGCATTGTAATTGAAAAGAATGAAATAGACACAAAGTGAATATATATTGAAGAAGAATTTTGTAATCCCTTCTATTTTATTATAACGAATCAGCAAATGAGTTTACAGGCAGTTCAGCGTGTTGGGAAAGAGAAGTGCTGAGGCTGATCCAGGATTTATTCTGGTGTAATGGTCTAGTGGTCTCTACAGTCCTGTATTAGACTGATGTGCGTCTGCATCCTGGATGGCAGTAATAAAGTTATCTTAATTCAATGATTTATCCAGTGCTCATTTTATGCAGCAGGCTCCTGAAGTAAACTTTCTAATGCTCTGAGGCCTTGTCAGCAATCACAATGGCCCAGTCTGGCGTGTTTGTGAGGAACTTTACATTCGTATAGTCAGCCCTGGGACTTTTGTTCACAACAGGAAGGGACAATGTAATGTGTCTATTCAGCTGTTTGAAAGAAAAGGACATTTCACATGTTAGAATCAATTCAAGAAATTCATGGATAAATGTTATATTTTGTCCAAACTGTGTTGAAAACATAATTCGTAAACATTGTATAATTATAAAGCCCAAAGATATCTCTTTTATATACCAACGTCCAACAAAAGGCAAACACAGCCAAAAAATGAAAGATAAAAACACCATTATACTTTTCCCCATGAAATCTATCAGGCAAATAATCCATTCTGTGTGCGAGGTTAATGGGATCTTCTTCTTTGGGCTCATAAGCTGGAATGGGTATGTCGACTGAGAAGGGTAATAGAGGCGCTCCACTATGGTCCATGCAGGATTACAAATGTTCCTTTTAATGAAGTGTTGCCCACAAAACCTCCAGCTTCTTCCACTGGGACAACGTGTGAAATATGAAACTGTCTAAGTTGTAGTCTCATCCGGAAGTGAAGTAACGTCTTTGAACTGATGCAGTATACACATCGCTCTGCAGTTTAGAGCTGTAATAAGAGCTTACATAAGAAATATCGTTCTTTGTGTGTGTTCATGCTGTCTCTCCAAACATGAGCTGGATTTATTAAAAGAGACATTTATGAAAACTTGACATTTCCCAGCTTTTAACCATGTTTGCAATATGGTAAATACGGTATAAAAGCCCTCATAAAAACAGGACTTGTTTTTATATCCCTCCATACCGGAAACTTCTGGGTCAAACAAATAACTCTGCCCTTTTTGTCTAAAATCTCTTGTCGTATGCCGCTTTCCTGTGACCTTGGCAACTCGTAATTTCCGACTTCCCCCTTAGAAAAATGGGAATGAACGCTTTTGTATGAGTCAAAAGTGTACGTAGATATTTCAGAAAGCTTTGAAAACTGCATTAGTCCTGTAATATTATGATGCCATTGCACCACTATGACGTCACACGCAGTAGTTTTCTGCCTTTTAAAACAAACGTATTGCCCAGAAATTTGTTTTGGTAAATTCTCAGGTAAAATTAAGTTCTACAATCGCATGTCTGTGTTTGCAGCCGGTAATTATTGAAAACGAAAAATTGTAGTGTGTTTTACCCCAGATACTTATATCACTGTACATTTTCTACTGAAGAAAATATTTCATTATTTAAAACAAAAAATGATAAATTCTCAAAATTACCATGTCATCCATTAGATCAGTGGATAATAATGGATATTGAAATATTACAATACAAAAAAAAATAGATGATGTTTTCGTGTGAAGTTTTCTATTTGATAGAGATTTGCCAGAGTGCTGCTTACTAAAGTATAATGGAAACGCAAAAGTGGAGTAGAGGCGAGTAGAGTAGAGTTGGGCTGGTGGAAACAGGGCTATAGTTACTCCCCACACTCTCTGAGGAGGATTTTGGGTGTTTGAGCATTGTACACACCTCTTCCAGTAAAAGTCCTTTTGTAAAGCCCCTTTGAGCATCCAAAGCTGCTATATAAGTACACTGTATTATTATTAATATCAAATACATGTTAGCTGGAATATTATGAACTTTGTTGTATTAAAGGCCTGTTGAGTTCTCCATGACTGCTGTTATTGCAATCGGTGTGAAGTTCCATTATGGGCTGTGTGCCTGCTGGACGCGGCATTGTCTCAGAGTCAACTTGGAAAGATGAAAAAGCAGTTTTTTAAAAGGCCTTTTTTGCACAGTGCCAAGTGAAGCTGTGAAGTCTGTACTCCAAAAGACGCCTCTGTGCTCGTCAATGAGAGACATGTCCGCGATGCTGGCTCCACGCACACTCACAAGTCTCCTCTGCAGCGTCTGTGTGCATCATTACTGCCAAAGACAGAAAACGCTTTCTAATAATCATTGCAGTTAGCTGCTGAGACGAGGAATCAGAAGTGTCACATTACACCATGTTTACGCTTTTTTGGAGAAATTTGATATTTGACTGCAACACACATATGCTGCAATATTAACACTAGGACTCCCAGAATTCTGAAACTACTAGTACTCCCAGAGCAGTCATTTTGACAGTTCCCTTTCAAGTTGATGGATTTCTGAAAAATGATTTAGATTAAGCAATTTAGCATTACCAAATTAAATGGTAACCACATTAAAACGAGTCAGTTTAACCAAGGATACGTAGGAAAGGAGAAGTTATGGAGAAAAGGTATAACGTTGTAACTTTTGTTCTGTGGGGATAAGCAAAAACTGTATCAGTTAAAATCACTTGAATGACAGTCTCAGGATGCCCATATATGGACTTCCACACAAACCTAGTTAGGCCAGTGTAATGGGAGTGGATGGGGATATAAAGTGTAGGTACTGAAGTCAGGATATAACTTTGGATTCAAAGGAAAGCCTGTTCCAGATTGGCCTGTGAATACACAGAGCTAATGGGGAGAGAAACGTTTGAGTCTAGCCTCGTTTGTGTTTGACGGTGGCTTCAGTCTGAAGGCTGCACATGAGCACACACAAACACACACACCACTCATGCACGCATACACACACATTTCACACATATACTCACACACACAGCGCTCAAACACACGTGCACACATACAGCTCTCACACAAATACACACAGCTCTCACACACAACCATGCACATACACACTCACAACCTGTATTACCTCAAACGGTTTTGGAACTAAAATCCCTTTTTTGTGTGAAAAATCCAGCCCAAACATCCTTAAACCCAAAAAGCACACCTAAAATGTCATAATTGGACAAAAGTGTGCAAGATTTGGATCCGTATGAGAAATAATGAATCACATTTTTACATCTTGAATTACAAAAAAAATTACATTTTTATTATCATTTGCAAAGACGGAATTAAAAAAATATAAAAAGCAATGCATTTATGAAACATACTTGTTGAATAAGCTGTAGTTGTGTACCAAAACTACAGCTTATTCAACAAGTCCTCTGCAGTAATTCGTCAGCAGTAATACGTCAGGGCCAGTGTCCTTGAGGGAGAAGAGCCTAGTCTGCTCCCTCTGCTGCCCCACCGCCGCCACCCTGAGCCTCTGAATGACGAGCTTGGCCCCGTGCCAGCACCAGGGTGTGAGTGATTATAATCTTTAAATCATTCCATTGCAATACTCAGCCACACTGTCCACACTTGACTGTTTACGGTACGGACGCAACAGTGGTCAGTGGGTAGCACTTCTGCTTCACAGAAGTTCTCCCAGTGTCTGTGTAGGTTTCTTTCGGGTTCTCCGGTTTCCCCTACCTCTAAAAACATGGTGAATGTAATGAGAGAGTGATTGGATGGGGATGGTCAGAGGCTTCGATGCGGCATCTCTCTTCTGTTATCATCCGCTTACCCAGATTACAAAACTGTTTTTACTGGATTTGAGCTGCTCTGAACATTTAAATGGGGTATGACATTTCCCTTTCACATTTGCCAGAACTGAAGATTACGAGTTTACTACCTCACCACAGCTACATTAGCACCATATATATTGAATTTTGTGACACAATCAAAAACAAAGGATGTAAACTCAGCGATTGGATCCAATAGTTTTTTAGCTTTACAACAATGTATAGCATGCCGTTTTTGGTGGAGCTGAAGTTGGCTGGATGACAGTATGAACTCAGTTAGAGATCTTAAAGACTTCTTTGTGTTAGCAAGGAAGAAGGCATCATAAAATATGTACCTTAGAGGGCTGCATTTGGCCCACAGGCCTTAGTTTGGACATGCCCGCCCTAAAACCTTCAGCCCTAAAGCTGTGCGGCAGATCACCCACTCACATTGTTTACAAGAGAGAATCAGATAACTGTGAAGAGCTTTTGACATTCCCAGCTGTTATCACTGCAAAAAAATATTTTTATCAAAGACTCAAAATTTGACTTCTTGAGTGGTACCAGTTTAGCTTTTTTCTGACAAATGTGTGGTATTATAAATCCTTTATTCAGCTTCTATCATCCTCATCATCATCCCCATCTTACTTGTACATTTTCTGTCTGTGCTTTGTCTTTATGTTACGTGTGTTAGTTGTGCAGGTTTTACATACATCATTTGAATCCAAGCACCATAATGTCCAGTAGCGTCCAGTGTTTGATGTGATCTGACCACATTCCTTCCCCCCTTTCTCTCTCTTGTCTCTTCTAGAAGGACACTAAAACCATTTTAGTGAATAATGCAGCCAAAATACAACTTCTTGTCTACATGTTCTGAGAGAACTCTTCAAGACCAATTTGTGCTTCGACCTCGTTCCCATCTCTTTCTTAACTCCCACATTTCAAATTTCAGACGATTCATCATTAGTTTGGACTGAGTCCATGTTTCTGATCCACACTGTGATGTTGACCACACAGACTTTATAAAAACTGCACTTTTGAATTCTCCTATATTATCATCACTTTTAGCATCAATCAATGGCATGTTTTCATGTTCTCTAAGTACCTGCGTAAGTTTCCCGACCATTAGAAACAACATGTACAATAGGTGGAATTGTTCGTCATTGTTGTCTAAACTCTCGTGTTCAATATTCTGTCTGATATCCATAGTTTTTGTCTACTTTGTCTACCTTTATTTAGTTAAACTACTTTCCAGATTCACCATACATGAACTAAACTGCAGATCTAGGAGCCTGATCCCGTCGGACCTCAGAAGCTCGCCAGGGCAAGTGCTGTGTAGTACTGTGATGAGAGACCTGTAAACTGTCAAACTGCTCTTGTGTCCTAGGCAAGACACTTCACCCACAATGCCCAGCATGAGTCTGTTGTGTGAATTAATGATTGATGATGGTCTGAGGGGCTGGTGTCACAAATGAGTTGCTTCAGTTGAGTCTGTCAGTCTCTCACAGTGACACGGTGAAGTTAGTACTGGGGCTTAACACCAAGAAGGTCCCGGGTTCGATTCCACTTCTGTGTGGAGTTTGCATGTTCTTCCTGTGTGCGCATACAGTGTATGTTTCCTCTGGTGCACTAAAAACATGCACAATAGTTTAGGGTGAAGGAGTGTGTGTCTGGTGACACACTGCCGCATTCAAATGAACCTTTGTTAACTTTTATTTAAAGAGGAAGGTCACATTGAGATTTTGGAATCTGTTTTTCATGGGAGTCATGGCCCCAGAGAGGTGGGCTATTGTAATTATTTTTAGTAGTAGAGGAAACTTGTGCAGACACAGGGAGAACTCCACTCAGAAAGGTGGAATTGAACTCACATCTTCTTCTTCTACCTCAGCGAGAGTGTTAACCATTCAGCCACCGTGCCTGCCTATTCAAACAAATAAAACAAAAGTTTACCACCAACATGTATGGAGTAAATTAATAATACTGTGAAATGTCTTTTAGTGTACAGAATAATGCATTGTAGTTATTACATATCTGTCACTTCTTATTTATAAACTCAAACAGTATATATCCAGTTGATGTGAGCATCACAACTGAATCTGAATCTGACTTTTTATTTACCTTTCTTATGGCTCCTGTGTCTGTTTCCCTTTACTTCCCGGGATCTCCTACGCCTCTTCCCTGCTTAATCAGCGCACGTTTGGTCCAATGAGCAGACGCATGGATCACAGTTCAATTACAGTCCCAAGGTCGAGCGTGTGATAGCGGCACCAGGGCTATTTGTCTTAGTTAGGCTCTGGCGTATTAATGGTGTGCGTTACAAAAGGAAGATTGCTCAGATTGTCCTGTCGAGTGTCTTCTTTGAATTTGCCCTTCTGTCAATCCGATCAATGCGAGGGACGGAAGCACAGCCTCCTGGTATTGATTCACTTAAGCACACACCAAAGACACGTGTTCTGCGTTTCCCACGATGTCTGCTCACATGGAAGAGGAGAAGACAAGTGTGATTCAGATCTGTGACAGATTCACATAAAAACTCAAACCAAGTCAATGCATTTTCTTTTGTAGACCAAAATCATAATGTGGAGTTTTAGAATTGATGTAATTATTTTGTTGCAAGGAATAACTTGAGTAACCTTAAAGACCTTATGACGGGTTTGATTTATTTAGAAATACAGTTTTAATACCATTTTATATTAGAAGAGAACTACTAAAGGTTTCAAAATCAGTTGTTGTTTTTTTTGTCTGATCCCCCCAAATCGAAATAACCCCATAGCAACGCCCTTAGAAACGAAAAAACTTCACAGCCCTTGGTGACGTCAGAACGGGTATGTTTCAACGCTGTAAGTTGTTTACAATTTGGTATTCGTTCTTTTTTCGCGGATATTCAAGATGACAAGACCGTGTACAGCGAGTCTAAGATAACTACTAGAATGTAACATTTCGTTGTCACTGAGATAGTCCAGTGGTTGTGTTGATAGACTGCAAATCCAGATACTTGGTGTAGAGTGCTGCTAGTGTGACCTATCACAGCTACCATACTCGTGTCTACACATGCGCAGTGGTGGGGGCTAGAGGCGAATTAGCTATGAGAGCACCGAGATATACCAGAGTGTGTTCCTACTGCCGGTGTGTTATTAAACTCAAAGTTGACCCTTTCTCTGAGTTCTCTTATTATCACAACACACAACATGGTGTCAGAAGTCTTGGATTTTGAAATAGGAGTGTAAAACAACGTGTTGTGAGTATTTTTTGCGGGACCATCGTGCTACAACGCTAATTTTTTCAGCATCATGGCAGACTGCTTCAGACGTCCCGACCCGCTGGTGTTTGATGGCAACATTGCGGAGAACTGGCGCGTTTTTGAGCAAGAATACGACATTTTCGTCGCGGCAGCTCATTCAGACAAGTCTGCACGGACAAGAGCCTACATTCTCCTGAATCTAGCAGGCCCTGAAGCAATCGAGAGGGAGCGCTCTTTTGTCTATGCAGCGGAGGTACGTGAACCTGGCGACGATGGACGTGTCCTGGCTCCCGCTGAATCCAAGGAGGACCCAGAATGCCTTAAAAGAAAGTTCAGGGAAATGTGTAACCCCCAAACCAACATAACGATGGAGAGACACAAGTTCAATACACGAAATCAAAAGGCTGGTGAAACAGTTGAGTCATATGTGAGTGATTTGAGAATAAAAGCGAAGAGCTGTAATTTTGGTGAGCTTCGTGAGGAACTTGTCAGAGACAGACTGGTCTGTGGCATAAACAACGACCACCTTAGGAAAGTTTTGCTTCGTGACAGTGATTTAACGCTCGCTAAAGCCATTTCAGTGTGCCAGATTCATGAGATGACTGAGGAGCACAATAAATCGCTCATGTCGCCACAAAGCTCAGCCACGAATGTAGATGCAGTACAAAACAACTACACAAAAAGACGCAACACTGAGAGGTTCGACAGATCAAACGCAAAACCCACACAGTTAATTAACAACTGCAACAATTGTGGTGGGAGTCATTCAGCTGCAAGGATTAAATGTCCAGCATATGGCCAACAGTGCAACGCTTGTAAGAGAATGAACCACTTCAAAAAGTGTTGCAGGTCCAGACCTCAGTACGACAGGCTTAGACAAGAGAAATCGGTCCACCAGGTGTATACTGAACACAAAGAGGAGAGTGACAGTGACAGTAACACATATTATGTGAATGGCATTACACTGGACCTGGCGGTGGACTCTACTGTAGCACAAACAAACGAAAAGGAGGAAGCTTTCACAACGTTGCGGATTAATGATAAAATCATCGAGATGAAAGTGGACACTGGTGCCAAATGTAATGTCCTCTCAACAAAGACGTTTCTCAAGGTGAAAAAATTTGAACAAATCAAACCATGCACTAAACCAACGAACCTGGTTGCATATGGAGGCAGTAAGATAAAGACTGAGGGAATCGTTGACCTGTGCTGCCACCTAGGGGCTAAGTGCTACACCCTGCCATTCTTCGTTATTGAGGAGCATGTACAGCCATTGCTTGGTCTCAACGCTTCCTTACAGATGGATCTCGTCTCACTCAGCAAGGAAGTTCACCAAGTGAGTAGCTCTGCAATAACTAATGATTTCACTCAACAGATTAAAACAAAGTACAGTGATCTTTTTGCAGATGAACTGGGAAAGCTACCAGTTACTTACTCAATGACGCTGGATCCTGAGGTGAGACCTGTAGTTCGCTCAGCACACCGCATTCCTGTGGCGATGAAAGACAGAGTAAAAAACGAATTGGACAGAATGCAAGAACTAGAGGTCATTAAACCAGTATCAGAACCCACAGACTGGGTATCTTCCATGGTCGCCACAAATAAGAAGGACAAACAAGAAATACGGATCTGCATAAATCCAAAGGACCTTAACGCGGCCCTTAAAAGACCACACCACCCGATGCGCACAGTAGATGATGTCGCATCACAAATGTCTAATGCCACAGTGTTCTCAGTATTGGATGCAAAGAGCTCATTTTGGCAGATATCACTGGACCACAAATCATCTATGCTAACTACTTTTAGCACATGCTTTGGTCGTTACAGATTCCTCCGAATGCCGTTTGGGATAAGTTCTGCCAGTGAGGTATTTCAACGCTCCATGGAGCAGATCTTTGCTGGTTACCCCTGCGCCATCATTGTGGACGACATACTGATTGGAGGCAAGGACATTGAGGAGCATGATGCAAACCTAAAAAAGGTACTTGACAGAGCGAGAGAGGTTAATCTAAGGCTCAACCCTTCAAAGTGCAAATTCAGGCTCAACCAAGTCAGTTATGTTGGACATGTTTTCACTGCACACGGTCTGAAGGCAGACCCCACGAAAACAAAGGCGATCAGTGACATGCCAGTGCCAGCGGATGTGCCGGCTGTGCAAAGGTTTCTCGGTATGGTTAATTACCTCGGGAAATTCATCCCTAATTTCAGTGAGACCTCTGCTCCACTGAGACAATTAACACACAAAGACACTGAATGGTCGTGGCATGAACAGCATCAGCGCGCGTTTGACACCCTTAAAGGGCACATGTCAAATCCTCCCGTTCTATCGTATTATGATGTGTGGAAGAATGTTACACTTACCTGTGATGCCTCGCAATATGGACTTGGTGCTGCGTGCCTGCAGGGTGGCAGACCTGTGGCTTATGCCTCACGCACTTTAACCGATACCGAAACGCGTTATGCGCAAATAGAAAAAGAGCTATTAGCTGTTGTTTTTGCATGTTCAAAGTTTCATGATTACATTTATGGCAAATCTATCACCGTTGAAACTGATCATCAACCGCTTGTCACAATCATCAAAAAGCCCATTCATACTGCTCCGGCCAGGCTGCAGAGGATGATGCTGCGGCTCCAGAAGTACAGCATTGAGTTAATCTACAAAAGCGGCAAACAAATGCACCTGGCTGACACTTTGTCCAGGGCTCCCACAAGCTCCACGGCACAACTTGAAGACGAGGTGGATGATTTTGATGTAATGACTGTCAGCTATGTGTCATCTGCTCGTTTACAGGAACTGCGAGAACACACAGCCATTGATCGGACTCTCCAGACCCTCAGCGGCGTCATCAGACATGGCTGGCCAAGTAAACTACACAATCTCCCTTCTGCAATGCATCCTTTCTTTCCCTTTAGAGATGAGCTTGCTGTTGAGGATGGTATTGTTATGAAGGGTCAGAAAACTGTAATTCCACATTCATTACAGAAGACATACATTGACATTGTACATAGGGGCCACCCTGGCTCGGAAGCTACAAAACGGAGGGCGAGAGGCATTGTGTTTTGGCCTACAATGACAATGGACATTGATAACGAGGTTCAGGCATGCTCGGTGTGTAATAGCACTAAACCACATCAGCAAAAAGAGCCGTTGCTCCTGCACACCATTCCTGAGCTCCCTTGGTCGACTGTAGCTGCTGACATCTTTGAATGGCACGGCCAGCAGTATCTGGTGCTTGTGGATTCCTTCTCGGGCTGGTTCGAGATCGACCTGTTAAACAACATCACGTCGGCTAATGTGATCTGCAAACTAAAAAGGCACTTCTCGGTCCATGGAGCCCCTCACACTCTGATCACAGATAATGGACGACAGTTCACAAGTCAGTGCTTTAAGGACTTTGCAGCTCAATGGGACTTTGCTCATGTTACTAGCAGCCCAGAGTATCCTCAATCGAATGGACTAGCAGAGAGAGCCGTCCGTAGTGCTAAGAACCTCATGGAGAAATCACATAGGGACAAAACAGATGTGTTTCTCTGCCTGCTGAACTTAAGGAACGTACCTAGAGACTCTAAACTTGGATCTCCAGCACAAAGACTTATGTCTAGGCAAACACGCTCCACTCTTCCAGTGTCCAAAGAGCTGCTTGCTCCCAAAATGCTCAATCCTGAGGAAGTGCGCGAACAGCTTCTGAATAAAAGACTGACACAAAAGGTGTATTATGACAAGACAAGCAGGGCTCTTAAGCCTTTGTCGGAAGGACAGGTGGTCAGACTGCAAACACCAAAAGGATATGACCGCACCGGAATAGTCAAAGAGATGTGCGTTGAGCCGAGATCGTACTTGATCCAGTCTGAAGGACAAACATACAGGAGGAACCGAAAACACATCTTACATGTTGCTGAGCCGGCTCCAACTCAGTTAATGCACACGATTTTAATCAGGACATTAGGCCTGACACAGGACAGACACAGCAGGGAATGGACTCTGAGCGCCCAGTAGACCCAATATCAGATTCAATCCAACTTTGATTACGACTGAAAATCTATACAGAACCCGATCAGGTCGGGTCAGCAAACCAAATCCGAAGTATTGTGATTAGGACATGGTTATTGTTTATCCCATGCAAATGTTTGTTTATAAGTGACGCACTTTCATAGGTTACATACTGTACTGTTACTGCCATCGTGTTATGCAGTGTGTGTTAACAAATGTTTAGAGGACTTGACTTAAGAAAGGGGATGTAGAGTGCTGCTAGTGTGACCTATCACAGCTACCATACTCGTGTCTACACATGCGCAGTGGTGGGGGCTAGAGGCGAATTAGCTATGAGAGCACCGAGATATACCAGAGTGTGTTCCTACTGCCGGTGTGTTATTAAACTCAAAGTTGACCCTTTCTCTGAGTTCTCTTATTATCACAACACACAACACTTGGGTTCAATTCCCACCTCGGACACTTTTTCACACTCAAAACGGCAATTTATGTGTAGTGAGCAATTGTCACCTGTAGAGGGCAGTATTGTGTTGGGCATCAGTGGAGAGAAGAGAGAAAAGGCAGTCCTGTGGCATAGATCCATGGTTTTCAATGCATGGGCGTAACCCGCTATGACGTCACACAAGGTTAGAGCATAGACAACTTACATTCATGAAAAACCCGTTCTTTTTATAAAATATAGGATTTTTTTTTGCCGGAATCTCTTTCAAATTGACATTGTCATGCAATTTTGATATCCACTATTTTTTTTTTTTTTAAACCCGTCATAAGGTCTTTAATTTCAGTCAAACATGCGCTAATTAATGGATTTTTATTCGAAGATATACAGTTGGGCTCATATGTGCACGTAACCTTGACAACATATCACCACAACTCTAACCAGGCCTTCGCCGCTGAGCTCTGACCACATCACCTGTTTTAGATGTCCCTGTGTGTCAGTAATGTGACAACACGCAATTCGCATCCCATACTGCCACATGTTGCACAGCGCCTCACACACGTGGTAAATACAAACATAGTTTGTGAGGCCAGCGGTCGGCCGGTGCTCGGGGACCGTTGGTGTTGTGGTGTCACAGACTGTCTAATTAGGGCAGAGCATTGGATCCAGCGTCTGTGCGTGAATAATGAAGAGCTGGCGGCGCGCACGGCTGGCTTTGATGTGTCTGCCTTTGAAGAGCGCTAACCCCCTTACAAAACAGAAAAAATATCCTTCTGTATCTGCGGCCGCGCGCACAGCCCTTATCTGCGATGAGTCACCGTATTTGTTCAAGGCATCTTTTTAGGAGAGCGCTGGAACGTTGCGGCGGTAGCCACTGGAAACAGAAACATTATATTTGTTGCTTTTTATTGAATTATACAGAGTTACTTTAACATGAATGTTGTTTCTGTCCAACGTAGTGTTTTACCATCTCCAAATAAGAATTACATCCTTGGAGACTTATCCTTGCAGATAAATACTTTATTAATTAAGGAAATTCACTAACCCGTGATGACTTCTGCAATGGCCTGCTTGGGACCCTCCACATGAGCTTCATTGTTCTTGTAACTTGTATTCTAATTATGGCTGACTGATCCAAAAAAAACGAGAAAATTGCTAAAAAGGTAAATGTTAATCTCTCTGCATAATACGTTCGGTGAGATTTTCTGCATAAATGCCTTGTTGCAGAATGTTTCACTAGTCCTATTTTTATTGAAAAAAGCTCAAATCCTGACTAGAATCATTAAGCCTTCTCACATTTGGCCTGGTCTCATGTCTTTGACTCACAGGGACCGGCCTCCTGCTTGAGCTCTGAGAGGCACATGGACTGGCCTTCTGTGACATACTTTGTGTTGCTTTAGGCATGTACATTAACGCCTAATGCCTTGTTTTGTGTGTTCCCAGGTATTCTATACAAAGGCAGTGGGGAGAACCAGTTCATCTCGCTGCAGCCTCCTGTCATCTCCACGGTGATGGGAAATGGGCGTCGCCGGAGCATCTCATGTCCCAGTTGTAACGGTCAGGCTCTGGGCAACAAGCTGCTGGCCCCGGTGGCTCTGGCCTGGGGCATCGACGGAAGCCTCTATGTGGGAGACTTCAACTACATCCGCCGCATCTATCCATCTGGCAACGTGACCAGCATCATGGAGCTCCGGTACGGGCGTGTAGGGTTCACCACGGGTCACTGGTCTCTGTGCTGATAATCTGTTATATCAAAAGAAAGTAAATCCCTTCTCCCCTCGAAATACACCACTCAATCCTAACAGCAGAGAGAAGGTAACAAAGGAGATGTTCCAATTTTACTTTGTGTAGATTCAACTGTGTGGAATGTAGATGAGATTTGAAAGTCAAATAGTTTTGATCATGTTCACAGATTACCATCTCTGAGATGTGTGGTATAAGGGTGGCTTGCACAGAGTTAAAAACTGACCCATACAAAGAGGACTTACAGTAACTAGGATTAGACCAGGACTAAACTGGGACTTGACCAGAACTGGAACAAGAATTGACCACAGTGAGGTCTTCGTGAGGACCAGAGTGGGGTTAAACCAGGACAGCGTCACATAACAGTCTGCAGCTGAACTAATCGCTACATTTTACTGTAAGACACATGGTGAGTTTACACTACTGTTTATGGGGAAAGAAAAGAAAATATTGCAGCTTAATAAAAATGAAAAATCAGAGCATTTTCTGTTGATAATCTAAATGCAATTAGTCAAAGTATGAGTGATGAGGAGAGTAAAACTTGTCAGTGTTCAGTGTAGTGACATCAGTCTGTCCTCCAGCCATTCAAATGTGAAATCTTTTACCTATCTGTCTCCATAATTAGCACAGACATCCTGTGTGCAGCTGTAATTGGGATGAGTTATGCCCTTGTGCCAATCTGGCACCCATTAGAATGCTGCGTTTAGGCTGTTTGGCTGTTTTCAGAGTACCAGATGTGGACTGTATGTGCGGCCGGTCATGGGGCAGCACAGGTGTACAACAATGACCACCTGAGGAAATACTCTTAGATTAAACCATTTCAGTGGTTCCTCGTTTCTTGCGGGTGTTAACTGTGCATCAAAATCCACAAAGTAGCATTATATGTTTTAAGGCTGTAAAACCCCCTCATCAGACTCTTTATACGCTTGTCTAACTACCCAAACTCCCAACTGTTGAGATATAGACTTAGACTTAGACAGACTTTATTGATCCACAAGGGAAATTGCGTTGTCATGGTAGCTCGCATAGCATTTCACACAAAAAAAATAAAAATATATGAAAATAACGTTAAAGTAATAATCTGAAAATAATAAGATATGTTTTTTCTCACAATATTAACTTAACATCTGTTAATATACGATATATACAAGGACAAACCTGTTTTAGATTTGAGCACTGCTGCAGAGTCAAAAGACATGCATATACTGTATATTTATCTGACCTGAACACTGTGTGTCACACTGTTTATAATGATAAGGCCAACCTTACCTTATGGTTGGCCTTATCATTATAAACTCAGAGGAGTTACATGTTGCAGCTTTCGCTCCACAGTAGTGAGAATGTAGGCGACAGAAACTACTGTGATGAACTACCTTTGAGAGAAACACTCACACAGGACCAAAACTGTCCGGTGACTTAAAGTGAGTGCCCGCAACTTTTCAAATTGTAACAGGGAATATTTACCCGTTAGTGAAGCTGATGTCAGGGGAATATATGCAATAACGTATTTGACATGATAGCACAGGTTTATTGTCTATTAGAACAGCCATGTCAAACTCAAGTCCGTGGGCCGAATCCGGCCTGTGGGAGAATTTTTTGACGCCCCTGAAATAATGTTCAATAATCTTTATTAACAGTAACAGTAACTTATAACTACAGTAATTACTATTGCATGTTATACTTAATTTTAACGCCTATTATCTCAGGAAAACAACCATACAATTAAATCTGTTCTAAAAGGTTACCTGAAATGTAAATAGAAGTTAGGGGAAATTTTATTATTTATTGTTTTTTTATATTCAGCTATCTCTTCTTGATATTTGGCCCTGTTGTGGTTTAATCCAAACCTACTAAAATATCATATTAAAGAAGCTATACCCGATTTTTTTTCTAAGTAGTTCATAAAAATGCTTTTTACTACATACAAGTTGTATCATAATACATAATTTAGTTGAAAACTTGAGGTCATTGAAGCAGCTGTGTATGAAATTTATGCCGTGAAAAGTGCTGAGTGGAGTCTTTGCGGGACGCTCGTTCTCCTCCGCTCACAGAACAAGCAGAGAACAGCCTGCGTCCTCTAGCCTCTACAACGCTGCTTAACACTAGGGCTTCTACTTCAAAATTCGAATATAATTCTAAAATAAAAAAATTATATATATTCGAACAAATATTAGACAGCCCTTATAATTCGAAATGTATTTAATGACTGCAAATAAAATAGTTAGCTCCCAAAGGTTTCACCGGGACGTGCTAGGCAGGTAACAGCTAAGCTAGCTAGCTGTTTCATGGTAACTCTTTTTGTCACTTTAAAACAGTATATTTGTCATGAAAACGTTGACAGCAAATTCTGAAATCGTCCGTGCATGTGTGCTAAGGATGTATATGTGTACTGTATTGTCCGATTAACGTTTAATGGTGTTGATTGATTGATATGTATTTGTTTATTGAGCGTGGATAGCTCGGCTAGCTTCTCTCGTTGTACTTGCGGAGTAATGTTAGCATTTTACACACCTGAATTACAAACAGAGATTGCGTTGCCAAAGGGCAGCGGTCATTATTGGTTTGAGAGTTCTGTTTTCAAGAAAAAATGATCGGTAGAATTACATTCAAGTCAATGGAGTGTTCTACTGTTGCTGTGAGGAGCTGTATAATAAATTATAATTAATTACTCAAATATAATAAATAAATAAAATAAAAATAAATAAACATGTTTTAATGAATAAATTTGGATGCGAAACTAGCAGTATTCTTTTACCTATATATTGTGTTAGTAGTGCGTTGCTTTAGTACAATTTCATCAGTGATTGTTGTACAGCTTACAAGAAGTTGTGCTAATGCTAATGTTAGCATACATATCAGATCGCAAATTGAGCTAGATGCTCTTGTGTTATGAGAGCGTAGGGGAAATGAGAAGCCATTGTGCGAGTTGGGGGGCGGTGCTAAACATTCAAACCTTGCAGAAACGGGTATAGCTCCTTTAATCGTGTTAAATACAGTTCATTTATCAGTAGACAGAAATATGTTAAAATACATAAATACAAAGAAATATTATCAAAAAATACAATTTTATACTTCTGGTTCAAACCAGCTCTTATGTTTTTAAATTTAGCCCTCGACCAAAATGGGTTTGACACCCCTGTATTAAAAGGATCCCCTTTAGTGCAGTCATGCTGTCGCCATTCTCCCAGAGGTGACAGGTGGTCAAACTCATGAACTTCTAACACTAGATGGGGATGATTTACATATCCTTATGTTTTATTTACACATTAAAGTGATTGTCTGGAGTTTGTCAGAAAAAAAGAGAGAGAGGTACTTGATTTGAAAAAAACCACGCAAGCTCCCTCCCCCTTCCTTTCTGATTGGTCTACGCCCACGTTTCCGTAACACTTTTAAATGTTTATCAGAGAACAAATTATACATATATTTTGTTAATACACACACTTTATGCACAAAAAAAGCGATCGCGGCAAACCCGGAAGAAGCTATTATCATGAATTGCACATTATAGGACACATCTGCAGAGGATCTGATTATGGATATAGGTTCAGTATATACATGAGTACCTCAGCGCGGATGTTCAGAATTCTTTGTTCAGTTTTCATGTAGTTCCAGAGCCTAATAGAGGCTTGATTCAGAGGCTCAACAACAACAACAAACAACTGAGCATGCGCGCAGCTGTGAGAATCAGCGCCGATGATTGACAGCCCTTGGCATGACTCGATTGGTTAACCTCGACAGCATCTTGGATTCTGAACTATGGCTAAGAGAAGGGAAGGAGGGACTTGCCCGTAATATTAGCCCAGAACAACCTGAATCCAGTCAAAACCGTTTTACCAGCACAGGGGCATATCTGCTTGACTAAAATGGCCATCATATTAAGAAGTTTTTAAACTCCTGATTTATAGCTCCGTCAACAGCAACCTCTCCAAAGAGATATACATGAACAACACTTGGGACTGGAAATGGACAATTGAGTTTCTCATAGATGATACTATTGTATTCTAGTTCCGTTCTCAATCCAATTCTTTACACCGGCAAACCCTCATTTCGACCACAGGTCAGGGTGTTAGGGTCACCTGTGCTCTGTGTCCTGATCTTCCAGGAATTGATGTTCGCTTTGAAAACAAAGAATAAATGTAGTTGTGTGTGGTTTATTGCTTCTAACTAAGTTTCTCTGCCTCTTTTCCCTCTGCTCCTTTACCATCTGCTCTCCTGCTCCACTCCAAAGAAATAAGGACTTCAGACACAGGTGGGTGCTCTGTAAAGAATCCATGTGTTCACCTTTTGTGTCTTCGTCATCATGTTATGGACATGCAGTACATGTACTTCAACGTTATGGGGTTCCAACAAGTTGTCAAAGTTCATACATTTAGATAGAATAGTGAAGACATTCAGCTGTAAGACTTCTTCAGTCATTGGAAAGAACTGATAATATAATGCAAAACCATAATGCAGTAAGTATGGGGTCGCACATGCACAGAGTCTGTAGTTGTAGCCGGTTAACAGCTAACTTGACATCTTACAAAAATATATACTAAATAATGCTGAGAAAATGTGAAAGACAGTAGAATACTGGGGTAGCCCTGCAGAAAACACATATTTTCAGACAGGTGAGACTTCTGTTTAAGTTAAGTTTGTTGATAAGATAATTGTATGTCCCCTCTGTCCAATATTGCGAAGGCATCATTGTGATGGTGGTCATTATATCTGAGGATTTTGTACAGTTTGTCAACTCGGGAAAAAGTTGTGATGTCATAAACTGCTTATGTAAAATCCTGAATTCAAGACCTCAGTTTTTTCCATCACAATTTTGGCCGGTGTCATTGGAAGTGATGTGTGATCATCTTTAATACAACATTGTGTTATGCTCCATACTCCATTGCCAATGCCTTTAATCATCATTTTTCTCATTTGCCTCATGTCCAATCTCCTCCTCACTCCTCCACTCCACCCAGTGCCGTTCCTTGTGGCAGCAGTTTCTCTTTTAGACCAGTGAGTCCAGCTGCAGTAGAATGCATACTAAACGGGCTGTCTCTGGGCAGTGCCGGTCCTGATGGCATAGAGACAAGGTACATTAAAATGGCCTCTCATGTTCTGTGCTTTCCTCTGGCAGATCTATTCAACCTTTCATTCAGCTCTTGTGAAGTTCCCTCTACCTGGAAACGTGCAAAAGTCATCCCCCTTCACAAAGGTGGTGACATCAGTGACATGAACAACTATAGGCCCATCTCAATAATCAATAGCATTGTAAAAGTATATGAAAAAATAGTTTTTAATCAATTATCTGAACATATATCATCTAAAAATCTTCTATCTCCACTCCAATCTGGCTTCAGGAAACATTTTTCAACAACATCTTCATTACTAAAGTTTTCTAATGACATTTTTTCTGGTTTTGACAACTCTTTTTTTACTGGTGCTTTATTTATAGACTTATCAAAAGCCTTTGATATGGTTGACCATTATCTTCTTTTAGACAAACTTCACTGTATTGGTCTGGACAGATCCTCACTCCTCTGGTTCAATTCCTATCTACATCACCGTCAACAGTGTGTCTTTTACAATGGTAGCTACTCTGGTTTTTCTTTTATCGAGAGAGGTGTGCCACAAGGTTCGTCACTGGGTACACTTCTTTTCTCCATTTTTATTAATGACCTTCCCCTTGCCTGTACAGACTGTAGCATTCAACTTTATGCAGATGATACAGTGATTTACACATCCAATGATAACATCATCAATATTCAACAATCTATCCAACATGACTTTAATTCTGTTCAACACTGGCTAAAATCTAACAAATTATTACTGAACAAATCAAAAACAGTTGTCATGTTGTTTCAGAAAAAAATGCATCCTATTTTCTCTAACAAAATTCAGCTTACTTTTTCAGACATGTGTCCAGTTCCAGTCGTTGATAAATTTAAATATCTTGGTTTGTGGCTTGATCCTTCTCTATCATTTAACATTCATATACAAACAATCACAAACAAAATTTCATATAGACTAAAAGTACTTTACCATTCATTGAACTGTTTTGGTTTATCTGTTAGGAAGAGGATCATTTGTCAACTGATTTTACCTATTCTTGATTACAGTGATATAATTTATCAAAACACTACTGCCTCTGTCCTCCAGCCCCTGAACGTCACCTACCACAGCCTGTGCAGGTTCATTCTCCGTTGTCCCTTTAGAACGCACCACTGCCTTCTGTACGAGCAGCTTTCCTGGCTCTCTCTGTCCTCCAGACGTCAGCTACATTGGCTATTATTTATTTTTAAATGCATTAATCTTAGTTTTCCTGACTATTTAAAACAATATTTGATTCCTTTTCAATCCTCCTACAGTTTGCGTCATGCAAATCAGTCCTTTTTTTCAGTCCCAAGATTGAAAAAAGAAGTCGGGAAACATGCATTTAAATTTAAAGCACCGTCTGATTGGAACAGTTTGCCCTCATCTGTTCGCTCTCTCAGTTCTCTGGCTCAGTTTAAGAATGCTCTTGTGCGAAATCTCCAAAATCAGTGTCATTGTTTTTGATTTTGGGTTACATAATCCTATGTTTACTGCCTTTAATATTAATAAGTTTAGTATTTTCACTATTTATTGTCTGCATCAAATATATTTTCAACAGTCATGTGTGTGTGTGTGTGTGTGTGTGTGTGTGTGAGAGTGTGTGTGTGTGAGTTTGTTTTGTGTGAGTATTGTTTATTGTTGCTTTTTGTCCTTTGTCTTTATTGTTTACTTTATTGTATTGCATTGTATCTGTCACCTCTGTTACCTTTTTGAGGACCCCCTCGAAAACGAGATGTTTCATCTCTAGGGGCTTATCCTCCAAATAAATAAATAAATAAATAAATAAATAAATATCTACACACTAATCTCAGTCTCTTCTGATACAAACACACCCTTTCTGTTCAAAAGCCCAGTTTCAAAACTCATTACACACTTTTTGCCTCTAAATCATTTAAGGGATTTTTCTCAAATGGCCAATCTTTACAACTGTTTAATTTCAGTTAGACTGAGCTAATGTGATGCTTAATTTAAAAAAGGAAAGCCGATAATTCCACACTTCAATGACTTCATGGGAGTGTTTAGCTCATTTTTCATCTATCCATACATTTTCTGCTGTGGAAATTATCATTTAAAATGTTAAATTATGGAATGCCAAAGTAAATATACTTGACATAGAGTGTAAGGGCCGAAATCAATACAGAGTTGAGTATATGTTAGTTCAGAATAAGTTCAATTTCAGAGTGTGACTGCATTGGTGAGAAAATCTGAACATAGTATTGATGCTTTGTGCAGTGCATCCTCTGCCTCTTCAGGGCCATTGTCTGGAACATAATCACATCTCCATTATGACGCGTGGCAGATGTGACGTCCCTCCGGTGCTTACTCAGCTCTTTTGTATTCATGAATAAGGTGCCATTAGATCAGGCCAAGATAAACTGACAATCCAGGAGACACTAAACCAGCGGGAACACGGCCGGCGCTTAATGTGGAATAATAAGTACAGCATGATTCAGTTATCGACTGTGATCGGCATGAAGAGCATTTGTAAAGTGCAGCACTGGCCACACCTGCATCACTGCGGAGGCCAGTGTAAGCTGACGTCACCATAGTGTTTGTCTTAATGCGGAAAAGGCCAATTAGAGCTAGCTCAAAAAGGCTATTAGGGTGAGAATGTTGTTGGTAGATGGTTCGCCATCTCTTGTTCTTCTCATTACCTCAAGCTGAATTCGGAAACAGAAAGCCCTCGATCGGTCAGTTGTTAGGGCACATATCTGGATCTGGATTTACAAAGAAGATCACTTTTTTATGAGAGTCATTATAAACCAGAGCGAGTTGGATCAAAACTTGCACTTCCCTAATGGTAGAGGCTCAAAAATGTCCATCTATATACAGTATATGGTCAGAACCAGAGGAAAAAGAAATGTGGATGTGTTACTGGCAGCCTTGGTATCTCACTTGTTACTGGTGATGGGATTTACCATCATCGGTAATCAATTACGACTCCCAATCAAATTCCATTGAGTGTCCAGAAATTCTATAACAGAAGTTCTCTGATATACGGGCGACTGAGAGAAGGACATTCGGCATGTGATAAACTTTCCCTTTGGGCTGTTCATTTGCCTATAATAGTTGTAAATGGCTCAATCAGACACATAGGTATAGAACAAAGCTGGTCGCTAATGTTCCCAGATGGTAGGGCCCATAATGGCTGCTGCTGTCTGGATCAGCTGGCTCCAAGCGCCTGGGTGATGGGCCTGTGATCTCATGTAATTGTTTAATGTAAAGATGTATAGGGACACCTGCGCGCACACCTGCTATTGGGTCACATCGGGGAAGCTCTAAGTGGAAATAAACCGCACAGGGATTCTCTTGATGTGTACTGATCAAAGCAACGCATTCATAGATCTGCCCTGAGGACTGACGTTATCACAGCGCTCTCTGCTGTGACTCATCCAGCTCCAAACACGGGAATAATCCTGTGCAATGACCCTGACCGCGACACTTTTACCTCAATAAGACATCATGTGTACAAGGTTAAGGTAAAGTTTATTATCCCTGTAAAGAATTTGTCCTCTTCATTTTACCCGTCCTAATTGTCACGAGGAGCAGTGGTTGCCTTAATACAGCGCCGTTGAGCTGATCCTCAGCTTGGTCAGGACAATCTTGAGGAGATAGAGGACTTTACCTATTGTACATGTTTTTTGTGGTGGGGGAAAATTGAGGACTATGCAGACACAAAGAGAACATGAAACCTCCACTCAGAAAGGTCCAGATTTGAACTAATCTCGATTGGTTAGCACTCTCGCTTCTTGCTGAGAAGCGAGAGTGCTAACTATTGCCGTCCTATGTGAGATGTAGGTGCTCTGTTGCGCTAATTCCATTGGAAAAGTGGGAGAAAGGAGCAACATTCCACCCAGATGCCAAACGCAGTATAAACACAGAATAAAGAGTGCATTTGCGTCCCAACGTCTGAGCTCATTTATGTTGCTAACCCTATTCATGCATTTACAACAATACACACAACAGCTTCTCTTCGGATGAATTTAATTATTCTATTTTCCTTGCAGGCTTCAATAATGGAACTTGGTCTGACAAAGCAGGTGTTTGCATGTTGGTGCGACGAGACAAACAAGCTTGCATTGAGTGTTTGCCCTGACAGATATTAGTCAGATATTATGTCAGTTTTCATGGCCCCTTCTTCATCTTTCATAAAGACATCTCATGGCCACATTTACTTTGCTGCCACATTATCCTCGCACTGGCCACCTCTATTGACTGGCAGCGTGTTTATGACTGGGGTGGAGGGAAAGCTATTCTGCATTTTTGTTCTCTGATTTTTTCTCTCCAATTTAAGGCTATGGATTGACATAAAAAGTTCAAAAACCCTCAAAAATCTATTAAAGTGTATAAAGTATGCTTGCTGTTGCCTCTCTTGTTCAAAACACATCAGAAGGAAAACTCTTACAACAGCCCCATGATAGAGCTCCCACAAAATAACTAACAAGAAAATAGTACTAGTATTTTGAGAGTATGTTGAGCTCTCCCAATAACTATCATGATGACTTTTAAATGTTGATCCTTCTGAGTAACACCAGATTGAGGGAACTTTCAAAAGTTTGTTTTTAGTGACCCCTACTCACACTTAGCTCTATATCAGCGATTTCCAACCTTTTTTGTGCCACAGACCCGTGTAACAATTGCACGGACTGGCATCCCCTCGCAAACCAAACTAGGACATTTGTTTACATTTCAGCGCTACTGTGTCATGTGACATAGACGTTAAGGAGATAATCAATTTCTTTCAAAATAAAGGAGTCTTTTAACTCGGAAAATAATTATGAAAATAATTTATTCTTTCCTTTGTGGCCCGATTTGAATGTCCCATGGCCCGGTATCGGTCCGCGGACCGGAGGTTGGGGACCACTACTCCAGGAGGTGGCCTTTTGACGTATAGGCCGCGGCCCGAATCACTAGCGGTCTTCTTGGCCAACCACTGGATTTAAATGTAGTGGCACTGACCATAATGTCCGCTTTTTTAATCAGATATGCACTCAAACTACATCATAAGACCAAGGATGTATAAATAAATCTATTTTAGATGCCTTGGAAACACCGTGGAGTCCACCTGGACCACAAACTGGACTGGCCAGGAAATGTGTTTCTGTGATGGGGAGAAGTGTGGACTCTGTGGGTACTGTGCTGGAGAGAAAGATGAGAGCTCTAATGCAGGGCATCCTGGGTATCTCCAGACACCCTCTGCATGACACTATGACCGCTCAGAGGAGTAATCTTAGCAACAGGCTTATATCACTGCGCTACGAACGGAACGTTTAAAGAGGTTCTTTGTTCCTTCGGCTGTCAGACTGTACAACAGAGCTGTATGAGTCTTCTGCTGCTGGACACCTGAATTTCTCTTACGAGGGATCAATAAAGTATCTATCTATCTGTTGGCATTCAAGGATACACATAATTTTGCATAATAGTTCCGTCATCATAACATACATGTTGTTATAGATGGATAGATACTTTATTTATCCCTAAAGGGGATTTCAAATCCTGTAGAAGTATTGTCTTCCATCATCATGCATATTCCATTGCAACCAATGTAACTCGTTTAAACCGTTAGTAGTTACAGCAGCGTCCATAAACTTTCCATTATGCTTCTATAGGCTACTTGACAAAGGCAGTATTATTGTCCCCAGCAGTAATTTTTGATTTACAGCTCTTCATGAGTTTCCTTCAGTCTATTGTCTTATATAAACCTAACAGTTTCACACAGGAGTATAAATAGACTGTATCTGCGTGTGCAGTAAAAAGACGATAATTAGGATTCTACTAACTGGGCTGTGCTTGGAGAAACTAGAGTCTGCTAATAATTCAAGGTTGTTTTTGAAAATTACACTTTAATCACTGCAATTAGCCACAAGAGCTAATAAGACAGCTTAATTTATTTACAGATAAGCGGCAGAGCAAGTTATTAGGAGTTTTGGAGCACCTGCTTTTATTGCGTCGTTTGGTTTTCTTAAAACTGCCTGAAAATATTATGAGCAACATTCATCAAATTCACACATTATTATGATAAAAGAAAATGAGACCTCCACTTCTACTTTGGCTTGTAAAACTGCAGATTTGTGATGAAGGATGTGATCAAGGCGAAACAGTCTGTTTGAAACTTGAACTATGTTACAACATTATCTTCTTCAGAAATGAACGCAGTACTTCATGTTTTGTGTTCTGTACACACTCCTCTTCCTTTGTGTCCTCCTGGCAGTAATAACCCAGCACACCGGTACTACCTGGCCACAGACCCAGTCAGCGGCCAGCTATACGTGTCTGACACCAACTCCAGGAGGATCTACAGACCCAAGACCCTGAGCCTGACCAAGGACATCCAGGCCAACGCAGAGGTGGTGGCAGGGACCGGAGAGCACTGCCTGCCCTTCGACGAGAACCACTGTGGGGATGGGGGCAAGGCTCCGGAGGCCCCCCTCACCGGGCCCAAAGGTACAGCTAAGGACAAACTGTATGAAAACCATCACCACAATAATTCAAGATATGGGCAAACAAAGTCAAGTTTAACGTAGATTCATTATGTTTGTGATAGAGGACACTGTTAAGGTTAAAAGTGAATTGGCAATCACATTAAGGGACACTTTATTCATACCCGTTGGGCGGTCTGTCCTCTGCTTGACACATTCCTCTCTGCCACAAAGGCCTCAGGAGCCGTTTGACCTATGGTACGTGGTTCTTATGGGTTTAGGCTGCATGATTTCCATTAGCTGTTGGTTTTAAGTGTTACATTATAACATTATAGGCCATGTCTATGAACCCTTTTGAATTCTGCATACATTGGACAAACAATGTGTTCCAAATATTTTTATTTGGAAAGTTAGGCACCCAAGCCGTGTTTATCCTTGTGGTTTTATGTAGAAGTGACGGTTATTCTTCAGTGTTCACAGACCTTTGGGATGATATTGTCAGGCTTGTACATAAGTGGCTCAAAAACATATGTCAAAAGGCAGTTTAGGAGTTTTAATAGACAAATCAGGAAAATCACAAAACAATAGGAGGATCTTTGTTTACATCCGCATGCACCACTCGCTGGGTGGCAAGAAGACAAAGCAGCACATACAAAAGCATGGATGCGATGAGTACTTTCAAAAGACTTAGTGGGAGAAATGCACTATATGTAAGCACTAACACAAGAAGATTGGAGAAGATATTATAAGCTAAAAACAAGTGTACGAGAGGTTGGTCAGACTCGCCTCTGTCTTGGCACTGAGCTGCGAGACATTTATTCTTACTTCATAGAAAACCTGGGACCCTTCACACAAAAAAAGTTAAAGGCCTTAAAAAGTCTGGAGGCCTATGATTATTTGTTTCTAGAAAGGTTGGGCCATTTTTTCTCTGTGAAACAGAAGTGTGTGATTGTGTGGAAAGATGAGGTTAGACCAGGTGGAGACACCCAATATTCACATCTGCCGTGGGTGATTACAAAGGAGAATAGAGAAATCATCACTCACTGTGTTACTTCTAAGCGTTCATTCTCCTGATTGCCGGCAACCGTTTCTTGCGTTTTTTGCTGTTCTTTTACAAAGGAATTCAAACCTTTATCTGGACCCAGCAGACCGTACAACCAACCACACAACAAGAGTGGACAATTTGATTAGGTAAAACCTCTCTCCAAATGTCTAAATCTAGCTATCTCTCTAGCATCCAGGGAGCTTTCGCTGCTGTTTTGCCACCCAGTCTAACTATAAACAACAACATCACTCAAAGATCCTCCTATAGCTAGATGCAAGAACACAAGGAAACAAGACAATCTTGCACATGACGCAGGGAGCACATAAACTAAAACTAAACACACAAGGACACACGTGAGACATATCAAGAGTGGGGCAGTAATCAAGGCCAGGAAGTAAATCTTGAAACAAGGACAAGAAAAGGTGATTTCAAAATATTGCTCAGCAGGACAAGTTATGACAGATATTTGCTTTGTGCATGTGTATGATTTGGAGGGGTCTGGACCTGACTGGTAGAGGAGGAGAGGTCAATTTATGGACAAAAGGCTTTCTGATGACTACCTGTGTTGCAATCGGGGTGTGGGTCAAGGGTACAAGAAGAGAGAATGTCGGCAGTGCTATAATTACATCCAAATATGCAGCTGCTCTGGAAGATGTTGTGATTTCGGACTCAAAACAGACAATCAGATTCAAGTGCCCTTTGATATGTCAAACTTGGTGCTTTTGAGAATGTGATGTGGGCTGTGCACAACCTGCTGCAGGCGGAATTGCTCTCTTATCCAAAGTCTGAGAGATGAAGAAGGCAAAGATGAATTGTTTTGCACTAGTTGTAGGCCAGTGTGAATGCCAAGCGCAATAGGCAAGCTTCAAATGGTGATAAAGGCTCGAGTGAAGGCAGTGTGAGGGAGAGACTCTAATGATGGAGTGGGTGGAAGCAACACCAGATGGCTCCGTTTTCTCTCCTCTCAGACATTTGGTGAACTCTGCTCAAATGTGACACTTTTCATCTGTCGGAGAACCTCGGACTGTCAAATAGTCCGCTCTCAGGATCCACCAGAGGCTCCCTCAGCTCGTCAATGTTTTAGCAGAAAGCTAAAGTAGTTCAGACCAAGCCACAGGTCAAACCAAAGCACTCACCTTCTATACAGGCTTTTAAAGTCTTTATTGAAAAATGAAATCTTACTTGAGCGATAAGAGCTGACTCAGACGCAGAACATTCTCTCAGACTGTAGAGACTTGTCCTTGTGAGTTAGGAAGTGTCTAAATGTGACTTGTACCAAGAATTCGTCATCAGAAATAGCTTTTAAGTGAATTCAAAGTATGATTATTTAACAACAACCAAAGGAAGACATTTCACCAATCAGCTTTCAAAAGTCAAGATACATATGATGGAAATCAAATCTATTCATTTTCGACCAAAAACGAAAACCAGGCAGTTAGAAAATCAAACCCTAAAACAAATAGAACTGCCATTAGTCCAAAAAGCAAAACAGACTCATCTGTGTTTCCCTGTTCCTAGACCATCCTTTGACAGCAGAAAATCTCAATGTAATCAAATAGTGTTATCATTTTTTTAAAGGAGCAAAATGGACAAACAACTGGACAAAAGTGGTACTGCAACCTCTCCCACGCTTCCGGACTCAGGTTGCCAGATATGGAGACAAATCGAGCTGGGACCATAATATCTGAATATACAAGAGTTTTGTCAACAACTACAATCTATAACCAACACCTTTTTCACAAAGATATTCCTGAAAGAAGTCCTTGTTTCATTCCTTGTTTTGTCATTAATGATTTGAGAATCATAACAATATCTGCGGCCACATGTTACTTACTTACTATTAGACTTTAGTTTTATGTTTTTTTGCACTGAGCAAATGTACACAATCTTTGACCATATTAGTTCCTAAACTAAACATGTTTGAGTTGAATAAAATTATATACCTGTGTTCCTTAAAGAAGATCTTGAGAATATGTACCTCTACACGTTTAGAATGTGGAATATTGTTTGCATAAAATAAACAGGTTTTATTAGAAAAATTATAATGCTATTGTTTCATTTGTAGTTTATACAAGCTGTGAGCCGATTATCAACATCAGAACAAACAAAGGCTTGATTTAACTTTGACTTTTTTTGCAAGTTAAACAAAAAGTTAAAGAAGTAAATTCACTTTTGTATGATATTCTAATTTTCCAAGATGATGTCATAATGTGCACATTGTGACACATTTGAATATCGTCCCATGCCTACTCAACCCATTGACACGAGGCCCTGTTTTTAGAGCATACACATGCACTATGAATACAGCCTTTCCCACTTCTGCATGAGAAATTATTCAATAGCAGGAAAGCAGCATGTGAATTATTGATGGATGTGCTTTTTGCAATGACCTGAATAATGGGGAGGCAAGCTCGACACATGTATCCACCGTGCCCTGAGAGCACAGAGGCCACCACCACGTCACAGGTGGAAGAATAATGGTGCTCATGTTAAAGTATAGATATTATTTTTTCTACTCCCTCATCAAAAACAGACCAGGGTTTCATTCAGCATAAATAACCCCTACTTTCACTCTGCTGTGCTTAAATCTATACAGTACTTGGAGGTCTATAAAGGCCATCTGGATATAAACCCCACCACCTAAATTTTAAAAGAAAATAAATGCCACTTATAGTCCGCAATGGAAGATGCCGCTTTTTGTGTTGTAATATAACGCTTAACCAACAGCTGGTTGAACGAAACAAAGCCAACTGCCAAAAGACAACTGTTTTAACTGGTGACAACATTCATTCACTGTTGACTCGTCATCATAAAATCGCTCTGGTATGACAATAAACATATACATACTATAGATACTAAAACTTGAGTTAACAGACCTAATTACACAGATGTTGGTGCCGTCCTACCCTCCAATCGATCCAGGACCTGTATGATGCCCAAGCTCAATAGCGGGCTGGTTGTATTACTGCTGACGCCTCTCACCCTGCACATGGACTATTCCAACAACTTCATATGGACCAGAACCTCCCACTATAAGAATAGTTTCTTCCCCTCTGCAGTCGGACTCCTGAACCCCACCATCACTGACCCCTGCCTTAGCAATCTTCACCTTATACTATTGTTACCATTACCTGCATAGTTAAATGTCCATTCACACTGAGTATACACACTCTTGTCTCAGTATACACTGTTCTCTCAGTAAACACACTTTTGTCTCACACATTTTTGTCTCAGTATACACACTGTCCTCTCATTTATGAACATTTTTCATAAAGGGTGTATATTTTGGGTGTATATTCCAAATACGCACGAGCCAATGCCGGATTTGTGAACGCGCGAGATACGCACAGAACTGAGCGTACGCACAGCGGCTGTTGATAAATGCTGCGGATGAAAACAAACGTATTTATGAAAGTCACACCTAGAAATATGCAGCCACACTCCCCGTTATTACGACAATTGAGAAGAAACAGCACAACAACAAAACTTCACGGAGAAGAAGGTTGAGACCATTATGAACAAAGTGGGGAAAAAATAAAGTCTTTCTATTTGGAATCCTCAAAAGTGGCATCAAGGGGCTCGAAAAAGAAAATATGGAAAGAGATGACAGCATCTGTAAACAGCGTGGGGATGGGTCATAAATTGTGTTTTTGACAACCAATATGGGAGCTATACCCGTTTCTGCAAGGTTTGCTTGTGTAGCACCGCCTCCCAACTCGCTCAGAGGCTTCTCATTTCCACTAAGCGGAGCCCCCTAGTTGTATTTGCAATATGATGCTAACATTAGCATTAGCGCAACTTAAGCTGTACAACAATCACTGATGAAATGGTACAAAAGCAACACACCTCTAACAAAGTATATTAAGATTACCGCTAGTTTTGCGTCCAAATGTGGTCCGAGCATAGATAGTCCGAGGTGGTCCCGCTCCCACAGGTCTCTCCCATAGACAAGTCTCTCCAGAGGATACGATGTAAGCTAGCTATGTTCATCCGGGCTTGCTTTCTTCTTTGATCATTTTTTCGCTTTAGTTCCCTCTTCTCTTCCTCACTATTGTGTCGTTCGGGCTGTTTTGCTGTGTCTGCAGTTACAGCAAGAGGAGTTATAGCCACTTATGCTAACATGCTACTGTTTTTAGCAGCGCTGTAGAGGCTAGAGGACGCAGCCTCGTTCTGTGAGTGGAGCAGGATGAGAGGCCTGCTAGTCTCTACTTTTATACGGCCTGAGTTCATAAACAGCTGAATCAATGAGCTCAAGTTATCAATTAAATTACGGATTATAATACAACTTGTATTCAGTAATAAGCATTTTAATGAACTCATTAGAAAAAAAATTGGGTATAGCTTCTTTAATCGTGCTCAACCAGGGCTTGTAATGTCACCAAGTGAGGCCAGCCTTAGGGTAGGGGGCGCTTGTGAGCCCAGAATTTGGCTGCATCCGATTACATCAAAAAGCTCCTTTCTTGTTCTTCATCTGCTAAGGGCAGCAACAGGTTTGGCTAACATACATATAACATATTTTAAGATCATTTAAAATGCACTTAGGGTAATGTTATGCTTCAAATGCCGATAGGAATATAAGAAAGAGATGTGAAGGGTAAGAAGGTTGATTTTAGAAATTTGATGCACACGAGTGTCTGACAGCTAGGGAAACACGAGATGAGTTTATGGAGGAGACACCCGTTTTGTTTTACTTTTTCAAACTCATTGGACTGGTCTGAACTGAAGTGGTCTGTGCAGTTCATTTATAAGGTAAGGCCCATTTGAAAATGTGCTTCTTACATGCTTTTGCGTTTGTATGAGCAAACAATGCAGACAGGAAACATATTGTGCTGTAGCGAAACAAATTGTGAATAATCCGCTCTGTAGGTGCTGTTGATTCATGTGATATATATGTTTATCTGATTGGGGTCAGGGCCTTACCAATCACCAACCTCACCGTACGTCACTGTGTCTCAGGATACTCACTCTTGTCTCAGTATACTCACTCTTGTCTCATTATACCCACTCTTGTCTCATTATACCCACTCTTGTCTCAATAAATCAAAACTTTTGTATCATAAACCCACTCTTGTCTCAGCATACACACTCTTGTCTCAGCGTACTCAATCTTGTCTCAGGATACATACTCTTGTCTCAGTATACATTTTTGATTCAGGTGTGGCAGTGGATAAGAATGGCCTCCTCTACTTTGTGGATGGGACCACAATCCGGAAGGTGGATCAGAACGGGATTATCTCCACGTTCCTAGGATCCAATGACCTGACCTCTGCACGACCCCTGACCTGCGACACCAGCATGGACATCAGCCAGGTATATGATTGCAGTTAATAGAACATATAGAAACATGCATCAGTCATACAGTGGGGAAAGCATTTGGCAGTCACGATAAACACTAGGACCGTCGTGCTCTAAACATAACCATGCACCGCCCCTTGCGGTCAGTTGACCGCTATGTATTTATTTTGTAACTTTGAAATAACCTAAAAGCTTGATCACTTTATGTTAAATTTGACTCAGTAACTATATGTAAATGTTAGGGGCGACAGTGGCTCAGTTGGTAGAGCATTTAGCCCAAAAGTCGTGGGTTCGAGCCCACCGCGAGACCTTCTCCACCGACTCGCACTGATGACTGCTGTTGTTGTGACCTTGGGCAAGACTCTTCACCCACGTTGCCTATAAGGAGCGCAGAACTGATGTTCGCTGCTTGCCTTGATATGTAAATGTGTATGTGTATTCATCAAACTGAAATTTCCCAATTGTGGGATGAATAAAGGACCTTCTTCTAAAAACAAAACAAAAAACAATATAAAAAATAGTTTAGAAAAGCTCGGGACCATAATGTATTTGCGCTGCCATATGCGTCTTACTTCTTACGTCATCTCCAGACTGTTTTCTCTTTCCAGCCAAAATTACCTTGGGAAATATTAATCTAGATAATAATAATAGTGTAATAGTAATGTGTGTGTATGTATTTATTTGAGACAGGCAGTGCTCTATATAACAGACCTTAGTTTGTTAATGAGTTAGCATCAGGATTAGGTTATAAATCTACAACACGTGGTCTGAGATTTCATTCACTTGAAAAAGTCCTTAAGGTGAAGGACGAAACGTCGGGAAAAGACGTACAGATGAGAAACCTTCCGTTGCAGTGCTCTATATGATCAGAACAAAATTATAATCATTGCCAAACATTTATCAGACATCTGTTTGACTATTATTATTTTTATCACTGGCATCATATTCAAAATACATATAGCTAAAGAAATATAGGCCTACTAATTAGGCCATTACGGCGCTAAAGCGCAGCCGACAGATGTTGAAAGCTCAGCTCACCTCTGAGAACCTCCGGGTGCTCCGGTTTCCCCTACCTCTAAAAACATGCACAATAGGAATGAATGTAAATGAGAGAGTGAATGGATGGTGTTGATTGGGGGCTGATGGTCCAGTGTGTTCTGCAACTTGCTTCCGTCATCACCGTGTGTGGAATGATATGAACTCTGAACATTGTAAAGCGCTTTGGGTGATCTTGGTCTGTAAAATGTGCTATATAAATAAACATTACTCACTTATTTACGTACTTACAAGAATTTCATAGATCGATGAATGAAAACACAGGATGGAGCGACAGCGCGCACACAGACACCTGCGTATGGGTTACGCGCGCTCATGTGCGTTATTGCTTCTAAGGACAACACACTGCTGTCCATGCCGAGAATGCACTCTATGGGTTAACGTTCAGATTTAGAATATATGTTTTTACTCGTAGCACTTTGAGATCTGCTTTTCAGATGTGAAGCACATTATAAATAAATGATGAACTACTCTTTGTCTGACCCGTCACCTAGGAGCATGACCTATTTGTCATGGGAGACCCTCTCAGGAGCATAAAGCTCCAGACAGCATAGGTCCTAAATAGCTCTCCTGTAAGGGGTGCTCAATTTTCATTATAGGTACACTTCGACTGCGCGTGACATAATGTGAAAAGAAATCACAGTTTATAATATTTAAACAATGTATTTGTGTAATTATGCGTACAACTATTTGATAAATTATACAAGTTTAACTCACGCCTTGGTAATTTAACCTTTGTTGGCTATGAAAGATTTTCTCAAGAGCTGATGTTTTGTGGCTGTCGCTTGGAAATACAGACTTTCAACTTCCATTTTCAATTGATTTGAGGTCTGGTGACTGGCTAGGCCATTACAGGACCAGGAAAAACTTCTAATATGTGTTTTGGATCAATGCCATGCTGGAACACCCAGCAACGTTTGATATTAAGGTTTTCACTGATGGGAGAAGTTTTTTGACCAAAATCTCACATGGGTCCTTTTCTTGATACGGATCAGTCATCCTGTCACCATTGTAGAAAAGATGGCCCATGCTTCACAGTGGGTCTCGTGTTCTTGGGACCCAGCAAACAAATGGTCCCCCTGCTCCTGTTTAAAGTTTTATACTGACCATCTGGATAATCTAGATGAGTCCAGGGAAAATAACAAGTGATCAGTAGAGACCACACGGAGGCTCAGACCGCTCTTGTCTCGGTATACTAGCAGAAAGGAAAAATCTACACAAACATGTATTTCTATTCACTTCTCTATAAATATGAATAAAACATACTTCAATTTGTTTCCAGATTTAATTACAGAATGCAGATGGCCTCATCCTTCAACACTTTCACCATTCACTATTTTTCTGTATTGCCGTTAGCAAAAAATATCTCCACTAACATAAGAACACAAACATAAAGTGCATGAGAAATTTAACTCACCATAACTGCCTAGAAGTGTGCTCCTTATGTCCAATTCTTGAATTGAACCTCTTTTCTCCAGTCCATTGGCGTACAAACAAGTTTTCATCTCAAAGTCCAATGTACAGTTAAAGATATCTTGCAGTGATCTCTGAATGTCTGTCCAGTATTTCTTGATGAAGGGGCTGAACCAAAAGATGTGAGTGTGTGTTGCTCATGGATGACCATATTGTCTCCTTGTGGTTTTGGTTTTGAGTTCATTTAAGTTGTGCACAGAGCGAGAAAAATATGAATAGGTCCATGGGGAACAACATGTCTCAATAAATCCACATAGGACTTCTGCTAATGTCTGTAAATGCAGCTTTCTTATTCCTTGAAGTCTCCTCACTGGTGCTGGGAGGTTGGTGAGGATGGCGTGTGGTGGATTTGGAGGAGAAAATCTTGTCATTTTAATTCTAAATTAAACATTGTTCAGACAATTTAATGTGCGTTCTGTATTGGCTTTCTCGGGGGCTATCCGCACCGGCCTGCGGCAACATGCCATCGGCCATCATAAAGCAGGAGGTTATTTTTAGAACATATTTGATTTGTGAGTTGAGAAAAGTTTGTAAAGTTTTGTTTCTTCTTAAGTGCATCTTCGCACTAAAGCTTCAGAGACTCAGTGCCCTGGTTTTCTTCCCCTTTTGAACTGTCTGCCACAGCTTTGTTGCACCCTTCCATCAAACAACTATCAGAACTGACACAGAAGAACTTCACCCACATTTCTGTTCACATTATTTATTTTTACCTGCTTTTGTCACCAACAGACGGGTTCCATTTCACATGATGGATGGATATTCAGAGCACTGAAGCCACAAAACCTCTCTGATCGGCTGAGGCTTTGTTCTAGTGTAACACATTTTAAAGCAGTGCATTTGGACAGAAGGGACGGGGAGATGTGCTTCTTCCTTTATTTATGCAAAACCCTACTTTACTCTCTCTGGAAGTATAATGTGTTAGCGGTGGTTTGTTCCTGTGTGAAATCTCCTTCACCTTCCATGCCAGTGTGCTGGGATTGCGTGACGACATCTCTGGCGCTTTATACATATAACCGTGTGTATATTTGACTTGCAGAAGATCCCTCTTTAATAAATCATGATAAATTTACTTTCAGAGCTACTAGGTCAGAGAGAAGCAGCTCCCCAAACACTTTCCCTGTTTCTGCATTCAGCGCCTTCTACCTGGACTGCAATTACATTTCAAATTGGGAAAACTCTCTTCTTATGAATGTTGATGATGGCAGCGGTAGAGAGCTGCTCTATATGGATCTGCAAGTCTTGGCTGCATTAAGATTTGGATTAATACTTCAGTTCAGTCAAATTTGTTGTAATTAGATATTAAAGCCCAGAAGAACTGATGGCAATGCAGATCAGCACTTCTACTACTGAGCAGGTGTATTATGCCTTGTAAAACGACATCGACATGAGGATAGACGATTTACTACAGCATAGAGTACATACTTATGTTCAAGTTATGATATTCTTGATGTTTTAAGAGTTTCAAATGTGACTTTCCCACGATCAGAGTTGGCATCAATTTACACCGGAAATTTACCCATAGCGTAGGCGTATCAGCATACACACATATTTTTGAAAGCATTCCGTTTACTCCAGAAAGAACCTCTATGCTCGTCTGTGCTTTTTGGAAGTTATTCTTCTCAACAGCCTTTATATACCATGCTTTTTAATTATAAATGGAGCTGATGTGTGTTACCACTATATAATGCATAGCCGCGTTTTCACCCCAGGAACTTCGGGGCAATTTTCCAGGGCCAGCCCCGTCGGTGCGTGTCTCCACCGCAGGATCTTCTCCCACAGGGCCATTTACAAGAACTTTTACAGCGCCCCAACGGAGTCCCTCCTCCATGCTAGGTACTCCGTTGGGCCCTGGTGGGACTCGAGGTTAACCCGGCGCCGATTGGCTAAAGCTAGCGCAGGCTCAGACGCCAGCAGAAAGCAGCAAAACAACTGGCATTAGCCCAGCAGCATTAGCCTCGCAGCATTAGCCTATAGCAGCATTAGACTAGCAGACAGCACTGGAAACAGCAAACAACAGCACAGCATTGATTTAGAGGGGGTTTGAGGCATCGCTGCAAAATGAAAAGATATATTAAGACAGGACTATATAAAAAACTCAAAGACCACAACAACCAGAGCGGTCACGACTGTAAAATAAATTAATGGGTTTGGCGTAATGAGTGTCGCTTATGCGGCAATCGAAACTCATGACGTCGCCGAGTGGTCCTACTCTGCAGTGGAGACACAGCCACTGAGAGGACCGAGGGAGAGGACGGTTCCTGTAAAAGTTCCACCCGGCTCCTTTTACCAGGAACTCTTGCGGTGGACACTCGGCTCAATATACATTTCTTGGTACTTGTTTGAATCAAAAAAATTGGGCTGATCTGCCGAGTGAGTGTGGTGGTCCCTTTTCTGTCTAAAACTAGTTAAATGCATCTTTATTACATGCAGTTATATTTTTAAATTAAGTTCTTCACAAGGGTTCAAGACATCGTTGATTAATGTCAATGGGAGTCCAAGTATTTGCAAAGATTCTGTGTGTGAGCTGAGAACTGGAGTCCGTTTTTAGACTCGTCTGCAGTGAGCCTGCTGTGTCCACGCTCTGCAGATAAATGAATCCAAAAGTGAGGTTTCAGAATGTGAATACGATGCTCTGGTTTAGCTGTGCGGTCTGGCCACACGTCAGTCACACATGCTTACCCTGACAGCTCTGACAGAGATTAAGAGATTCAATATTCACGATTGTATGAGCGACATTTGAATCTTGTTGAGGCTTAGAAACGGGCTGGTGATGGCTGTACGCTTCCAATGCCACTTATGTGGGGTCTATTACTTTGTTTAGATTTCTATGATCAAATTATTTATCTAGTTCACATCATTGGGCAATTGGATCCTAATTAAGGGTGAATATGCAGGCCTCCAGTGTGAAAGCTACTTTATGTTTGATAGCATTGAATCACGTTTTTCATCTTTTTGCTTTGAGAGTATGGATCTCCGGCATTAACCTTATGGAGGATTTGCTTTGCCAAAATGTACAGAGTTTACTGATTCATGTGGTCATTCCATAACAACTAGATTATCCAGAGTTAATCCACAAAATAACTACTATTACTAAAGCCACATCACATTTTTGATATGTTCTAGCATCTTGTATAAAAGTGTCTCTGTTATCCAGTTAAAATTCCCGAGTGTTGCATGAATGGTCAGTCCTTTGGGTCCCCCAGCATGAGGCTCCAGTCCAGGTGACCCAGCTGGTGATGAGGTGTGTAGTCCTGCCCGGTTCCCACGGTCCTTCTCTTACCACTTTAAGCCCATCTCACACACTTCCAGCGGGAGGCATCTGTCTCACAGTGCTTTGGCCGCTCCGGAGCCGCTTCAGAGCAGCTCCGAAGCAGCTCCAGAGGCCGGCTCCTCCTGAGGGACTGCCGGCTCCAGCAGCAGCAGCTCTGTGGAGCATGAATCCCAGGGTACTGCTCCAACATCTGCTGTGTTGTGTCAGGCCTGGGCATCTGCAGAAGTTGTTCAAGTGGATATTCATTGATGATAATGCACAATGACAAAGGCGGTGTGAGGGTAAAATTGTGTTTTCCTGATTGGAAGGGACTGTGATGGGTCTCTGTAGTCTCACTGATCTAATACTCAAAGCGGTTAAATTTTCTCAAAAACACAACTGTAGGATTTAGTGGAATTAGCATTTTGTATCAGGATGTCTCTGAGATTTAGATGATCAGTCTATATTACTAAAACTTCTGGGCCTTTTGTTCGGAAAAGAATCAAAACTGATTTTCAATGAATATGTATTAAAACAAAAAATCCACAGATGCCAATGATGAGGTTTAAACAGACCATAGAAAGAAACCTGAATTTCTAATTATGTCCCAGCCTCACCTACAGGTAAATAGCTGTGTAGATAACCATGGAAAGCTATCTTTAGCTCTAAAAGGCTAAATGTTAGAAAGCTAATGGTAAGTCGCAGTTATCATGGATAGGGATGTAAATCGGTGACCGTTTAACCGGTGGTTGACCGTCACAGCGTTAACCGGTCAAAGCTGTCGGTTAAAAATAAGAAAGGTGGGGGGAGGAGGAGGTCTCTCACACACACACACACACTTCCCCCCCTCCATTGATACGTAACATCCACACGCATCATCTCTCCCTCGGCTCTGATCCAGTAGAACGCAGAGCTGCACTTATGAGAAGTACGCGGCTCGAAATGGCTGTTATTTCAAAGAACGTGGCATACATTTAGCTACGCGGTTAACCGGTTTCAACCGGTTAATGATGCTCGGTGGTCGGTCATGAAAATTCATAGTTTTTTACATCCCTAATCATGGATCATGTTAAAGCAAACTCAATGGAAACATGAAGGCGGTGGACATGAGAAGTTTCAGAATGCAACTCGTCTGGTAAACTTTTGTCACCAGCCAAAAGTCTTTAGTCTTTATTTACTAATGACTGTTATCAGTGAATTTTTATTGCGCTTTTTGTAAACCAATAATTCTGAATCTGAATTTCTTTGAGAATTCTTTTAAATACAAACTCATCTTGAAGTCATTTTACTTGCTCCCTGTCACACATAAGATCAACTTTAAAATTCTGGCGTTGACATTCAGGGCTCTTCATGGTCAGGCCCCTGAATACATCAAGGGCCTTATCAAGCCTTATATCTCTAGCATATATAGGAGCCTGAGATCACCCACTCACAACCTGTTGATGGACAGGTCCTTCCAGGCTGTTGCTCCGCACCTTTGGAATGATCTTCCCCAGTCTCCCAGAGTCGGTCACAACCTTTGTTTACGCAGGCTTTCTCGCCTCAGTACATTTGAAGTGTAATTATTATGATGATTATTCGGTATATTAATTTTTTTGGAACTGACTTGTAGTTGTGCTGTTGTTATTGTATGTTTTTTTTTTTTTAAAGCTTATTGTGATCCTGGTCTGTGAATGGCGCTACATATGTAAACTTTACATACTTACTTACGTACTCATCTCACTTATGTTTCTGCTCTGGCAGGTGATCTTGGAGTGGCCCACAGATTTGGTTGTGAGCCCCATGGATAACTCTCTGTACGTCCTGGACAACAACATCGTGCTGCGCATCACTGAGACGGGACAGGTCAGCATCGCCGCGGGCCGCCCCACCCACTGCCCGCTCGCTGCCTTCGACCGGGGCCTGGCGGGCGGACAGAGGGCCCTCCTCACGCCCCTGGAATCAGCTGTGTCCATCGCCATCTCGTACCATGGGGCCATCTACATCTCGGAGACAGACGAACGTAAAATGAGCCGCATCCGCATGGTTTCGGTGGATGGCGAGATCACGCATTTGGCCGGAGCGCCGTCAGAATGTGACTGTAAGAACGATGCTAACTGCGACTGCTACCAGGCAGGGGACGGATACGCCAAAGACGCTCGGCTCAACGCTCCGTCCTCGCTGGTGGCCGCTCCAGACGGGACTCTGTACGTGGCAGATCTGGGGAACATCCGCATTAGGGCCATCTCTAGGAACGGGCCCACGTACAGCGGAGGCTCCTACGAGGTGAGCTGAAGAGCTGAGAGTAAAAACTAGAGCTGTAAACGATTAAGATATTTTTATATTAATTGCTATTAATCAGACATTTTTCCCTGTTCTAAATATCCCTAGATTTGGTTCGAAAAGGGATTGGAAGAAGAAAAAGCTCATATTCTTCCTATATATTTTATATATAGAAATCATATTTTTCCTTGCAAAAATGGTACAAATGACTTTAATTTTCTGATGAAGGCTTCTCTTTTGTTTATTTTTTTTATTCAAGTTATATTTTTTACAGTGTATATGATAATCATGCGTGGTGGAAATAACTATAGCTTAAACGTTTGCACTCTTGTGCTTCGCATTAGTCAAAAAATAGTTAATAAAAAAAAAAAATGGAATTTGCGTGAATGCCAAGTATTTAACTGACAGCATTACGAAAAACAAATCAGATACTAACCTATTCATTTTTACTAGAGCGATTCTAAGACTATATGCATTATAACTGTGACAGGAAAGATTGCTCAGGCCTGATCAGCTCTGTGGTGAAACTGTAGATATATAGCTGTTAGCATGTAGGTGATTAGTCTTGACTCTAGAGTCATGTGAGTTTTTGTTCACAGGAACAAGTTAGATGGATCTACTGTTCCTTTGTCACATTGTTAGTATTCACAAGTAAGAATGGTTTCTATTTAGGTTGAGACAATGCAATGGCAGTAGCAGACGCTTTTTCATGAAAAAAATGTATAATGCATCTTTTGTAGCCTGGGAATCCCCATGCTGCAGTGTGTTCCCATATCATTTAGACCTGCACAGCATAGCATAGCATAGAATCCCTGGTGGATATGTTCACTTGGATAAACAATTCACAGAACAGGGAGTGATGGCAAGACTTGCAGACTAGCAGATGCATATGACAGATATTCATCCCAATAAACTGCTAGGGGGAATCGTAAGCCACACCTCTCCTATGATAACATGAGACGGACTGTTCCCAGACTAATATTCACTTGTGATTCCTGGCTTCTGCCAATTCTCTACAATTTGCAATGTGAATGTGCATATAAGTGCATATCTCTACAATGAGGTGGATCTGTTCTCTCCAGGTTAATGGAGGAGATGAGTTGTTAAACTGTTAGGCAGCTATTTTTTTTATCATGATCAATCTCATCTCCTGTAATTACAGTGTCCACTCTGACCGCTGGCCGTCGGCGAGCCACACCATAACAGCAGCTGTGTGGAAAAATGAGCTCTAATTACCTTTAATGGTGAAAGTGCTCTCATTTATTTGCCATATTATATTGGAAGTTTGCAGCGGTGCCATGTGCTGGAGCCAGTGTTGTGAACAGAGTGGTTATGTAAATAAATAGGCATATTATTTGTTTCACATGTAACCTGGCCAGAAACGAATGTGTAGGCAGTATGAAGTAGAGATCCACCGCTATGTTTTTTTCAGTAATTAATTACTCATTCAAAATGGAAATACTGCTAATATGAAAAAAATGTGTCAATAAAAATTAAATTAATATCTGCTTTAATTCACACTCACATTTTCTTTCTCAATCCAAGCGATAAATAGTTTTTTATTCTCCCCTTCTAATTTTTGCAATGTGTAGATGCGTCTGAAGTAAGAAGCATCAAATTTCCTATCACAACGTTTCCTCTGCCATATATGGTTCCAACAGGGCTCCATCAGCAACAGTCCATCTATACATTACATGGGCCTCATCCAGTGTTATGTCAAGAAGGGATGTTGATAGCTCTCTCTCATTTTATCCTGATCCCTCCCCTCTCTGCCCTGTGCAGGTGGCCTCTCCGGACGCCCAGGAGTTGTATGTGTTTGACGGTAATGGCACGCACCAGCACACAGCGAACCTGCTGACCGGAGATCTCAAGTACAGCTTCGGCTACAGTTCTGATAATGACATCACTGCAGCAACCGACAGCAGCGGCAACACCCTGCGGATCCGCCGCGACGCCAACAGGACGCCGGTACGCATCGTGGCGCCGGACAACCAGGTCATCTGGCTCTCCATGGGCACCAACGGAGGCCTGAAGACACTCACCGCCCAGGGGCAGGAGCTGGTATTGCTGACCTACCACGGCAACAACGGCCTGCTGGCCACCAAGACCTCTGAGATCGGATGGACCACCTTCTTTGAGTGAGTGCGCTTCAGTCTGTCGTTGCTTTGCTTTGAGTCTATCTACAATGAACATAAAACTAACTTGTCCTATGATGTTCTAAACCAGCTCACGTTCCCTAATAGTATGAAATAATTTCTCAATGTTGGTTCAAAGCAATGTAACATTTCCTTAGTTTCATGACTTTTGTTCAAATATAACAAAAATGATATACAGAGAAATCAACCGATATATCATATGGCCATTATTCATCCCTCTGTTGTCTTCCGGTTTTATAATTACAAAGGCAAATAGTCCATAGACCTTAAAATAGAAAGGAAAAGAACAAAGATATCAGACTCTCTAAAGGCTCAGACGCTAGTGGTTCCACCAACTACATGTCAGATCAATCGGAATCATGATAATAATGTTCTGTGAGTCTTTGAGGCTGCACATGCAGCTGTGTATGATGCTGCAGGACAGGGGAACGCCCATATTCATTAACATGGGGTCCAACAAGGACGAGTGACCCCGTACTGCCATTATCGGCCACATTCACTCTGTGCATGCAGCTCTTTTCATAGAGTCTCCATAAGTGGGCAGTGAACATGTATATATGGGAATATGGCTGTATACTGTATATACAGTATGCTTTGTCTGGTCTGGTCTCTGGTCAGCCACTGCAAAAGCATTGCATTTCCACCTGTTCTTTGTTCTATTTGGATGGCCTGTGTGGCTGGATTGGACAGGCTGATATTCCAGAAGTTTCAATAACTTGGAGTTGCAAGTGCTCGCCTTTATAACTCTGAGCAGTGTAGTTGGATGAATTACATAACTTGTCTTTTGTAGTTTCAAAGTTAGGGTCCCCAACTTTACAATCTGAGGTAAATGTAAAACACTCAAGACAGTGTCATGTTGAATTCTAATGTCGCGGCCTCAGCTCTTCTGTGTGATCTTCTGTCATGTCACATTAGCACAGAGCGATACCCCCGCTGACATAAAACGTACCGCCTTCAATAGAAATGAGACTGACACGTCCATCAAGCAAACAATCCACTTCATTACAAGTCTGGCTTTTATGCAAACCCCAAAAGATGACGAGCCGCGCCACTTTGCAGACATCAAATATTTGGACAGTTTCACTTTGGGCAGAAAGAAGACGGCCCTTGTGCATTCAGAGAGGGCTGAATGATAAAAATGACGTTTTAATTACAATAATGTTGATGAAGGTACTCAAAGTGGATAAAAGAGCTGATAATTAGAAGCATTATAGATCAGAGAAGTGCGCTGACATTTTGTCATCTGCAAAGTTTGAAAAAGGACTTTGACTGTTCGGTCTGGACGAGAGGACATAACTCAAGATTCACTTAAGAACTTTGAAGGTTTTGAATGTGATTGGGAAAAGGGTGTCACATCTAAATCAATACTAGCAGATTGATGGAACCAGGAGCTTCAACATGCACTGGAACTGGAATGGATTACAGCCAGGTGTGAAGCTGTTCAGAGGTCCCGAGACACAATAGCCACAGAGGTTGCTATCCTCTACAAATGCAGAGGTACCACTCTTCTCCAGGTGCAAATGTCCTAGTCCTCTCCTGGTGCAGAGTTTCATGTTACAACGGTTTTCAATCTTCAAAATATTCCTGGAGTTATTAGCTCCATCCACGCTAATATCAGCAGCTTTTACCTGAGAGTGTCTCTCCTTCCTAACTTATTCCTAACTTCCTAGCTTATTTAGTCTTTCACATGCAGGTAAAGATTGTGTGTGAGGTCAAAAGTAAGAAATTAAGAGATCTTTTGTTTGTCCCACAGTGAGGAAATTTCAGAAATACTCAAGTTATGTTGTGTGTTGTTTCTGTGTGTGAAACCTGCTGTGTTGTGCGTGTTGCAGCTACGACAGTGAGGGCCGCCTCATGAACGTGACCTTCCCCACGGGCATGGTAAACAACCTGTACGCAGACCTGCACAGTGCTCTTACCGTGGATGTGGAGAGCTCCCTGTCCGACGAAGAAATGAGCCTGACAACCAACGCCTCCACCTTCAGGGTCTTCTATTCTCTGACTCAAGGTAAGACCCAGAGTATGGCCCTGTCAGGAACTTCAAATACATTTTTTATGTAGATCAAAAGGTGCAAGTAGATTCAACTTTATTGTCATTACAAAGTGAGAACAATGCAACGGAATGCAGTTTAGCAACATGTATGTGAGATTGTACAGAGCGTCTATTGAGTAAACTAGTATTCAGATCAGATCAATTAAATGTTATTAATTAAAGCAGAACATAATCTCCCACTAAATGATAGTAGTTTCTCATCTGCACCATCTCTTATTCATTTTTTGAATGTATATCCATATATGTTGTACTATGGTCTTTTATGTATCAAAAGGAGAAGACAAAGTCAATATTTTCAGATGCTTCTGGGCAAAATTAATATAAATAATGCATAGTATTTGTTCTGTCAGATACCTGCCTCTCTCTCTGCTAACTTGGACTTGTGGTGTCTCTGCAGACCAGTGCAAAAGCGTGTACCAGGTTGGCTTCGATAACTCTCTTCGGATTACCTACGCCAACGGGATGGACACACACTACCAGACCGAGCCCCACATCCTGGCGGGCGCTGCCAACCCCACAGTGGCCAGGCGCAACATGAGCCTGCCCGGGGAGAGTGGAACCAACCTAGTGGAGTGGCGCTTCCGCAAAGAACAGGCCCGTGGGAAAGTCATCGTGTTTGGACGCAAGCTCCGGGTACGTTTGTGTTTACTGTGGCACAGGAGGAGATTTACGGTCGCCTTGGGTTATTGGCGAGAGCAGTGCAGAGCTGCTGGGAAAACGCGTATCACGGCCAGTTAGCCAGGGACAGACTATCTGTATGTGTTTACTTAAAGCAGTTTGGGAAATAGACAACCTTTACAACTTTTCTCCAGATTTAGTCAGTGCTGGTTTCCTTCTGACCAAACACACTGAATTTAAAGTATGTTCGGTGGCCCTGTAGTTTCCTATCGTTGCACAGTGCTTTACTGCAAGGTCCTGGGTTCGTTGCCACCTTCTCACATGGCCTTTCTGTGTGGAATTTGCCTTTATCTCCCGTGTCTGTGTAGGTTTCCTCTGGATGCTCCCGTTTCCCCTACCACTAAATACATGTAGAGTACAATGTTTCATGGTGAATATGTTTTAGAAGTGTGTTTATTAAAAGGCACTGGACCAAAGAAATGAACAATTCAAAAAACCACTACTACTACTTTTACTAAAAAGTCAGGTACGTTTAGTTGTAGTGGTAGTTAATAAATTATCTCTTTCCAAAGAACGCATTGTAAACTCATAACTTTGAGAACAAATTGAATTCATTTATGGCTCATTCAATCATCAAAGTCCAAAGATAAAGCCCTTGATTTCCGAGTTTCCTCCACAGAGTAACTGGGCACTCCTTTATACCCAAGGGTACTATCTATAAATACCGATTAACGGATATAGAGTCCATATAATAGTCCATTGAACGTATGTAATTATGAAAATACAAATCAAAAAAAAAAAATTCGGCAAATCTCCAAGTGGAAAACTTGACAGAATGTTAGAACTAGAAACTGAAAAAACTGCATCTGGACTCAACGCTCTGCAACTATTTGAGCTCATGACTCAAGTTGAAAAGTGGGGGCTTGCTTTTGTCATGATGTATGAAAGTTTGTCCACGTTTGTCATTCTTATTTACCGCTCAAATGTTCTTCATGAGCAGACGTAAATGGTTTAAACAGATTAAATTGGCATAATATGGAGGAATCTCATTCATATAGTGAGACAGTATTATTTGAAGTACCTGTGTTCACGATTGACTTCTCTGTATGGCACATTAGCGTCTTAACAGTGGGAGTTGTACAGTTTTCTCTCAGTTCAATGGTCCCTGAGAAAAGAGTGTTAATCTGTGAAAGGACTCAGCAGAAACTGTGAGTGCAGCCTCCAGCAGCAGGACACACATTTACTGCCACCTCCTTAATATCAATATCATTATCATACTTTAGTCCCTCTAAAAGTATTGGGTTCTTCTATACCAGACAATAATAAGGTTTTGAGATGTAATTACCTTGACATGTTTCGACGGATACTTCCGTCTCCCTCAGAAGCGTCTTGTGACGTCACACATGACATGCCTTTATCAGCTGCTGTTCCTAAACATCGAAACATATCAAGGTAATAACATCACAAAACCATATATTATTTGGTAAAGAAGAACCCATTAGTTTTAATTCTACTAAGAAGACAAGATGAATCTTCCTAAACTACAGTAGTCCCTTGTTTATTGTTGGGATTATGTGATAAATGGACTGGAAAACGGCAGCAAGTCCTAAGTAGCTCTGAAACAGTTGCTGTTTTGTGCTTTAAATGTTTTATTTGTATTGCTTTTTTCTGCCTGAGATGTTGCTGCAGTACAGTGTGCATAGTTTTTCACTGGTCCAGACCGGAGCAGAGAGGATTCACGGTCCAAAACAAGCGGATCAGGTGAAAATTCACTGGAGGAATGCTAACTTTTTGAAAAATGCTAATAAAGCATTCAATACAATACGATACACAATACAATTTATTCTTGTATAGCCCTAGGTCACAACAGAAGTCATCTCAGAGGACTTAACAAAACCATTGAAATCACCAACACAGGTCAGAGAATCAACAGTTAAAACACATGAAGAATATAAAGCACACACAGAAGAAAATGTCCATACATGTTGTAGAATGCTAAAGTGTCCTGATCATCACCAATCCTTTCTGTTGGACACTAACTGTCCAACAAGACCCTCCTGCATCGACGAGGAAAAACTCTTAAAAAACCTAGTGGGAGTATATATATATATATATATACTTGAATCTCCATTTTCCGAAAAAGAACTTCTTACTGCCCTATCAAAAATGCCCAATAACAAATCACCCGGACCAGACGGCTTCCCTGCTGAGTTCTACAAACACTTCTGGACACTACTCTCCCCGCTTTTTTTAAGATTAATTACAGAAATAAAACTCCATTCCAAAATACCAGACCACATGAACACAGCAGCAATTTCACTAATCTTGAAACCCAATAAAGACCCAACTCACACAAGCAACTACCGCCCCATTTCCCTTCTCAATACTGACCTCAAAATTATAACAAAAACCCTCTCAAACAGACTCGACCAAATCATGCCCTCCATAATTCACCCAGACCAGACAGGATTTATAAAGGGTCGACACTCATCCACCAACACCCGCAGACTCATTAACATTATAGATCATTCACAACACAACAAACTGAACACAATAATTGCTAGTCTTGATGCAGAAAAAGCATTTGACAAAGTCAACTGGTCATTCCTCAAATCCACTTTACAGAAATTTGGCTTTGGAGAGTCATTCATCAACTGGGTGAATACTTTATACACATCACCAACAGCAACTGTCACAACTAATGGACTAACCTCACAAAGATTCACTTTACACAGGGGAACTAGACAGGGATGCCCACTCTCTCCATACCTATTCACCATATTCATTGAACCATTGGCGGCAGCAATAAGACAAAATAATTTAATCACTGGCATCCAAACACCCAAAATCCACCATAAAATTAGTCTTTATGCAGATGACATATTACTCTTCTTGCAGAACCCACAAACCTCGTTACCTGAAACCATCCGCCTCATAGAGAATTTCTCAAAAATTTCTGACTACTCAATAAACTGGCAAAAATCTTCAATACTCCCTCTAAACCCCAACTGGGATGTGGCAGCCAACCCACCACTTATCCCTATATGCACATCACATATCACTTACCTCGGTGTTAATTTCTCCTCCAAGCTGTCAGAGCTGATTCATCTCAACCACTCCCCACTACTCAAAACAACAACAGATAAACTATTACAATGGATGAATCTCCCACTCTCCCTAGCTGGAAGAATTGCAACAGTGAAAATGTCTATACTGCCCAAAATTAATTACCTCTTCTCAATGCTACCCTCTCAACCACCAACCACCTGGTTCAACTCCCTCGACTCTGCAATAATAAAATTCTACTGGAAAAACAAACCTGCCCGCATCAAATACTCTACGAAAGCCAAAATTGCAAGGTGGACTCCACGCCCCCAACTTTCTCCACTACTTCATATCCAACCAAATACAATATATCTTAAAATGGATCAAACCCCACTCATCAGACACCTGGTTAGACATAGAACAAACACATAACCCTAATATTGAACTTTCACTCCTCCCCTTTCTTACTCAATCTATTAAATCAAATCCATGCTTCAAACACATAACAATATCATCAGCCCTGACAGCTTGGTAGAAATTCCACAAAATCACCAACTCAACCCTTGGCCCTTCCACTCACACACCTATCTGGAATAACCCTGACATCCTGAGCAACAAAAACCAATCCACTTCCGCACATGGTCAGACAAAGGCATCACACACCTGCAACACATCATTCACAACAACACAATTACATCTTTTAACCATCTCTCTTCGGAATACGGTATCGGGAGGAACCAGTTTTTACAATACTTACAACTGAAAGCATCCATTACAGCATACAACAATACATTCGCAGACCTCAGCCTCCCACAACCAATTACCTCTCTTCTCAACCTAAAACCAACAAAATGCCTCTCCAAAACTTATCAAATTATCACAAAATCTAACACAACCTGCCCCATCCCAATTGACAAATGGCAAAAGGACCTTACGGTTCCTCCCGATCCCGCCTTCTGGACACAAATCTGCCACAATATTTACTCCATGACTAATAACTCCAATTTACAACTCATTCAATACAAAATCATTCATAGAACACACTACACTGGGCACAGACTAGCAAAGATGGGATTCACTTCAGCTATCTGTACTAATTGCACACAAAACACTCAGGACACATACATCCACGCCTTCTGGCACTGCACCCACGCTCACAACTTTTGGGAGAAGGTCACAGACATCCTGTCCCCCATATTTGACTGCCACATCCCCTGTACCCCCATCCCATGCATACTCAGTCACACCTCTACAATAAATATCAATCCAAACGACCAAAATACTCTCCTTGCTGCCCTAGCCATTGCCAAGAAAACGATCCTCATGAACTGGAAAACAAGACACAAAATAACCATAAACCAATGGAAAAATCTCCTCCTAGACCATCTCACTCTCGACACTACACCAACCTCACCCACCTCAACCACTCACACCACTACAGAACCCCTCTCCATCAAACCCACACTCTTAAACTTTCTTACCGGTTGATTACTTGTCCTCTGAGAGCCTAACCCTCTCACACAAGCACTGACGACACTTAAACACATGACAACCCCCACATCAAACAACACCCCCAACTCACACCTACCCCTCTCCTCTACTCTTAAACTCTTTCTTACTATTTGTTTATTACCATGTCATCATTGTTTTGCCCTTTATCCTTCTAAGTTATCTTTTTTCACTGCTCTTACGATTCTGCGTCTGCACCCATTTTGTCTCCCTCTTCCCTGAAGTTATATTACTATCATGCAGCCCGCGGAAATTCAATTTGGTAGACGTCAGCCAAAGTTAACCCCTCCAGGCCGGTTCACATCCCCAGCCTATCGCACAGCAAACACCCCCTTCCAATCACCGTACCGGCCAGGCAAGCCGCTTAAAAGCGGAGAAACTCCCACTCTCGGCCTTCTCGAAGCCTGCAAAGAATCGTTCTGGAGGAATCGCTTTTGTCTACTCACTCTTACTCGTTGCATGTGTCCCTGCTGTCCTCTGTCTTGCTGCGTGTGGTCTGCTCCTCCTCCGCGTCGCTGCACCTGCTGCGGGTCTCGTGCTGTGGTCCGTGGGTCTTTGCCGCTCTCCTCCTTTGCGGGCTCTTTCTGCGGGTTCGCCGCTGCTCGTCTCGTCGCGGCCTGCTGCTGCATACGGCCGGTCTGGACCGGTGCGGTGGGAGCCGTGCGCATCCCTGCCTCCTCGTGCGGTACGGCGTGGTCCCGTTGTGTTGTCCCTTGTCTTCTGGCGTTGTGGGTAAGTATGAGATCTGCGGACGGTTTTATTCCCCTCGCATTGTACTGCAGGCTCAGTTGGCCCCGCGCTTGTACTGCAGGCTCAGTTGGCCCCGTGCATTGGTGGGCAAGCTTCAGTTTAAAGCCCTCGCATTGTTCTGCAGGCTCTCTTAACCAAGCTCCGTTTAAATCCTTCACTCTGACTGCAAGCTCCGTTATTCCTCACATTGGACTGAAAGATCTCAGTTTAATCCCTCACATTGGACTGCGTGCCCTCAGTTTTAATCCCTCACTTTGGCCTGCAGGCTCTCTTTAATCCCTCTCTGGACTACGAGCTCTGTTTAAATCCCTCTCTTTGGACTGCAGGCCCCGTTTAAATCCCTCTGGACTGCGGCTCCCAAATTGAATCCCTCACATTGGACTGCGAGCTCTCAGGTTAATCCCTCACGGAACTGCTTATATCTGGAACTGCTTATATCTGGAGCTGTTATACCGTACCTGGAACTGCTTCATGCGGAACTGCTTATACATGGGACTGCTATATATGGAACTGCTATATATGGAACTGCTTATATATGGAACGGCGTATATACGGAACTGCTTATATGGAACTGCTCATGTTGGAACTGCATATATGGTACTGCTCATATCTGGAACGCTTATATATAAAAAATAAATAAATATAAATAAATATAAATATAAATAAATATAAATAAATAAATAAATACAAAAAAATAAAAAATAAACTGCAGGCTCTGTTGGATCCCTCACACTGGACTGTAGGCTTTCAGTTTAAACTCCTCACTTGGACTGCGGGTTCAGTTCATCCCTCACTTGGACCGTAAAACCTGTTTAAATCCCTCACACTGGACTGCAGCTCTCGGTTTAATCCCTCACTTGGACTTCAAGCTCTCAGTTATAAATCCCTCTTTTAGGACTGCGGGCAATGTTGAATCCCTCACTCTGGACTACAAGCTCTCAGTTTAATCCCTCACCTCGGACTACAGGTCGTTTAACTCCCTCGCACCGGACTGCAGGCTCTCCGTTAAACGCCTCACTTGGACTGCGGGCTCAGTTTTAATACCTCACTTTGGACTGCAAGCTCTTTTAAATCCCTCACATTAGACTGCAAGCTCTGTTTAGGTCCCTCGGCGTCTCGTGTCCCGCAACCTCTTCCCGGCTCTCCGTGAGCCCCAAGTCGGCACGCGGCTCGGGCGCGGGAGGTGTCCGTGGGCTACGTCATTGGCCCCTTCTCTCCGTCTCGCTCTAACCCGATGGGCATCGCCACCCGCAAGCACTCCAGGAAGAAGCGTCTCATACTCGTCCTCTCCTGTCCCCGCTCCGGGCCCGCCCGAGCATCCACAGCCCCTTCCCTCCAGCGCCCTTCTCCCTGCAGTCCGCTACCGTGGACCACGCGATCAGGCTGATAAAGACTTTCGGCCCCGGCTCCTGGCTCTCCAAGGCCGTCATCCCGGACGCGTTCAAGCTGCTGCCATCCACCCCGACCACTGGCACTGTTCAGGGGTCAAGTGGCGTCGGAGTTCTTCTTCGCAGTGCGCCTCACCTCTGACTGCCGGAGTAGTCCCTCTCTGTTCAACAATCTCTCGGAGGCGCCGTGTCGGATTCTGCTTAATTACGCGCGGCTCCCCTCTGTCTGCATCTCCCCGATAATTCCCTCGTAGTCAACCCACCCTCAGACTGCTCCGGGGGCTCTCTCCGCAAGCTCAGGCCCGCCTTCTCTGCCCTCGGATTCCTCCACTCCGGAAAGACCACAGGCCCCGCCAACGCTCTGGAGTTTCTCGGCATCCGCCTCGACACACGCGCCATGGAGGCCTCCCTCCCGCTGGACAAGCTCGAACGCATCCGCGCTTTCTCCCGGTCTGCCTTGGCCTTCCCGTCACTTGGAGGCGTCCTTGCTCTCCCTCCTCGGGCATCTTCATTATGCCGTCCGTATCATTCCCCAAGGTCGTTCTTTTAATTCCAGACTCCTCTCCCTCGCCGGCTCCGTCTCCTCCCTCAATGACGCTGTCTGCCCGGACGCGGGGCGCCGCTCCGACCCGGCGTTCCGGTCCCGTCTGCAGAGCCGCTGGGATGGTGTATCTTTTTTTTTACAGTGACATCATCCTGTCTCAGATGCCCCGCGGTTCTTCACGGACGCAGCCCCGTCCGTGGGTTTTGGGGGTTTTTCCAGGACCAGTGGTTCGCCGGGCCCCGGCCCCACGCTTTCCCTCGAAGCATCTCCTCCGCGCTCCACGAGATATATCCCGTGACCGTAGCCTGGGTGCTGCGGAACCATACGTGGCATAGGAAAAGGATTTCCGTGACGTGCGACAACCTCGACGTCATTGAAATAATTAACAGAGGTCATTCATCCTCTCCCCAAAATCACATCCTCCTTAGCGCATCACATGGCTCTCAGTCCTGAACAATTTATCATCACTGCTCGTCACGTCCCTCGTCACCTAACTGTCTTGCTGACTCTCTCTCTCGCTTTAAATTCCAGGAGTTCTGACGCCTCTGCCCTTCTGCCAATCCATCGCCATGCCAGATCCCCTGCACGGAATCCCTCGCCCTGGTCTAGTCCCTCCGTCTCTTCACCTTCTCTCCTCCGCTGCATCCTACATGAAAATGGGCTTCTTACGCATAAGCGAATTCACAAACTCTCACGCCACCTTTAAATGCATCCCGAGACTTGCCTTCTCTGACCTGTCATATTATCCCGACTACTTCAACCTCCACTTCAAGCATTCCAAACGCAAAGGCGCTTGCAATATAGTCATAGCTCGGTCTGACACTTCTCCCTGTCCCTACAGATCCATGATGCATTACACTCGCCTCTGCTCTCGGAAAGGAGATCTCTTACTCCCGATAACCTCCCACGTCATCCAACTGGTTCAGAGCCCAACTCAAGTCCGTACTGCTGCTTTGTAACCTGTCTCCCCATCTCTACACAGCCCACTCCTTCCGGATAGGCGCGGCCACGCGCGCCACGTCCCTGGGGCTCCCCCATTCCGCCCTCCAGCAGCTGGGCCGCTGGTCATCATCGGCCCTCTCCTCATACATCAGGCCTGACACTTCGACCATCCTGGCAGCCCAGCGGCTTTTGGCATCTCCATAAAACACTCGCTAAACTTCCTGGTGGCGGCAGCAGCTGAGTATCCGCAAGTTATGGTCACAGTAGATAGCGGTCACAGTATATAGTGATAGCGGTCACAGTAGATAGCGGTCACAGTATATAGTGATAGCGGTCACAGTATATAGCGATAGCGGTCACAGTATATAGCGATAGCGGTCACAGTATATAGCGATAGCGGTCACAGTATATAGCGATAGCGGTCACAGTATATAGCAAAAAATGGTTAGCGCATGATGATCATCAGCATATAGCGATAGCGGTCACAGTATATAGCGATAGCGGTCACAGTATATAGCGATAGCGGTCACAGTATATAGCGATAGCGGTCACAGTATATAGCGATAGCGGTCACAGCATAGAGTAGTCTCGACGTTCTGTCCCCTCCAAACCAGGCTGCAAAACTCCATCAACACACAGCCTTTTTGGGGATTGGCGCGCTCCATCGCAGGAGCCCCTCCGATCTGAAGGCCGCACCGGGGCCTAGGGCGCCAAACCTCCTCCCAATAAAATACTCAAAAGCTTCTTGTTTTCTCGTCTCTCCAAATTGAAATTATATTAGGTATTACCAATAATTATCATCTGGTTGCCAACTACCCTTGCTTGTCAAAGTACTGTACTTATCATCACATAATTCCCCTTTGTTTAGCAGCACACTTTCCAGTTAAAACTTGTAATACATTACAATTACTGTCATTCCTTGCCCTACAAGACCCTCTATATCTCCACTAATAATAAGACCATTCATATCCAACTCACCTCATCAAACCACAGCTGACCCTCATCCTTCCACCACCCTCGTCTGTGTTTTTAATGCACCATAACTCAAACATAGGGAAAAGCAGGAGAAACAATAATAATAACAATAATACATCAAAACAAAAACAAACAAATAAGGCTAGGGTCACAGGAGACGTGGGAGATGCCCTTGGACAGTACCCCTGCATCAAGCTGACAACATCCCACAGTCTCCTTTTTAATGCACCACTTTAGACACATCCCAAACTGAGACAAAAATAAGAAGGGAAAATAGGGGCAATGAGGGTGATGGGTGGATGCACAAATTTGGGAAAATAGGACACACACACACACACACACACACAGTCCTGTCTGTCTTGTTATATCTGTTTGTACGTCTGCACTTGTTTTGTAATGTCTATTTTTTCACAATTAAAAAAAAATAAAAAATAAAAACCTAGTGGGAAAAAGTGAGAAACCTTGGGGAGAACTAGGGAAACCCACAGGGAGGGAGACCCATTTGAGAAAGGGATCCGCTCCTCCGGACGGACAGGCTAGTGATCTAGGACCTAAGCTAGCTACAGAACGTGGACCAGTGGCCGCTGAACGTGGACAGGTCCGGTGCAGGACTGAAGCACTCCCAGGCGGGTCGGGCGGGGCAGTCCGCAGGTGTAGATGGAGGAGGCCAGGCTCAGAGATCCCGTCATCGTACCATGAAACAGACAATGGGACAACGGGTGAATAGCAATGAACAAACTACAGTCAGAATCCTAAAAATGCTAAACAGATAAAGAAGGAAGGAGGAGAGGATAGTGCTCAAGTTACCATACGTCTCCCAGCAAACTGACTCCCTATGCAGCTTGACTGATACTCTGAGGAGTTTAGCCTTCCCTGAGTCTTACCTTCCTAGCCATATGCTAAACTAAAGAGAACCGTTTTAAACCTAGCCTTGAATAAAGAGAGCGTATCTGAAAGGAGGCGAGACAACAGCAGCAGCCACGGCTAGGCTAGTCTAATATAATAATATATAATAATATAATATATACACCATATATTATATATTACCTAATTATATGCTAAATTAAAGTAAAGTGCTTTAAGCCTGGCCTTGAATGTGGAGACCGTATCTGCTTCCTTAACATAAATGGGAAGCTCCAAAGTAAAGGAGCTTGGTAGCTAAATGCTCTGCCGCCAACAGTGATTTTTGAGACCTTTGGGACCACCAGACGTCTGGCGTTTTGTGAGCGCAACGCTCGACTTGGTTGATACGAGACTAACGTGTCTTGGAGATAAGAGGGAGCCAAGCCATTTATGGCTTTATATGTTAAGAGAAGGATTTTAAACTTTATTCTGTACTCCACAGGGAGCCAGTGGAGTGATTTTAACACCGGAGTTATGTGCTCCCTCCTTTTGGTACCTGTTAAGATCCTAGCTGCTGTATTCTGAACGAGCTGGAAGCTCTTCAAAGACGCTTTAGGGCACGCTGCCAGTAAAGCGTCACTTTTAGGAAGGAAATTCCTAATTTTAGTGATGTTCCGTAAGTGGAAGTACGCCGTTTTAGTTGCTTGGCTTAAGCCTTGACGGAGAGTTCTTGGTCAAAAATGACTCCAAGATTCCTCACAGTGTTACTGGGTATAATACTGACATTATCGAGAGTAATTATCTGGTTAGTGAGGGTGTCACGCAGGCGCTTCGGACCGAGTAGGATCACTTCTGTCTTCTCCGGGTTGAGAAGTAGGAAGTTAAGAGTCATCCACATTTTAAGGTCCTTTATGCAGGCACTGAGCTTTTCTAGCTGATCTGTCTGATTTGGCTTCATCGACAGATAAAGCTGTGTGTCATCTGCATAGCAGTGGAAGTTAATTCCATGCTTTTTAATAATGTTTCCTAACGGCAGCATGTAGAGAGTAAAAAGAATCGGTCTGAGTACCGAACCCTGCGGCACACTGAATTCTACTCCAGAATAAGGTGACGAGTTCTGATTTACGTTGACGAAGTGATACCGATCTGATAAATAGGATTTACTTTGGACTAGAGCAGAGAAAATGGTCCAAACCAAGCGGCTACTCCACCTTTTGGCCTGTCCTACTCCACCCAGCGGCTACTCTACCTCTGCTACTGTGACCCGCCCTGCTCCACCCAGCACTACCCCATCTCTGCTGCTGTGACGCCTCCTGCTTCACCCAGCGGCCACTCCACCTCTGCTACCGTGACCCGTCCTGCTTCCCCCAAAGGCTGCTCCATCTCTGCTGCTGTGACCTGAAGGGCTGATTATTACTATTGTTAGCTTTTTAAAATGATCAATTGTATTTTATGTTTTATTTTTGCTGCTACTGGACACCTGAATTTCTCTTATGGGGATCAATAAAGTATCTAATTATCTATCTATCTATAAATATAAAATGCAATTAGTAAAATCTGCGAAGTAGTAGCTACAGCAGGGGTGTCAAACTCATTTTGGTCCGGGGGCCACATACAACCTAATCTGATCTCAAGTGGGCCGGACCAGGAGATGCTCTACAAAAATATCCAAAAACGGTACAAAGTCCAACTTTTTGTGCACATAAACACATTTATTTAAAACTTCCTTTAAAACACTATCCTTTAATACTCAGTTTTCTGTTACAAACTCAAATGTAACAGTGAGTTTTTCATAGTGCAAATAATGTAATGTATTTACAATATTACATTGAAAATGGTATTTCACAATATGTATATTAATATTTGTATGTTAGCTTTGTTTTAAGGCTCATTACAGAGAAAACTTGATCACAAAGGTAAAGTAGGTAGATAGAAAAAAGCACTTTAACACAGCACCTCAGCTTAACCATCTTCAGTGTGGTAAGGTCCATGGTTATGTTATTATCACATTAACCATCTTCAGTGTGGTAAGGTCCATGGTTATGTTATTATCACATTAACCATCTTCAGTGTGGTAAGGTCCATGGTTATGTTATTATCACATTAACCATCTTCAGTGTGGTAAGGTCCATGGTTATGTTATTATCACATTAACCATCTTCAGTGTGGTCAGGTCCATGGTTATGTTATTATCACATTAACCATCTTCAGTGTGGTAAGGTCCATGGTTATGTTATTATCACATTAACCATCTTCAGTGTGGTCAGGTCCATGGTTATGTTATTATCACATTAACCATCTTCAGTGTGGTCAGGTCCATGGTTATGTTATTATCACATTAACCATCTTCAGTGTGGTAAGGTCCATGGTTATGTTATTATCACAGAAGAGAAAGCATCAAACTGACCATGATTCACTTGAAATGAATAAAACAACTTCCATAAGGTGATCCATTCTTAACGACTGCAGCAGTGTCTCTGTGTAAAATACAGTCAAATGTCCAAAAAATCATCACCTCCATTTGCAGCTTTGTCACTACACCTGTTTTTACCATCGGTACCAGTCCACACTGTCCAACACACCAGCAACAACAGCAGAACCAGCAGCAGCACCAGCAGCAGCGCTCAAAACTCCTCTGATAGTTTCAGTAACACCACAAATGAATATGTGACATCAGTAACATCAGTCTCTTATCAATGGCAACATGTTGGTAAAAGCGAGTGGTTTCTCAGACCATGTCTGCAGCCTGTGAGAGTTTTAACAAACTCTCTCACTGTGCGGCTGCGATGCTAATGCTAATGTTGTTAGCACAGGTAGCTTCCCTTTACAGCAGCAGAACTAACCTCTCGCTCTGGGCACAAACACAGACAAGACACAGACTGCTGTGTCTTCAGGGCCAGACATGTTTATCTTCTGTTGTCTCAATTCTCCGCTCAAAGTGCCGTATTTTTCGCCGAGTCTTGTAGTTTAAGATGTTATTCCTCCAGCACCGCTCTGGTGGAGCCACTACAGACGCACTGGACTCACCCCTGAGCGCGGCGCTGCGGCGTCGCGTCGCGGAGCCTCGCGTCGCGGAGCGGCTTTTTAAAATGTATTATTATTATATTTTTACATAAATGAGTCGCGGGCCGTGTCAAATCTCTTGGCGGGCCGGTTCCGGCCCGAGGGCCGTATGAATGACACCCCTGAGCTACAGTATATCTTTAAAGGCTATAAAACCCCAACCCAAACACTTAATACACTTTTTGTTTAGCCCCTGAACTCATGGGAAGTGCAATCATTGAGATATCAAACCTGTTCATTGCAGCTCTTAGCTCTGCTGCAGCTGTCAATAGCCATGCATAAAATGTAAAATACAATGTCATATAATAATATTATCCGTTATAATAGTGGATGTATGATTTTGTTGGAGTATACACGCCCTATGAGAAGCACACTGTAATAAAAGCATGCAGGACAAGCTCATCTCCAACAACGATGAGTCCGCCTACAGGAGGGAGGTGGACCGGCTGGTGTCCTGGTGCAGTGGTAACAACCTGGAGCTGAACGCCCAGAAGACAGTGGAGATGATTGTGGACTGTCCCCCCGGCCCCCGCCCTTCCTGATGGACTCCCCCATCATCTTTGTGGAGTCCTATCGTTTCCTGGGCACCACCATCACCCAGGACCTCAAGTGGGAGCCGACCATCAGCTCCCTCATCAAGAAGGCCCAGCAAAGGATGTACACGGCCATCATCGAGTCCATCCTCACCTCCTCCATCACCGTGTGGTTCGCTGGAGCCACAGTCAGGGACAAACAGAGACTACAGCGCATTGTGCGCTCTGCAGAGGAAGTGATCGGCCGCAGCCTTCCATCGCTGCAGGACCTGTACGTCGCCCGAGCTCGAGGCCGGGCTGGTCGTATCACAGCCGACCCCTCTCACCCTGCACATGGACTATTCCAACCACTCCCCTCAGGCAGGAGGCTGCGGTCCATCAGGACTAGAACCTCACGCCACAAGACCAGTTTCTTCCCCTCTGCTGTTGGACTCTTGAACACTTCTTAACCTGTCCCCCCGCCCTTTATAAAGTCACTTTACTGCCCATCATACGTCACTTTACTTCACTGTACTACTGTTACCTTACATTGTGTGCACCATGTGCACTTGTATATTGTAAATAGTAACTGTAACTCTATTTTAAATTTAAATTTATTCCTTAGAAGTGTTTTTTATTCTTTATTTTTCATTATCTCTCTGACTGTTGCACTGAGCCAAAGCAATTTCCAAGTCTGTGACTTCCTGTTACTTACGTGGCAATAAAAATGATTCTGATTCTGATTCAAAATAGAATGCTGAAAAAAAGTGAGAAAGGGTAAGTAAGTTTTATCAATATAGCGCCTTTCACAGAGTCACAAAGCGCTTAACAATTGTTGTAGGCATTTTTCACTCACTCCACACAGAGATGGGAGCAGGGCCACCACACAGGAGGCAGGCCAGACCTATTGAAAATGTTTTAGTGTTAAACCGGAGCACCTGGGGGAAACCTAAACAGACATGGGGAGAACAGGCAAACTCCACAGAAAGAGTGGAATTGAACCCAGGACTTAGAGCTGCTTGCTGTGAGTATGAGACCCAGATATCTACCGCGGGAGTTTTCGAACACAGTGGTTCTGTGAGTGTACATCCATCCAGCGGACGCTGCTGCAGCATGTGAGCGCATTCATAGCACTCTGTGTCCCAGATCCAGACCCGCAGCCCCTGTGCTCTGATACTGATAAGCGGAGACTTTAATCACGTCTCCCTCTCCGCTACTCTCCCAACATTCAAACAGTATGTCACGTGCCCCACACGGAGGAATAAGACCCTGGATTTACTGTATGTTAATGTGTGAGATGCATACACCTCCTCCCCCTTCCCCCCGCTTGGCCGCTCTGATCACTCTCTAGTTTGTCTATATCCGGAATACACACCCATGGTGAGGAGGAATCCAGCGCAGAAGATGTCTGTTACAGTGTGGAGTGAAGAGGCTGAGGAGAGTCTGTGCTTTCCAAAGCACAGACTGGGACATGATCTGAAGCTCTCATGGTGATGACATCGAGAGCCTGACACACTGTATAACAGACTATATTCTCTTCTGTATGGCACTGTACCGACTAGGAAGGTACGGTGCTTTTCCAACAACCACCCATGGGTGAACCCTGAGCTTGAAGCTCTCCTGAACCTCAAGAAAAGGGCTTTCATCTCAGGGGACAGGGAGGAGCAGAAGAGGATCCAGCACGAGCTCCAGTGGAGGATTAGGAGGGCCGAGAAGGACTATGGGGAAACGCTGAAGCAGAAGCTGGCACAGGGAAACTCCCGCGACGTATGGAGAGGCCTAAAGAACATCTCTGGTTTTGGACAGAGTGCCAGAGGGACAGCGGATGGCACTCCCCCCTATCCATCACACTGGAGCAGGTGAGGAGTCAGCTCAAGCGACTGAAGCAGAGGAAATCCGCAGGACCGGACGGGATCAGTTCCAGGCTGCTGAGGACCTGTGCAGACCAGCTCGCTGAGGCCCTCAGCTACATCTACAGCCTGAGCCTCAGCCTGGAGAAGGTCCCTGTCTTGTGGAAGACCTTCTGTGTTTCCGTTTCCTAACATAGCGCACGCCAAGGTACCGGCTCACTACAGACCAGTCACACTGACCTCCCACCTGATGAAGATCATAGAGCGGCTCATCCTCACCCATCTCCGCTCTGTGGTCAGCCCCACCCTGGACCCGCTGCAGTTCGCCTACAGGCCCATCAGAGTAGAGGACGCCGTCGTCCACTTACTGCAGCGGACACTCTCCCACCTGGAGCCCGCCGGGAGCGGTGAGGGTCATATTTTTTGGCTTCTCCAGTAATTTCAACACCATCAGACCGGCACTGCTGCGGGGGAAGATGGAGGACGCGGGAGTGGACCTCACTGCATAGACCATCAACTACCTCTCGGACCGACCACAGTACGTGCAGCTGCGCAGCTGTGAGTCTGAGGTGGTAGTCTGCAGTACTCGGGCCCCTCAGGGCTCTGTCCTCTCACCGTTTCTTTTCAACATCTACACTTCAGACTTCACATACGACGCACACAGCTGTCACCTGCAGCAGTTCTCCGACGACTCCGCCATCATGGGCTGTGTGTCTGAGGGGAACAAACTGGAATATCGGTCGGTTATCAAGGACTTTGTCGACTGGTGTGAGCGCAACCACTTGTGCTTGAACACCAGTAAGACCAAGGAGATGGTAATCGACTTCAGGAGAAAACCACTTTCCCACACACCGATGAACATCCAGGGGGAGGATATTGAGCTGGTGGACAGCTTCAAGTACCTGGGTGTTCACATTAACAATAAACTGGACTGGTCCCATAACACCAACGCCCTGTACAAGAAGGGCCAAAGTCGACCTCAGCCTCCTCAGAAGGTGGAGGCGACTTTGGAGTGAGCAGGCCCCTGCTCAGGACTTTTTATGACGCTGTGGTAGCCTCTGCCACACTCAACGCTGCCGTGTGCTGGGCCCCGGGAAGCACAGGGCGGGACAGGAGTAGACTCAACAAGCTGGTCAAGAGGGCCAGCTCCACTCTGGGCTACCCCCTGGACTCTGTGGAGGAGGTGAGGGACAGGAGGGTGCTAGTCAAAGTCACCTCCATCATGGACAACACCTCTCACCCACTGCACAGGACTGTAGAGGAGCTGAGGAGCTCCTTCAGTGGAAGACTGAGGCACCCTCAGTGCAAGAAGGAGCGCTACCGCAGAGCCTTTATCCCCACCGCTGTCAGACTGTACAATAAGTCAGTTTAAGTCACTTGCATTAGGACTGAAAAATCTGCACTTCTTATTGACACTGTTTCTTGATTGCCACTTTTTAATTTGCCACTTTCTATTGTACATAATATATTCTGCATTTAACATATTTGCACATTTCTTTCTTTTGCACAATCTTGAGGGATTCTATCCATGCCAGATGTGACGCACCTTTTTAGATTAGCTTTTGATTAGTATTTATTATGTTTTAAACAGATCTTATTTTGGTTCTTATTTATTTATTTAATTTTACGTATTCTGTTTTGTCACTTACTATTGTTAATATTAGGTAGCTGTTTTACTGTTACTATTGTTATTATTCGCGCTCCTCTGTGTCACATAGGCAAGGCAAGGCAAGGCAAGGCAAGTTTATTTGTATAGCACAATTCATACACAAGGCAACTCAAAGTGCTGAACAAGATAGCATTAAAATCATAAATAATTACAGAACATTAAAACGAAAGATAAAAATATAAAATCCCTCAGTTGTATGCACAGCTAAACAGCACCGTTTTTAACCTGGTTTTAAACATTGTCAGAGAGGAGGCCTGTCTCACATCTTCAGGAAGATTGTTCCAGATTTTAGCAGCATGAATCTGAAAAGCAGCCTCCCCATGTTTAGTTCTGACTCTGGGCACTAACAGGAGTCCAGTCCCTGTGCTCCTCAGAGTCCGGGCTGGTTCATATGGGACTAACATGTCACTAATATATTTTGGTGCGAGGCCATGGAGAGATTTGTACACAAGCAGAGCTGTTTTAAAGTCTATTCTCTGAGCCACAGGAAGCCAGTGCAGGGACCTGAGGACCGGACTAATGTGGTCGTACTTCCTGGTTCTAGTCAGGACTCGAGCTGCTGCATTTTGAATGTACTGCAGCTGTTTTACAGCCTGTTTGGACAGACCTGTGAGCAGGCCATTGCAGTAGTCTAACCTACTGGAGACAAATGCATGGATAAGAATCTCCAAGTCTGCTTTAGACACTATGTTTTTGATCCTGGCAATGTTTTTTAGATGGTAAAAAGCTGCTGATGTTACTGATTTGATGTGGCTATTAAAATTTAAGTCTGAGTCCAGTATTACCCCTAGATTTCTGACCTTGTTAGAAGGTTTTAGGGAGAGAGACTGTAGGTGACAGATGACGCTCTCTCTTTGTTTCTGGGGACCAAAGACAATCATTTCAGTTTTGTCTGCGTTTAGCTGAAGGAAGTTGTTTTGCATCCACTCACTGATCTGTTGGATACAGTGAAGGAGTGAGTCCACTGGTCCATGTTCTCCTGCAGTCAGTGAGACATAGATCTGAGTGTCGTCTGCATAGTTATGATAGGAAACTTTGTTTCTGCGTATTAACTGACCTAACGGCAGCATGTAGAGATTGAACAGAAGAGGTCCCAGGATCGACCCCTGTGGTACTCCACAGGTCAGGGCCATATAGCCCAAAGGATCCTCGCAAATACGCGGCTCCAGTCAAACCACATGGAACATGTTTGTGCCGCTGGTCCTTGCCATTAGATCAGCTCCACAGACATAACTTGTATTTAAACTTTAGCGGAGACCAGGGAGACGCTGCTCGTCACTCGCTGCTCTTTCCATGCGAACGAGCTGTCGTTTGCTGCTAAAAAGCTTTAACCCGCAGCACAGAAGAATGGGAAAATTAAAAAAGCAGTTTTCTGCGCGCAAAGGTGCCAAAGCTGTTGCGGGTTTTGGCGCCGCTGTCTCGGCTCTGATCCAGTAGAACGCATAGTGTCACTTATGAAAAGTACGCGGCTCGAAATGGCTGTTATTTCAAAGAACGTGGAATATTTTAAACTACGCGATTAACCGCTTTCAACCGGTTAATGAGGCTTGGTGGTCGGTCATGAAAATTCATAGTTTTTGACATCCCTACTCTTTATGGTATGGTTTTAGTATCCCCAGTGTTTCCTCTGGAAGAGCCCTCTGCACAGGGAGCGGCGGTCAGCTGTGGCTGCGGGCTGGCTTTTGTATCTAGTAGGGGCCTGGGGCCTCCTCTCTCCTCCGGGTCCTATGGGGGCCTGGTGGGGGGTCTGGGGCCTCCTTTCTTCTCTGGGTCCTGTGACGTCCCCTGTGGTTGCAAGCTGCTCTCTGCTCCTGGCACAGATGGCTCCTTGGATGGCGCTTCTTCAGCTGGATACATCCGCACCCATCCCTATATCTTTTCATAATTTTACCTATTTTACCTATCTGATGTGATTTTATATGTCTGTGTGTGTGTGTGTGTGTGTGTGTGTGTGTGTGTACGGGTATATGCATCTGGATGTATATCTAATAATTAGGGTGGTTTATGGGTGGGTCTGTGGGGCGCTGGGGTTTATTGGGCATGTTGTATTGATTTTGAAGCTGTAAAACACTTTGGGTTGCATTTTATTGTATGAAAAGCGCTTTATAAATAAAGTTTGATTGATTGATTGATTTCTCCTGTGTGAGATCAATAAAGTCTATCCACTTACCACTGTGCCACCCTGCCGCCCAAGGTGTAACGTGAATCGTGTTATTGGGAGGGAACACTGTAGTCTTAGAAGTACTTTTCCTCACAAAAAGGCATTTCTGATAACAACAAATCTCATGTTACTGTAGTTGATTGTTAGTATATTATGTCAAAATTGTGATTATTTATGACAACCGTAGAATGCTAAAGTGTCCTGGATCATCACCACAGTCCTTTTTGTTAGACACTAACTGTCTAACAGACCCTCCTACATTGGCAAGGAAAAACTAATAAGAAAAACCCAGTGGGAAAAGATTGAGAAACCTCAGGGAGACCCACGTATTGAGAGAGGGATCAGCTCCACACGGACGGACGGGCTACAGATCCAGGACTTAAGCTACAGAACATGGACCAGGGCCACGCAGCGGCCGCAAAACGTGGACAGGTCCAGTGCAGGACTAAAGCAGCTCCAAGGCAGGTCGGGTAGGGCAATCCGCAGGTGTAGATGGAGGTGGCCAGGTTCAGAGGTCCCGTTGTCGCGCCATGAAACAAACAATGGGACAACGGGCGAGTGGGGTTAAGTGTCTTGCCCACGGACACAACTACAGCAGACTTCAGGGGTGTATAGGTCAGGCAGGGGGATAGAACCTAAGACTGTTTGCGTTTGGTTATGACCAATGCTCTTCCAAGTGTTCTGCTGTTGGCCTCAGATGTAGACTAAGTTATAATTACATGTTATAAATGTGTTATAATATTGATGATTATGACTTGCAGTCCATTTTCTAAAATTCTAATCTTTTATTTGGGGTTTTCACAAGCTGTGAACCAAATATTAATAAACGTTTGATATGCATTTTGTGTGTATTTAGTTCACCATTGTAAGCTGAATTATTGACATATATAGACAATATTCTGATTCTGAACCGTTGGTGTTGAAGTGGTAAAGTGTGTGACCATAGGCGCCTCTCCTCTGCAGGTGAACGGGCGGAACATCTTGTCGGTGGATTACGACCGCACCCTGAAGACAGAGAAGATCTACGACGACCACCGGAAGTTCCTGCTGAAGATCATATATGACTCTGCTGGTCACCCGGTGCTGTGGGTGCCCAGCAGTAAACTTCTACCTGTAAATGTGAGCCGTAGCAGCTCCGGCCAGATCAGCGCCCTCCAGAGGGGGCCGAGCACAGAGCGCCTGGAGTATGACAGCATGGGCCGCCTAGTGTCCCGTACCTTTGCCGACGGGAAGATCTGGAGCTATACCTACCTAGAGCAGGTGAGAGGCCAGGGGGTGTGTATGCATACGCATGGATGTGTGTGTGTGTGTCTGTGTCTGTGTGTGTGTATGTAATGTGTTTGTGTGTGCATGAATGTACAACTGTTTGTAAAAACATATACATGTGCTCAAAATTCTGAAATATCTTATAAAATGAAAAAATAAAAAACAGATTTTTGACGTAGAGATGAGCTAAATTATGAGAAGAAATCATCCATCCGTTCTTGTTGCAGAATTAATCAGCCGTATGCTAGATAAATGGGGGTTAATTAATATAATGTCAAACGTTTTTCAACTGTAGAACTAGTGGCAACTTGTTTCAAGACTAACACCTTATTAAATGAGATATAAACAAGAATTTGACCATTTAAACAAAGACTAAGCAACCACAATCATTTTCTTAGATTTGTAACAATTGGGCAAGGTTGTTTAGTGCCAATGAAATCCGCCTGAAGCTTAAAGCTTGTGTATCTAACTTGTGTGTTTCAATGACACAGAACGAGTCTTGTAAAAGAAAAATGTTATAAACTAATCAGATCACAACATGCTGTCTTCATCTTATTAGAAAAGCCTTGTGAGTTACTATTGAAATCTTTGGGCTGAGATATCATTGGCTGAGTGAGGGTGGTCCTCTCTTTTTCACTTTTCTGTCTGAAAAAGCTGATCTGAAGATATGACAGAGGCCAAAAAACATTTTGGCCAACTAGTAATAGAGCAAAGATGGATTTTATGACACAGTACTTTTTTTTTTTCAAATTAGATTGGTCGAATTCATAATAAGATATTTAATATCTGGAGGAAGAGAGTAAAGTGCAGGCTGCTCAGACTGCAGCCTCCAAGATACGTCTGTAGAAAGTGGAGGGAAATGGGTGGATGGATTGAATCAGAAACAATGTTTCAGAATAAAAAACGCTGCAGAAATAATATTGTCCAGCGACCTCTGACGTTCTGAGAAAACTGCTTCAGCGCCCCCTAGCTGTGCTGTGGGCCCCAGAGGACAGTGCAAAGGCTGGAGGGCTGTCCCGTCATGCAGAGATTGGGCCTTTCTCCCAGCCCCTGTGCCTTTGATTGCGTGACCTGCACTGGCCATGTCAACACTCTTGATATAAGGAACACGAGGAGCCCAGGGAGTGCAAAGAGCAGCAGGCGGGTTCAGATCCAACACGCATGACTGGGTCTGACACCCCGACAGAGGGCTGGAACTTAAGCCGGCCTGACACCACTCCAGACTCTGCACTGTGTAAATTAATTAAAGGCATCCCAGAAGACACAGGGAGTTCAGAAGAAGAGGATCCTGGTTATGTGCAAACATGTCAAAAGACAAAGATACTCACGTCTAAGTCAAGATCATATGAGCGTCATCTCTGCAGGTCTGCTTTTGAAAGCTAAGACATGAACTCAAACTATTGAAAGATCACTCTGGTCTTGATAAAGAACGCTTCTTTTATTCACCTATCCCCGTGGGGATAGGTGAATAAAAAATATGTTGATTACTACATTGTTAACTGGGCTATTCAGACTTTAAAGCACATGGACTCTCGAGCCAAAGGAACAACAAAGACAGTAGCACTTAGTATTATAAGCCTATTCAACTTACAGTCCAAATGATGCTTGCTTCTTTTGAAGGGAAATTCTTGCTTTTTCTGGGTAGTACTGCACTACTTGGCAATCTGGTACCTAGTTTAATACGGCTTTTGTATTGGTTTTTCCTTTATCAGAAACTGTTTGAAACTTTTCTAGAGTATATTTTGTAAGATAAGATAAGATAAACCTTTATTTGTCCCTCCCTGCAGCAGAATAAAAAGAGAAAAGAAGAGCACTCAAACACAAATCAAACAGGATCTATTATTTTAAGATAATACAACTCTATAGCTGTATTGTGTGACTTCTAACTGTTAAAAGTGGTGGCTTGTTGTGAATTCAACAGGCCAAATTTCAAGATGTCAAAACAACAACAAAAAGAACACAGATATTTACTTTATTTTATATTAAGAGTGGTGAAACAACAATTTGATGAAGATAAAAAGATGAAATTGCACCAAAACAAGGAATGAATCATGACACCAATGTATGAATGTAACACTCTTGAAAACATTTCATCATATTTCTAGTCAAGGCTATATATTTGCTCAAATATACAAATAAAGTGATTACAGATTCTAAACTATGACATAACATGATTCATTCGCTATAATATAAAAGTGCAGACTTGATGCACGTTTACTTTTCAATCCCAGAGCACAAACAAACCACATACAGTGGAACATTGAAAAGCTTACATAATGGTTGAGGAAATAAAATGTATTTAATTGGATACATTAGCAGAGTAATTCTGTAGAGGGAAACTGAACCTAAACTAAAGATGAAGCTTAAGCGGAGGTTCAGGATGGTAGACTACCTCCGTTATCACACCTGGTTAGACCACGCCTTTCTCATGTCATAATCAACTCATCAACTCCCTGCCAGCGTGTCAATCAAGCTAGAGTTTAAAAGCAAAGCAGAGCACAGCTCATCATCGCTAGCCAAGCTCCCTTTTTGGGGATCATGATCTCTTCAGAGCACGGCTACAGCCGGGGCCTAAGCTCCAAACCAATAAACAAACTCAATCCATAAAATCTCAAACGCATAAAGAACTCTTAAACGCATCTTGTCTCTTGTAGTCTCTCCAGGTTGAACTATGATGTATCTACATATTCCGAAATAATGAATTGACAATGACAATTTTTCAGTAATGTCACTTATCTTGTTAAGAACTAAAAAGCATCAAAAAAGAAAGACTGAGGAACTCAATTGGGGAAACTATTAAAAGGCATTTTTCTTTCTTGGAAACTAACTTACATTTCTAGGGATGGTTCTAAGGCCGTTGGCTGAGGTCACAGGTGGAAGGGGCTGGGTGACCGGGTATGTGGAGACAATTCATGAATTCAGTTCACAGCATATAATGTTGTACATGACATAAAAAATGCCTCATAATTATACAAAATATTAAAAAGACAATGGCCTTATTGAAAAGGAATTAAAACTAATTCAACATTGAGACTAGGAAAGGAGTCCCTTTGAATGTGTAGATTCTCTCTAAACAAGTATTTTTTGTCTGTTTTTTCCTCGGATATGCTCAATGACTCAATGGCTCAATATTTTAAGTGATAAATTGCCATTGGATACATGGGTTATTCAATGGGAGCTTGCAGATAGCTTGTTGTGTTAGGCGAGATTTTTAATGTATGTTTTTTGCATCCTTTATATATTTTTTTAAACGCATCAAAGCTGACCTTTAGCTCAGAGAATCACATGGGATGACATCAAAAGCTGTATACTGTATGTATTCAATCTTTGACACAGAATTAAACTATAATAACTCTTACCATTTTGTTTCTGTACATTAGCATCTGCTTTGAGGCTGCAGGCAGAGCAACTATCTGCCTGACAGAGTGTGTAGCTGCTGCATTTTTCATTGCGCCTGCTTCTCCCTTTCTCTAACAGGAAACTCCTATTCACCACACCAGGCTTTACACGTATCTATAATGCATGAATATTACGCAAGCCCATAACAAACACTTGCCATTTTGCCTCTTTCTCTCCCCAGTCCATGGTCCTGCTTCTGCACAGTCAGCGCCAGTACATATTCGACTTTGATTCCCTGGACCGGCTCTCGGCTGTTACCATGCCAAGTGTGGCCCGCTACACCATGCAGACCATCCGCTCCGTGGGATACTATCGCAACATCTTCCACCCACCGGAAAGCAACGCGTCTGTAGCCGTGGATTACACCGAAGACGGCCTCCTACTCAGGGTGGCACACTTTGGAACTGGTCGTAGAGTTCTGTACAACTATCGGCGGCAGAATAAGCTGTCCGAAGTCCTGTACGACAGCACGCGAGTTAGCTTCACTTATGATGAAACTGCCGGTGTGCTAAAAACAGTAAATCTTCAAAGCGAAGGCTTCATCTGTTCTATACGCTACAGGCAAATAGGCCCGCTGATAGATCGGCAGATATTCAGGTTCAGCGAAGACGGAATGGTGAACGCACGCTTTGATTACACCTACGACAGCAACCTGCGTGTCACCAGTGTGCAGGGTGTGATCAACGAAACCCCACTGCCTATAGATTTGTACCAATTTGACGACATATCTGGAAAGATTGAGCAGTTCGGCAAATTTGGCGTCATTTACTATGACATAAACCAGATCATATCCACTGCGGTCATGACTTACACCAAGCACTTTGATGCACACGGACGAATTAAGGAAATCCAGTATGAAATCTTCCGCTCGCTGATGTACTGGATCACATTTCAGTATGACGATGTAGGCAGGCTGACTAAACGGGAGCTGAAGATTGGACCGTTCGCCAACACCACTAAGTACGCCTACGAATATGACGTGGATGGCCAGCTCATGACGGTGTATTTGAACGAAAAAGTCATGTGGCGCTATACCTACGACCTGAACGGGAATCTGCATTTGCTCAACACTGGAACAAGTGCACGCTTACTTCCACTAAGATATGATTTGCGCGACCGCATCACTCGTCTAGGGGATGTTCAGTATAGACTGGATGAAGATGGCTACTTGCGCCAAAGGGGGGCAGAGATTTTTGAATACAACTCTAAGGGCCTGCTGGTGAGGGTGTACAGCAAAAGCACCGGATGGACTATTCAGTACCGCTACGACGGGTTGGCACGCAGAGTTTCCGCCAAGTCTAGCTTAGGTCAACATTTGCAGTATTTCTATGCTGATCTCAGCTACCCAGCTCGGATTACCCACGTCTACAACCACTCCAGCTCAGAGATTACCTCATTCTACTATGATCTCCAAGGACACCTGTTTGCAATGGAGATAAGCAGTGGCGAAGAGTTCTACATTGCTTGTGACAATACCGGAACGCCGCTCGCCGTGTTCACAAGCAACGGGCTGCTCGTCAAACAGCTCCAGTACACTGCGTACGGGGAAATCTACTTGGACTCGAATCCAGACTTCCAGCTGGTGTTGGGCTTCCACGGAGGCCTCTATGATCCACTGACCAAGCTGCTGCACTTTGGAGAGAGGGATTATGACATCATGTCTGGCAGGTGGACGGCCCCCGACATCTCAATGTGGAAGAGGGTTGCCAAAGAGCCTGCCCCATTTAACATGTACATGTTTAGAAATAACAACCCCATCAGCAAAGTCCACGAAGTCCGAGAATATGTGGCAGGTAAGTTATATATGACAAGTGTATTCGTATAACACATTTACACAAAGTGATTTGCAAAACAAATATTAAAACAACAGTACACAAAAGAAATAGATTACCACAATGTATTTTTCCAACTGAGGCACACAGCTCCTGATGTATCTGTAGAAGGAGTGGGCGATGCTAAGGCTTTGATTAGGTTTTGCTCCTTTGGCACCCTTGACTTACATTGATATGTAAATTCCTCATACTCTGCATCCTTGATCTGATAAACGAAGATTAAACGCTCCACATCAGGCTTGTTTCCTAATTTATTTCAATTAGTATTATTAACTTGTGAGCATTGTAGGTCAGCGGTCAATATGGGTTATACATTTTCTCAACAACTATATCATTTAAGGGGCAATAGGTAAAAATCTGGCCAAAAGTGGTACTGCAAACACAGTCAATATTCTGTAGTTCTCTCCCACTCTCCCTGACTCAGGTGTCGGATATGCCCCGAATCCAGCGGAGAAGCATTCTGCTAATCTCTAGTAGTAGTAAGTAATATGTACTGCGAAATGTGAATATCCTGTCTGAACTACTGTTGAAGAAGTTTTCAAAAAGAGGCTACAGTAGGTTATTAATGCCATTTGACATATTAGGGCCATTTAATGATGACTTGACATGAAAATCTTACGTATTCATTCAGTATTTTGCTTATTTTGCTTTGGTTACTAAATAGTTACCATAAGACAATTTGACTCTAGATTACAGACAATGGAGCCTGTTTGAGTTAGCTCCAACCCTCATGGAGCCTGTTTGAGTTTGCTTATTTGCGGTTCAGGTAAACACTGGGGCTTCCATAGGTTACGTCTCCACACACTACACACTAATCCAACACAGATACAGCAGATACACTAACGTACATATGTTTAGGTGTTTGTTGTTATGTTTAATGCACACTTTTTATTTACCATTCTGTAGACATCAACAGCTGGCTTGTCACGTTTGGTTTTCATCTCCACAACACCATTCCTGGGTTCCCGGTGCCGAAGTTTGATATAGGCACGGCTTCATATGAACTGATCAAGAGCCAGCTCTGGGACGACCTGCCGGTCAGTATATGTTCATTTATAGTATTCATAATTTCACAGAAGATGTGCTTTTGTAGAGAAAAGTTCAGCTGCTCTTTTAATTGGACTGCTTTGCCTTTGACAAACTGCATTTTAATTGGGCCAGATTTGTATAAGAAGTTGCATAACATTCCTCTGCCTTGTTGTTAAAGCCAACAGTTCAACAGCTTCTGCAGATAACATTGTAGTATAGTGTTGCTGCCAATGTTAGAAAAGAGCCTTTGAAGCTATAAATGTAGAGCCTTTTCAGACGGAGGCATTAACACAAGATGTGTTGCTAAAAATGTCAAAGGGATTTCTGTTCTTTTGGCTTGAAAACACGATTATCTGAGGGCAGAGAGTGTGTGAAGCAGAGCAGCGGCTGCTTCTAAGTGGCCTGCACAGTCAGCTTGTGCCATGTTCAGATGTTAACGTTTCATTGCATCTTTCCTACAGGCCATCTCTGGGGTCCAGCAGGAAGTAAGCAGACAGGCACACTCGCTCTTGTCTTTTGAGCGTCTGCCAGAAGTCCATCTGCGCCGCGGCCGCAGAGGTGAGAAGTCCTGGCTCTGGTTCTCTGCTGCGCTGTCTCCTATCGGTCGAGCTGTGATGTTTGCCATCTACAAAGGCAGCGTCCACACGCACTCTCTCAATGTGGCCAGTGAGGACTGTGTGAAGGTGGCCACGATCCTCAACAACGCTTTTTACCTGGAGCACTTGCACTTCACTGTGGAGGGCCGTGACACGCACTACTTTGTGAAGCCGGGTCTTCCGGACTCAGACCTGGCTGCGCTGCACCTGACCAGTGGTCACAAGACACTGGACAACGGCATCAATGTGACCGTGTCCCAGTCCACCACAGTTATGGACAGTCGTACACGGCGCTTCGCAGACGTGGAGATCCGCGCAGGTGCGTTGGGTCTGCACATCCGTTATGGCTCCACAGTGGACGAGGAGAAGGCTCGCGTAGTGGAGCTGGCCCGACAGCGCGCTCTGGCCGGAGCCTGGGCCAGTGAACAGCAGCGAGTTCGAGACGGAGAGGAAGGGGTCAGGCCCTGGACTGAAGGCGAGAAGAGACAGCTTCTTAGCGGAGGGAAAGTGCTTGGCTATGATGGCTATTATGTGCTCTCTATTGAGCAGTACCCAGAACTGGCAGACAGCACCAATAACATCCACTTTCTTCGCCAAAGTGAAATTGGTAAAAGGTAACAATACGAAGGGCACTTTCTGCCAAAGAGACTTTGTTTGGTAGAACTCTGAATCAGCAACTGTCATGTTGTTCCTGCTCCTCAATGACCAAGTGTTTTGTAAAAAAAAGACAGGGGGAAAAATGAATAGAGACAAAAGTATTGCGGGGTGCTAACAATGCTGTGCATTGTGCCCTGAGTCCGAGAGTCCTCAGCAAGCTTGTTGGGCTGTACAGGTCAACCTCCGTAGCACAGGTCTCTGGACTCTGGACTTTACACAGAAGAAGTTCTACACAGGACTTCATCTGTTTTCTGTTTGGTCCATTCTTTGTTTTCACTGAGAAGCGTCTGGCACATAGACCAGAAGAAGAGCAAATGTTTACATTGTGCATATATGCACTTGTGTGGCAGGGGGGCAAGGTGCCAGAGGGGGACACAGGGGCCGAGGTGACCAGCACTGTAAACATCCTCATATCTATGCTTTGTGACGCCCTGATTCTCACTCTCATTGTGTGAGCCGAGTGTAAGTATTCTGAACTGTGGGGCCACGTGTGTCTGCAAGCACAGGGACACCATGTTTTGTAAATGATGCAAGAGTTTTCTGGTGTTTTTAATTCATTGTTTAATTTTGATGAATCTGTCCGTGTTGGTCATACTGTATCAGCAGCTATTTATGTTGTGTTTCTACAACAATAAAGTGTGAATGGTTTAGATTTTTTCAGACTAGTTAAGTTTCAGCTAAATGGTTCACAATGCTCTGTCAAAGTGAGAGTTCAGATCTGTGCATGTAGTGACAAGTATTTACATGTGGTGATGTATCTATAACATGGCGTCAACTATTATTTCCACTAAATTTACTGTTTATTGGGCAGAATGCCTTTTGACCTGGCTCACTGTCCAATCAATCTTTCATCCACACAAATACTTCATGAGCCCATCTCACATAGCTTAGGGTGGGTCTAAAAATAGGTCACTCTCATGTTCTTGGTGGGTATGGTTTCTTTGTATGTTCAATGCACTCATGGATTAAAATTATTATGGGTTTTTTTTTGCTTGTGTGCTTTCTTTACAAGTGTCCTTTTTGGAGTATTTTTCTGATGTTGTCTGCTAAGTCTAAATTGAACATAGTGGGGTCTAACAGCAGGCGCACTGTTTTAAAATCATCTCTTACTAGAGATTATTTAGAGTTTACTCCACTTTGCCCTAAGCCACAGGTGACCTGGAATATTTCACAGTTTGAAGTTATACACTACTTTTAGTAAGTATTTAACACATTTGTTAAAACATTAAAATCTTTATTTTGTTGAGTAAATAGAATCCAAAATATTCACTACCTTGTGGTGCCATCTGCTTTCATGCCAGACATCTGAAGCAAAGCAGGGACAGGCCTGATTAGTCCTGTGATGGGAGACGTCTGGAAACACCATTTGCCACACCAGGTGCCACAGTGGGGTGGCTGCAGCCGTAAACTGCCAAACTTTTGTTGTAAGACCCCATTTCTAGTTTGAGTCTGGTGTCTGCATGAATGGTTGGTGGTGGTTGGAAGGGTCAATGGAACAAACTATTTGTCTTACTTCAGTCAATGTGCCTCAGGGCAGCTGAAGCTACAGAAGTTGTTTACTACCACCATGTACGGAGTGAATTAATAATGCCATGTGAAGTGTCTTTGAGTGGCCAACAATTGCTATTTTGGCAGCTAACTCGCTTAATCAAGATTTTTCCAATCAACTCGCAATTAACTTGCCGCAAACTCAAGACATAACCTGAATTATTGAAAGTCATGTCATCACTACAAAGCTTGCACAGACAAACGCGTCTCTTTGATGTGAGCGCCTCTAAAGCTCTCTGAAGTCCCATTTTGAAGTCAGTTAAACTCACCTGAAACCAGCTCTCTCTCCAAAACTAAAATAATGAAACGATCACACTCTTGTGTTTCTGTGCTAATCTGAGCGCGCGCACAGTTGACATTTACTGGTGCGATTTTCAAAAAGTACATTGGGGTTTGTGATCTGTGCGCACACCCGCGATAACGTCTCGTCATCAAAGAGCTCCAATGGTTCTGATGATTGTGCCCATGCATAATTCTGCAAACGGGCCGCTGCCTTTCAAAGTACGTCTGTTCCCAGCTCAAACTTCAAAGGGCGTTTCAAACCGGGACGGCTGGAGACTGCGCGTTCTCCAGCAACGCTCAAAGCCTGTTTTATGCTGTTGTTTTGACCCAGTCTCGTGTTCCGGATCCCACTGACTCCCCTTGTGTCGTTTTGTACATGTAAGAAAAATCTGTTTCATTGGTGAACAATAACAAAGCAACTTGCTTAGGAGGCATTGTGCTAAAACCTATTTATTAACTTTTGTCCATGTTGCAACACTTTTCCAGAAACAGAAGTCAAGTAGTTTCAGCTCCATCAACCAATGGGTCGTGGTGGTTGGAGGTTTCGATGCGCCAGTGCGTTTGGCGTCCCGTTTCGTTCATCACTGTGTGTGAATTGAATGGTAAAAGTTCTTTGTGTGACCTCGGTCTGTAAAATATGCCATATATACAATACATGAAGATTACTTATTTACCACTTAGAAAAGTTGTATTTTATTTAATCAGTTCATGGGTGAGTCTAACTTGTGTTTGAAAACGTCTCTTCATGATGTGAAAGGTAAGATACGCCTTTATATTGTCTCCAGATGAAGAAATGTGTCTTGGGCATCAGAGGTACTAGAAAAAACCTCACAAACAGGCATTTACAGAAAAACACATCGTCTCAAGTGCAAACATATTAAAGAAAAAGGGGCAAACACATTCGTGGGCTTTAGCACATTAAAAGGTTACACCAAACAACTGCACATTCCCTACATGGCCCTAAAGTGGCTTCTTACTTAGGAAATGCAAAAAGAAGCCATTTAATATGTTCACTGTTTAACTGTTTGATTCTCTGTTGGCGAATCAACAACTCTGCAGTCCGAGTCAACTACTTGTTTTAATTTTGAGTTATATAAAAATAAATAAAAAGGAGTGGGATAAAGTTCAACACTGATCTTTCTTTCAAAGTCTTAGTATTGTTTAGTGAACTTGCTTTATTTTCAATATCATTCTAAAATAAACATTTTTATCTGTTAAATCCATTGTAATCAGTTAAATAGTACTTATATAGAGAGAAATCGGATGAAACAAGTCAAAGCCATTCTGTAATTATATTTGTTTCAGTTTTATTTCCACAAGCGGTGATCTGATATTTTCTGGCTCTAGTCCTGACAGCGTTTCAAACCAGTGCGCATCCGGACTGCAGCTGCCAACTGTGGAACTGTCTTGCCTCCTAGTGGACAACAGAGCGCACGTCATGTTTGTCAGCTGTTTAAAGGGAAGGTGTTTGTTCAAACCAATGGTGGAAGAAGTAAACATTTTTGTCAAGTTAATAATTGTCTCTTATAATTTAAATTACTTATTGAAGAACAAATATATTGCATTTATTTTGTTCACGTTTGGCCAGCTGGGGTTTTGTCTAACAAAGTGTCTTGTAAAAGTAAAATGTTGTGAAAATATCAGACCACAAATGCTGTCTTCATTTCGGAAAAAATGTTTTGCATAGCAGTAAAAAGGCCTGTGAGGTACTATTTAACTTTTTGGGCTGAGAGCTCATTGTCTGAGTGATGGGGTCCTCTCTTTTTCAGTTCTGTCTGAAAAAGCTGAGACAGGGGAAAATTATGCATGCATGTGAAAACTAGTGATGGAACTAAACTCAGAGCAGAGTTTCATTTTTAAGGTTTGAAATGTACATGCCCCGGTTTTAATCATGAACTCTGCAAGTTGCATGTTGCTCTCTTGCTCAGACGGACAAGTGAGCAATCTGATCAATCAGTGCAGCTCTGATCAGAGCAGAGCTAGAGTGGGACAAGAGCGAGCAGAGTTTGTTGCACAAAATTTATAGAATAGTTTTAGTTCATATTGATTAAAGCTGCAATGCTGCGGGTGGCCCCTTTACATGCTGGAAATGAATTTAAGCCACAAAAGCGTATACAGGTAATATACATCCGTGATTGTATGTCAATGTAATAATAATATCAATCAATCAATCAAAGTTTATTTGTAGAGCGCCTTTCATACACATGGCAACACAAAGCGCTTCACAGTCCACATCACAAATCATCACATAAAACAAACACCAGAATCACAATTAAAACATTAAAATCACACAAAAGATTAAAACACAATTAAAACATTAAAATCACACAAAAGAATAAAACCATTAAAACTTTCAAAATTACACAAGAAATTTAAATAAATAAATAAATGACAGCAGTGCATTAAAAATGGAGATAAAATCCTTCAGTTGTATGCACAGGCAAACAGAACAGTCTTTAACCTGGATTTGAACATTGACAGAGTAGACGCCTCCCTCACATTTTCAGGGAGATTGTTCCAGATCTTAGCTGCTTGGATCTGAAACGCAGCCTCCCCATGTTTGGTTCTCACTCTGGGCACCAGCAGGAGGCCAGTCCCTGTGCTCCTCAGAGTCCGGGCTGGTTCATATGACACCAACATGTCACTAATGTATTCTGGTGCAAGGCCATGGAGAGACTTGTACACAAGCAGAGCCGTTTTAAAATCTATTCTTTGAGCCACAGGAAGCCAGTGCAGAGACCTGAGGACCGGACTAATATGGTCATACTTCCTGGTTCCTGTCAGGACTCTAGCTGCTGCATTTTGGATGTACTGCAGCTGCTTACAGGTCTGTTTGGACAGACCTGTAAGCAGGCCATTGCAGTAGTCTAGCCTGCTGGAGACAAATGCATGGACAAGAATCTCCAAGTCTGCCCTGGACACTATATTTCTAACTTTGGCAATGTTCTTCAGATGGTAAAAAGCTGTTGATGTTATTGATTTTATGTGGCTATTGAAATTTAGGTCTGAGTCCAGTATTACCCCCAAATTTCTGACCTTGTCTGAAGGAAGTAGGGAGAGAGACTGAAGTTGACAAATGACGCCCTCTCTTTGTTTCTGGGGACCAAAGACAATGATTTCGGTTTTGTCTGTATTTAGCTGGAGGAAATTATTTTGCATCCAGTCACTGATCTGTTGGATACAGTGAAGGAGCAAATCCAGTGGTCCATGTTCTCCTGCAGTCAGTGAGACATAGATCTGAGTGTCGTCAGCGTAATTGTGGTAGGACACTTTGTTTCTTTGTATTAACTGACCTAACGGCAGCATGTAGAGATTAAATAGGAGAGGTCCCAGGATCGACCCCTGTGGTACACCACAGGTCAGGGCCACATCATCTGAGACGCAGTCTCCAATCTCCACAGAGTACTTCCTATCCTCCAGGTAAGACCTAAACCAGTCTAGGGCTGTGCCAGTGACACCAGCCCAGTCCTCCAGTCTCTGCATGAGGATCTCATGGTCGACAGTGTCGAACGCGGCACTAAGATCTAACATGACCAAAACTGTGACTTTACCTGCATCAGTGTGAAGTCGAATGTCGTTTGTTACCTTCACTAGAGCGGTCTCAGTGCTGTGGTGGGGTCTAAACCCAGACTGGAACATATCAAAAGAATTATTCATTGTTAAAAATTCAGTAAGTTGTTGGGAGGCCACTTTTTCAAGAATTTTTCCAATAAATGGCAGATTCGATATGGGGCGATAATTTTGAAGTCCCGCAGGATCCAGACTGCTCTTTTTTAGGAGAGGTCTTATGACTGCTGTTTTTAGGGCCATAGGAAATGTTCCTGACGACAGAGACATGTTTACTATTTGTGTCAGTGAAGGTAACAAACTGCTCAGGACGGACTTCAGAAATTTAGAGGGCAATATATCCAGGCTACATGTGGAGGAGCTCAGACTCATGATTATCTTTTTGACAGTTTCAGTATCCACAGGTGCAAAGTGAGTTAGCTCAGAAAGCTTCTCTGGCTGTTGCATTGTTATACGTGCTGTGGAGGTGATAGTGTTTTTGATTCCTTGTACTTTGTCATCGAAAAACTGTGCGAACTCATTACACCTAGATTTAGAGGAAAATTCTAGGGGCAACTTTACAGGGGGGTTCGTTAATCTACCAACTGTTGAAAACATAACACGAAAATTGTTACTGCAACCTCCAATAATGTCAGAAAAATACATTTCTCTTGTTCTACGTAGAACCCGGTTAAATTCACCCAACTCATCTTTAAAGATTTCATAATCGCCCTGGAAATTGGACTTTCGCCACTTCCGTTCGGCCCTCCGGCACTCTTGCTTCTGTGCCCTAACCGAGTCTGCCTTAGTCCATGGGGCCTTTTTCTTACTGGTAACTATTTTAACCGTCACAGGAGCAATGGCGTCCAGAACAGTCAGAACACTGGTGGTGACAGAGTTATACAATTCATCAACAGTAGAGCATGGAGTTTTCTCAAAATTTAGCATTCCCATGAACAGTTCACTTGTGTTTTCATGTATGTGTCTTCTTCTAACAGTTGTAAATTCAGCTGGTGGTTTGCTAGCAAAACACATGTCAAAAAATACACAGAAATGATCTGACAAAGCAACATCAACTACATTAACATTTGATACATTAACCCCCTTTGTAATTAGCAGGTCAAGAGTGTGCCCCCTGCTGTGGGTGGGGCCACTCACGTGCTGAATGAAACCAAAGGTCTCAAATACAGAAGCCAGCTCCTTTGCATTTCTGTCATCAACATTATCAACATGTACATTAAAATCACCTGTAATAACTAAACTATCAAAATCTGTGCACACGAATGAAAGTAGATCAGTAAAATGGTCAATAAAATCGCAACATGACTGTGGTGGCCTGTACAGGACAATGAAAAGAGTAGAAGATTGCTTTTGTTCCATTTTAAAAGAAATATACTCAAACGATGAAAAATTTCCAAGGGGCATTCTATGGGAGACAAAGTGCTCTCTAAAAACTGCAGCTATGCCTCCCCCCCTTTTGTTTTCTCGTATTTCGGATTCGAATTTAAAATTGGGTGGTGTTGCTTCTATTAGAACTGCATTTCCTGTATTTTGGTCCAGCCATGTTTCAGCCATAAGCATAAAATCAAGATCATAAGAAGTGATAAAATTATTAATTAAAAATGATTTGTTACATAGAGATCTGACATTAAGCATAGCAAGTTTAAAAATAACGTCAGAGTCGATTAATGTGGTTGATTGATTTCTACAGGGAACAGAAATTAGATTTGCAGAGTTGGACCGTCTAACTGCTGTCCTGTTTTGATTTCGTTTTTTAGAATTTAAAAACATTTTTGAGCTGGTGCGAGGAACACACACAGTCTCAATTGGCCTAAAATGTGAAAACCCTTGTTGTTCTTTAGCTCCCAGAGTCAGAAGGGAGTCAGCACAGTTCAGTGTTTGGACTGGTAATGCACTGCCAGACGGACAGGGAGCAGTGTTTGCACCGTTGTACTCACCCGGTGCTGGTGAGCAGGAGGCGGGGGAGTGCGGTGGGGTCCGAGGGGGCTCAGATGTAAACAGTCACGCCCCCCTCGGGGAACGCTGAACAACATAACGTATGTAATCCATCAACAGGCTGCTACCGTATCTGTTTGGGTGTAATCCGTCTGGACGATAGGCTTCGTTACGTTTCCAGAAAAGGGCAAAGTTATTCACAAAGACAAAGTTAAAAGAGCTGCATGTAGCCTGAAGCCACACATGCAGCGCCACAACACGACTGTAGAGGCAGTCACCTCTGTTTACAGTCTGGATTGGACCAGAAATAAAAACAGATAGTCCGGAGGATTGAAGGAGGTGGAACAGATCCATAAAATGTTTCTTCGTGACTTCTGACTGCTGAAGTTTCATGTCGTTAATTCCCACATGCACGACTACCTTGGAAACGGTATCAGGCAGGGACTGAAGCAGAGGAGGGAGACGTATGAGCAGGTCTGGTACAGTAGCTCCGGGAATACAGCGAGTGACCGCGTTGAAGAAGCGGACTGTGTCTCACGATGGAATCTCCAATAATCAGAGTGGTCGGGGCGAAGAGTGGCCTCGGAGAAGGAGCTCGGTGGACGGAACCAGCGGGTTCACCCGAAGCAGGACCCGAGCCTGAGCGCCGCTGAACACATGGAGAGGAGGAGCGGGGGTGCTGACTCTCAGCTACAGGCGACCCACGCTGTGTGCTCGGGGACGCTGGAGCGGTGAGAGGGGCTGGCTCTGGGCGCTGCTGCTGCTGACCCGGTGGAGGTGAGCGGTGGTGATGATGGCTAGCTACCCCAGTCTGAGGCTGCTGCACTGGGGTCAACATGGCTGGTGGACCGCTCTTTCGCCTGAGGACTGCTTCCTTTAGGAGCGTTTTCCTCGCAGTGGACTTGGATCCTCGAGCAGTAGAGTTTGCTGCAGTGTCCAGGGATTCTGCTGAGGGGGCCGGGATGCCAGTGGAGAGGGCTGCATAGCGGTTTGCCAGACTCAGGACATGGGCCACGGCGCAGGATGGCTCCTCGGAATCCGCGGGCTCGTTATTCGTAAGCGGGCGCTTAGGTGTAGAACAGGAGGGTCCGGAGCTGACGGATCTCTCCCACACGACAGTGTCACAATATGCAGCGCTCAGTGACATCAGCCGTGAGTGCTGCCCACCAGCGACTTCAAAAAGTTTGGATACTAAAGATTGTTTCTCATTCAACTCTGCGGTGAGACGAAGGACTTCTTTTCGTAGATCTGCAATGGTGGCACGGTCGCTCTCACGGAGCTCCAAGGTGAGGCGACTAATATTGTGCATGTTTGAGCCAATTTCATTGTCACTTTCCATGTCCTCGTTAGCTTGTGTTAGCCTCTGTGCTACTAGTGGGTTTCAGTCGGGACTAAGTGCTATTTGCTGAAACCACTGAATTAAAAAGATAAAACACTCAGATATATTAAAAAACTGAACAATAAAAACGCGCTAAAAAGTTGTTAAAAGTTTACTAAAAAGGTGCACAGAGCAGCCCTGCAGTACTGCTTACTTTGACACACCTGCGTTAATATATAACGCCCCCCACAACATTTTTCATTGTATTTAAAAGCATTAATTTCATTCTTAGCATGGAACCCAAATAATCAATAATAACTTAATAAAATGGTTGGATGTCCCAAAAATTGATCAAAGTAAAACGTGCAAAAGGGTCAATCACCATAGTGACCAGCATCCGAGGGAGTGGATTTCGGTAAGAAAGTGCCTTATAGAATTAAAATCACAATATTAACACTATAAATATGTTATTTATTATGTGTGTAGGTTACTGCAACTTCTTTTCTGGATTCCTCATCACTAAATATTGTGTTTCTGTGATTGTTTCCACACTAATATCTGTGCACAATCTATATACACTATAATGATTGACTGGGACCTCACTATAATTCCCACAGGATGAGTTCACAGAAGTGGGACACGTGCTCTCTACGTACGCTCCAACCTTGACCAGTGTAGTACTAGTTATGGTCTGTTAACCATCACCTCGCACTGGGAAACAATTAGCTACTGGTTTACATCTGCATTTTCAACACTTTTCCCATAACTTCAACCTCTCCTTTCTTTCCCAGTCTCTAAAAATCTAATTTTTTTCTAATTTTTCATATTTATTCACACCCAACAGGCTGTGTAATAGCTGCTAAACCACTTTGTTTCCCAGTATAGTCCAGAGGCCGACAACATAAAAAAAGAGCATGTGTGTACTGCGAAGCTGAAGTTGGCTGGATAACTGCGTACTGATCTTAATTTTACTATGAGTGAGCGGCAGAGAACCACATAACATGACATGTTTTTAATATGACGTAATATTAAAAACACATCATATAAAGTTAACGCTCAGTCCTCTGTAGATACCATAACACACTTCTACTGAACATTTAGTCGTTTTAGCTTTGCAACGACTCACCAGAACTACCTCTACTCATCTCCAGTTCATCCAGGGGCCCCATAGTTAACCTCACAAAGTGTTGTTGAATGAGTTTCAAAAGGTTGGAACATTCTAACAAGTGAGCAAACCACAATAAATGTTATTATTACTGATGTATTATTTGGATGTACAGACGTTATATAATCAACTCTGCACACAGTGACAGTAAACAATAATGACCTTAGCCACATCTCTCTTCCTCACTGTGGTTCGCTTGTGATCTTCTGAAGAGGACAGAGTCCTGGTGTAGAGAAGAACTGGATCCACCTGCAAAAAGAGATAATCAAACCGCACATGTTCCACATTTAGAAATAAACTTGTTGTGGGACAGTGATGGTTGTGTTCCTGACTTTTTGACAGTTTTCATTTCAAGCATTTAAATTGTTCATTGTGCCAAGATTACAAGCTTGTAACCCTTTTGCAGAAGAGCCGACTTTCATCTTCTCTTTGTTAATCGCTGCGCGAGTCGTGGACCTCACACAAGGAGACGCCCAGGGCCTCTGCAACCTGGTAAGGACCGGGACCTCTGCACCTGGAGAGGATCAGGACCAGGACTTGGAGTAGACAAGGATAATTAAAGTTCAAATCATTCATTGATGGATGATTTAAAAACAAACAGGCTGAGAACATTACAAATCTAATAAATGATCCATTAGGACTCAGCACATGTTTGAGTCCGATGACCTCCGTGTGTTTGTGTTTTGTTTTATCTGAACAGTACCCCCGGAAACGGTCAGCTAGGCACCCTCAAGAACACTGTTATTGATTCTACATTTATGTAACATTATTAATAAAAGACACAAACTTATATAGAAAGATGAATATACTGTAGTTGACTTATGATTCAATGTTGACAACATGCTAAAACATCAAGAATAGACCTGGAGTGGTTTTATGTCCTCTTGCCACTTCTCTCTGCTGCTGTTTTTTGTTTACTTTTTAAACTTCAGATCTTGAGACAAATCCTCAAGCTGCAAGATAAAATGTTTCTTATTGGAATCTTTTGAATCCTCAGACTATGAAGTCCTGAACTGAAAAAACCTTAAAAAACCTTAAAAAACAAAAGTATTGCCACTAAGTTAGATGTGGAACATTCCCCAGTTGAATTACATTATCTACATATTTACTGTATATGTATTAAAATTATATATTTTAATAACATGAAAATATTCTGAATATTCATGTCTCAGCACTCAAAGTTGCATCATATTGTTTTTTTCAAGTCATCTGCTTTATAACATGTGAGCAAACCACAGTAAATGTTATTACGGATGTATTATTTGGATGTAGCAGAGTTTATCACTAGGATGTACAGACGTTACATCAGCTCTGTACACAGTGACAGTAAACAATAACGACCTTAGCCACAGCTCTCGACTCAAACGATTTCAACACCATTACATTTCAAATCACTTTCTTTGTCTTTGTTTTTTATTGTCTTTTTTGCACACATGTACCACTTAATTGTACATGTGAATGTTTTTATTGTCCTATATTTTGCGAGGAATGAGGTGGCCTAGGACAAAGGTGCTTTTGGTGGGTAAACAATGACAGGGTTTGGGGTAAACATAGGCGGGCCGATGGCACGCTGCTTACTCCGCTCTGATTGGCTGACGGCACGCTTTAAAACTTCACATGAACACATCTTTGTAAACACAACACCAAAAGCTGAAAGACAATCAAAGACACTATAAGGCAACCATCTTCCCCACGCTGCTGTTTCGACATGAGTGGATGTCCCTACTTTGAGAAGAGGCATTTGTATGTTGCTTTGGATTCCAATTGGGAAAATAATGGTGGATTTTGCAGAATTTTGTGACATTTTGAGCTCTTCGTCCTCAGGTTGTTCAAAAGCAAACCTCCGAAAGGTGAAGAGGAAGAGGATGCAGCACAGGCTGGAGTGAACAAGGCAGCCAAGGGAGGGACCATCTATGGAGACTACTTGCAGGTTAATATAACGCGCTGCAGGGGATGACTACTCTGCACAAAACAACTGTCAGAACTGAACATGTTGAATCGTTTATTTTGATCAAAGAGTACTTGACAAAACAGACCAAGACACAGAAATGTCCAATAAAGACAACAATATGCTCATCTGACATAGACAATTTTTACAAAAGTCCTTTTGTTGGACACACACAATAATAATATGTTCTATATGAGAGTGGAAAGTTAGTTTTCCAAGCTTTAAGCCAAATAAAAAGCATGTGTCTTTTCGCCCCTGGCAGCTGGACAAAGTTCTGGGTGCACAGGTCCTTCAGAGTGAATTGAAGGACAACAAAATCCACGATGAGCACCTCTTCATTGTCACACATCAAGGTAATATTTCACGCCGCACAGAGACGCTTTGTAATCATGTGAAGTCAGACAGAAAACAAGAACAATATGAAGTAATTGTCAAAATAACAGTTGTAACTCATAGAATGCTGTTTATCATGGTTTTGTTCTCTGGTTTGTTTTAAAATGGAAGTCTAAATAGAAGAGAAACAATATAGTCGAAGGAAAAAAGAAGTTTAGAGACCACTGGTCTAATGTGTTGGTTTATCTTACAGCCTATGAACTGTGGTTCAAACAAATCCTGTTCGAGTTGGACTCTGTGAGGGAAATCTTCATCAGTGGACATGTAAGTTCAGTTTTACTAATAACATGTGGGTCCAGTTCACTAATAACATGTGAGTCCAGTTCACTAATAACATGTGAGTCCTGTTCATTAATGACATGTGAGTCCTGTTCATTAATGACATGTGAGTCCTGTTCATTAATGACATGTGAGTCCTGTTCATTAATGACATGTGAGTCCTGTTCATTAATGACATGTGAGTCCTGTTCATTAATGACATGTGAGTCCTGTTCATTAATGACATGTGAGTCCTGTTCATTAATGACATGTGAGTCCTGCTCATTAATGACATGTGAGTCCTGTTCATTAATGACATGTGAGTCCTGTTCATTAATGACATGTGAGTCCTGTTCATTAATGACATGTGCCTTGTTTACTACAGGTGCGTGATGAGCGCAACATGCTGAAGGTGAACACTCGCATCCACCGCATCGTCATGATCCTGCGCCTCCTGGTGGACCAGTTTGCGGTGCTGGAGACCATGACAGCTCTGGACTTCTTTGATTTCAGGTTAGCTCAAAATCACCATAATAAAGCATCGGTTTTATTTAGTGCTTTTAAGACATTATTCACTCCATACCCTGTGGTAATAAACTGTGGCTACAGTTGCCACAGCTTCCATTTGGCTGACAAGAGCAAGGCAACTGGTCTGTAACATCTACATCTCTGACCACCACAAAACATTCATACACTCACCAGACTCATACTAGAAAAGTCGGCTTTCAGAAGTCTCTGAGAACAGCAGGCCCTGCTCTGCTTAGTTTTAGAGGTCTAACAGGATCTGGTCTTTCACATGCATGATGTTTTGCCACTGCTAAACTACCTTATAAAACAAAGGTGGCCAAAGGTTTCTTTTACAACAAGCATGCGTTTACACTGTTTACAAGTCTCATAAAACGCATGTATAATATCAAAAGCAGCCTCCGACAGAAACCACATGGTACCCATTTACCCCCTTCAGTCAATAACTCTATCACTACTAATCACAGGAACAATCACTGGAACGAGGGCAGAAGTAGTTGGTAAAGACTTTCCAAATGTAATTCCGCTTTGTCCATATATATATATAGATACAGTATATATATCTGGGCCAAATCAACTGATTGTGGTCCATAGTTCCATGTGTTGAAGATGTTATTCTATAGAAAAGTGTAGCTCACCTGTGGATCCGGGCTTTTGCTGTGGACAGGGAATACTTGAATCCAGCCTCGGGCTTCCAGAGTCTGCAGTTCCGTCTGCTGGAAAACCGCATCGGCGTTCCAGATAACCTCCGTGTGCCCTACAACCGCCGCCACTACCGTGACAACTTCAAGGGCCGCGAGAGCGAGCTTCTACAAGCCACAGAGAAAGAGCCCTCTCTGCTAAAACTGGTGGAGGTGAGCTTCTACACTAGGGGCCACTTAAAGTGGTCTTGCTCAGTGTTTCAAACTGAAAAGAGTTTCCCCAAAAGGCCAAGTGTTTATTATTTGCTTGAATGTGTTGTCAGGAATGGCTGGAGCGGACGCCGGGTTTGGAGGTGGCGGGATTTAATTTCTGGGAGCGACTGGAAATCAATATATTTGAAGGTTTGAATGACGAGAAAGAAAAGCTTGAGGTGAGTTTCAGCACAACTGCTGAAATCTGGACCATGACTGGACCTTTTCATTTATTGTATGTGTTTGGGACAGAAACTGGTGGACGGTGAGGAGAAGCAGGAGCTGATGGAAGATTGGATCAAACAAAAAGAGGTCTTCACTTCGCTGTTCGATGAGAAGCGCCATGACCACCTCCTCAGTAAAGGTATCTCACAGTTCTAGAACTCCCTGTAACTCAAACATACTCGCAAAACCGATAAGCCTTATGCTCTATTGATGCAAGGTGAATATTATGTTGAATACTTTTTAACTAGACCAGACCCAACTCATTTCAAACCAAGACTAACTCCAGATTAAATGAGATATTACCAAGGCTATACAGCTAAAATCTCTTTCTTGTATTTGTAAAATTGTCCGTGGGCCACATTGTTTAGTGGGAATGGAAGCTTCCTGAAGCTAATCTTATGGGGCTTTCAGAACGCCGATGCTTGAACGCACCTTCATGCGCACTGGACAAAAATTCACTACATTTCAGACGGAGAGTGAAGTGCTGCCGTGCTTTTCCGCACAGCGGAAGTGGCGGAAGCAGGGCGGATGGCGGGCGGGCTTTGATGCTACCGGAGTTAAGCTAGTGGCTTTTTGTGTAAAGTTCTTCTCCAAGAATGCAGCTCTGCAGCGTCTCTGTATCCAGAGACCTTCCAGAGACTCTATATAACAGCAGTATGTGTTCACAGAACTGCGGCATACGTTTATTTTATCATTTAACGGTACTTCCGCATTGGCGAACACGTTAGCAGCACTTGTTTACGGTCACTGGAGAATGAGAACTCTAGAAGCATATGTTCACAAGCACTGTGTCCCCCATTGTCAGTCCTGGTTTAGCTCCTGTTTTGGCTGTTTACAAATATCTTCAGTATGCTCACTCAGACCGCTAGTGTCCCTGTGACCACTTTGTGGCTTTCTGATTAGTGAAATGAATACATATGTATTTTTTTCATTTGCTTTATAAAGCAAGTAAATGGTCTTTACTGTAACAGCATTTGTCTCTTATGTATATTTTTTGACTAATAAGCTAAACCAGCCAAAGAGTTCCACCTATTTATTAAATTTCATTTTTGACTAAGGATTTTTTATTTATATGTAGTCAATAAATTACAGTGATTCCATGATTACTGTGTTGATTGAAATTAAACCCGATCCACCCAAATGGTGTCTCTTATTTTTCTGTTCTTAAGTTGGCAACCCTAGTCACCATTGACTTTGCATTGAAAGTCACCACATCGCATGATCGGGTCTGAATGCCCCATAACTTTTGTAATTCAGGAATAACTCATGTCTAACAGAATATTGTAGAATAAAAATTATGAGAACAAATCATATCACACCATGCTCTATTCATCTTCATCAACATGTTATCTTTTGCACACTTGTGGTGTGTGGTGTGAACCTGTGAGTCACCATTTGACTCTTTGGACTGAGAAATGATTGTCTGAGCGGTCACTTTTCCCGCTGGAAATTCTCAAGATGTAACAGAGGCCAAAATACATGCATATGAAAACGAGAGATAAAACCGCATAATTTTTTTGAGACAGGATCTAGTGATCTGGATTTCATTAGCAAGTTCCATTTGTGTTCTTTGAAGGATAAGTACCCCAGCTTTAATCCATCCATGGAAAAATGGTTAAAATGGAAGGAATTTTGAGGCCGTAGTATTTGGGGGTTTACACATGCACGACTTGACCCTGTCGATGCGGCCACATGTTCCATATAAAACAATTAGAAAAGTTGGTATCATCATTGGTCATCATGATTAGTACTGTGATGGGAGACCTCTGGGAACGCCAGGTGCCACATTGGGGTGGCTGCAGCTGTAAAGTGCCAAATTGTTGTTGTCATAAGGCAAGACACTTCACCCACAGTGCCTAGAATGAGTCTAGTGAGTGTGTGAATGGCTACTGGTTGGCTCGCTTCTGCCAATGTGCCCCAGGGCAGCTGTGGCAGTAGTAGTTTATCACCACTGTGTATGGAGAGAAAGAATAATGACATGTGAAGCGTCTTCCTGAAAAGCACTGAATAAAACCGATGGTCAAGCTCATTTGAACGAGCTGTAAAAGTGTGTTATTTTATTAAACATTCTAAATGTTATCTCCTCATTTTGTTTCTAGGTGAGAGGCGGCTGTCTTACAAGGCCCTCCAAGGCGCTCTCATGATATACTTCTACAGGTATTTGCAGTGTCCTTTCCCTTTCATTCTTATATGCACTGACTGTAATTGTCAGGGAATTATGCTTCATGAAGGTTCTGGCTTTTGTTCCACCTGCATAGACAGAATGTGCAAAAGTGTGAAGGCAGTTAGAAATTCTGCAGTTTGAGGTTATAAGAGGACAGATTTTTTCTCTCTTTTAACCATGTCATAAAATGTCACCAGTGAAACCAGTGTGTGAATGTTGTGTTGTGTTACCTGCAGAGAGGAGCCACGCTTCCAGGTCCCATTCCAACTACTGACCTCGCTCATGGACATCGACACCCTCCTGACTAAGTGGAGATGTGAGTCCCACAAATCTTTAACTTCGTTACACATCAGTTATCTCTCTACTTAATAATATCACATTTGCAATCATGACATGCTAAGTTAATATTTATAAGTTATAGTTAAGGACCAAAATGAGCACAAAAGCCCAATTGAGAGCTTTCTGTAGCTAGCAAGTAGCAAAAGTGAGGACAGACCTTCTGATTGGTCCTTGGTAACTCAACAGTTGCTACCAACAGAGTGTGCATACATTCTGTTTAAAAATCACATTCAAAAGACCTGTTGAAGCTCTAATCAGCGTTCTCCGCAATAAGGCAACGACAACAATATGGGTGATGGTGACATCAGGTGACTTGATCAGTCAACTCCTTATACAGTCTACGGGTGTCACCATATCTGTCCCTAAGTATAGGGTTAGTATAGATAGTACAGTACATGTTTGTAAATGCATGTTGATGTGCTTGTTCTTGCAGACAACCATGTGTGTATGGTTCATCGGATGATCGGCAGTAAAGCAGGGACCGGAGGGTCGTCAGGGTACCACTACCTCAGGTCCACTGTCAGGTATTGAGCTCAATTTCAACATATTTTTGTATAGCCCTAAATCACAACAGTAGTTTTCTTGGAAAACTACAAAACCGTGAAATTTGCCATCATAGATCAGAGAATCAAACACCTTAAACACAAGAAATGCAATGATACAAAACACATGACCAATGTCCTTAAATGTTGATGCTCATACACGTATCACTGCTACACAATTAAAAGGACAATTTTGTTGTCAAAATACAACCTGTACATTTATTTGTGCCTCTGTTCTGTGCAGTGATCGATACAAGGTGTTCGTGGACCTGTTTAACTTGGCCACGTTCCTGGTGCCGCGCCACTGGGTCCCCAAGCTCAACCCCAACGTGCATACCTTTCTGTACACGGCAGAGTGCTGTGACAGCTCCTACTGCAGCAGTGAGGACTCCGACTAGACCATAAACAAACTTTCACCATGCAATAACCAAACAAGAGTCATACAAAACCATACCAGAGCAATGAAACTGATTCAAAATGCTCCTACTGCAACAGGGAGAACTCTGACCAGACCGTAAACAAACTCACACCATGACAGAGCAATCAACCCCATGAATTCCATAGATGGGAGTCAATTTTCTTATATGGGCATTTATTCTGACAACACTAGCAACAGCGGCAGTTGCAAAGATGGTTGATAAGGCAAGCTGGAGTTTCCTCCACGAATGAAGGCCTCTGATCGGTCAATCCTCATGGATCAGTGAGCTGAACGAGTTTACTCACAGTCTATTCTTATACTCTGAATAGTAAGCCCAATACACAATCATTCTTTTTCACAAACACAATTACTTTTTTTCAAAACATCATACAATTATTTGTCAAATATATTGGTGTGAAAATTTGTTTTTTTACTGGAAGGTGTGTGAGACATGTGGGGACATTAGCTGTAACTATAGTAAATATTGTGAATAGAGTAAGTGCGCGCTTATATTTTGTATTGTATTATGAAATGTAAAAATGTTTTGGTGTATTTATATGATTATTACTGTTTGTAAATATATGTCATTTCCAACCATGTATCAACCACCACGTGGTATTTGTATTGGCATTGTACATTTTATATATGTAGTTATTTTGAAATATAAAAATGTATAGATGTACCACTGTATATGAACAATGTTGCTTTAATAAAGCGTTATTTAAGATAACAGAAATATTGTCAGCACATTTTTGTTCTTCCTCTGAAAGCCCACCAGGAGATCTTACATAAAATCTGGTTTTATAGCTACTTTAAAATAAAATCCAACAAAATTCTGAAGTCACCCTTGACCTCTTACCAGCGATGATGTCACTGCAGCTTCATCGGTCGTGATACATGCAGAGAATGTATGCTTTACTAGCAACGTTCAAGCGATCTCAAAATTTGGGATCAACGCTGCTCAAGTTAGAAATTCCACTCCGAAACTCGGGCTGGGTTAAAGGGCCCTAGGTTCCTGAGTTTCCGTCACTATGACATCTTTCAGATTGTAATTGGATGAACAAATAGAGACAAACTGAGAGGGAATGTGTTTTTTATTACACTGATTGTTTCACTTTACAAAATAATCATATTTAATCCAAAAATCTACCAACTTGGTCTCTGAGACTGGCCTCCTGCTGTCGCCCAGAGACAGGACTAAAGAGTGAGGAGGAATCATTTCAGATTCATGCAGCCAAAATCTGGAACTGGTTAAAATCAGTATTATTAGGATTATTTCTTTTAATGCCTTTATTATTTTGCCTTCTATTTTATTTCTTACCTTGTTTTGTTAGGTGTTAGGTAGACTGCACTATACAAATAAACTTGTGTTCACAGAACATAAGTTACATTTCTGTCTCTGAGATTGTTTTTGATGCACATGTCATGTCATCAGTGTCGCAGGCTCCTCTCAAACACACTGATTTTGGGAAGTCAGAAGGTTACTAAGATATCTCCCAAGATTCAGAGATGCATGAAAGCAGCAACTGCATCCAAGGGAAAGGGACACTCCCATCTACTGTTGGCAACATGAATTACCACCATCACTGCAAGACAGCAGTGTATCAGCAACACGTTGGCACAGCAGTTAGATCTCACGGTTAGAAGGTCCCTCCAACTCTGGATCTGGCACCAGGTCACTGAGCTCTGTCCCTGATGTTATAGTTTGAAAACAAAGCCTTTAAATGCATATAATAACGCTCCATGTACAACGACCGCATTTCAAATTGAAATGTTTTTGAGAAACTGATCCTTCTTGCTCTGGGTTTGTTTATGGCTGTGTGGAGACAGCGTGTACCGCGGAGTCAGATGGAACAATGGTGCTGATGATCCATGGATAATCCTGCCAGCTGACAGCCTTCTTCAGACCTGCCAGAGGACCCAGCATGGCCCCTGACCCAGCCTCCACACACACTCACTATGCGCATATCTAACCAATGTTTTGTGGAGAACGTAAACAGTGGTCAATATTCAAGATCGACGTTTCGTGCAGACATGGGAACATACGACTTGGCACTGATCCAGTTCACATGCGCTTTAGTGCTTCTGCATGTGTGTAATGGAGGATTCATTATTGTTGTTCAATGAGAATCTTTATTTTGGGTTTTTACATTCAAACGTTTTCAAATGTCTTACACCGGGGATCACCAACACTGTCCCCACAGGCAAGGATCACGTAAGGCGCTTGCAAAACTGAGAATAGTTTTGGTCACCCATACAATTATTCAACAAAAATATTAGTTTGCTCCATCCATGTTGTTTTTGGCCCTGTAATAAAAGGCTTTTTTTTTCTCACTTGATATTTTTCTACAGTATTAAATTTGTAATTCTCGTACATTCTGAACTCCTCCCTTTTAACTTTATCCTGGTTGGCTTGCAAAATTGGAGTCCAAGTCTAAGGGTGCCTGGGGGTCACTTGAGTTCGCCAACAGTTACCTAACAAGTTGTTGAGTAAACTTTACATGCTCTTCTTTCTCTGAAATGCCAAAAATCAATAGAATAAATATTAAGCCGCATCTTTTAGAGTTCAAACTCCAAAAGATTGCGTTCCAAATCACAGGTCGATGGGACAATCCTTCAATGATCAGTGTAAATAATGTGGCTTCTTTGGGACCTGATGTTAGTTTATTATTGAGCATTCTACACTCTTCATTTTGAACCCTGTAAACAATAAAAAAGTGATGACGTAACATTTTATTTAAAGAGTTTTGTGTTCCTGTGTGAGTACTGTCAGAGTTTAATTGTTGAGTAATGTCACATTGTTTGAGTTTGCGAGGTCCAAAACTTATGTAACATTGTAAAGAATCTGAATGTTTACCGCAGGTCATCACATGTAGACTTCAAAGAACACGTGTTTCGACAGTAAAATGACAAATATTAACTTAGGAATAACTGTAAACCTTTTCATGAATGTAACAAAACCTTTATTGGATGTAGCACAGGTACATGAGCTTCACATTGTATTCAGACTTTTGAGAAATATTCTTTTGTTTATTGTTAGACCAGTGAGAATAGTATTAACGTTTAGAAAGACTGATGCAGATCCAAGCCATCAAACATGTGGTGTTATCCTATTCAGTCAGAACTTGGAGAAAACTAAGATGGAATATGTCTAACCTGACAAATGTTTAAAGGCTTGTGTAGACCTGAAATCTGGTCTAAAATCCAGCACCCTGAGACGAGTAAGCCGTAAAGAAGGAGGCCGAGGACTAGTGAGTGTGAGAGCCACTGTCCAGGACGAAACATCCAAACTCCATAACTACATGATGGAGAAGGCCAAAATGGATGACATACTCAGTGAATGTCTCAGGCAGTGGCGAGATGAGGAGGTGCTGGAGGAGAGCCCATCATGGGAGAACAAGCCCCTACACGGCATGTACCACCGGAGCATAACAGAAGTGGCTGATCTCAAGAAGTCCTACCAATGGCTAGAAAGGGCTGGCCTACAGGACAGCACAGAGGCACTCATCATGGCTGCACAGGAGCAGGCCCTGAGCACCAGAGCGATAGAGGCCCAGATATACCACACCAGACAAGACCCAAGGTGTCGGTTGTGCAAAGAGGCACCTGAGACGATCCAACACATAACTGCAGGGTGCAAGATGCTGGCAGGGAAGGCCTACATGGAACGCCATAACCAAGTGGCTGGCATAGTGTACAGAAACATCTGTGCAGAGTATGGGCTGGAAACCCCAAGGTCTAAGTGGGAAACTCCTCCAAAGGTGGTGGAGAATGAGCATGCAAAGATCCTGTGGGACTTCCAGATACAGACCGACCGAATGGTAATGGCGAACCAACCTGACATCGTGGTGGTAGACAAAGGGCAGAGGACAGCCGTGGTGGTGGACGTGGCAAATCCAAGCGATGGTAACATCCGGAAAAAAGAACATGAAAAGCTTGAGAAATACCAAGGTCTCAGAGAGGATCTGGAGAGGGCCTGGAGGGTAAAGGTGACAGTAGTGCCCCTGGTGATCGGTGCACTCGGGGCAGTGACCCCGAAGCTAGAAGAGTGGTTACAGCGGATCCCTGGAACAACCTCGGACATCTCGGTCCAGAAATGTGCAGTGCTAGGAACAGCAAAGATACTGCGCAGAACCCTCAAGCTCCCAGGCCTCCGGTAGAGGACCCAAGCTTAGAGAGGGATAATCGCCCGCGGAGGGCCAAAGGTGAGTGGACAATTTTATTATATATATATATTATATATTACACATATTAAAAAACACGTAACATACATTGCTCAAACCAAACAAAAAAAACTTTAATGGTACTCTTTTTAACCGCACACTCTTGCTCTTCTCAATAAGCAGACTTAGAGATTCTTTTCCATGCGTTTATCTCCAGTTTATCTCCAGTCTAGTTAAACTACTGTAATGGCCTACTCACTGGTTGAGCTGTAAAACAGTTGCAATATATTCAAAACGCTGCAGTTCGAGCTTCCAGTGGCTCAGAGAATAGACCTAAAAGCAGCTCTGCTTGTGTACAAGTTTCTTCATGGCTTTGCACCAAAATACATCGTGGTATGTTAGTTCCCCATATGAACCAACTGAGGAGCGAAGGGGCTGGCCTCTTGCTGGGGCCCAAAGTCAAGACTAGAGATGGAAGGTACTGTAGCATTTGAAACCTTATATAACTGAAGAAAACTCTGGATATGGTCTCATACTACAATGTTTTCAGCCTTTTACAAACAAAATTCAACCAAAACGGCATGTCTCCACTCCAGGAATAATAGATAGATAAATAGATACTTTATTGATCCCCGTAGGAGAAATTCCGGTGTCCAGTTGAAGCAGAAACCAGTGGCGGTCCGTGATTCAGACCTGTGCCTGCAGTGATATGTCCTATCACTTTTCAGTGCCACAGACCCCCCCCTTTCTACAGCAGTGTGCCTCCTGTGTGAAAATGACACGAGGCGCTGCTGTTTGTACACACACGCATGACACACTCGTGCACTATGCGTATCTGAGAACATGATGAGATGTACTTTTTTTTACCCTTACAAACAGCATATATTTTACTTACATTTTTAAAACATGGAAAGAAAAAGTTGGATTCATGCTGCAAACCCAGGGCAGATGTGTTGCTAAAGTGGTTGCCAAACTCAATTCCCCCCCCCCCCCCCCCCTTTCTACAGCAGTGTGCCTCTTGTGTGAAAATGACACGAGGCGCTGCAGTTTGTATACACACGCATGACACACTCGTGCACTATGCGTATCTGAGAACATGACGAGATGTTCGGGATACAGTTTTGAGCATTAATGTGGGAAAGTCCAACGACAATATAAGTATTGGATGAAGTTTTAATGTTGTTTTCTTACCGGTGGTGAGGCAGGACGCAGCGCCATGTCTGCTGCATTGCCTAGCTCTGCAGGTTAGCTTATTGACAAACTGTTATTCCCAGGGGCAAAAAATCCTGACTCTGCTGGTCCTGGCTTTCCCGGTCCTTCTGTCTCTGTTTTTTTTTTTTGAGAAAGGCGTTATAACTATTTACTTACCAGAACGATGGATTCACCTCCTTCTGCCGTAGAGGGTTGAAAAACTAAATTAAGTTGTCGTGCTAAACATATTAGCATTTCTGTTGTTTCTGTTTATCACATTAACATGTCTGCACTTCTGTGGTCTGCACCATAGACTGTAATTGACGCCTCGCATATCCAATAAGAGGACACGCTTCCTCAGGGCCTGCTAGCTGGCCCTGAAGTAGGAGACTTGACACTGATTGGTTAATCCCACAGGTTTGTTTTCATTGACTTTAAACTAGCGCGGGCCAGTAATGTAGAGTCCTAGAGGCAGATTTTGGGCGATAGCACATAACACATGATGCTGAGTAATGATTGGATAAAAACTCTGTTAGACGCCAGACCTCCCAAATCTCAACCTGAAGTTGGAAGTGGTGCAACCAGCGTAGTTTGTGGAAAAATAAACAAAGAAAGATAAAATAATAACAATAAGAATATATATATATTATTAAAATATATATATATGTATATATATATATATTCATATATATATATATGTAATCATGTTTAGGCCAGCAGTGAAGGCCTTGCAGGCATTGAGGGTCTACCACTGGCAGAAACACATGAATTCATACAAACAAAACAAAAAATAGTAAGTAAGTAAGTAAGTACAAACAAAGTACAAACAAAACAAATAAATAGATGATTCTAAAAATAGCTAACAATAGTAATACTGCATCCTTTGCATCTGCATGCTTTCAGGTAGAATAAACCATTCAAGAAGTCTTTATATGAATTGTAAACGGATATATATTCACAAATTCATATTTATTGGTGAAACATAACACAATATTCTTCTCTGACACAACTCGGCCCTGGTATTGGCCCTGGATCGGCCCACTGCTGGGTCCTGTGCACAGTAGCAGCTGCACTACATATTTTCCAGGCGTTACCGCAGCGCTCTGGCCCTTGAGAGGTGTTCTGTCATTTGATCCCTTGAGTAGACCGGTCACTGGACATGTCACAGCCGCCAGAGGAAGTCAGCAGCCGGCCCTTCGCGGCCCAACTCAGCAATGTTTACCTCAGCATTCTGGCCTTGTTCTGCTTCAAACTCTTTGTCAAAATCTCCCTCAACCTCCTGACACACTTTTACATTGTGCGGGGGAACCGTGAGGAGGCAGCGCGGATCTCTGCAGAGTTCTATGACCACGGAGAGAAGCAGCGTGAGTACAAGAAAGTGCCTGAGGGAAAGCATGGGGATCTAAACAGAACTGTGAGACAGAGCAAGATCAGGGTAAACCGAACCCAAACTCTGAGTTAGTGTGAGTGTAAACAAAGCACCAGTGAAAATCAGATCACTCAAAAATCTTTTGAACAAGCATGTGAACCCAAGCGCTGCGACAGAAGTGGTAGGTGTCTTTTCAGTATTACTGGATTGGGATCATTTTTTCTGCATTTAAGCTGCATCTAGACTTTCAAAAAACAAAACAAAACAAATTCCACACCGCCCTCTGGTGGCATCAAAGGGAAAGGGCAAGCCGTACTTTTTTTTACCCTTACAAACAGCATATATTTTACTTACATGGAAAGAAAAAGTTGGATTCATGCTGCAACCCCAGGGCAAATGTGTTAATTAAGTGGTTGCCAAGGCAAACTGGACTTTCCAGTAAGACATCCTTATATATATATAAACAGGGAGGTCATAGAGAGTGCTAAATTACAGATTTTAATAATGGTGAGGATGACACAAACAACTTCTGAGCTAGAGGAGTCCAAACTTTGTCCATGAGCACTTCTCTATTGGGCTTCATTGAGCTTTAGAGTTACCGTTGTCCATCTGTGTACAATCCTTGGGTAGATTAAGATTAAGAAATCCTTCATTCGTCCCACAGTGGGGACATTTCAGTGTTGCATCAAGTTATTGAACTGTAGGAAAGAGGCGCACAGTGATCAATAGCTATACAAATTAAAACAAAACAAAATCTTTAGCATCAAAAACAAGTATAAAATCTCTATCTTTAAAATAATAATAATAAAAACAAGTGTAAAAGTTTTTCATTTGGCAAAATAAGAGGAAAGTATAAAGTACTGTCACTGCATGAAAAGTGTGATTTTCGTCTCTTTTCGGCCCTGTATATTACTGTGAAACTTCTGGGATTCGGCAGTTTGTTGTCCCCTCCTCCCTCCTCCACAGGAGGCTTTAAACATGTAAATGGCAATGCTGTGAGCTATACAAATGCTAATCAGGGTTGAGGGGATTCTAGTGCGAGCAATGTGTAGTTATATGTTAGCATCTGTACATTAGCAGCAGTATGTTTACATCTGTACATTAGCAGCAGTATGTTTACAAGCGTACATTAGCAGCAGTATGTTTACATCTGTACATGTTAGCAGCAGTATGTTTACATCTGTACATGTTAGCAGCAGTATGTTTACATCCGTACATTAGCAGCAGTATGTTTACATCTGTACATTAGCAGCAGTATGTTTACATCTCGCAGCATGAGGCTTTGAGACACTGGGACTCAGTAAAGTGACAGTGACATGTGGTTATTACACATTCTGATATAAGTTAAGGATATTGCAACGATGCATGACACGTGGGATCAAGTTGGCAGTGTTGATTAGTCCTCGTTGTTTGTTGTAAAATGAATCACTTCAAAAGTACTATGCAGCCGCAACTCCCTCTACAGGTGTAAGTGGGACATGACAGTGTGTCTTGGAGCGAGTAACTCAGAGACGACACATTCAATATTAAAAGCAGACACTTTCTCTCTGATGTGTATTCATAGTCCCGACACATCTCCCCACAGCCCCCCACACCCCCATGGCCTACTTTCCCTCTGCAGGTCTACAGTCACTCTACAGTTCACACACTCTACCCAGACTCATTCTGCACAGAGCAGGAGACCACCTCACAACAGACTCTACAAACATAATATCTAGGTGAGTGTAAATACATGCGACATAAACTGCCAATGGAACAATCTGCTTTATTTATTCCTTATTTTAATTAACAATATGTCTCTGTTTTCAAAATTGTTACAATATGAAAACTTTTTCTGACTTTTAAAACAGAAATATTGTTTACGGCATTACAACTGCGCACCTTCAATTCGACCACACAATGTAAGATTTACATTTTTTAAAGTAGAATGTCATTTCCCACTTGTACCACTAGATGATTCATTTATCAATCCTGACCATAATTTATTCCACTATTAATGTATATTCATAAATTATATTTTCTCATTCAATATATTTTTTTCTTGTTAAAAATGAGCGTGTACAGGTGCTGTCACACTGGAGGAACTTTTGTTCAGTTTTTGATACTACTTTTAGTTCTTGTTCCTTATTTGGAGCATTCCCACAATGTTCAACTTTGGGGTTGGTTCTTTCTAGTGAAGCTTTTTGGTTCCAATCCAGTTACATCCATTTTCTGCTATTTTTACAGTCCAAACACAACCAAAGGGAACTGAGGGAACAGGCATTTGTCTAGACAATAATTCTATAATTGGTGGCACACTGGCGCTCTTCGTTGCAACCAAGAAGGTTGGATGTTCTCTGTAAGTGTCAATGTAGGTTTTCCCTTCCCCCTCATCTCTTGGGCTAGGACTTCCCCGAAAAAGATTTAAACATCTCAGTTGGACTTTCCTGGTTAAATAATGATCAATAATTTAAGTTACTTGATCTTACGATAATATCTTTGCAATGTTATACCAACACCAATAAGAGGGACATTATAAAGCAGATGCTGGTTTAGACAAGTAAGTTTTGGCATTGCTCATCAGAGAACTACAAAACATAAATTATAATACTAAAGCAACTTCATGAGTCAAACAGAAGAAAACAATGGCGACGCAAACGTGTGGAACGCTCTTGCGGTGATTTGTGATATCGACTCAGGTGTGCAGTGAAACCGTGAGTCATTACTGTTTATAAAAGTGTTTGCTTTTTGTGTTTGGGTAAATTACATATTTAGAGAATTTAAACAATTGTCTCTGTATATATTCAGGCTCAGACCACTCTGATCTCAGTATGTCATGTTACGTACTGTAGCTGCAATTGCTATTAAGGGCACTTCTATTCTACTGTTTCGCGCCCTGTTTCGCGCCCGTAAAAATACAATACGGGCTGGAACATCACGTACAATCAACACACTTTATATTGTATAATTGCAATTATCTAAATGGTTGTAAAAAATCTAATATGAGCATAGCTGTTTCCTACCACTATTGATTTATCATTCTTCCCTCAAGCATTGTTATGAATACATGAGGGAATGTTTAACCTGAATATTTCACTGCTGGTGTAAATTGCCAAGCTCAATACAATGGAATACATTTTAAATATTTAATAAGAAAAAGATTATAGCATTTCTATAACAGTGGGATTTCTATTTTTGGTGTCATTGATGATCTCTTACTATGGGGTTGCTATGGTAATTATCTCTGCCCATGACAAACTTTAAATGCAATGGAAAACAAAACAATGTGTGTATTTTTGTGCGTGTGTGTGTGTATTTTAGGCTCCTGGGCAGATCGCTCTCCGCTCCACGATGCAGCCGCTCAAGGCCGTCTTCTCGCTCTCAGAACTCTCATTGCCCAGGTAAAGTTTTACATCTGCATGGATTAGGGTTGCAAAGTAGACTGAGGATTGGGAAGGCTTCCAGTGCAGTTATATAGAAGAAAATATAAATGCAGAAATATAAAACTGTCCATATAGTATGTCTTTTAAAAGCATTGAGTAATTCACATGGAATACACAGCCTTGGGACATTGGGTCTTGGGACTGTGAGTTTGGGACAGCCATATGATCCCCACATCTGAATGTCTTTGTGTCCAGGGCCAAAATGTAAACGTGCTGACCATAGACCACGTGAGCCCACTGCATGAGGCCTGTTTGGGGGACCACGTTGTCTGCGCTCGGACCCTCATTGATGCTGGAGCTAATGTAAGTGTACCCTTTTGTTCATCTACTATTCAATCGGCCAGTCCAAATAATATTCAAGTTCAATGTCCCGATCAGGTGTTTCAAAAACACATGTAATAATGGTAGAAGTAAAAGTTTCTAACTAAAGGATACAACAACAGCTGTCCCCCTGTGGCGTGTGGTTGTCCCAGAGGTCTCCAATAACAGAACTGACCAGCCCCCTCCCTGCTATAGCTTCTGAAGTCTGACTGCAGAAGGGGTTCCACATCGGATTGTAATGGGAGACAACGACTAAAAATTTGACTAGATTTTGTCTGAAGTCTCCTCTGTTGCCTTGAGTCTTCCTAATCTCTTGCTGACCATGTGGATAGGTGAATGCGGGGACCATAGATGGTGTCACTCCGCTGTTTCACGCCTGCTCTGTGGGAAGTGTAACGTGTGCAGAGCTGCTACTGGCGAATGGAGCCCACCCACAGATGCTCGTGTTCCAGCCCTCCCCCATCCACGAGGCCACCAGAAGGGGTACCACCATCTCTGGTCATTTAGTCCAGGGGTCTTAAACTGGTTCCAGAAATGGCCAGCGTCGCTACAGGTCTTAATTCCAACCAAGCATGAGCTCCACTCATTTCCTTAAGTCTTCAGGTTAAGACTGGGCTCACTTGAGAAAATGGGTTGAGTCTGGTGTACGTCTGCTTGGTTGGATTTTAAAACCTGCCACTGCAATATTTGGAAATCCACATGCATGCAAACCACCGTGTAGGATTTTTTTTTGTCATTTGGTCTTGAGAATAGGGCAACAATCACAAGATACAAATTGGGTGACAAGTGTTTTGGTGTAAAATTGCACCATTTACAGTTGAGCACAATTTTGACAATCACCAATCTTTGTTTGTAGATTTGGTTGACATCTTAGCATTACGCACAGACAGTGAATGGGACTCTCTTGTTTCGCCTGACTGGTTTCTTCTTGCAATACTCAGGACATTACGGCTGTGTGGAGGCCCTGGTCACGTGGGGCGCTGATGTGGACATGGACATCCCCCATCTAGGCACGGCTCTGTACACGGCCTGCGTCTGTCAAGAGCTGGAGTGCGCTAGAAAACTGCTGAGAGAAGGTAAGACATGCAGGACATACGTAAAAGCAGATTACGTTGGATGATATTTGGATTGTGTTGTTAGAACAGTTTAGTGTTTTCCAAAATTCTTCTTTAAATAATCAATAACATTTATCATACAATGTGAAATCTACACAGATGTGAGGACGATTATTACCACTACTGTGTGAGAGTTTCTGGCACAAACTGTATTCAGATGGACAATGCAAACCCCCTAGCTGAATGCAGCCCAATAGGGAAGTGCTCGTGTCCAACGTTCTGCTCATTGGCTCTGGCTCGTATTGATGTATATTGAAAAGTAAACCGTTTGTGTCGCACACACCATTTTTGTTTTAAAGAATCCATGGTTTAGTGCTCTCTGTGATCCTGGTTTTTATATTGTGATTTAGCCCAAGCAACAGACCAGTGAGGAGCCTTTTGTCCCCAAATGTAGCTTTAGTTTTCAAGTAGCGCGCGTAGGGACCCACCTGCAATGGTGCAGGTGGGTCCCAGGTTCAAAACGCCTATCAGTAATGGTACTGATAGGCGTTTTGAAACTTGGCCAATTTTATCAACCAAATTTGCATACATTTGCGTGCCAAGTTCCTGCTCAAATAGCCTGTCCGAATGGTCTCTCATCGGACTCTTCTGCATTAAGACAAACCCTATGGTGATATCAGCATTCGGTCAGTCTACTCCTAATATACAGTCTATGGTCGGTGGCAGGAGCAGACGTGCAGAAGGGCCGCTCCCTCGACTCCCCTCTCCATGCTGCTGCAGAGAAGGACTCTGCGCCGATGGTCAAACTGCTGCTGGACTTCGGGGCTGATATAAACGCCAGGAACATGGAGTACAAGCGACCCGTGGATGTGGCCCCTCCCAGCAGCCTCACAGAGGGATTTCTGCTCCTCTATGAAGGTAATGATCACAAGTTATTGGATCCACTTTAGGGCTATATTTTATCAATTAAATTAATCACCTTAGTGAGTATCGTCACTTTTCACCAGTTGATTTATATTTTATTTTTTGCCAGTTGGTAATATCAAATTACCGACTGCAACCACTGCAGTCATTCACGTCATTTCACATGAGAAAGGACACAACTAATTTATGGACTTTTTTCTTATGTTTAAAAAGGCAGAGTGTGATGTCATGTGAGGCAGAGTGTGATGTCATGAGATATCATAAAGTGAAATCATATGTGTGTCTACGTCCACAGCCACTCCATGCCGGCTGAGTCAGCTGTGCCGTCAGTGCATCCGGAGCTGTGTGGGGCGCGACCGTCTGCACCTGCTGGCTCATCTGCCCCTCCCCAGGAGACTGCAGCGATATCTGAGATACCAGTGACGAACACAGCTTTACTTCTACTACAATACTAGTGCCAATCAAATTGTGACAGAATGAGTCAACCACTCTTTGTCCTCTATTAACTCTTATATATTGTATGTATTGTATATTTGTTTGAAAAAGCCTCGTGAGTGACTTCCTCTTGGGCTGAGAGCTGATTGGGTACAAATATAAACCTTCTTAAATATGTCAGAAAATAATATCCAACTCATGTTGTACATAACTAATCCTCTTGGTCAAAATACCCTCATAATGTAAAAGAATAAATGAAAACATGTAACTATCCACTAGGAATGGGTTATATTTTCAGCCCCTGACCGCACTGTTTGACACTGTTGCTTTAGTGTATGTAAAGGCTGCCTCATGGTTGTGCTGGTGACAAAAAAATATCCACATGTCTGGCTGCAGGAGTGTCATTTGTAATTTTGCATGTTACAGCATTGTTTCCTCTTCAAATGGATCTGGAGTTGTTTTCCCTGATCACATCAAAAGAAATAGAGAGAGAGAGAGATAAAGAGAGAAAGAGAGAAAGGGAGAGAGAGAGAGAGAGAAATCCAAAAAACACAAATAAAAGATATTCATGAAATTATTAAATCAATACAAGCAAACCCCACAGATAATATCAGGAACTTCCACGTACAAACACTGTGTCTTCACATAACGGGACTGTGTAGTATAATTTGTGAAATGTAGTTTAATTTGCACATTTTGTGTAGCCAGTTTTTGGTCTGAACAAACCAGATACCCAAATGGGAGTCTTTCAGTAAAAAATCCTAATCCAAATTGTTTGTGGACTTGACATTGACAGCATGTGGCTTGTTGTCATAATGGCACATTCCAAAGATCCTTTTTCTCCCTCCCTCCCTTACATTTTCAAGGCTAAATTCTGGGCACGAGGAGTCATGCAAACAGGGTTCAAAATATACCCATCATCACACTTCATGCTGCACCAAAACCTTCTCGACAATAGATGGCTCCACATCACCATTTTTTAAACAAGAAATTAGGTTGCCATGGATATAGACACCGGGTATAGGCCAGGGCATGTGCCTGCTGCAATCCTAGTGTTGGGAGAATACATAACAAATATGTACATGAATATCAGCTGAAAGTGTGACACTGATTGAACAGGTCTTAAAGCTGGGTTACCTAACGATCCCTCTCATAAAAAATACATTTTACATTGGCCACTTTATTAGGTATACCTATCCAACTCAACTTTAATGCAAATTCCTTATCAGCCAATCACATGGCAGCAACTCAATGCATTTAGGCATGTAGACATGGTCAAGACAATCTGCTGCAATTCAAACCGAGCATCAGAATGGGGAAAAAGGTGATTTAAGTGACATGGTTGTTGGTGCCACACAGGCTGGTATGAGTATTTCAGAAACTTTTCAGCTACTGAGATTTTCCACACACAACCATCTCTAGAGTTTACAGAGAGTGGTCAGTAAAAGAGAAAATATCCAGTTCGGCAGTTCGGTGGGCAAAAATGCCTTGTGGATGCCAGAGGTCAGAGGTGAATGACCAGACTGGTCCGAGCTGATAGAAAGGCAACAGTAATTCAAATAACCACTTGTTTCAACCAAGGTCTGCAACAGAGCCTCTCTGAACACAGAACACGTCAAACCTTGAGAAAGATGGGGCTACAGAAGCAGAAGACCACACCGGGTGCCACTCCTGTCAGCAAAAAAACAGGAAATCGAGGCTACAATTTGCACAGGCTCACCAAAATTGGACAATAGAAGATTGGAAAAAGTTGCCTGGTCTGATGAGTCTTGATTTCTGCTGCAACATTCGGATGGTAGGGTCAGAATTTAGAGTCAACAACATGCCTTGTATCCTGCCTTTAACGGTTCAGGCTGGTGGTGGGGTTGAAATGGTGTGGGGGATATTTTCTTGGCACTCTTTGAGTCCCTTGGTACCAATTGAGCATCGTTGCTACGCCACAGCCCAGAGTATTGTTGCTGACCATGTCCATGTGATATTGACCTGATCAGTGTCGGAGGAACGAGCTACAAAATAAAACGTTGTTACAACTAAAATATTTTAATTGCATATTACATGATTATTTAATTAAAGTGAACACGTCTTTTGTTCTCACAATTTAACCAAAATTTGTCCCACGGAACAAAAAAGAGCTTGCTGTGTCCAATATGAAGCATTATTGTCTTCGTGATGGATGTTTTCATAAATTTAATATCTTACAAAAATGTAAGATATTAATTTCATGAAAACATTACCGTGCTATGCCAGGTGGATCAATACATTCTTTTCACAATGTGAAATGTCAATTTATTAGACAAAATTAGACTTAATTTCAGCGTCATAACAAAAAGTTTGTAAAGACTCAAAGAGCCTGTTCCTGTATGGGATTGGGAACACTCAAACTTATTAAAACATTCTTGGCAGGATCTAATTGAATGCAGTTGTGGTTGGAGAGGTGGTATCGTTGTGCTGATTTGTGGTCTTCAAGTGGGTTTCGAAATCCTTATCAGTGTTCGTGTTTAGGGACATTACTGCTAGATTATTTCCCCTGGTAGTGTTCCAAGCTGGGTTTATGGTGACCATGGTAACTGGGATATTGTTCAGTCAAAATTCAAAAATAAACATTGTCTCAGCGCTGCTTTTTACAGATTACAATTGTTTTGCTGCATGATTACTCCAAAGGCCGACAGCAGATGTACCATCAGTCTATCAAGCCTTTCGCACCTGGGAGATTTCAATGTTTTGGTCAGATGAAAATCCATACTGTCTTGTTTTCACAGTATCCAATTTGGTCACGTACAGGCGACAAAATTCTAGTCCTCATTCTACAGCCTGAGTCTTGTACCTTATATAATTTTGATTTTACTGTTTTGGTGAATCAACAACTTTGTAAAGTTCTCCAAGATGACTGCTGTTGTGATTTATGGCTGTACAAAAAGGAATTGAATTGAACTGAATTGAAATCAAAATATAATTTCCTTCTGTTGAGGTCAACCTTAAGAAGCTGTGAGGAGATGGGAAGGACATCCTTGCCGTTTCTAACGGCTGAACGCCATAGTATATTCATTTTACAGCGCCCTTGTCCAGCAGAATTAGATTTAATCTGGAGAGACTACACAAAATGTCATTAAATGAGTCAGGGGCGACAGTGGCTCAGTTGGAAGAGCATTGGCCTATGGTTCTGAGGGGTGCAGGTTCAACCTACTCAAACTGCTCCCACTCATGTCTGCTGTCGTTGTGTCCTTGGGCCAGACACTTAACCCCATGTTGCCTGAAGCCCCCACTAAAAGAACAAAGCTGTGTCTCCGCTAAGGGAGCAGCAGCCATCTTCCTGTGGACTCACCACCTGCTGGAGGATCAGCGAGGGACTGGTGCTATGAGTATTGGGTGGCAGCTCTCATTGCCACCCCCCGACCCAGAAATGGATTAAAAAAGGGGTAGAAAATGAATGAATGAATGAATGAATGTATTCATTAGTTTGTTTGGCACCCTAGGCCCTGGCAGCGGCACTTTGTCTTGACACATCCTCTTCCTGAGCCAGCCTGTTCACATCAGACTGTGGTGAGCTAAAACAGTGTTTTATTTTAAAAATACTTTGTAAATGTCTTTTAAGGGTCACAACAATCCAGTCTTGTAGAGGTATGCTTTTGTAAATCTTGTTTGCATTACACATTATCATTTGCTTTGGGTTTTCTTCATAGGCCTAGTGCTGGTTGCCGTTTACCTTAGTGTAGCATCGAGGGTCCGGTGCGGGCGTCTTACTACCACTAGACACTTATTCACTACCTCATGCCAACTGCAACACCACCCTATTGTTTAGTTAAGGTATAGGGAAACCCAATTTTTCCCGCAAATAAAAAGGACACAGGTTCGGAGGACAGAGACAATAAGTCATAGAAAACATATTATAAGTTAAATTGGTTAGGTCTAATTAAAAATAAGTTTCTGTATCAGACATGGAGTTATGCCAGGCACAGTCTGGATCCGTACACGTTGTTGGTCCACACAAACTGAAAGTATTAGTCGAGGTTACTCTCCATGACCCGCTCACCCTCCACCACTACACTATCACACTTACATTCATCTTGTTACTCTACGCATCTCATCACAACGAGTGGAAAGACCCCCAGGGCCGGCCTCCCGGACGCTCACCAAACTGTAAACAATAAGGCTGTTTGTACACAATACAAGTTGCGCAAACAGCATATACGTTTGGTGGCTTACCATATATGAAAGCATGTTAGCACCAAAACCGATCAATGCGCCCAACCCACACGCGAGCGCACAATCCAGTGGATCCAGCAGTTTGGAGACACGAGTACCTGCGGCACAGCGCGCTGCCATGCTTATTGACGTCAGAGGTGAGCGAGGGTGGGTCCGACAACGTCAGCCCTTTTTATACGCTGCTCACCTCTGCTAAATAAATAAATAAAAACAGGTGGACAGTAGACCACACTGCTACATTAGATTTTGGTTTTGCATATTATAGTTTGTGTAAAATGACTTTATTGACAGCTGCGGTGACAGGGTTCACCTTAAGAGGTGGCTTTATATTCAGTTTTTGGTGGAGGTGGTATGTATATACTGTACAGTATATAGCCTGCGACGCACGGTCAGGCGCCAAGCAGACGCTGTTGTAAACAAACATTGGCGTGTGCAACATGGATATCAAAGCTAAAAAGAGAAATAGTCTATAAGAACCGAGTATACAAGGAAGAATGGGCAGAAACATTTACTTTCATTGCCAATGAAGAAGGCAACACGAGGAACAATGAAGTGCAAAACATCGTTCACGGATGGTGATTATGTGAAGGATGCATTCATCACATTTTCGGCGTACGCATTTTCAAACTTCCATAAAGACGGTGAAAGACAGGCCCATTTAAAGAAACTCCAGCCTGTGACGTGATCAATATCAAACAGACAGTGCTGTAATGAAGGTATGTGAACTCCAGTACTATCTGGACTCCTTTTAAAGTCTACTGTGAACACACCCATAATAAGGCTGTTATATTTTGCGGCTCCAGACAGATTTGTTTTTTTGTTTTTTGTCAAATCCAGTTCTATGGGTTTTGTCCTGGTAATAGAAGACTGGATCGGCTCTTTACTCTTTGTGGATTTTGAGAAGGCGTTGGACAGTGTTCCCTTGGGTGTCCTTTCTCTCTGGTTCTCTGGGAGTACGGGGTCCGGAGTCCTCTGCTGAGGGACATCCAGTCCCTGTATGACTGGAGTCAGAGCTGCATTTGCATCGCCTGCAGTAAGTCAGACCTGTTCCCGGTGCATGTTGGCCATCGCCAAGGCTATCCTGTCACCGGTTCTGTGCACTGTATTTATGGACAGAATTTCTGTGTGCAGCCAGGGGCCGGAGGGGGTCCGGTTCGGAAACCACAGGATTATATCTCTGCTGGACGATGTTGTCCTGTTGGCTCCAACGAACCAGCAACATGCACTTTACGGTTTGCAGCCAAGTGTAAAGTGGCTTATTCTTTGTAATTTAAAAATTTGTTATATTCTGCCCTGGAAACACCTTGGGGAATGAGCTGGAGGTAGTGTGTGTGGATAGGGAAGTCTGGGCGTCCCTGCTTAGACTGCTGCCCCTGCAACCCAGCAATGCATGAAGCGGAAGAAAATAGATGGATGGATGCATTCTTTGAACCTTTTGAGTTACTGACCCCTGACCTAGAGTGACAGGATTGGGTTTGCCAAATATGATGACACCAAGGATGACCTGTGCATCGGAATTGTTGAAATAAACGCTGTGCTGGGTTACATACCCTACAGTATATTTTACATAACAATATGCATACTCACAACAACTCAATCGTCTTCTAACAAGCCTTTTCAATAATGTTGTCAGTCAATACATCTCTCCAGTGTTCTCAGCAGGACTTTACAGTTCAAATAAAGGTAAATAATAATATTCCTTATCTGCCTTGAAGTCAAAAGTGACAGAATTTGAGAATCAGTAATCATCAGTAATTGTTATGTCCCCCTTATGTGCCTACCTGTTATTTTAATGCCTTAAACCATTTTGCTTCTTATCTTGTCATATTAAGCACTTTGCATTGCCTTTTGTATGAACATATGTTTTTTTTATATGTTCGATAGGATATTCCCTAGTTTAAAGCGAATATCCGGAGTTTCTGGAAAGTCTTGGTTTTATGTATTATTCTTTTGAATTGTGAAAAAGGGATTGCGCTGTCTTTTACTATGGTCGAGTGCCATTGGTAATTTGTATACATCGATGTATGTAAGTCCCGCCCTCGGCCTATAGACCCCTATACAAACTGAAAATCGAGGCTCGATCAGCTAGCCAATAGGCTTTTACTTCCTGCAGCGGCGACTGTCAGTCAAGGTCCATGCGCATGCACAAAACCGTGCATGGCCACAAGGACGCGCATCTTCGGCCAGCGAACACAACATCATGGCGGAAAGCTCCGTAAACCCGAAATTGCCAATACCACGATTGCCATCTAAAGCTGCTCCTACATCAAAACAAAAGAAAAGTCCGGGGACAAAGTTGGCAGATAGACGCCTTCGTGACCACCGGAGAATATATCTTGGAGCGGCGTTTCAAAGGTGGAGGGACCTGCGGCTTTTGAAGGGATTTAAAACTGACCCTGAGTTGGCGATGTATCTCTTGGACAGGTAATGAAAACTTTTTAATGCCACTTTTAAACGTGTCGCTAGTGAAAAACAATACCACTGTCTTTCTGCAACAGTAGAATGTGCATAGTGTCAATTAGCATGCATCAAAGCTAACGTTAGCGTACCATTCGCTAGCAATATGTCGGCTCAGCTAGCTGGCACACTTCTACTGTGGACCGAGTCCATGTTTCATTTCAAGTCAAATGAAACTTATTGTTCGGTCTTCAATTGTCACTACATGGATTTATTGGTTTTCACGTAGCAGCTAACAATCACGGTACCCCAAAACACGTTATTACTAGCGCTACTTTTTCTGACATGTTACTTGTACTAGCTTTTTGGCTGCAAACTCCTGCAAGTCAGTGCAACGTTGTGTAGTTAAACGCCATTCTAATGATTATAACGTATCTTCTATGTTTAATTTGTAGCTATCAGAAACGATCAGATTCTTCAACGTCGACACAAAAGAAGAAATATTAAAAGAAAACGACTTGTGATGCCAGCTCTTTCCAGTATTGCAGAGTCGTTGTCTGAAAGGTACGTGATCTATCCTGTTAGCATCTGAATGATCCCAATATAAAATAAAGGCTAATCCAGTTGTTCCCACACAGCAGCATTTATATTGTGTGTACACTGTAGTTTATATCAACATTTTTCCTTATTTCTTTTTGCCTCACTCACTCTACTTTTTTTTTTTTTTTAGAGAGGAGGATTTCTACGAAGTACTCCCAATTGGCAGTGACGATGATGGAAAAAGGTACGTTATTCACGATATTATAATTTTTCGTAAATTTGGTGTAAACAATGTTTTTTTCAGGATACAGGCTGATGAAGTGGATGAGAATGATGTAAACAGTTTGCAGAATTCAATGTGAGTATAAAAAATGTATACAAGAAATTTAAGACCACTTGCTGCAAAAGATATGTTACAGAGCTAATGTTTTGCAACAAGTGGTCACGGGAAATTTGCCACTATCAAATTCTGCCTAGCCCTTTTTAAAAGTTGTTACAAGTTTTTCAGTCCAATGAGCATGTGTAATCAATACATCTGATCCAGTGCAGTACACCTTTCTTAGTTAATAATAATAATACAAAAAAATATGATGTCCCTCTGTGTACAGCATTGACTGGACAGAAGATGAAACATGGACCCCATCTAAAGACACAGAAGAAGTTTCTACCTCAGAGGAGGAAACAAGAGAGGAAGACAGTGAGTCTGACGACAGTGACACGGACTACATACCAACAATACGAATCAGGTGAGTGTTATTTATGTAAGGGGGTAAAGAGGAGCCCTGCAGTTTGAGTATAAACGCATGCTTGGAGGCTAGAACAGTATGAGGTGCTGCGTTTAAACATTTCAATCATTGTATAATGAAAAACGATGAGAAAATATCTGAACTCTGAACATTGTAAAGCGCTTTGGGTGACCTTGGTCTGTAAAATGCGCTGTATAAATAAACATTACTTAATTACTAATATTGAAATGTATTGTGTAAATAAATAAAAAATATATCATTTGTATCATTTCTGCTCAGACCTGGAGCTTCACTTGCCTACAATATTGATGAGCTTCCTGTGGCCACTGTGGAGGACATTGTGTATGATGGCATAGGACAAGACCCTCACCTCCCACCTTGTGATGATCCGTCCATACCATGCAACAGCATCAGAGTTGAAACCCCAGAGGACATTGTAGGCCAGCAAGCTGCCATTGTGTATGACACCTGCCTAAAGCAGCTTGTTACATTTCTCCAAATGCCAATTAGAAGATGTCCAGCAAAAACTCTAAAAGATGAATGTGGAGCCACTGGACCATTTGAAGTTTTTCTTGTTAAAAGAGGAAGCGCTGTTCTACTGAAATGGGTATGAGGGCAAATTGGGATTTTAAAATAAGCATGGATCAATATATCTAACACACGTTTTCATCTTCATACTCTTTAGGTGTGTCTCAATGGTCATACAGTATGGCAATGGAATTCACAGCCCACATTTAAATTCAATATGCAAACGGGCGATTTCATGCTCGCCACAAACATACTTCTCAGTGGAAATAACTATTCCAAAGTCGCCCTTCTGTTCAAGTACATGAACATGGGTATAGTAGCTCAGACATCTTTCTTTGCCATTCAAGATGCATACTGTGTGACAACCATTGAGGAATTTTGGGAAGAGAAAAAGAGCTTCCATAATCTCTAGTTTGAAGGATGAAAGAGTTGTTGCACTTGGTAAGTTTATTTGTTTTAAAGCTATAATCAAATGTATTCAATTAATTTTTATGAATTAAACAATTTGGAATGATTGACATATACATTGTTCTGTAAAAAACACAGGAGATGCTAGAATGGACAGCCCTGGTTTTTCGGCCCAATACTGCACATACACTGTGATGGACAATGGCAGTAAAAAGATTATGAATATTGCCAATAAAGACAAGCGAGAAGCCCAGGGACATTCCACCATAATGGAAAAGTTGGCATTCATTGATAGTTTAGACAAACTTAGAAATGAAGTCAATATTTCTGAGATTTGTACTGATGCGCATACCCAGATTTCTGCACTTTTCAGTAAGTACACTACAATGTAAACTAAACAATACTAGTTATTTTTTCACAATAACACATGTTTTTTCAATTAGGAACTGGAATATATAAAGATTCTGGAGTGGAGCATAGCTTCGATATGTGGCATGGTGCAAAGAACCTCGGGAAACGAATACATGCTGTGAGTAGAAATTATTTTTATTTTTGTTTATTGTATTTATGCTGACCTTTGTTTACAGTCTGGCCAACAGCGGGATTGCAAAATTCTGTTGCAGTGGAAGAAAGACATATGCAATCATTTCTGGTTTTGCTGCAAAGTAGCAGATAATTATGAAAGATTCTTTGTAAGTAGTTTTAAGCTTAAAATCTTAACCTTAAAATATTCATTTTAAAGTGAATAGATACACCAAATATTGTTGAGTCAAGTGAGGAACTTGAATTGTGCCATAATTATCTTTTTATTGTATTCTTACTAATGGCCTTTTTATTGTTTTACTTCGTAGCCCATGTGGATTGGCTTATTGCACCCACGTCACTGGTGAACATGAATGGCCCTATGATGCATGCCAACAGGACCCATTGGTGGAAGAGCCTACTAAGGAATGGATAAAGAAAGGATCCAAAGCACACTCTGCCCTTTCCGAAATCATTCTGAAAGAACGCTGGCTCAAGGATGTCCCAAAATATTTGAATTTCAGGTAGGAAAACAGGTGACTATATTCATCTTTTTCTTCTATAGATTGTAAAATTAAATTGAGTTTTTTTGTTTATTTTTGTAGGTCCACAGCACATTTGGAATCCTTCCACAATCATCTTCTCATGTATGCAAGTAAACGTTTTAGCTTTGTACAGCCTGTGTACAATGCACGTGTTTATCTTGCTGCTTTGGACTACAACCACCATGTTGACAGGCCTATGAGAAGAATATCCTGATGGATCCTTGCAGTAAGTGTATACCAAAAGATAATCAAATCATTTTTTCTTTGTTTTAAAAATATATATATTTTGTTACATTTAGAGGGAGAAGAGTGTTTAATAAAAAATCAAGATCCTGGGCTTTTTATGCTCTGAAGGTAAAGAAGGACTATGCCTATATTCCCTCACTTCAAAGCAAGATTGTGGCTGCTCGGATAAACAGCAACAGAGGACTCCCAAAACACACCAAACTCAGATCTAATGACCCAAGACATTTAGGGTTAGTTTGTGGTGTTCCAGCCCCATCAACAAAAGAACTGAGGGACAAACATGTCAGCCGTGGAGATGGTAAGATGTTGTATTTCAATGTTGTTTATTTTTTCCCTTCTGATAAGTTGTTTAATTTCAGCAGGTCAAGAAGAACGGCAATAGATTTGGAATTTTTCCTGCAACAATAGAATATTTATTCTATTCTGAAGTTTGTAAATAAATGTATATACTTTTGCTGAAATGCTTTGCCTGTTGTAATTACAGCACATAGGCATCAGATTCAATTAGGATCCTTTATTAAAAACACACACACACACACACACAATCCTTTCAACAACACTTTACAATATAATTAAATTATAATCGTCTGGGAATGAAGCCGGTGTAGATCCCATTCGGATCAGGGTATTTCTCTCTTATTCTCCATACCACACAACTTGGAATGACCACCCTGTTGCGAGCTCCCAGTGTGCCATACTGCCATGAAACGTATTGCCTATATGCAGCATGGCGAAATTGTCTGTTGTCCTCCCCTGGTTCCGAATCATCATGAAGTGCGCGTAAGTCATTCCACAGATTCCTCGCCAGTCGCAAAACCCCTCCGTCAAGAATCAGAGTCTGCATGTGCGGAGCAAGAGAAACGCACAGGACAGGGGATTGCTGGCAGCATTTTTTTTCAATGTCTGTTGGCATGTCTTTACAGTGGCTGCAGACACACCAAGTAGGCTGATTATCTGTAAGCGGGTCTCGTGCAGCTGGGCCTGAACGGTGCATGATGCCAAGGAGAACGCCAGGGTTCCTCTCCAACACTTCCTGCAGTACTTCCAGAGCGTCCTGGTGGCTTAGGCTTTGAAGGAGTTCCTAAGAAATATACACATAGTTGTACAATAATAAGACAAGTTCTATATGCACATAAACAATACCTTTATTTGCCAAGTTACTCAGTGTTATACATAAGAGATTACTAGTTTTAATGTTATATTGTGATACAGGCATAACAATGGTGTTGGACCATGAGTCCGTAATAAAAGCTTCATTCATTCAATATTACACTCTATTTGTTGTCTTTTGAATATATTCCACTAACCCTAATAATTGTATAGTAATGATGATACAATTTTAAGTGGTTTCTATGTACAATTTGTTTTATGTCACACAAGTTCTATATCTAACCACAGCGAGAACAGCATGTGGAATTCCAGTGCATCTAATGGTTACCCATTACAGTAACTAGTAATATAACGATTGTTATCTATATTATACTCCTAACACTAGTTTCGTACAACCAAATGAAGACTTCTCAAAATGTATTTACATCTAAATACCCGTTCAAAGTTGATGCGCTGGGTTCGAATCTCATGAACACGTGCAGAATCCTCCAGGCCTACGTTGCCAGCACTTCGGCCTCTCGGGGCACGCCGACCCCGACCCAGTCCACGGCCCCTGGACGTAGACGGACGGGCTCGCTTAGGTGCTCTGCTCGTCGGGGTGAAAGGGGGTGAATCCTCGTCAGAGGACGACTCTGCTGCATGCGAACTCTAAGCAGCAAAACACATATATATGTGACATGTGATATGCAAAGCAAAGGGTCAGCTCTAGCTATATAACCTATATTAGCAATTTAGTTGCGACGATTGATAGTAACTAGCAGAATTAGCAACGTTAGCATTACTGCATATAGGCAATATTATGCAGTTCTTAGACAAAATGGATAAAATTCTTAAATACATGCTTTGTCTTACCTCAGAAATGTCCATCGCCACGAAATGAAATAAAAGAACGAATATTTGCGGACCTTCCAACTTTGTTATGTTCGGCTCAGCGCGTGCACAACCGTAGAGGCGTGGCTTCAAGAAGATTGACAAATGCAAGGGAGGGGCTAGGTAGCGGCATAGTGCCGTTCAGGTTTGAATTTTCACGCCCTCTTTTCATCCTCCGGATATTCGCTTTAATATAAAGCGAAAACACATTTATTTATTTGAACAGTAAACTTCCTGTTCAAAATGAGACAGCTACAGCAAAAAACTTATAGGCCTCTATCCCAAACTCAAAACCACAACATTTTCATTCCCAGCAAGGGTACCTAGGAAAATACATTGAGATACATGAAGCCTAATTCAATCAATCACTCAGATCTATTCAATACAATTTATTCAATACAATACAATTTATTCTTGTATAGCCCTAGGTCACAACAGAGGTCATCTCAGAGGACTTAACAAAACCATTGAAATCACCAACACAGATCAGAGAATCAACAGTTAAAACACATGAAGAATATAAAGCACACACAGAAGAACATGTCCATACATGTTGTAGAATGCGAAAGTGTCCTGATCATCACCAATCCTTTCTGTTGGACACTAACTGTTCAACAAGACCCTCCTGCATCGACAAGGAAAAACTCTTAAAAAACCCAGTGGGAAAAAGTGAGAAACCTTGGGGAGAACTAGGGAAACCCACAGGGAGGGAGACCCATTTGAGAAAAGGATCCGCTCCTCCGGACGGACAGGCTAATGATCTAGGACCTAAGCTAGCTACAGAACGTGGACCAGTGGCCGCTGAACGTGGACAGGTCCGGTGCAGGACTGAAGCACTCCCAGGCGGGTCGGGCGGGGCAGTCCGCAGGTGTAGATGGAGGAGGCCAGGCTCAGAGATCCCGTCATCGTACCATGAAACAGACAATGGGACAACGGGTGAATAGCAATGAACAAACTACAGTCAGAATCCTAATAATGCTAAACAGATAAAGTAGATAAAGTAGGAAGGAGGAGAGGATAGTGCTCAAGTTACCATACGTCTCCCAGCAAACTGACTCCCTATGCAGCTTGACTGACAGTCTGAGGAGTTTAGCCTTCCCTGAGTCTTACCTTCCTAGCCATATGCTAAACTAAAGAGGACTGTTTTAAACCTAGCCTTGAATAAAGAGAGCGTTTTTGAAAGGAGGTGAGACAGCAGCAGCAGCCACGGCTAGGCTAGTCTAGGTTACAGCACCAAGATTCATGGATTGCACACCAGGTGTGCAAACCGATCCAGGCAAAACTAATTATATATTATATATCATATACATCATATATAATACACAACATAACATACAGCATAATATATAACATAATATACAACATAACACAATACACAACATAATACATATATTGTATAATATATAACATAATACAGCATATATATATAATATATACACAATATATTATTTATTACCTAATTATATGCTAAATTAAAGTAAAGTGCTTTAAGCCTGGCCTTGAATGTGGAGACCGTATCTGCTTCCTTAACATAAATGAGAAGCTGATTCCACAGTAACGGAGCTTGGTAGCTAAACGCTCTGCCGCCAACAGTGATTTTTGAGACCTTAGGAACCACCAGACGTCTGGCGTTTTGTGGAGATAGGAAGGAGCCAAGCCATTTATGGCTTATATGTTAAGAGAAGGATTTTAAACTTTATTCTGTACTCCACAGGGAGCCAGTGGAGTGATTTTAACACCGGAGTTATGTGCTCCCTCCTTTTGGTACCTGTTAAGATCCTAGCTGCTGTATTCTGAACGAGCTGGAAGCTCTTCAAAGAGGCTTTAGGGCACGCTGCCAATAAAGCGTTAGTAGTCGAGCCTTGAGGTGACAAACGCGTGAATACGTTTTTCCGCGTCACTTTTAGGAAGGAAATTCCTAATTTTAGCGATGTTCCGTTAGTGGAAGTACGCCGTTTTAGTTGCTTGGCTTATATAAGCCTTGAAGGAGAGTTCTTGGTCAAAAATGACTCCAAGATTCCTCACAGTCTATGTCTCACTGACTGCAGGAGAACATGGACCAGTGAACTCACTCTTCCACTACATCCAACCGATCAATGAATGGATACAAAACAACTTCCTTCAGCTAAACACAGACAAAACCGAAATGATTGTCTTTGGCCTTGTTTTGTTCAGCACTTTGAGTTCCCTCGTGCATGATTGCCTTGCCAATTATAGAATTTTTGGTGAATATCTTTCAGTGCAAGGTATTAATTTGAAAAGGTTCTCATTTCCAGTGCCAAATACCCAACGCAGTTTTTTTTTCTTCCCTATTCAACATTATTCCCACGATACACATTCAATGCCACGGCTCATCGCACCAGCAAATCACTGGATTATAGCACAATCCCATTTCCATCAGATGCTCTTCTTTTGCGGCTCGACTTGATGCAGTGAGGGAGATGCCGTCTAGAAGGGGGGAGGAGGCACGGGGGCTTGGGTTGAACCAATAATAGGGGTGTAAGGGTCCGGCAGTGACAGCTTCACGCTTCTACTGATGACAGCCAATACGTTTTAGCAGAACTTAAACACCAACTCCAGGTTTATGTATAAGTACAAACCCATGGGTTATTTGATATGTATTATAAACAGGTCTAACTGTCTCAAATTCAAATTTAAAAACCCTTTTGTTGAATAAGTCATTCGCCCACTCCCCCTCTACTCTCATCACCACAAAGGCTCACACATTGAGAGATCCCATCCTTGGCTTGTGCATTGACTTGACACAAAGCCATCGATCTACAAACTGTATTTAAGAGGGAATACACACAAATTGACCACCACTTGTGAATTATTGGTGTTTAATATATACTTTTGGAGTCGAAAACATTCCTGCTGCAATGGAAGAAGACCTGGATGAGGGGCAAAGCCAGAAAGGTAAGATTTTCATTCCCTTGATGAATAAGTGTGAAGATCATAGCATGTAAAATGTCACAATGATTTTTTGGTGTATTCAATGTGATGACAGCTTAGAGTTGCTCAAAACAGCTGCATGTCAAAATGAGTAGAGTCGCGACAATGGAATAACAGGAGAATATGACTAATTTATGACATATTCAACCATAATGTAGTCTGATTGAATGTTGCACATGGTTGAACGGTGTCTTGAGCTGCACTCCTTGCAGTGAATGATTGTCTTGATGCCTGTAGGATGTCATTCACATTTCTGGTCTACAATGATGCAGTGAACACATTTTTGTATAGTGTCCTTATAAAGTGGATTAATGGTGACAACAATCAAGCAATAGTTGTGATATAGGAATTGACTATAATGATTATTTAACAGATTATCTGCATTAGTGTCCATGCTCTATATCTCAGTTGTGGTTGTTTGGGAGCCTTCACAATGCACTTGTATGGAGGTCTAGCAGCTGTTGTGTGTACGCTCCCTTTGTCTGTGAAGTGGCCTCACGACACAAGGGTGTGTGTGTCTATGTGTGTGTGTGTGTGTGTGTGTGTGTGTGTGTGCGTGTGCGCTAGAGAGATGGCAACCTATAGTATTGCACGTCCAGTTCTAGGAGCCATATTGGATGTTCCCATTCTAAACATATGGAGCTGGAATCTTTCTATAACCCTAACCCTAACCTATGGCTCATATCTCTATGTTATTAAGCCTTTGTTTGTCATATGTACGTTCTCACCTTGTCTAAAATGTGCCATAGATATGAATAAAATCAACAACAAAAAAATAACATACATATCCTTGGCATCTCCACACGTTGCCTAGGGACGACAGTTGTAAAAATAATGTAGCTGAAACTGGCACAGAAATGTTCATTAATGAGCATTATCCCCATTATCAAATTGTAAATACATTCAAATAATCAACACTGGAACATTTATTTAATTCAAACATGAGCACCATTTCTTTGGTAGAAAGCAAGTAAGTAAGTATATGTTTAGGAGAGACATAGACGTCAGTAGATCCCACCCTGATCTACTGGTAGTGGGAGCTTGTGTTTTGCTACATTCACAACTGACTGAAAGTAGTGGACATGTTCTTGCTCCGTCCAGGAGGAAGTAATGTCTCTTTGGTCCAGATGATCTGTTTTCAAAATCATTTCCCTACAACAAAGCCTCATACTGACATCATGGACAGAGCTTTTTATAGAGAGATAATCTCAAGATCAGGAGAGCAATACTAAACATAATCAATGCCGACTATTAAAACATTTTTTGAATTTATTTGTTTTTACTTTGATCTATTAAAGCATGTTGATGAATAGTTTCCCATGTTTGTCTATAGAGATTCTAAGAAGAAAACCTAAGACGGCTACCATATTGCTGCCACAACGGAGCACTCTAGTCGCTTGTGTGTGTGGGGGGGGGTGAATGTGTGCGCGGGGATGGGGGTGAAAGGGGTGTGTCTGTCCCCACAGAGCAGAGCAGACGGCCAGATTCTTTGTTTGGATACATGGGTTTGTTGCAGCTTTTCCTCCTGAAACAAAATGAAGGAAAAGCAGCAGCATGGCTTTAATAATGTTTAAATTATTCTATACTTATTTCCGTATCACCCAGATCCTTACATCAATTGCATATACGTTTAGGAGTTTAATTTTTCTCCCTGTGTCTGGGTGGGTTTCCTCCAGGTGCTTCAGTTTAACTCATCACTGAAACAGGCACCATAGGCCGAATCCTTCAGTGAATGTGGTCCTGACACATCTGATGGTGGGCCCCTCAGCTGCCACTGCTCTTGAGCCCTTGCTCTTGTGGGTCAAATGCAAAGGGCCAAAAACTATGCACTTGCACACTGACCTTAAAACAAGTGCTACCCTAAACATTTAGATAGATAGCAAAGGAAGGTTTCTCACCCATCATCTGTAGAGAATTCATTCCCTGAAGAAGTCCGCTAGTTTGAGGACGAAACGTCGGGAAAACTTGCTAAGAAGTACAGATGATGGGTGAGAAACCTTCCTTTGCTTTGACTAATCCCTGTACGACTGAGAGCTTACACAAACATTTAGATAGATAGATACTTTATTGAGTCTCCGTAGGAGAAATTCAGGTGTCCAGCAGCAGAAGACTCATCCAGGTTTGTTGTACAGTCTGACAGCCGAACGAACAAAGGATCTCTTGAAACTTGGAATTTTAGATAAGATCAGATAATATATACCTTTATTCTTCCCTCAGTGGGGAACTTTATTTGTTATATTTGCACACATTACATAAGAAGAGAACGAGAATAAGATTATCTATTCACATATCAAACAAGATATATTATTTAAGATAATAGATAATAAAATAAAAAAATAAACTCTGGAGCCATAATACACTTTGGTCAAGGAGAAGTAACTTGTGGAGAGTACACTGTTTTCATTTATTTATTTGATCGGGACAACACACATTAATGAACAATCATATACAAATTGTACACAAATTGTAAATGTGCCAGATTGTAGCAAAACTGCTTATTTACATCCATACATCCACTGTAGTCAGCAGCAGTCACTGGTTGTTGTTGTAATTTACTTTAGCAGCCTTTGGGCCTGAAGGTCGTGGGTTCGAGCCCACCGTAAGACCTACTTCACGACTCCCGCTGATGACTGCTGTCGTTGTGTCCTTGGGCAAGACACTTAACCCCACTTTGCCTGAAGCCCCCAGTGAAAGATCTCAGCTCCTGTTGACTCACCACCTGCAGGAGGATCAGTGAGGGGCTGGTGCTGAGTGTACTGGGTGCAGCTCTGACTGCCACCCCCCAACCCAGAAATGGATTAAGGGGAAGAAAATGGATGGATGCCTAATAGCAGCAGGTAAAGTGTCTAGGGAATTATCAGGACAGATGAATATTTAAAACAATATCCAAAACACCAAAACCCTGATTCACGGTGATAAAAGCAGATTAATGCTCGCCGGATGCGAGGAGCAGCCATCCAAACGTTTCATGCTCCGTGATATGAGAACCTCGTGTGGAGAAGCTTCAGATAAAAAAGACAAAGACTGATCTGTGTGTTTGTAGCATTCACATTTATAGAATTGATGTCACAGTTTGGCCTGTCACATGACTTGGCAAATTTGAGTGTAAAATGGGCGAGGGCATAAATTGAGATCCATGACTGTGTGGATTGGCTGCACAGTTGAGCAACATCGATAGAGATCCCAAATTGATTATTTTGTGAAATATCAATTATTTGTCTTAATGTTGGCCCTACAAGTTGAAAGAAGTAGAAAATTACATTCTGCTACATTTGGATCAATAATTGTACTGTCATGGTGCGGATTTGTATTATTTTAGTAGTGGTAATTCTTTTTCTTTTTTTCTTGTGAACATTGGGTTTTACTGCTCGTTCTGTTGATAGCCTGTTCCGACTGTGTCTCCCAAATAGCTTGTCCTTCTTGTTGTCAGGCCAGTGTGTTTCGCCCCTCGTGTGTTCTTTAGTTCTGTATTTTTTTAAATCCTGGATGTTAATTTTAAAATTATGTTTATTTGACTGCTTCATTGTCATCAGACAAAACAAGTGAGGTCCTAAAAGCACAACTCCATGTGATTTTAAGCTTGCTAGCCCCCGCAAAAAAATAAGTCTGCTGGCAATAGCAGATGTTTTTTGAACTTCATTACCCACAAGCTATATATCATTTTAAAGCTAGAAAGCAATATCAGACTTTGCATTAAAAAGATATAACGCATAATATGGGTACAAAATAAATCACGTTTGTATACGTTTTTTACCTTTCGTCTTCTGCTGCTCCAACAAATTAGACTTTCCCCATCCTTGCTTAGTCTCTTTCTCTCCGTAAGTCTTCAGTGAAAAAGAACATCCACTTGTATTTCCCAAAGTATAATCCATTCTTGAGAAATATTCCAAAAATGTGAGGTTCAGACTGCTCTTTTACATTTCGGCAAGTTTGAGCTTTGTTTGCCCCCAAAAACAGGGTGTCCTCGTGTTCCCTAACTCCTTAGCTTCAAAATGAGAGGTTCCTTGGAGAGCTACGAGCAGTTGTCTGTCTGCAGTACCCTTGTGAAAAAGACAGAAAGCAGCCATTTGTACAGTGTCCATTTGGGTTTGTTGTTAGCTACATGGCTAGCACAATGTGCTAGCACTGAATGATTGACGTGTATAAGTAGCCAATAAAAAGAGCTTTCTATTAATGGGTTGGACTTACATGAACCCCTGTTAACACAGTAGAAGCGTGCGTAAAGACCAAGCCCCGGCGATCCAAGATGGCGCCCTATTCAAATGAATGGTTGTGCTCAGTGGCGCTTTGTGACGGCATGGGGGCTGAAAGATTAGCGGAAGTCGCCTGGAATTTGTAAAGATCTATGGGAAACTCGCAAAGATCTATGGGAAACTCGCCTGTATTTGGGCATCGTTTGGTCCTCCCGGTTCTGCGCAGTGGATGATCTCCCATAATGCGTTGCGCCAAACACGCGTGTGTTGGTCTCACACCGGGTCTCACGCACGTGCACAGAGGGGCTCGGCCGCGCTCTGACCAATCAGAGCAGTTAGAGCGAGAGCCAGACGAGCAGAGTTTGTGGCACTAAAGTGTGGATTTAAACAAAATCGAAGGATTTAAGAAGAAAAAAAGTTCAGGATGACAAGGGACACTAAAATCCCCACAAAATCCGACCTTTATGAAAGCTGTAGGTTCTCTGTCAGCTGAGGTCGCGCTGTTTTAATATGCATTGAGTTCTATGGGGGAAATTTCTGGGTAGCCCACGTGAATTTAGTCTGGTCTAGTCTGCAGTACCGCGAGAATCCCCTGAGCACGTGAGTTATTCAGCTACAAGCTAGTAATACCCTATCCAGTTATTATAATAGATCCATGGTAAAGACGCTGTTTCTTTGCTGCGCATATTTTATATGCATTTACACTACTGAAATTTTTTTTTTTTTACATTTGTTTAAAAAATTACACAGATTAGTAACTTATAAGTACCAAAACTAAAAAATATGCTTTTTATGATGATGAATTGTTAGTAAAGCAATTTGGCTAAATTGGTTCCGAACGGCCCTACTTGATGTCAATGTCAATGTCAATGTCAACTTTATTTATATAGCACATTTACAACAACACCAGCTGCCCAAAGTGATTCACAGGCACGAATGATAAAAATAAAAATAAAACAGTATAAAATACATACACATACATGTAAAAGTAAAGTGGTAAAACCTCAACTGGTGTTAAAAGCCAAGGTGTAAAAATGTGTCTTTAAACTAGACTTAAAAACTTCCAATGAAGGAGCTGCTCTGATGAACAGAGGTAGACTATTCCACAGTTTGGGGGCAGCAACAGAAAAGGCTCGGTCTCCTCGAGTTTTGAGACGAGACCGGGGCACATTCAACAACATCTGGTTTTCGGACCGCACTGATCTGACCGGAGCATACAAAGATAACAGCTCCGACAGATATACAGGGGCCAAACCATTCAAACATTTAAAAACAAGCATCAGAATCTTAAAATCAACCCTGAAAGTAACAGGGAGCCAGTGAAGTGAGGCCAGCACGGGGGTGATGTGCTCTCTCTTACGTGTCCCTGTGAGTAAGCGAGCAGCAGCATTCTGCACCAACAATACAACGAGTTGCAGTAATCTAATCTTGAAGAAATAAAAAGGTGGATAACTAGCTCAAAGTCAGTCGGTGGGATGTAAGCCTTCACTTTGCTCAAGACCCGGAGCTGATAAAAGCTGGCTTTGATTACTGAATTAATTTGCTTGTCCATCCTAAAGGTGCTATCAAAAATAACTCCTAAGTTTCTGGCAGAGGAATGGACATGAGCAGAGAGTGCACCAAGTGCATCAGTGAGCTCCACAGGGAGGCTGGAGCTAAAAACAACAATCTCAGTTTTATTCTCGTTGAGAATTAAACAAATTTGGGCCAGCCATGATCTCACTTCCTGGAGACAATCTAGCAGTGTTGCAATTGACACTGAGATGGGATTTAAAGGCAGGTAGATCTGCAGGTCATCAGCATACGCATGAAAGGAGACATTGTGCTTCTTTAGAATATCTCCAAGTGGCAGCATATACAAAGAAAAAAGGGCGGGGCCTAAAATGGAGCCCTGTGGAACGCCACAATTAAGGGGTGCCAGGCCAGACTTGTAGGGCCCAAAGTAGACAGAAAAACACCTGTTACCAAGATAGGACCTGAACCAGTTTAATGCGGTGCCTTTAAAACCAGCGTAGTGCTCCAAACGCGAAATTAAAATGCTATGATCTATAGTGTCAAAAGCAGCTGTCAGATCTAAAAGAACTAAAATGGCAGGAGAACCAGAGTCAGCTGTTAAAAGCAGATCATTAAAAACTCTGAGCAGTGCAGTCTCTGTGCTATGTAGAGCTTTAAAACCTGATTGAAACGTGTCAAAGATGCCATTTGTGTCCAGATGCTGTTGGAATTGATTAAGAACTGTTTTCTCCAATACTTGATAAAAAATAGAAACGGCATAACATTTTTTGTCAACAACACAATGAACGTATTGGATTTGAATATTTTTTTAGGGCATTTATACATTGAATTTTTAGGCGAGGCTAAAAAAACAGTTTTTTTCCCAAACTTCAAAGGATGCAGAGTGAAATAGGAATGACATACATTATTTTAGTATATATTTACATAGAAGAACTAGAAGGCTCTAGCTTTAAAATTATGCATCACAAAAGCATGTGAGATGTAAGATGTGTTTTTAAATAAGCAAAGACATTTGGGTATGCCAAACTTTAGTGCACGAGCAAAAATGATGCAGGAGTTTAAGAGGTTAATAAAAGTAAATACAAAAGAATGATCAGGAACAGAACTAAAGAACACTCAAGAGATGAAAAAATTACAACGAACTAACTCAGCTGAAACTACTGCTGTTGTGATTTAGGGCTTAACAAAAATGAATTGAATTGAAGTAAGTTGAAACACATTAGAGCAGGGCAGACAATCAACAGAAGAGGAAGTAAAACTTTCAAAATCCATCTACCTAAAAAATAATAATGGTTAAAAACGCAATACTGAGAGTTCAGAAGGCTGTATGTATATTTTAAAGTGTGAACGACACTAACCATCCAGAAGGGAGTCCAGCCAATCATTTTACAGAGACTGGAAATACTGCTTTGTTTGAACAACAGACATAATTCTTAGTTTAGTTTAAATGCAGTTGTCTCGGTTACACTGGAGCGGCCCTTCTCTCACTGACCTGATATTAAATTAGATGTGTGGTTTAATGAAGCATGTAGCAGCGCTCGGAACACGTTAGCCGGGTCACTGCTCACCTCGTCCATCGTCCTTTACAGGCCAACGTGTCGTCTACTGGAGTGCAACGCACAAGAAATGACACTCACTTAACATTTAACACACACAAACTCTCTGAGCTGTCAACCTAATGGATTTAGTGTAGTGTAGAAGTGTAATTACTCAGCTTATGTACATTTGTTGAAACTAAGTTTATTTCTGTGTCATGTTTTTCTTTTTTTAGATTTTGAAAGTGGTTCTGCCTTTACAAATATATAAATAATACTTACTTAAGCTTTTGGTGAAATTGTCAGTTCTCTTGTGGTTTTCTGATATATTTGACATCCTGTTCCTCTATGTCTGCCCTTTCCTGTGTTTCACCTGTTTCTCTCTGTGTCTATATATGTTCTTTTTCTTCTCCTGGTCCATAGTCACTGTTTCCATCTCTGTGAAGTTCCTGTGTTCTGTTTAGATTTTTTGCATTCCTCCAAGTTTGAGTCAGCACATGTTTTTGGGGAATCCCATTAATTTTAATGGGGCTGTCAAAATGACTGCTCTGGGAGTTCAAGTAGTTTCAGAAGTCTGGGAGTCCTAGAGTTAAGGTCATTCAAGATAGTATAAGATAGTATAGATCAATTTTACATTATGCTATGGATATGAATATAGGAGGGGAGAAAAAGTGGAGTTTGGCACCCAGAAATAAGTTAAGACTATTTTCAAGATTACGTTTAAGCCAAGCCCCGGCGATCCAAGATGGCGCCCTATTCAAATGAATGGTTGTGCTCAGTGGCGCTTTGTGACGGCATGGGGGCTGAAAGATTAGCGGAAGTTGCCTGAAACTCGCAAAGATCTATGGGAAACTGGCCTGTATTTGGGCATCGTCTGGTCCTCCCGGTTCTGCGCAGTGGATGATCTCCCATAATGCGTTGCGCCAAACACGCGTGTGTGGGTCTCACACCGGGTCTCACGCACGTGCACAGAGGGGCTTGACCGCGCTCTGACCAATCAGAGCAGTTCATCAGAGCGGGAGTTAGAGCGAGAGCCAGAGGAGCAGAGTTTGTGGCACTAAAGTGTGGATTTAAACAAAACCGAAGGATTTAAGAAGAAAAAAAGTTCAGGATGACAAGGGACACTAAAATCCCCACAAAATCCGATCTTTATGAAAGCTGTAGGTTCTCTGTCAGCTGAGGTTGAGCTGTTTTAATATGCATTGAGTTCTATGGGGAAAATTTCTGGGTAGCCCACGTGAATTTAGTCTGGTTCAGTCTGCAGTACTGCGAGAATCCCCTGAGCACATGGGTTATTCAGCTACAAGCTAGTAATACCCTATCCAGTTAAAGAAGCTATACCCGATTTTTTTTCTAAGTAGTTCATAAAAATGCTTTTTACTACATACAAGTTGTATCATAATACATCATTTAATTGAAAACTTGAGGTAATTGATTCAGCTGTGTAAGAATTACAAGCAGTGAAAAGTGCTGAGTAGAGTCTGAGCGGGCCGCTCTTTCTCCTCCGCTCACAGAACGAGCAGCGAACAGCCTGCGTCCTCTAACCTCTACAGCGCTGGACTTCAAAATTCGAATATAATTCTAAAATAAAAAATGATGAAAAAAATAATTGAATAAAAAAATCTGAACAAATATTAGACAACCCTTGTAATTCGAAATGTATTTAATGACTGCAAATAAAATAGTTAGCTCCCAAAGGTTTCACCGGGACGTGCTAGGCAGGTAACAGCTAAGCTAGCTAGTTGTTTCATGGTTACTTCCGGGTTTTTCGCAATCGCTTTTTGTCACATTGAAACAGTATTTTTGTCATGAAAACGTTAACAGCAAATTCGTAAATCATCCGTGCATGTGTGTTAAGGATGTATATGTGTACTGTATTGTCCGATTGACGTTTCATGGTGTTGATTGATAGATATGTAGTTGTTTATTGAGCGTGGCTAGCTCCGCTAGCTCCGTTGGCTTCTCTACACAGACAAGTGTGTAGTGACAGGTGCTGATAGCGTTTTGTACTTGCAGAGTAATGGCAGTATTTTACACACCTGAATTACAAACAGAGGTTGCATTGGGGCTGCGGTCATTATTGGTTTGAGAGTTCTGTTATCAAGAAAAATGATCGGAAGAATTGCTGCTGCTGCTTTGAGGAGCTCTATAACAAATTATAATTAAATATTAGAATATATTCTAAGGTTTTAAATTAATACATTCGGACGCGAAACTAGCGGTATTCTTTTACTTATATATTGTGTTAGCAGTGCGTTGCTTTAGTGCCATTTCATCAGTGATTGTTGCACAGCTTACAAGAAGTTGCGCTAATGCTAATGTTAGCATATGTATCAGATCGCAAATAAAACTAGGTGGCTCTGTGTTATGAGAAATGAGAAGCCATTGAGCGAGTTGGGGGGCGGTGCTAAACATTCAAACATTGCAGAAACGGGTATAGCGCCTTTAATATAATAGATCCATGGTTTAAGCCCAAATTGAAGACACGTCAAATAGCATTTCCTATTTTTTTTAAATTAGCAACTACTATGCCCGTGCAAGGCAACAGAATCATCCATGATTCACTGGTTGAGAAAGAAGAAGGACATTAGTCGTGCAGCGGTGGGCTGGAGCTTGTTGTAGCAGTAGTGTTTCACCAGTCACATATGGCTGTACTGTATATGCAGCTTTAAGTGTAGGGCGACACAGTGGCTGAAGGTCCTGGGTTGGAATCCCGGCCTTTCTAAGAGTTTCTCCCCGTGTCTGCGACGGTTTCCTGCGGGTGCTCCGGTTTCCCCTACCACTAAAAACATGTGCAATAGATATGAATGCAGTGAGTGAGTTAGTGAGTGGATGGTGTAGCATATTTCATTTGCAGATATATAAGAGTGAGAAAAACAGAGGTTGCTCATAGTTGATTAAGCTAAACAAAAACAAAAATGTACATTTACTATAGTCTTACCCTTGGCATAACCATCACTAGTATGATTTTCTGAACGAAAATAGTTTTACCAATGAGGAGAAGACGGGCAGACCGAGGAGCAGGTGGACGCATTCAAGTATTCGGGACAGCCACATGACCTTCTGCCAACACACAGAGGCCGTATTCAAGAGGACACAACCACGACTGTTCCAACTGAAAAAGCCGAGGAAATTATTGAGTCTGTCCTCTCCTAAAACATCACACTCATCTTTGTAAAAGACATGAATAAACTCCAGACCAGCAGACCAGATAACAGGGAACTCAAACCCATATGACACAAAGGCCAGGACTCTCACAGCTGATCCTGCCCACTGAGCCCGAACCCACTGAACCAGGCCCTGGGGCTTTGCCATCAGGCCTATGTTACAGAGGGCCAAGAGCTCTGACAAATGTCTGTAATAATACATTTTCTACCAACACTATATTCACCAGTGTGGAAGGACCAACATGAACACAAATATTGCATAATACTTGTGTGTGAGACCCAGATTGGTCCAGCTCACCTCCTCAGCTTGTACGTACGCGTACGCATGCGCACACACACACACACACACACACACACACACACACACACACACACACACACACACACACACACACACACACACACACACACACACACACACACACACACACACACACACACACACACACACACACACACACACACACACACACACACACACACACACACACACACACGTTTTTGTTACCCGGTGGGTCCCTTTGACAGGGCCGTTCAGAATGGGACCCATAGACATAATCTTTTTTTACTGGGACTACTTTAAGTAATACAAAACAGTCAATAGAAACCAAACAACTATTTTAAAGGAATTTTATTTTAGATTTTGTTTTCGAATTGCAGTGATTCTATTTTTGACATAGAATTTAATGCCACTCCATGTCCGATGTCTAAGGTCATCTGGTGAGGCATTAATGCAGGCCAGGCAGTGAGACTTCCCAGGGACCTTTCCAGTCTGTATGAAAGGTGTCATGGTCTTCTCCACAGCCTTCACCTCAGATGCAGACCATGGCTTTCTTACACGTTCTAGGGAGAGAAATAAAAATATATTAGCAATATACACTCCCAGGGTTAGGACCAAGCAGCCTGGCTGTAATCCCCCACCTGGTACACTTACCAGAAGGGGCACTGCCACTACCATGGGGTGCATCTGGATGAATGGTTGAAGGTTCTCCGCTTGAAGTTTCTTTTAGCCCGTCCGTTTGTGAGAGGATCTCTACTGCTCTCCCTGTCGCACAGAAAATAAAAATACAAGTGGCCTTTAGGGGAAAAAAATCATACATATTTTAATAATATCAAGAATTACCTTCAGGCTCAATTTGTATCTGGTCGAGGCTCTTTCCTTCGAATTCCGTCACTCTTCCCTGCTCCATGGCCATCAACACTTTGCTGATTTTGGCCAGCTCCAGTGTCCCCTCTGGTAGTCTGTAATATTGCCTGTGGATGCGAATGTCATGGCCGAGGAAGTTGGCAAGTATGTCCATCTCATTCTCTTTCATATTGAGAACTGTAGACATAGTAGCTATGTGCTTTCTAAGTTTGGTTGAGGATAGCATCTCTGGATGCACCGCACCACATTCTTTGGCTACCTGGCGTAGGGAGTCTGATCCCCTGATGTGGGTGTCTGCGCCCGGGCGGGAAAAGAAGTATGGGTTATGGTCAGAGATGGAACAGGCCCTTCTGTTCTCCACCAGCACCTCCATCGAAGCAATCATTTCAGGAGTCAAAAGAACCGGCACTTTCCGACTTCTTTTCCCTTTAATTTCAATGCGTTGAAAATGCTGACACAGCTTTTTCTCAAGTTGGGACAGTCCTAGAGCAATGTCAGAATGGATCCCAGTCTTACTTCTTAAGGTAAAGGCTGTCAGTGGCATCTTTGAAACCTCACCTTCCCTTCTTCGATTGAAAATGATGACCTCACAAAGAGTCAAAACTGCCAGTTTAGACCAATGCTTAGACGTTGGCTCACTTATTAGGGTTTGCACATATTCAGGTCGACATACCTCAATATGTGCATGCATGGCTCTAACGTCCTCAGTCAGAGGGAGCAGGTCCGGAGTGTTCCACTTGGCTTGCCGGAGGGTCTGTAGGGCAGCAGAAGAAACACAGACGTCCCACCTCTTCTCAAAAAGCAGCCGGCTTCGTTGGAGGTTTTTAATAAATAGTTCATCAACACAATGCTCCATTTTTGAGTCACATTCAAGAATATCTGCTAGCTTTCTGAGGCTATGGCCGAGTTTGAGGGCCAAGGATGGAGTCTTGTATTGATTTGTTTCCTCATCATATCCAGCCACAGACCTGACTGCATCAATCACATGGTTAAAGTTGGAAGGAATAAAGAAATCCTTAATTGTTTTCAGTTTCCCTGCGGTTTTTGCTTCGTTAATTAACCTACCGACTTCTCTCATTTTCTGCCTAATGTAATCATGCTTAGTCTTATCATGCCCGTGTTTTAAGTACAGGTGCTCTCCGAGTCTCAGAATCCCCTTTTCTGCTTTGACAACACCCGTGACCTCATCCTGATGCATTGCCGAAATTAAAGACCACAGCTTTTTGCTGATGCCCTCCGGTACAGGCTGGGCTAGGGAGCAGAGGGACTGGACCCTACTTCTACCTGGTTTAGCCTGGGCATCTTTCTGTGAAAGCCGGCACCTGGCCACATGCCTCCACAGCGACTTTCGCTTAAGCAATGCCCCACAGTCTATACAGTGCAAAAACTCACTGGATTTAACTGGGGAATTTGGCTGTTTAGCTGGGACTAAAGTTCCAATGCCGGCCTTTAAAACCTCAAAATTGTGCTCACGGTTTCCACTATTCCTGATCAAATCAAACTGAAGTTTACGTGCTTTAGATTTCACAGGTAGAGCCAATGCTCTGGCTACGTCACTTTCATTTCCATGTTTTCTAGTCAAATGACGGGACATTTTGTGGCAGGACATTGAACAGTAGAGGCAGAAGTGTCTCTTGCTGTAAACTCGCCCCCCATTTTTCTTCTTTTGCAGCTGCATGATAACAATCTTATTTGCCTTTGGTTCGTCACTTTCCGAGTCTTGAAGAAAAGTGTTTTTGATTTTTCTTTTTCCATACTTTTTTACAGGTTTCTTCTTGACAGTTAAATCGTCAGAATCTGAGTCGACTTCATCAATTAGGGACTCTTGACTAAGCTGCACAAACAACAAATAATTTGTAATCATTCTATATAACAATTTGAAGTCATGACTTGTAGTCAGCACTTACCAGTGGTTTGTAAGCGTGCGCTTCAGTGTGCTCCTCCATGATTTCTTGCAGCCTAATGAACCACACACTTGCACCTTTTTCTAGCCTGACACCTGATTTCCTCTGTTGTGCTGCTCCATGATTGGCTCCAGCCTGCTGGACTGAAATTGCCCCAGTGTGCCCCTCCTTGATATCCCGCAACCCACCACCAGGGTTCCGACACATAACACACTTTTTTCAGGAAAGTAAACCTCCAGGGGTCCTTTCCATATTTTTACAGAGACTGCATAAGGACCGTTAGAAAAGCATTACCCATTGATTATTAAGCTTGGACCAGTGGGGTCCGGTGTTCGGGCCCCACCACGTAAAACCAGTCCCCATGACGTGAGTGGAATCTCAGGTTATGGACCCCACCAGGAGTTGAAAACAAGTGCACACACACACACACACACACACACACACACACACACACACACACACACATACACGTTTTTGTTACCTGGTGGGTCCCTTTGACAGGGCCGTTCAGAATGGGACCCATAGACATAATCTTTTTTTACCAAGACTTTAAGTAATACAAAACAGTCAATAGAAACCAAACAACTATTTTAAAGGAATTTTATTTTAGATTTTGTTTTCGAATTGCAGTGATTCTATTTTTGACATAGAATTTAATGCCACTCCATGTCCGATGTCTAAGGTCATCTGGTGAGGCATTAATGCAGGCCAGGCAGTGAGACTTCCCAGGGACCTTTCCAGTCTGTATGAAAGGTGTCATGGTCTTCTCCACAGCCTTCACCTCAGATGCAGACCATGGCTTTCTTACACGTTCTAGGGAGAGAAATAAAAATATATTAGCAATATACACTCCCAGGGTGAGGACCAAGCAGCCTGGCTGTAATCCCCCACCTGGTACACTTACCAGAAGGGGCACTGCCACTACCATGGGGTGCATCTGGATGAATGGTTGAAGGTTCTCCGCTTGAAGTTTCTTTTAGCCCGTCCGTTTGTGAGAGGATCTCTACTGCTCTCCCTGTCGCACAGAAAATAAAAATACAAGTGGCCTTTAGGGGAAAAAAATCATACATATTTTAATAATATCAAGAATTACCTTCAGGCTCAATTTGTATCTGGTCGAGGCTCTTTCCTTCGAATTCCGTCACTCTTCCCTGCTCCATGGCCATCAACACTTTGCTGATTTTGGCCAGCTCCAGTGTCCCCTCTGGTAGTCTGTAATATTGCCTGTGGATGCGAATGTCATGGCCGAGGAAGTTGGCAAGTATGTCCATCTCATTCTCTTTCATATTGAGAACTGTAGACATAGTAGCTATGTGCTTTCTAAGTTTGGTTGAGGATAGCATCTCTGGATGCACCGCACCACATTCTTTGGCTACCTGGCGTAGGGAGTCTGATCCCCTGATGTGGGTGTCTGCGCCCGGGCGGGAAAAGAAGTATGGGTTATGGTCAGAGATGGAACAGGCCCTTCTGTTCTCCACCAGCACCTCCATCGAAGCAATCATTTCAGGAGTCAAAAGAACCGGCACTTTCCGACTTCTTTTCCCTTTAATTTCAATGCGTTGAAAATGCTGACACAGCTTTTTCTCAAGTTGGGACAGTCCCAGAGCAATGTCAGAATGGATCCCAGTCTTACTTCTTAAGGTAAAGGCTGTCAGTGGCATCTTTGAAACCTCACCTTCCCTTCTTCGATTGAAAATGATGACCTCACAAAGAGTCAAAACTGCCAGTTTAGACCAATGCTTAGACGTTGGCTCACTTATTAGGGTTTGCACATATTCAGGTCGACATACCTCAATATGTGCATGCATGGCTCTAACGTCCTCAGTCAGAGGGAGCAGGTCCGGAGTGTTCCACTTGGCTTGCCGGAGGGTCTGTAGGGCAGCAGAAGAAACACAGACGTCCCACCTCTTCTCAAAAAGCAGCCGGCTTCGTTGGAGGTTTTTAATAAATAGTTCATCAACACAATGCTCCATTTTTGAGTCACATTCAAGAATATCTGCTAGCTTTCTGAGGCTATGGCCGAGTTTGAGGGCCAAGGATGGAGTCTTGTATTGATTTGTTTCCTCATCATATCCGCCACAGACCTGACTGCATCAATCACATGGTTAAAGTTGGAAGGAATAAAGAAATCCTTAATTGTTTTCAGTTTCCCTGCGGTTTTTGCTTCGTTAATTAACCTACCGACTTCTCTCATTTTCTGCCTAATGTAATCATGCTTTGTCTTATCATGCCCGTGTTTTAAGTACAGGTGCTCTCCGAGTCTCAGAATCCCCTTTTCTGCTTTGACAACACCCGTGACCTCATCCTGATGCATTGCCGAAATTAAAGACCACAGCTTTTTGCTGATGCCCTCCGGTACAGGCTGGGCTAGGGAGCAGAGGGACTGGACCCTACTTCTACCTGGTTTAGCCTGGGCATCTTTCTGTGAAAGCCGGCACCTGGCCACATGCCTCCACAGCGACTTTCGCTTAAGCAATGCCCCACAGTCTATACAGTGCAAAAACTCACTGGATTTAACTGGGGAATTTGGCTGTTTAGCTGGGACTAAAGTTCCAATGCCGGCCTTTAAAACCTCAAAATTGTGCTCACGGTTTCCACTATTCCTGATCAAATCAAACTGAAGTTTACGTGCTTTAGATTTCACAGGTAGAGCCAATGCTCTGGCTACGTCACTTTCATTTCCATGTTTTCTAGTCAAATGACGGGACATTTTGTGGCAGGACATTGAACAGTAGAGGCAGAAGTGTCTCTTGCTGTATACTCGCCCCCCATTTTTCTTCTTTTGCAGCTGCATGATAACAATCTTATTTGCCTTTGGTTCGTCACTTTCCGAGTCTTGAAGAAAAGTGTTTTTGATTTTTCTTTTTCCATACTTTTTTACAGGTTTCTTCTTGACAGTTAAATCGTCAGAAATCTGAGTCGACTTCATCAATTAGGGACTCTTGACTAAGCTGCACAAACAACAAATAATTTGTAATCATTCTATATAACAATTTGAAGTCATGACTTGTAGTCAGCACTTACCAGTGGTTTGTAAGCGTGCGCTTCAGTGTGCTCCTCCATGATTTCTTGCAGCCTAATGAACCACACACTTGCACCTTTTTCTAGCCTGACACCTGATTTCCTCTGTTGTGCTGCTCCATGATTGGCTCCAGCCTGCTGGACTGAAATTGCCCCAGTGTGCCCCTCCTTGATATCCCGCAACCCACCACCAGGGTTCCGACACATAACACACTTTTTTCAGGAAAGTAAACCTCCAGGGGTCCTTTCCATATTTTTACAGAGACTGCATAAGGACCGTTAGAAAAGCATTACCCATTGATTATTAAGCTTGGACCAGTGGGGTCCGGTGTTCGGGCCCCACCACGTAAAACCAGTCCCCATGACGTGAGTGGAATCTCAGGTTATGGAACCCACCAGGAGTTGAAAACAAGTGCACACACACACACACACACACACACACACACACACACACACACACACACACACACACACACACACACACACACACACACACACACACACACACACACACACACACACACACACAACCTTTTCTCCAGTGGAAGTGTGAGACCTGGAGCTCGCCTCCTCAGCCTGCGGCCTTCTGACCGACTGTTGTCCCAGTGAGTTTGTTGACGTACAGTTAAGTGGGTCAGGCTTTCGTAGCGCAGCTCTCTGTAGAGTTTTGCACCGGGGTTGTCATGGAAACATAACTGGTTGATTAAACATGTACCTTGGAGTAGATGGACGAACACCGCATGGCTCCGGGGTGAAAAGCACTGCACAGCAGAGACATACAGTTTTCTTTGTAATATCGGAATCTATGAATGGTTCTGCAGTTCTGTAATCTTGATTTGAATTACAAATAAAAATTATTTTAGGGTCAATTATAATAATATTAGTAACACCTTAGCACATAATGGAACTGCAATATAAGACTGTTCTGCCAATGAAATTACTAGTACTATACGGTGTCTTGAAATGATTCCACTATCACCTTCTATTTCACAATCAAGTTCACAAACAAACTATCTTGCTAAAAGGTTAAGTTATTTGTTTCCTCCATACCAGACAATTAGTATTAAGTGTCAATGGTTTGATGTATGCCAGTTGTGTCTGTAGGTTTATAGAGAAGTACTCCCAGGTCTCCTGACTTGACAAGGACTGAAGGATCATGGGGACTAGTTCAAAACACATCTATTTCACTAATATCTTAGCTCTCGTTAGTTTACAGAGAGAGAGAACTCTGAAAAATGAGGAATGTGTTAGAAAGTGAGAAATAACTGAACTGCAGTGATTGGTTGAAATAGGGATAGGACGAGACACAGACACCAACATTTTGAGGGGGACATAGTAAAATTGTGTGTGTTAAATTTTCAGAGGATTAATATTGTCAACTTTGGTCACATAATAGGCCTTCATGATTTATGAGAACTTTTTGAGGCTGTGGCTTCTTAAATGTAGAATTCAAAAAGGAGAAATTTAATTTCACATGAGATCATTTCATACATGTGCATAATCTTGCAATTTCATCTTATTTGTGAAATTATGTGGGATGACATCTTGTCCCAACCCTAGTTTTGACAATATTAGGACTGTAGGAAATTCTGCAGCAACCTTTTAAACCAATGTTTGTGGATTATGTGAATATCTGGCCGAGATCAGGCACGTCCCAACTGAGGCCTGTAGTCCGATTGGGCCCTGTGCCTCGCTAATCTGTTTACAGTGTCGAGTAACATTGAGATCATAAACAGAAGTTCACCATGTAATCAGCCAATTTCAGTTCTGCCCATATAGTCATGCTATACCTTGTTATATCTCTGGAATCTAAGTGATTGACCTCATTTGTACATACAGACATTTGCTTTTTCATTTTTCATTTCACACAAAATGACTTGGTTTAAAGCATAGAGTAGAAAGAGAGAACCCAGTCAAAACTATTTTACAATCAACATTGTCAGTCAGTGCATGTACTGTAGTATGGCTGATGTTACTGTGTTATCGCGAGATCAGTTAACGAGACTTCATACCAGTGGGGGAGGGTCCTAGCTCAAAAGTGGCCAAAATGACGTGCCCTGACATGCTTGCAATACCACCCCGGGCCGATGGGGGTGGACCCAGAAGTAGAATTAGCCAATGCTAACATGTAGCATTGGCAGACCTCTCAAAAACGTCTTTACAGGATGGACCAAAAGTTGGCTCTTGGCCCAAAGCTCCGTTCCACATGTGTGTCAATGCTGAGGGGGGTGAATTTTTTTGGTCCACTCTAGTTTACTTGCTGTGAATTTATTAAGTCTCTCGTTCAAATGAATGGAGTTGCACCAGCTGACGCATGCGCAGATGAGTTTTTTCACAATTTTCTTGTGGGCGGGACCACTCGCGGCCATTTTGGATTCCTCCAGTAGAGCACATTTTTTGGCCCATTAGTTAGAACGGCAGAGATAGGCGTGACGCTGTCCATTAATATATACAGTCTATGCTTCAGACTGAGAGAGAACAAGCATGATGAACATGAACGAACGTCCATCCATCCATCCATTTTCTTCCGCTTTATCCGTTGCCGGGTCGCGGGAGCAGCAGTCTAAGCAGAGACGCCCAGACTTCCCTATCCACACACACTTCCTCCAGCTCGTCCGGGGGGACCCCAAGGTATTCCCAGGCCAGCTGAGAGACATAGTCTCTCCAGCGTGTCTTGGGTCTTCCCCGGGGCCTCCTCCCGGTGGGACGTGCCCGGAACACCTCCCCAGGAAGGCGAACTCAATTTATTAACACACGTTCGTTCATGTTCGTTCAATAAATTGAGTTAAAGTTGAACTAAAGATTTGTTCATTTTCACAACAACACCACAGTGGACAAGAGGCCGGATAGAGAAGAAGAAAGTCTGACCTGGTTTTACTGCCGGTGGTAAAACATAAAGTGAAGGACTGAAGATTGTTACTTGAAAAGGAAAATTAATCTCACCAAATTAGTTCAGAAACATCAAGCAATTACTTGTGCATTATATGTCAGTATACTTTGAGTAAAGATGAACAATTATGATCTCTACATTCCCTGTAGAGGTGAACAAGTGGACCACCTGCTAACGGTGCTAATGCTGCTCTGGACTGTTCATACGGGGCACGCGAAGAGCTCATGAAAGATACATGTGTTGGCTTGTACTTGGGCTGAATTATAAATGCTCCAGTCACTCCCAGTCTGTTACCAAACCATTACTTCGCATACTGTACACCCACAAAAGGCTCATGGCACTCTCAGAATACAGGAGGCTCAGACCACTCTTGTCTCAGTATACATGCAGGCTCATACCACTCAGTATACAAACTCCAAGTTACAATGACTCAACATAGAGAAGGGCTCAATCATTCGAGTCTGAACATTTCCTTATCGTCTTAGAGAGTTGCCTGGAGAGTTGCTACTGGCAACATGCAGGTGGTTCTGAAGTCTGATGAGTGCGTACATCTAACAAGTGATTTACTTCTGTACTTCAATAGCCTGGACTCTGTTTTGTTTTATGTAGTATGTTTATGATTAATGTTAAAGAGGAAATGTTGGTGTTTTACTTATTGAAACCTTATAGACAGAGAAACCAGAAGTGCAATGGAAATGTGGCAGGAAAGGAAATTCTGTTGGCACTCAGACATAACCCAACTCTTGCTCATTTCAAAAAAACGAATTCCTGTTTTTGCTCATTTTATGAAAATCTGGTACAGTCCCCATGAACAAAGGCCTGGTGCTTTGAGCTTTGCCAGTGTGTAGAGCCAGCAGTTGAATGTATGACATCACTGTGAGTGTGGAGGTGGGGGTTCTGTGCAGGAGGGGTGGAGAAGGCGTGGAGGTGAGGGTTCTGTGGAGGAGGGGTAGAGGTGGGGGGGTTTGATATTCAGAGGAGCTCCACAGGCCTCTGATACTGCTCAACACACTGCTGTACACAGTTCAGATAAGAGCAGAGACGATGCTGTGAACATCCATCTCCCCCTTGTTATTACCACTGGACTGTGAGCTTCTACAATCAAGGTCTGACATACAGTTTGAGTCAAGATTTTGCAGATACAGTGGATAGGAAAAGAATTCAAGCCCCATGAACCTAGCAACATGCTGTCATGTCACAACCACAACCTTTAATATTGCCCATGTTTTCACTGCAAAAGAACACCACAAAGTATAATGAGTAGCAGTAGAAGTAGTAGTAGCATAAAAATAAATACTTATTACCCGATTTTTTATTTATTTTTCAAGAAAGTAAATACGAGAACCTGTGCATGGTTTGAAAAGGGATTGGTTGAAGCCAATTGGACCCAATCCCCTCCCATGTCATTCAGACACATACTAAAATACAATAAAACAAGACTCAACACCCTAGACGGCGGCACGGTGGCTGAGTGGATAGCACTCTCACCTCTCAGCAAGAAAGTCCTGGGTTCGAATCCCGGTTGGACCAGGGCCTTTCTGAGTGCAGTTTGCATGTTCTCCCCGTGTCTGAGTAGATTTCGTCTGGGTGCTCCGGTTTCCCCTACCACTAAAAAGATGTACAATAGGTCTGGCATGTGCCTCCTGTACTGGCACCCCCACTTCCAAAAATAACAATTGTAAACCACTTTGAGACTCAAAGTGTGCAGTGAAAAGGCAGTATATAAATAAAGATTACTACTACTACTACTACAGTACCCTCCAATAAAACACACGACGGCAACATGACACACACACAAACAAAAACGCACCAACGCTCTTATTCACACAGACAAAACAAGACATTATTCATATTTTGGGGTTAGAAAAAGTAATCAACATTTTTCTGAATGCATCCAGTTGCCTTTCAAAGCTTCCTGATGATTGGTCCACCAAGTCCACCTGATTGTAAAGAATTACTTTGATTAATGGTTCATTCTTGATATTGTATGTGACTAGAGCATCATTCAATTGTACATTTTCACATTAAGACACTAGCTATCAGGATTCCAAGTGACTATTCTGAATTTATATTAGGACGACATGTGTTAAGATACTCTGGCTCATGGACTATATGGCAACATCTATGTGAAAGCAAGTTGTTATATGGACTTGAATTTAATTGTCTGAAGTAAGCCAACACTGGTTTAACAAGTTTGATATTAAAAATGTATTAAACATGTAGTCAAAAGGTTCCTGGTAGTAGTGTGAACATTGTGACTTGTGTTACAGGCTGCCTGGACTGCTGCGTGAAGTGCTTGGGTGGGATCCCATATCCGTCTCTGATTGCCACCATCCTGCTGTACGCCGGGGTAGCTCTGTTCTGTGGCTGTGGTCATGAGGCACTGACCGGTACAGTCACCATCCTGCAAAACTACTTTGAGGTGGTCAGGAGCCCCGTGGAAGCACTCGACGTCTTCACCATGTACGTCCAACACACACCACAGTACAGTCCTCCTTCACTTACAGGCACAAAAGGCAATACGCTGCATTGGTCTTCTAGAATTGCATTTGTATTGTATTGTATATAAGAAAAGGTCCAAATGTTTTCCAAGATCATTATCTGATTGTTGTTTTAGATTCAAGTGGATTGTCTCAGGCTTGGCTAAGACAACACTAAATATCACAAGTGAAAATGTATTTTGGGAACATTCCATTCATTATCTTGTAGGGTAGGTGTGGTTTATGTCTATTCATAGCCGTACGTTGGGCTCCATGAATGTCAATCATGTGTTTGCACATGTGTGACATGTTTTTCTACACAATAACATTTATTGTGCCACAGAAATTTGACGAGAAAGAAAGAAACAGCCAAATGATGTTCACACAATTGTGGCAAACAATCCCAGTAGTTTTTTTTCCAGCTGCCCTCCATCTCAATCTTAATATGATGTCATATGAATACAAACTATTGCGTATTAGATGTTGTCACATTTTTGTTTTTGTTTTTTTGTTTTTTTTTTAACAAATTTTCACTTCCTGGTTGTAAAATTATGACCTCACATACAAACGAATCCCAGTTGTGCAAAGATGGTTGTTGAATACACTAGTGTTACTAGTGTTTTCAAATTAATTTTACATTTAAATTGCAATGTTATTAGGGTGAAATCTTTCCTAAAATTGCCAAAAGGATGGGACCACTATGCTTCATGTGTCAGTGTGAAAAGTCATTGTTGAAAACTATCACAAATGTAATGTAACGTAATGTAATGACAATTAGCACAAAGAAATTGGCATTGAGTAGCAGGAATACTGAGTGTCCCCTGTGCTGCTCTGCTATAAGAAAGCCAGACTCAGCCAAAATACACAGGATGACCTCCCATCCATCACACTGGATTAGGCTCACAAACTTCTTAGCTCATGGAAAGTTACCAAACTTTTGATTATCTAAATTGTTTAATAACACTAGCACTATTATTATCAATCTATATGATATCATGTTGTTTGTTCTCCCACAGGATCGACATCATCAAGTATGTGATCTATGGAATTGCTTCTGCATTCTTTGTCTACGGCATCCTGCTGATGGTAGAGGGATTCTTCACCAGCGGAGCCATCAAGGACCTGTACGGAGACTTCAAGATCACCACATGTGGGCGCTGTGTCAGTGCATGGGTGAGGAACTCGACCAAATACATTTTGGTCCAAAAAGACAAACTGATTCAATAAAGTAATGTTGAAAGTAGTTAATTGAAAGTATTGTCTACAAATGTTTTTTTTTAACCATGTTTCTTTGATTAGAGCCACGTTAGACAAGTAAACAATCTGTCTTTGCCCTCTGTCCTGCTCCAGTTCATCATGCTGACTTACATCTTCATGCTGGCCTGGCTCGGGGTCACTGCCTTCACCTCCATCCCAGTCTTCATCTACTTCAACATCTGGAACATCTGCCAAAATGCCACCACGCTGGAGGGGGCCAGCCTGTGCCTCGACCCACGCCAATATGGTCAGTCAACCCATGTTGAGTTTGTGAGATTCACTCAAGTTTAACTTGTATTCTCTTATTTGACACAAATATGTTTGGGGTGTGTTGTTCTAAGCAGAATAAACTCAAAAAACAACATTGATAGTTTGTATACTGCGCAAAAAGTGAAGGATGGGTAAAATTGACGGGACAGACAACATATACTATAATTTTCCAATTGGAATATCAACAATCTCTGTTTGAGAATTTGATGTCTCTAAATAAACTGTCCCATTGGCAAATCCAAGACCAATTATATTTTGTAATGATTGTGGTGTTAACAAAATCCAACACACTTATTGGCAAAAAAATTGTGATTTACAAAAGTATCACTATAATCATAAAAAAATGAAAATAAATCATGCTACGATTTCTGAATCTCTGACAAAAAGGTCAGACTGACTTCCAAGGGCCACTGCAACACAAAGTCTATCCTGCATAAATAGATTGCTCAGTCTTGCTAGAGTTCTTACTGATGCAGTTGTAGATCTTGATAGTATTGGACTGATTTGCACTCATGAAGCCAACCGCTCTGCCCTTCCAGGTATCATTCCTATCGCTGAAGCCAAAACTGTGTGTGCCGGCTCTGAGAAGTTCTACCGGATGTGTGATTCTAACGAGGTAACAGCCTGCTGCAAAGGTCTCCAGTCTCCAGTTTTGGATATAGAGGCTTTAAAAGAATGATGTAAATTCTTCAGATTAGACATTGTTATGACCGTTCCACCAGAGGTTTATGAGTCATTCATAATCCAAGCGTTCGACTGACATTGACTTTGATCTTTTGGCCCTCTGTGCCATTTTATGTGGCAACACAAAGTTGCCATTGAGGCAATTTGACAGTGTCATCCAACTTCAGCTCCAACAATAAAGTGTTGTCAAAAAAGATTTGACTGACGTGTTCAGAATTTGATACAGAAATAAGGCCAAGACTGCAAGAGTTAAAACTAGAACATTTATTCCTCTTTACAATTAAATATTGATACAAAACTCTTTGAGCTCTTAATTTCCCTAAATCTAACCCTATGCTGGCCATTCTAAACTGTCCCTCAAGGCCTGAAAATGTGCAGAGAATCATGCAGGCGCTCTGCCATGTTCTCTGTCTAACTGTCCCTGCTCAGACTGCTCAGAAAAGTCCTACCCCCAGTTTTATCAACATGTCCGATGACGTCACATGGTCTGAGACTGGTCTGGTCTCTGGTCTGGTCTCTAGTCTGGTCTCTAGTCTGGTCTCTGCTTAAGCAAACAATGCCCCCACCCGTGCGGGCCTGTGTGGGACTTAGACAAACGCAGCTGCTGCGGGTGGTTCCATAGGTCAAAATGGCCACACATGTGTTTATTCTTGGAGTCAATAATTGTCTGGTTTTGTAAGCTGGTCATTTTTATGACTGATTGTAGTTTCTCCATTTGACCCTCTTTATTCCTGTTTGCAATCCTTGTGTCCTTGGGGCTTTTCCCAGTGCACATTCTTCAGAGGGCCTGTTTTCAAAATCATTAGTAGACAACATTTTAATTCTACAACAATATCCCTCTTTTGACCTATCTTAAATAGGTCACATCCACATCGTCGTTTATCATCAATACTTGTGCTTAGTTCAGGCTCGATATCTAAGAGTTAATACAGAAAGAATACAACACACAACAAACCACATTTTAACCATTCCTTCAATACTATTTTGATGACTACTGCTGTGTCATTCTGATTCTTCATCAACCTCGTCTGTAATGTATGCACTGAATCTATTCACTATAGTTTAAACTACTCTAATCTATTTACAAATATGTTTGCATATTTGCTTTTATTGAGCCATATTCTTAAACACATGTTTTTTATCTAATAAATCCCTCTATACTATGGTTTTGCTCATTTTTCCAAATACATTTTGTTGAATCAGGAAGTGCTGTCACTTCCTCCTCTCAGACAGTTTGGGATGAATGTACATCATTAATCAAATTGGTATTATCCTTAGAAGAGCTAATCTCTTTTAGCAGGTTTTTGGGGTCAGTGACTCTACCATGGTATTCGATTTTCTAATCCGTGCTGACAAATCGACAGCTTTTAAAATTCTCAAAAATATCTAAATATCTACTTTTGTGTTATACCCAAATTCACCAAAATGCTTTTAAATGTTTTTGAATCTCTGTTGGTTCTTGTTCTGCAAATCACTATTTTATGTACTGTATTTCAGACAATTCCAAAAACAACACAGTAGTTCCCTAATATTAAAGACATGAATCTAATCAAGTTGCCTGAAAGGGAGCGGGAGGAAGAGAACTATTTTAAAAATGTCCTCTACAATTATATAGTTATGAAATTACTTATTTAATAAACAAAGGCACGTTCATTGCTTCTGTCCGCTGCTTATAACTGTTTAAAGAGTTGTCCCAAACTTAATATGTCTGAATACATCAGCTGTTTGTAATAAACAATAACATTTAACCTGTTCTCCAATGGAGCAGCTCAGAGGCTGCGTCAAAAGCAATGTTATATTTGGGCTATTTTTTAGATTTAAAATTTTGTTAAAGCCTGTTGTTCTATGTCTGCATATTAATACTACTCTCTATAAACACATCTGCACTAGATCCTACAGATGTGGAAAACAGAAGCATCTAAAATCTGACTCTATTTGATTCCCTTTTACTTTAGTTATTAGAACAATTTGACCTTATTGATACTTATTTTTTTCAATAAAACTGTTTTGATTATTCACTAGTCTAACTATTATTACTATTGTTTATTCTGACACCTCTTCTTAGTGACACTTTAACCTATAGCTCCTTGAATCCAATGACATTATAGCTCCAGACTATTTCATTCTATTCTATTATTATCATTATATGATCTATTATCTTAAAGAGTAGATCTGTTTGATGTTATAAGCGCTATTATTTCTCCTTTTGAATTTGCACCACACTAAATTTAGAATGACCCCCTATGGGACAAATAAAGAATTTTATTTTATTTTGGCAACTCCGAAAATTATTTAATAATTTTCCCATTTTGCTTTTGGTTAAGGACCATGACCACCTATGACAATAACATTACAATACTCCCTCTCTTGGTCATGGGCCAAGTGTAAAACATGCGTCTGTGTGTGTGTGTAGATTTCTGTTCCAATCATAATGCATCATCTCAAGTTGTTTCCTCCCGGATCGTCCTCAATTCATATTGTGGGCTTTGGTGCCAACGTAGAGGCTCATTTCCTTTATGATCCGTACTACTGTGTTATCCCTGAAGCAGGTGCCGCTTATCATTTATCTGAAAAAAACATTAGAACACAAGAAATGCCCACTTCCCTGGCATGGTGCAGCCTGTCAATCTTTTTCCAATTGGGCAAAACATAACTGCATTGACAGACGGTCGTGTGACATCAGGGCAGAGGCTGTAGCCAAATACAGACTTAACAAAATGTATGTTTCTAATTTTATACTCCCCTAAATGTGAGTTACAAACCAAAGTTGTCCTCCGCCCAATGACCGCTCACTGCGGTTGGACCGAATCACTGTCAGGACAAACAGCAGAGGGAGGGACTCCCAGTACCTTCAGCAAGGTATTCATCTCAGAGTACTTTCCGCAGAGTACTTTCTCAGAGTACTCATCCCAGAGTACCCTCACTTTTACACCTGTTCAATAAAGCTTGTTATCTTTTAATCTCTAGTACTTACACCGTATGCTGTTGACAAAAAATAATTATTCCATGATCACATTAAAACATTACAGAAAACATTTGTTATTCCATTCTCCGTTCAGCACTCCTCGTTCACTCCTCATTTCACAACACACTCACAACACACTCACAACACACTCACACAGGCCGACTCCCCACGTTAGTATATTGGTCCAGAGTTTTGTTAAGGTCAACGTAGTGTACTTGACATGACGCACAAACATATAACATACACAAACATATAACACACACAAACATATAACACACACAAAACATATAGACAACACAGGAGGCCTGTAATTTTAACTTTGTTATATTTTTCCATGTCAAATTACAATTGTCTCATGAGTTATTTTATTGTTGCAACTTTCAGAGCCTGCAGAACATGCAGAGCTTTTTAAGAGATTTTTTCCTAAAAGGATCCATTTCAAACTAGTGTTTAAACCACGTGGTCTTTGCTCGGGCTTATCACAGATTGTGTCCCCTATATTTTTAATGAGCTCTTGTTACTTTAAAAAAAAAAAACTCGTGCACGCGCCAAAAATGTTTTTCCCTTTTTTTTCCAGTAAAGCCAGGTCGGATTCATTAAAAATGTAAATTAGTCTCAAACTTTAATACTTCACCTTTGTTTCACGTTCATGTGGAGAAAAGACCATTGTTCTACGTGTGTTGACGTACTTGCACCAATCATATCTCAGATAAACTGCCAACAGTTGTTTCAAAGACATAATTGTCCTAATTGTTTCTAATTTAGCTATTTGGAAGAGAAACATGTCATAAAAGATTTCATAAAATGTCCCTACATCCTTGTTTTCAACCAATGGACTGTGGTGCGTTAATGTGCCATCAAAAATGGTCTAATATCACCTTTAGCCAAGATTTAGAAATACTTTAAATAATTTTTCAAACTTTAATTGTCTGAACAAACCATTTTGTACTAAATGCAGCGTCCATTAAAAGCTGCAGTTCTCTTTCCAGCACCAGTATCAACTGTGCATGTGATTGTTTTAAATGATTAACGAGCCACGGTTCAGAGGTTGAAAAATTGCCTTAAATATCCATATTACCAAGATCATGCAGTCAAAATCAATAATTCTAAACTTCTCCGCGACTATAACTTTAAATAACAATAATAGTTTTAATAATAAAACTCATCTAAATCATGCACAGCTATACTACAATTCTAATCTTCTTGTGTCTCATTCTAAAGTAAGAGTAATTTTGACGATCGGCTTGTAATCATTCATGCAGTTAAATGTAGTGTTATGAACGAATGACCTAAATGTGTAAATATGTCTCTGTGCGTTGTTGCCTGTCTGTATACAATACCTCCTGTCTGTTTCATTTGCCCAGCCACGTCTTCCTCTTATGGCGTCTTTCAATTGTCTTTGTCTCAAAGTGTCCAATGTCTTTGTCTCAAAGTGTCCAATGTCTTTGCCTCAATGCCTTTTTTCTTCTTCTTTCAACAATCACTTTCTTTCTTCTTCCGATAACTTTTTCTCATAATGTCTTTCTTCTCCTTTCAATAACTTTCTCTTCTCCTTTCAATCTTTTCTTTCTCAGATCCGACGCACACAAATGTGTCATGTCCTTCTTCTTCTTGTTTTTTCCGGCGGTTGGCGGCCTATTTTTCCGCATTACCGCCACCTTCTGTTCCGTAGATGGGTCAACACTCAGTTTGTGAAAAAGTCTGCGGTCTTTTCTTTGCCATGCTGTTAGCAATGGGGGCTGGAGAAGTCTTCTTCGAGAGTTCCTGTTAGCTGCTGCAGCCGATGCTGCTGTCTTTGCTGCCCCCTGTGGGTCTGGGGGAGACGCTGATGGTCCGTGCTGATGGCGCTCGATTGAGGTCTTGTGGCGGGGACGGTTTTGGCCAAATGAAACAGACAGAAGTTTTCTCAGAAAAAAACAGACAAACAAGAAGCACAAACAAGTGTGTTAATTACCATACAAAACCAATGATTAATTACAAATCTAAATAAACCTATGAAATAATTAATATTAACATTTTAAACATTAAATTCTGAAAACCAAATCTGCATTCAACTGCTATCCTAAGCTCTATTTTTCCAAAAGTATACTGTTCTTTAAGATCATTCTAACTTTTATATCACCTAAATGTAGGGAAAAAAACTTGTCCAGACGCCTTGGAGATAAAAATAAAATAATGCCTCTTTATAATCTAACTAAAGTTAGATTATAAAGTCTAATCTAAAGTTCTGTGATCATATGACTCCATGTTAGTAACATTATCGTGTGTATAAATGTAATTTTCTACAAAAAAATATATTTGGTAATAGCTCTGTCTTCACCAGAGAGAGAGAGAGAGAGAGAGAAAGAGGGAGGGGAGGGGCTGAGTGCTGTATGCTTCAAGCATTTCCCTCGTTTTTATTGTGACAAGGTTTTAATCAGTGGTAAAAGTTTTTCTCACGTCAAACGACACTTTACATTTTATCCTTAAATACGTCAGTAATGGAAAACATTACAATTTGCTTACATGACTAATGCATCACTAGGTACAGCCGGATCTTTTTCGTAATACCTCTGTAACTATTGAAACATTACATCAGAATAAGAGAAAAACTTCCATAACCGATCATTCTGGTCATTTCTTCACATGGAAACTCGTATTTACAGCCAAGTGGCTCTCTTTTTTTCTCATTAATCAGATCATTATTATCAGAATCCACATTTTAAATACTTGGCTTTTTTTCTGTTTAAATGTACCCTTTTTCCCGCCCCCCGGGGGATATAGAGGTTTTATTATCCTATAACTTCTGACCCTAAAGCTGTCCCTATTTCTCTAATTCTATTCCTATCTTTTCACTAATACACTTGTGCCTCTCTGCACTTTAAAACGGTGTGCCTCTTCTGCACTTCTAAACTCTGTGGACCTCTCATCTATGTTCTGTTTATTTTAGGAGGGACCAATTCTTCCCCCAAGGCTAAAAACGTCTAAACCTGACTATTGTTCTATCGCGTCCGATAGAACACCCATCACGGCGGTCTTGTCCACGCTGCAATCTGTCGAGCCAAAATCTCTCTCTCTTCTATTTAAAACAATGTGCAGATTTTCAAAACTATGATCCGCTTACCTCTTTAGAAGCAACATTTGTGAAGAGCAGAGAGATTTTCCAGACCCACATATCCAGTCCCTATAGCTGAGCTCATCTTGCGTCTTCTTTCTGTATCAAATCACGTCGGGGTCACCATCTGTTGTCAAAAAAGATCTGACTGACGTGTTCAGAATTTGATACAGAAATAAGGCCAAGACTGCAAGAGTTAAAAATAGAACATTTATTCCTCTTTACAATTAAATATTGATACAAAACTCTTTGAGCTCTTAATTTCCCTAAATCTAACCCTATGCTGAGCCATTCTAAACTGTCCCTCAAGGCCTGAAAATGTGCAGAGAATCATGCAGGCGCTCTGCCATGTTCTCTGTCTAACTGTCCCTGCTCAGACTGCTCAGAAAAGTCCTACCCCCAGTTTTATCAACATGTCCGATGACGTTACATGGTCTGAGACTGGTCTGGTCTCTGGTCTGGTCTCTAGTCTGGTCTCTAGTCTGGTCTCTGCTTAAGCAAACAATGCCCCCACCCGTGCGGGCCTGTGTGGGACTTAGACAAACGCAGCTGCTGCGGGGGGGGGGGCTGCGGGTGGTTCCATAGGTCAAAATTGCCACACATGTGTTTATTCTTGGAGTCAATAATTGTCTGGTTTTGTAAGCTGGTCATTTTTATGACTGATTGTAGTTTCTCCATTTGACCCTCTTTATTCCTGTTTGCAATCCTTGTGTCCTTGGGGCTTTTCCCAGTGCACATTCTTCAGAGGGCCTGTTTTCAAAATCATTAGTAGACAACATTTTAATTCTACAACAATAGTCATGCTATAACTTGTTCTCAAAATCTCAAAACCCTCTGGAATCCAGTAGTTGACTCTGTTGTTGATTTGTTTTATGGTTGTGTCACAACATTCAACATTAAATGCAGCTGTGGTGTGAATCAATAAGGATGTATCATAGCCCATTTTAAATTCGAGAATTCAGTCAATCCAGCTCCAATCCAGTTTTTAAATCCAGGTTGTCGGCCTCAGGTCAAGTCTGATGAACTAAAGTGGCCCTTTTAATAAAAGGTTTGGACACCCCTGGATTAACCAATGGTTATGATAAGCAAAACACTCCACTCCAAGCACCAGTGGTAGTAGTGGGAAAATACATTCTGCTTTTTTACATAATTTTTTCTTTTGTAATGGGTTATGTGACTGAAGACAATCGCTTTAGTTTTAAAGGCAGCTCGGTCCATGGTTACATTCTTCTTTGTGTACCAAGTTTGAAAATAGAGCGTTTTATTAAAGCAGGCATGTCCAAAGTCGGAATCAAAAGCATATAGAGTCTTCTGGGTCATGTTGTTTCTGTGAGCACTGGTTCTCCTCAGGGATGTATTTTGAGTCCTTTGCTTTTTACTTTGTACACTCACGATTGTGTGTCCTCCTCTGACTCAAACTTGATCATTAAATATGCTGATGACACCACCATCATCGGTCTCATCAGTGACAATGATGAATCCTCTTATAGAGCAGGGATACAAAATGTGGTTCAATGGAGTAAAACTAACAACCTCCAGTTGAACGCATCGAAAACATGTGAACTGGTCTACGACTTCAGTCGCAATAGTTCTCATTTGCCTGTCGTAATCGACAACTCCCAGGTGCAGATCGTAGAGGAGTGCAAGTTTCTGGGTTTAACTCTGTCTAACGACCTGAAATGGGTTAAAAACACTGACCGAGTCGTTAAGAAAGCTCGTCAGCGTCTCTACTTTCTGTGTAAACTTAGAGAATTTACCACTAACTCTAAGATTCTGCTTAACTTTTATCGCTGCACCATTGAGAGTTTACTTGTTGGTTCTGTGTCTGTGTGGTTTGGAAACATCACAGATAAAGAAAAGAGATCTTTAAACAAGGTGCTCCGCTCTGCAAAGAGGACCGTGGGCTGTGAGCTTCCTGTTCTGGAGGTTCTTTATAAATCCAGACTTTTAAACAAAGCTCTCAGGATTGTTAATGACTCTTCTGGCCACCCTGGGAAAGCCATGTTCCAGCTTCTTCCCTCTGGCAGAAGATATCGCTCTCTGAGATGCAGGACATCTCGTTACGCTAACAGTTTTTATCTACAAGCTGTTATCAGTGTGAACAGAGCACTTTAATGATTTGCACTTGTTTTGAACTGTTTTAGTCGATCGATTTCACAGTGACTTTTGTTTACTGTTTTATTTGTTTTATTTTTGTCTTTTAATGTTGTTTTATGTCTGTATTTGTCTGTGCACACTGGAGACTTTTCGCTAATGTATTCCAATGTGGTTTTTTTACTGCAAATGGCAAATAAACTGAATCTGAATCTGATATATGGCCCTCTTCCACTAATCCAAAGGACCATTGAGATTATAAATACAAATTAATTGCGTCATCCAGCCATCTTCAGCTCCATCAGAACATGCTGTACCTCATGGTGAGGCTTAGAACGAGTGCTGCTCAAACAAATTGCCCCTGGTGGGATAAATAGTCTGAATCTGAAGAACTGGGTTTGACCATACCAACATTGTTATTGACTAAACTCCTTCTAAACTCTAAAATACAAATGAGGGGATGGAGCTACACAACAACTCCAAAAGAGAATAGAGAGGCTTTATCAAATGGGAAGATGAATTCGACAGCTGCATATGTTTATGATTAACACTATGTGTATGTAGTTGTATTTCTTGATATCTAAACATAGATGCTGTGTTTTCAGCTGGACATGACATTCCACCTGTGCGTGTGTGCACTCGCCGGGGCTGGAGCTGCCGTCATCGCTATGGTAACGCTCACTTCACTGTACTGTTTTTTTTTGTGGGAGGAGGGAGGTGGCTGTCTCTGTGTGGGTCACCATGGAAACAGGCTGCAGACTGGGAGAGACATTTATTTGAAGCAGACGATGCAGTGAAGAGAAATGTTTGTGTTCTGATGAGAAAACATTGGAACGCTGTGATTATGTCAGAAACGGGAGATGAAGACAGTCTAACGGTCAGATGCTTCTCCCTGCTGGACAGTTACAAACAGAGCAAATAGGTAAAATATGATGTGTTGGTTGCTGAGTCAGGTCCATGCAAGCCTCGGTGATCCAAGATGGCGCCCTATTCAAATGAATGACTTGTGCTCAGTAGGGACTTCACAGGGACCGAAAGATTAGCGGAACTCACCTATATTTGGATATATCTGCGCAGTGAACGAGCTCCCATGATGCGTTGCGCTAAATACGTGTGTGTGGCTCTCACGCACGAGCATAGAGGGTCTCGGCCACGCTTTCACCAATCAGCGCTGCTGATCAGAGCAGCGGTAGAGCGGAACCAGAGCGGGAAGGAAAACCGCGTTTGTGGCAGTAAATTGTGGATTTAAAGAAAACCAAAGGATTTAAGAAGAAAGAAGTTCAGGATGACAAGGGACACTAAAATCCTCACAAAATACGGTCTTTATGAAAGCAGTAGGTTTTCTGTCAGCTGAGGTCCAGCTAACCTGGCAAGAGCCAGATTGATGATTGTGTAGAACTCTAACGCGTTCTCCACAATATCAATCTGGGATTTCTCCCGGAGAATCCTTTCGGGGAAAGGAGGGATAAGCAGCAGAATACTTCAAGCTGATTGGGCGAAATGACGCTGTGTGCCCGCCTACCAAGGTTGCCGTCCAGAAATGCACAAAGCGCCTCTCGCTGTTCATCTTTCAAAAAAGAAATTGGAGATTCTGCTAAAACTGACTTGATAGCCTCAGCTACGCGTCCGTCCTCCTGCGTAGCCATGTTTGTTTTGCTTCGGCCCGCACTTCTTGCTTTCGTCAAACCCGGATATCCCGCCCTAAACCCCCAGACTGGCGCGTGATTGGCTCGCACACCCAGTGGTTCGACTCGAAAAGTGTAAGCGGGAGCGGTACAAGATGTATTCTTGAGTGTTTGTGAACTCACAAATACCGCGAGAATTCAGCTTGCAGGCAAGGTTAAGGTCCAGCTGGTTTAGTTTACATTCAGTTCTATGGGACTTTTTTTTGGGTAGCTCACGTGAATTTCGGCTGCGGTCACATGCACAGCCTAAAGCCCGGTTTAAGTGTGCCAGGGCCCACTTCGTGATTAGATCCAGGCTTTAGGTGCTATTTAATCGCTAGAACACACCAACACACACTTGTATCCTGCCTGGTTCTCGTACGCCACACTTTTTATTCTTTCATTCTCATTTATTCATTTCTCAGCCCTTAATGAAGCGTGTGAAGAGTGTGTTACCCACTGAACTGCTGACTTTGCATCAGAGCAATGTGGACAAGTGTGAGATGTGTCTTTCCCTAAACAACGCAATCCATGCTCTAGCTATTAGCTAGAGCATGCTAGCTACTTAGCTAGCTAAGTAGCAGAGTGTAAACAGGAAGAGAAACGGAAACTTAACTCTTGACAACAAGGTTGTCGCTAAAGTTAGTATTAGCGCCACCAGCTGGACAGAAAGTTGTACTACAGCACAGTTGCTCTGGCACGGTTCACGTGAACACGTTCACGTGACCACGGGCCGTTTTAACACCCATCTGGTGACGATCCGGGCCACTTGACCTAGTTTGTTTGTAAAAACCTATGTGGCCGTGCCCTTAGTCTGCAGTTCCATGGGTCCATACCATTCGTGGGTTTCATATGACGTCGGGGCAGTGGCGCGAATGACATACATGGGACAGGACCGAACCGGACGAGACGTACCCTGGCGGTGCAGTCTGCCGGGTATATACACTGAGATATAGTAGAAGAAGAAGCGCTAATAATTGTTGTAACACATAAATAACACAATTTCGTATTTGACTTTGACGTTTAAATCAATTTTGACAAATAAAAAGTTTGATATCATGCTTGTTCATATGTATGTCCCTTAACATGCACTGTCCTAATCAAATAAACCAATACATACAGATGCAAATACAACATCAACATATGACACTCATATGTGGTTTTTCATTTGAAAGATACATTATGTATGTCTCATTAAATAGCGATAGCCAAAAAATGCTAATATGCGTGCCAAAAATAGCCATCTTAAAGCCACGATAGCCAAGATATCTTAATAGCTATCTTAAAGGTGTGTCAAAAACAAGGCAATGCTTCTTTTGTCTCTAGATTGTTGACCCAACCCGAGACAAAATAATTATTTGCGTCATTTGTGTCGCAGTGTAGCAGGACGTCTGTATCACCAGGTAGTTGATGATGTCCAACGCCTCCACCGCTGATAAATCCTCCATTCTGTATTCGAACTCAGACTTTGCTAAACTATACGGGTCATACCCCGTGTGCGAGTTGATTTATTCACGATATCAAGTTTGTGCGAGCCCGGACAGCCCTTTGTATTACTCACTTTCTTCCATTGCTCTATGTTGTGAACAGGTGATGAGCAAGGCTTTGTCAGAAAAGCGCCCCCTGCAGGCCACCCGAACGCAGCAATTCCTTCTGTTTTTTTTTTTTTTTCAAAAAATGCCCTTTTGAGAAAGAATCCCTTGGAATTGTGTGTCCCCCTCCCTATTAAGTCTGTTTCTGTTGTTGATGAGACAATGGTTACATGGTTTTCAATGGGAGCAAAACTGAGTTGTCCCATCTCTGCTCATTCGCCCCCTACAGGCCAGGTTTATAAGACCCATAGGCCACAATTGTTTATGAAAACTCTCAACCTCAAGCAAACTCATTGTGACAGAATGGATGGATACAACACACATACAAACATGCATACAAAGGGCATAATAACGCTCAAGTCTGCTCTTGTGAGCGGTAGTGTAAGTGCAGGACAAGTGAGACATTTCATTTCAAATATTGTGGTGTAAAATATATAAATTATACAATGTATAAATTAGACAAAGGCCTCATGTATCTGTCTGAGTGTATTGATGCTCATTGTGTGTTCTGCTTCAGATCCATTACCTCATGGTTCTGTCAGCGAACTGGGCCTATGTGAAGGACGCATGCCGAATGCAGAAGTACGAGGACATCAAGTCCAAAGAGGAGCAGGAGCTTCACGACATCCACTCCACACGCTCCAAAGAACGGCTCAACGCATACACATAAGAAGCTCCCCCCTTACCTAAGCCTTACCTCCTGTGCGCAGCCCAGGCCCCAGGGATGATGTCACTGGCACGTCACTTGACCGCGAGTTCCCAGGCGTTGTCCCATTCCAGCCCCTTCACCTCCTCATCGATCCAAGGAGACATTTTTGACTTTTTATGTTACGTTTTGAACACATTTAGACTTATTACGCAGTCCAAAATGAAACAATGTACAGAATTTGTGTAAAAGTATAGTGTATATTATTTTTAAAATGGCCACTTCTCTAAACAAACCAACATTGATTTACACAGAACCTGGTGGAGTAACTATCAAACAAAAAGTACTTCACTCATCATGTCTCCTTCACCCTAACAGTTTTAATTCAGCATGAGGTATTCTAACTCCGGGTACACACTCAAAAGTATAAGTCTGTTTCATTCGTGCCCTTGTTTCTGCTCGTTCGTGAGGGGGTCATAGGGGCTTTTAACGGTTTCCAAGCACATTGTCACATAGAGTGTGGAGATATATCCATGTACTGTAAGTGGATGAGTGGTAACTTATGAATTGTGTGTTTTTCATATCCACGTCAAGAGCCTCGCTACTTATCACTCATGACACCAAGATGTTTACATTTACAACTGTTCACTTCAAATGTTTCTTTTGATTTCCAATATTGTGTAAAGATAGCTCATGTTGTGATTTCCTGATTGAAGATTCTCAATGGCTGTGTCTGAATGTCTGCTATATCACCTTCATCCGTGCTCAGGTCACCCGGGTCCCCCACATCAGTTAGGTGCAGTGGCTCTACTCTGAGCTCATCCGATGTGACTGAGCCCCTCATTCTATTTCTTCTCTGTGGTTTATTCATAACCAAGGTTCAACAGAGCATTACTGCAGCTCTTCTATCTGCTTTTGTTTAGTCAAAGACGTGTCACTGTTGTTGTCTTCCAACTTCCACTTTGCTTAGTGGTCTTGATTGACCAGTTTAATCCAGGATATCAAGCAAAGCATCATGGGGTAGGAAGCAAAGCTTACGGGAAGGGGACGGCAGCGCGGTCAGATGATATACACTTTTAAACAAAACCTATTGATTTGAATGGGCATCGACCCAGGCCAAAAGACCTAGAGGTGTTAAATCTAAAATTCGTCTTTGTTGGGAATATTGAGGGCATTCAGATGCAGGCGATTACTCAACGAACCATCAGCTACATCAATGCCAACGCTTAATTTCATACAGAATAATTTTGCAGTAAATCCCTGTTTTGAAGTGAATGGAAATAGCTAAGTTGCCAAAAGATCAATAGTATGAGCTCAGAATACTGTGTTTACTATGGTGCACCTTTGCCACATTCACAAGTTGTGCCAAGTTGGTAACGAGGGAAAATGATTTTCTTTTTTCACAGGGGCGCTCCAAAATGTTTAGAGGGAAAAATGTGAAATATTTTTGCAAAATTATTTTATTAACAAAATATCTATTTTAAATACTGCATAGCCTTCTAGATTAGACTTCAAAGATAGATTCGATATTACAGATTTACAAATCCTGACTTACAAATCCTGCTTGGTGTTGCCGTGTCAAAAGCAATAGATTTGATCATTTGTCATGCCGCAAATGGTCCCTGTACCACACTCAAAGTGTGGTACAGGGACCAAAATGACGTCTTCCAAGAATATATCACAATATTTCTTTCAAAAGCAGTGAATTACCTATGGCGTTGTACCATCAAACCTCATCACGTGAAGCTGCCAAATCAATCACAAGCCTTCACATCTCTTTTAAATCACAGAATAAAAAAACAAGACATATTGGTACTGGATTAGTGTAACTCAATGTGGAAGATTGCTATTCCCTGATTGTCTGAACATTTCAGGACATATGACTCTAATTTGGTAAATTAACAGTCCATTGTAAAATATTGTTACACAACTCTTTATAAATCAATTAAAAGGTTTTAGCTAAAGACAATTGAGTTCCACAGTCCTGCCTGTTCCAGTCCAGTTTCCAGGGTCCAGAAGCAAAAAGTGCTTTTGGACTTTGAAGCTCTATTGACAGAACAGTCCTGTTGGGATGGTAACGCTGCAGTATAACAATAATTTGGATTACAAGGCAGAACGTACAACAAACATAAACAGGAGCAACAAAGCGGCATTGATGATTAGATTCTAGTCTTGTTGAGTTTGATTATACAAATGATATTTCCATAATACAGTCAGTAGAAACATTCCTGAGATTGCTCTTACACTCTGGCGCAAATTCAATCCGTCCTGTAGCATAAATTTTAGGATATACTGTATTTAGAAGAAACGGCAAAAGTAATCTTCTGTGATTAGAACAATAGTAGCACCTTCAAATTCCATCATTACTCAAGTACTACATGCAACATCATTTCAACACTCCTTCAGTCGTCTTGCACTACCCTTCTTCTATCACGCACCATTTTCCACGCCCTTCTTGGTGTAAATTTCGGTGCATTGGTGTGGAATAATAACTGTACTGTGAAGACTGTAAAACTCAATGTTTGTTATTCTGTGGCATGGACTTGCATTTATATAGTGAACAATTCCCTCTACTTTGTTGTAGCTGTTTTTTGTGTTACCTTTTTTTCCAAAACTGTCATGCTGGACAGTTTTTGATGCTAATGGCTAATGCCATTTTTGATGCTAATGTTGACTAATGCTAATCACTAACCATAAAGTGATGGAGGGATTAAAGTAGATTGCTGTATCGGACTCATGGGAAACACATGATTATGCTGGCCCATCATTTCCCAAGAAAATGCTCTGGAAATGTTAGATGGCCATCACAATCGCCACAAAACAGCACCTATGCTCTGTCGAGTCCTTAACAGCTGTATTTCCAAACCTGAACCACTTCTTGCTGGTTACGGTTGGTTAAACTATCACTTTCCAGCCCTGTACCTCCATGATTGGGTTCTCCTGGTTGGCTGAAGCTGAAAACATGTTCTTTTGTACTTACACCTTTAACACTGTATGTAGCAGGCTTTCAAATAATTTTTTTGTCTGTTTTGTTTTGTACGTTGGTGCCAAAAGCTTTGAGTGGCTTATTTGAATTAAAATTCACTTGTGTACTTGTTAGCAAATGTGTCGTCTTTTTGTGACAAAGATCCTGCACTGGAGGGGTTCCAAACAGCAGAAAAGTTTCCTGTAGCCTCGAGTAGTTCATCAGAATGCAGTGGGGTTGGGACAGTATCGGGCGGCACGGTGGCTCTTGATTCTCAGCAAGAAGGTTCTGGGTTTGAATCCCGGTCGGAAATTGCCCTTTCTGAGTTGAGTTTGCGTGTTCTCCCCGTGTCCGCGAAGGTTTCCTCCGGGTACTCTGGTTTCCCCTACCACTAAAAACATGTACAATAGGTCTAGCATGTGCCTCCTGTACTGCCGACCCTGCTCCCATCTCTGTGTGGAGTGAGAGGACAAATGCCCACAATTGTAAACCGCTTTGTGACTCTGGTCTGTGAAAGGCCCTATATAGATAAAGATTACTTAGTATCGATACGTTACTGATAACATTTTCACACAAATACAACTTATTTGAAAATAAGTTTATTATTTTGCATATTGCACCCAGCAGCTGTATGAGTAGTCATCCTGGAGCCCCTAATTTCACAATTGTCCTTCTTTGCTCTTAACGCTATTTTTTCACCTTATTTTGTATATATTTTTGTAGATATAGCTGCGTATTGGAGCAAAATGTAAGCTTAGGGTTTGCCATTAGAGAGGAGTAAGGGACCACTGTAGGGCAGGTGTTTTATTGAGCACTGATGAGAACTGTCAGGTCATGCTAACGGGAAGAAGTCTTTCTTCAACAGTCTTCAACAGTCTTTTGACCGTTGTTTGGGATGGTTCTTCAGGCCCTGATTTTTAAGATTTTAACGCTAACATACATGAATTGAATGGACAGTTTTTAACCAATTATGAAATAAAATGTGATCGCCTTTAAACTGAACAAACAACTGGAAACGCTTTCTTACCATCGACAATGCGTCAGAGGTCATTTCTGGTAGCAAGAAGCGTCCTGTTAAAGCCAAGCAACAGGACACTACACTGCGTGAGGCTACGGCACAATAGAGGGAAGAGCCATTTTCTACTTTTGCCAAGTTTTGCGTCCTGAATTGGTCTATGTGTCTGTGCCCAAGCGAAGCCCCGAGTGCCCATTGTCTCGTACTCCAGGGAGAAACTACTAGCGCTGCATGGCCGTGTAGTGCTCCAGGAGGACAGACACAGCATCCCGGACGTGCTGCTGCTCTACACATGCAAAAACGGCCAAATGGGCAGAAAGTAGAAGGGAGAAAGCGCGGATCCAGACCTATAGTCCTTCTCCCACACCCCCCTGCCCTTCCAAAAAAAACTCAACTCCTCCCACCACTGAGCCCCCCTCCTCCCTTCTCAGCACCCACCCCCCGCACCCCTCTGTCATTCACTGCTGCCCAGGTGAGGACAGAGAGGAGAATGATAAAGACCAGGAAAGCACCAGAACCAAATGACTTTTGCTCCAGACTCCTATGCTCCTGCGCAGATGAACTCTGTGGAATGATGGAGCACGCCTTGAACCTGAGCCTCAGGCTGAGGTCGGTACCGCAGCTCTGGAAGTCGGTACCACAGCTCCTAAATGGTACCAGTGCCCAAGACACCACGGGCCAAGAACCTCAGCGACTTCAGAATGGTGGCTTTGACATCCCACCTCATGAAGACACGGGAGAGATTGGTCCTGGGACATCTGAGCCCAGTGATGGACCCGCTGCAGTTCACGTACCGCCCAGGCACTGGAGTGGCGGATGCCATCATAACCCTCCTCTCTCGCTTGCTGTTCCACCTGGAGAAGCCTGGCTGTGGGAATCCTCTTATTTGATTTCTCCAGCGCCTTCAAAACCATCCAGCCATGTCTTCTCAGGAACAAGCTGGAGACAGAAAGAGTGGACTACAACCTGTCTGAGTGGATCCTGGACTACCTCACAGACAGACCCGTTTGTGAGAATCAGAGACTTTGTGTCTGAGGTCCTGGCAGTGTGGTGGCTCCCAGGGGGACGTCCTGGCGCCGTTCCTCTTCACCCTAAAGATGTGTTCACACCAAACGCTTCAAAACGCCCGTGACGTGCGTTGTATGACTCTGTTGCCCCAAAATAAAATAGTAACGCCCTGGCACACAGTTAAGTTCATACAAGGAGGCATGCCACGCAGATCCACATCACCACATATACATAAATCAATAAATAAGCAATAATATAAGCGGAAAACTCCAATTTCAGTTCGTCAGAACTGTAGTGACCTCAAAGTTTATTATTAAGATGCTTTTTGACTGATGTCATGTCATTGTCTTACTGGTGTAAAACTCTGCTAAAATCTGATAATAATAATATATCTCCTAATTTTTTAAATATAGCCAAACTTGCATGTGAAAAAGCAGATCCCATCAGACCTCTGAAGCGGTGCAGGACAGAGCCTGGTTAGTACTGTGATGGGAGACCTCTGGGAACACCAGGTGCCACAGTGGGGCGGTAAAGTGTCAAACTGTTCATGTGCCCTTAGGCAAGACTTCACCCACTTCCATGGCACAAACTGGTTACTCGCTTGTGCCGCTGTGCTCCAGGGCAGCTGTGGATACGATTGTAGTTTATCACCACCGTGTATGGAGTGAAAGAATAATGACACGTGAAGCGTACTTGAGTGTACTGAAAAGCGCTATATAAAACAGATACATTATTAAAATAAATTAAAAGTGGCCTCCACACATCAACATACAGTCCCTTTAGCTTGTCAGCAGAGGTCGCTGTGTGAGACAAACAGCTCTTTATCTCTCTCTCAGGATTATGACTATGTTAAAGTCTCCTCCACAAATCCTGCCCTAATCCTGCTCCTCCACTTCCCCACGGCCCTGCGGACTCCAGCACCACGGCTCCTCTTGCGGGGGTGTTTGCTCCCCCTCTACCTCCAGCTCAAGCTTCCCACACGCAGCACCACGGCTCTTTTGGCTGGGGTCTCTGCTGTTTCCAGTGGACCACCCCCTCCACCACGGTCCTGCTGGCTCCTGGGGTCTCTGCTGTTCCCAGAGGACCATACTGTTATGTGGATGCCACTGTTCTCTGGGCTGGGGGACCTGGGCTGAAATGCGCTCCCTGCTGTTACTGTTGTGCCTGCTGGGAGCGGCCGCAGCCTTCTGCCCCTCACAGTGTACCTGCGTATTCCATGGACGCACCGATGGCACCGGGAGCAGGTAACACCGAGGCCTTTTTTGACTTGGATTATCGTTTATGCTTATTATACTATAATATTGCATACTATTATTATACTATTATACTGTACTATTATTTAAAAGTAATATTGATCATTTTTACATACATAAATAAACATGGGAAATTCGAAATCAGAAAGAGCAAGACTTCCTGATTTAAAAGGCAGAAAACTCTTTGTCTTATTGTTTGTAATAATGAGTTTGAGATAGAGTGGTTGGAAAAAAGGGTGAGCGCTTTTGAGTTGGGAGCACACCTGTTCTCACGTTTCACGTTGCGTGCCTTGTAAGCCATATTCGCACAGTATTAGTATTACTTTGGGACCTCTGGTAATTTTCAAATTACTGCCCCACTTCTTACTTGCAAGAATAATGCAAGAATTGAAAATATAAAATATATACATCACAGTTGTTTATGTTGTATCAAAACAGCGTCCGGGCTACTTGAAGCTGCTTTAATATATAGCAACAACAAAAAAGTATAGCAATGGTAAAACGTTCACAGGCGACGACTCCAGATATCTGTTATTATGCAAATGTCGGTGGAGCAGGCATGTCAAAGTCAAATACATCAGAGGGCCAAAAAAAAATTTTTGCTACGCGCCGAGGGCCGGACTGGTTCAATGTTTCTCAACATCCAGAGGCAGTGCCGGTGACACCTGCTGGCTCGATAAAATATGCTCTAAAGCCAATCCTCATACTGTACACATTAGATGTAATAGACATCTGAGAACATGAAAATAATAATAAAAAAAAAAAAAAGCTCAAACTTGGTGAAATGTAAAAGAGCAGTCTGGACCTCTTTTCGGGGCGTTTTTTGATTAAATCTGCAGAATGGATTATACTTTGGGAAATACAAGTGGATATTCTTCTTCAATGAACAGTTACGGAGAGAAAGAGACTAAGCAAGGATGGGGAAAGTCTAATTTGTTGGAGCAGCAGAAGACGAAAGGTAAAAAACGAACACAGACGTGATTTATTTTGTGCCCATATTATGCGTTATATCTTTTTAATGCAAGGTCTGATATCGTTTACACTTACATATAAATATAGCTGAGAAAATAAGCTTTAAAATTATATATAGCTTGTGGCTTATGAAGTTCAAAATACATCTGCTATTGCCAGCAGATGTATTTTTTTCCTCGTTTGCTCCCGCCGGCGGGGGCTAGCGAGGTTAAGGGGTCAATACATTGCCTTGCCTCAATGGCAGGCAATGTCCCGGGGGCCATAGATAATTCATTCGCGGGCCGGATTTGGCCCGCGGGCCTTGACTTTGACACATGTGCGGTGGAGGCTATAGCCTAGCTACAGCTTTTTAATGTTTAAAATGTTCAGGCCTCTACCAAATTTTTGAACATCCTTTGAAAATGTGGCTCTATTTGTGAATCTCTTATTGTTCCTGCGGTGGCTGTACTAAGATTTTCTGCAAAAAATCCGTCAAAACTGCAAATACAAATTTCTACCACAGCCTCCATTGTTCAAGCCGAGAGGAGATATGAAAAGGTGTGCAAGTTATTGACAGAGAGCAATGCAGGATGTAGAAAAGGAGGCATTTGTAAAAACAATCACTGAGATGCAGATTCCCACGGTATTATCACCAGACGTTGCCAGACATGGCACACCAGACGTTTACAGACATGGCACACTCGCTAACACCTCAGGCATCCTCCGCAATTATCACAAATCACCAAAGGTCCACAATAAAATACTAATCCTGTGCGAATAGTCAGGAAAAATATTGCACTAACTAAAACAATGACAAATGTCTGACAACAAAATTAACACAGCTGTGGAGATTTCAAAAAGCATTGTAACTCAATGATCCAATTGTGTATAATTAGTAATTATAGTAGTTTGTAACTATAGAAACAGGTTGCATGTCCACGTCAATCCACTTATCTGTGACAACGAGCTAACGCAGCACAGGGTCGTATTGAGATGATTTAAAGGCACACCGCGGACTTTGTGACCTAAAGAGTTGACACATATGAGTTATTTTATATGAATACTTGGGACAATATACAGCGCTTGACACTTGCAATGCTCCGAGCGGGGCTGCCCTCTTGAAATACCGCCCATGTAAGTTTCGAGCAGACGGACCGTCTGCCACCAGGTCACGTGACTTGGAAGAAAGATTTGCTTTACGGCTACAGGCGCTGATATACTCATGGAGCTAAGGCTTTTGCTACTCATTTTTCACCTGCTCGACTCCTGGTCATGGCTGAGGCAAGGAAAAATTTTAAACCTTCGGAGGAGGCTAAAAAGAGGAAACGCGAAAGGGATCGTGCTGTAAGCTGCATGTCTGTATGAGCGCTGCTCTTCACCTGGTTCCTGGATGTCATCGACTGCAAAGATGTCATTCCACGCAGCACGAGCTAGACGCAGAACTCCCTCATCCAGGATATAGAAGTCCATGTGTGGTAGATTACTAATGCAGCGGTCTGGAGGCTGACCACAGCAGAGTCTCTCAATATCTGTAGGCATGTCTCTACAGTTTGAACACACACACCAGTGCATGCTGTCTGAATACACACTCAAAAGACACCGGCTGACTGTTGACTTTTGCGACAGTGCTGAGTTGCTTGTGGCCACTAGGGGCGCTAAACGTGAAAGTTGCAGGTCTAGCGCCCCTAGTGGCCAAGAGTTACACGGTGTGCCTTTAAAGGTCTAATCACATTTTTTAACATGGATTCTGAAGCATGTTTTTGATCACGTCGCTGATTTGATGCGCACATGTTTGTAATTGAAGAGAGGAGCAGGGGAAGTCTTAAAGATGGCTCACCAGTCACATGTGGACTGTCTATTTGTGTTCACAGATTAACCTTTGCTAATGCTGAGTGGCCTGAACAGGGAGATAGTGTTGAGGGAAGAGCATCTATTTACTACCAACACATTTCAAACACACTTTCATGATTCACTCAATTCGGCATTTTAAGGTTTAAGGTTATTTTGGCCCTGTTTATTTATCATGTGATTATTTGGAAGCATGTCTGATGAAGGGCCTAAGCCTGAAACGTCACTGTCGTGGTCTGTAAATAAAAGACACTTGGGAGCTACATATAGCTGTGTAGATATTTTCTTTTTTCATATTGTGTACCTTTTTTTAATAGTTTGCGCTTGTTCAGCCTACTAGGGTGTGTGATCTTGTTTAAAACTTTGTTTTTTTGGTTGCATCCATCAGGAAGGGACATCTTTAATTTCTCATTTTTCGAAAAGCCAGATGTTTTAGACCAGGGGTATCAAACTCATTTTGGTCCGGGGGCCAAATACAACCTGATTAGATCTCAACTGGGCCGGACCAGAAGATGCTCTACAAAAATACTACTAATACTCACTCAGTTTTAACGATAAATCTGGTACAAACTTAAATGTAACAGTGAGTTTTTCATAGTGCAAATAACAATTTACAATATTACATTGTAAATGGCATTTCACAATATTTATATTAATATTTGTATGTTAGCTTTGTTTTAAGGCTCATTACAGAGAAAACTTGATCACAAAGGTAAAGTAGGTAGATAGAAAAAAGCACTTTAACACAGCACCTCAGCTTAACCATCTTCAGTGTGGTAAGGTCCATGTATGTTATTGTCACATTAACCATCTTCAGTGTGGTAAGGTCCATGATTATGTTATTGTCAGAGAGAAAGCATCAAACTGACCATGATTCAGTTGAAATGAACAAAACACCTTCCATAACAGGATCCATTCTTAACGACTGCAGCAGTGTCTCTGTGTAAAATATAGTCAAATGTCCAAAACTCATCATCTCCATTTGCAACTTTGTCACAACACCTGCTTTTACCGTCGGTACCAGGCTGAGAGCGTAGGACCAGTCCACACTGTCCAACACACCAGCAACAGCAGCAGAACCAGCACCAACGCTCAAATCTCCTCTGTGATAGTCAAAGTTTCAGTAACACCACAAATGAACATGCGACATCAGTAACATCAGTCTCTTATCAATGGCAACATGACGTTGGTGACAGCGTGTGGTTTCTCAGGTCACAGTCTGCAGCCTGTATCTCTCTCACTGTGCGGCTGCGATGCTAATGCTATGTTGTTAGCACTCAGGTAGCTTCCCTTTACAGTAGTATCACTAACCTCTTGCTCTGGGCACAAACAGACTACTGTGTCCTCAGGGCCAGACACGTTTATCTCGTAGTTTAAGATGATATTCCTTCAGCACTGCCACTTGTTGCATGACACCAAGCATACCGGGGTTTCATTCTGCTCCGCGAACAAATAAGAAGTAGTCCACTTTCTTTTAGAAAAACCTGACACTCTATGTCCACTTTTCGCCTTTTTGACAAAGACATTTTGCTGAGGGTGTCACTGTCAGTCACAGAACACGCTCTGGTGGAGCCACTACAGACGCACTCGACGAGCGGTGCGGGGCGTTGCGGAGCCTCGCGGCGCGGCACAGATTTTTAAAATTATTATTATTGTTATCATTTTACATAAATGAGCGGCGGGCCGCATGAATGACACCCCTGTTTTAGATCTATACAAATACAGTTTCACGCCTTGAGCAAATTGTTTCAATATATATATTATTTCCCAATAGATATTTTTAACAAAATTACTTAGTTACCTGAATCGGAACAACAACAAAAAAATGCTGACAAATAATGGATCTTTTATTCTTAATTGTCGACCAATATGCCAAAGATTTGGTTTATATCTAATTACATGTTGGTTAAAGTGTTACAGATTAGATTGATCTGCATGGTCATAACCCACTGGGGCACAGGTCGTCTTGGTGGTGTTGGTGGGGGTTCATAAATAGTGTCCTATTTATGAACTGACTTTACCCGTTGTCCTTGCACAACAACACCAGAGAGAGGTGATGGCTATTTTGGCCCTTGTTCAAACACTTGGAAAAGTAAATTGTACTTGGAAAAAAGACCTGACCAATGAGCAGCAGGCAATTAGAGTTTAAAAGGAACAGGGGTGTATAGTACATTCATACTGTCTACTATACACCCCCTGTGTGGAGAATGTGTGGCCATAGATTTTTATAAACATAGATTCTGGTTCCTGCACATATCTCCTGCTACTTCTATATTCTGACCAAGACTCCAGGTTAAAGATGTGTGTGACCACAGATGAGACGTAGCATAAGAATGAACAGTGTGTTTTCCCCCTTTGAAACCCAAAATACTAAATTATACTTATAATCAATTAGTCAATTTGAAATGTACTTTGACATTTCAGAGTTGTGTTCAGGAGTTTAGATGGGCCATAAAGTGCCACATCACCTTGCCCTGACAGCCCCATTCCCTTTTCAGATCGGTGCTGTGTAATGACCCGGACATGTCGGATATCCCGGTGAACGTTCCCCTGGACACAGTGAAACTGCGTGTGGAGAAAACGGCTGTGCGCAAGATCCCCACAGAGGCCTTCTACTACCTTTCCGAGCTGCGCTTCCTGTGGGTTACGTACAACTCAGTGAGCACGGTGGATACAGGCGCCTTCTACAACCTCAAAGTCCTGCACGAGCTGCGGCTGGACGGGAACTCCATCGCCCTGTTCCCCTGGGAGGCTCTGCGGGAGATGCCAAGTCTGCGGACGCTCGACCTGCACAACAACAGGTAAATGACACTAGATCAGGGGTTGCGACTGGTTATACATTGTAGTCTCTCGGCGGGAGCAGTCTAAGCAGAGACAGCCAGAATTCCCTATTCTCATACACTTCCTCCAGCTCATACAGGGAAATACAGAGGAAAAACCAGACAACCTAAGAAACATAGTACCAACAAAATATCTTCCTCTAAGCCTCTTTCTAGTGACACAAGCCTGAAACACCTGGCATTCAGGAGGAATTTGAAATTAGGAAATACTCTGTGCTCCTCTCATGTGACTGAGCTCCTAACTCTAGCTCTATGGGAGAGCCCAGGCACTCTGCAGAGGAAGCGCATTTCAACCGTTCATATCTGCAATCTTCTCTATGACCATAGGTAAGGTGTTAATATGTAGATCAACCAGTAAATAAAGAGCTTTGCCAATACAGCAATCGCATCACTGCACACACTGCACCCATCTGTCGGTCAATCTCACGCTTCATCCTTCCCTCACTCGTGAATAAGACCTGAGATACTTGAACTCCTCCGCTTGAGGAAGGACCTCTTCACCCACCTGGGAGGGAATGGCACCTTTTTCCGGTCGAGCTCCATGGCCACAGATTTGGAGGTGCTGATTCTCATTCCAGCTGCTTCACACTGCAAACCGTTCCAGGGTATACTTAGGGTTCTGGTTTGTTGAAGTTAACAGGATAACATAACCCAAAAACAGCAGAGATGAAATCTCTTCCTCTTTCCCCTGGCTGCACCAAGAAATTCTGTTCCTACAAACAAAGCACACAAATTATATAACATAACGCCCGTCCTTTTTGCTCTGTGACAACAGCATATATTAGCTGCAATAAAAGCTTTTGCAATGGGTCTTTATCTGGCCCCGAGAACATGGTCGGTGGTGATTCTTTTAATCCTTTATATCTTATTTTAATTTTCAAATGGCAGCAAGTCCTAAGTAGCTCTGAAACAGTTGTTGTTTTGTGCTTTACAATTGTTTGATTTTATAGCTTCTTTCTACCTCTACAGTGTTCATGGTTTGCACTGGTCCAGACCGGAGCGGACAGGATTCATGGTCCTAACCAAGCAGATTAGGCGTCTAAAGTGCATTTAGCATCGCACTTTAGAGCAGAGCAGATAAAATTGTCCAAACCGGCCACTCCACCTCTGCTGCTGTGTTCTAAAGTGCTGTTGCACTTAAGAACACTACTGTTAAATAGTCCACTACCTACTCAGCTGATTACGTCCGGCAACCAAGGACGTAATCCTTGGTTGGTTGCATTAGGATGGGTCAAATGCAGAGTGAATTACCCTATGAGGATATACAAAGTGCACCTTTACATTTAAACTTTAAAGCCACCCTGTGTAAATGTTACAGTTGCTTCATATAAAAAAAACATGTTAACTAATAACAAATGTGACCTTTTTGAGAATATTTAGAACCACCATTTTTTGTAATTGTTTTCATAAGCTTAGAATTCAACTTGAGAGCAGAGATCTCTCCTTGTCAATACGCCATCTTGAAATACAGTTGTGGATAAGGGACAAAAAGGATGCAAGAATCGCGTTTTCGTTTCTACTGCTACTCATATAGTTTCTTTCACTGTGGCCTCACAAGTTTGAAGAAGGAACCATGGAGGACCACAATTATATTAAAAGAACGACCCAAACAACAATCTTAAAAAATAATTATGCAAAATTCCAACGTCATACAGCAAACTGTCAACATCGCAAACCACACGCACAGAAAGGCAGGGTTAAAACAACAGGAGGCACATTGAATAGTTTGTACACAGCAGACTCACCCGTGAACAATGCGTAACTTTTTTCACACAGACAATAATGAGAATGAGACGGAATCTGCAACGCCGTCTCAGGATGTTCTGACCCGATCCGAGTGCAGTCCAACTACTGTCACAAGTTTCAAATAAACGTATTCAGGGACAAGCCTCTAATAAAAACACACAGAATCCCCCAAAAAACAATCGCCAGAATACTTAAACAGCAGCATGAGTAAATGTTCTTTTTTCTTACCGCGATGCAGATAAGGCGCTGTGGCTAACGCTAATAATAACATGAGCTTTTAGTCATGTCCTGCCGCGGCGGTGTACTGTATATGTCTTGCTTCTCTGATCTCAGCTCTGGCTTTCTCTAATGACCTCCTCATCCACAGGCTCACAGTGGTCCCTCCGGAGGCTGTCTCATACCTGGTGAACATCACGTACTTGGATCTGTCCAGTAACAAGCTGAGCACTCTGCCCTCAGACCTCATGAACCTCTGGCCTCCGTTCAACAAGGCCCCGCTGTCCAACACCTCACAGAAGGTGGTCCTCGGTGAGTGCAAAGCTTCCACAGACACTACTGTATATACACCATGTATATACACCAACTCCAAAAATTTATGAATGCTTAGAGGGTTCTACATTTGTGATATATTTATATATATATATAAACACATATATATACACATGTTGGCATGCTGATGTTGTCCTCTTTTGTTAAGTTCAATAAAACAAGATACAGTGATATTTCTGTCGTATTGATGATTTTTTTGTGATAATATCGCCTATTTTTAAATTAATTTTAAATTTAATGGGCCAAATCATGCCATCAATTAGTGACCCCATTTTTCCATCCACAAGACAACGAAGAAATGGCCACACACATGGGTCCAACCCTGTCCCCCCTCCAGTCCGTTGCGTCTCCCAACAGAATTTTGCCATGTTTGTTTTTGTTTCACATTTAACGTCAAACCATTTCTTCTTTACCCCCTCTATTGTGCATCCCTCTCCTGACACTGCATCCACTGCACGCCAAACTGCCTCCCAGGCCTGCTTTTTATTTGTGTTGGTGCAACCTGCACTACGGCTGCTAAATAGGATTTTATTCCTTGTGATCTCCTGCAGTAGAACTTCGAGTTCTGAACTGATAAAAAATTACTTTTTACCTTCACTCCAAAGGATTTACTCTTTACTCTAGGCATGTGGCTGTTTCCTATGGGTGGCGTCTGTACTGGGTCCTGCAGTCCCTTCTATGTGCATTATTGGGCGGTTACCTATGCAATTCACCTAGGCTAATGACTCACCTGGCACGTGTGCTCACTTTTCGAGGAGATGGCATTCATCAATCTAAGAGAACAGCTAAGAACAATTCAGCGTCTTAAGAACGTGTTGATGAATCCAATGTAGGGCATTCTTAGAAATCTTCTTCAGAACAACTTAACAAGAAATTTAAGAAGATTCTTAAAAGATATTGGTGGTTGAGTCCAAATGTCCGTACTTACAACGTGTTCTTTGAAAGTGCCATATTTAACTGCTGCATGTTTTGGGCCAATCCACATCATGGATCAAAGCAAATTTGAAGCTATCTGTTAAAAATGTGATGCTATATACTGACAACGTATGCTTTCTGCTCATTTTTTAGTGTGAATATATTGGCTAATCAACAGCTAAACATATTGGTATAGCAAAGCAAAATAACTTATAAGGTGCAAGTATGAGGGTAACGTGGGAAATTGTGTCCAAATGTTGGATTTTCCACTTGCATTGTCATCTTTGTGTTGTCATACTAAGTTTAGTAGAACGCTAGCGTTATCCGTTTTTGTCTCTGCAAGAGAAGCTAGCTGTTAATTGCCTAGCCAGGCTAACTCCGCTCGATAAACGCACATAACAATCAATCAACACATTTAAATGTTATTTGGTTAATACATTGTATACTGTACATGCATTCTTAATACCCATGCACAGTGGTTTTCAGAATTGTATTATAGTTTTCGTGATAGAAATACTGTTTTAATGCAACTTAAAAAATGAGATGTATTTGCAGGGGATCTGATTATCGATTTAGGTTAAGTATGGGTCACTCACCGCTGATGTTCAGAATTCTTTGTCCAGTTTTCATGTAGTTTGAGAGAGTTAGCCTAACTGTTGCTTGCATAGCCACGGCACGGCAAGATCACATGCTCATAGCAATGGAAGACAGAATTAGTATAAATCCAAGATTTCCATTATTAACCAACCAACAAGTGGCTGACGAGTTAGCCAAAGTAGACGCATTTGTCAGTAAAATATGCACAGGACTCAATTGGATAACGTATCCAGTGTTCTGTCGGGTGCAAACACAGACACGTTTCAAAAGATTATGTGCCTGCCTCATGCAGCAGCTGCTGTTAGGCCAGAATACAGGGTTTCAAGGGATATTTGACAGATGCTTCAATTCAGTTACATTCAGTTCAATGAATATTTGTATAGCCCTAGATCATAACAACAGTCGTCTTGGAGAACTTTACAAAGTTTTTCATATGCTAACAACAAATCAGAGAATAGATAGATACTTTATTGATCCCCGTAGGAGAAATTCAGGTGTCCAGCAGCAGAAGACACCTGAATTTCTGTAGTACAGTCCAACAGCCGAGGGAACAAAGGATTTCTTAAATCCTTCCGTTCGGCAGCGCATTGAAATAAGCCTGTTGATACAGTTATTCCTAGAGCAGCCATTGTGTCATGCAGAGGGTGTCTGGAGTTACCCATGATGCCCTGCATTAGAGCTCTCATCCTTCTCTCCAGCACAGCTCCCACAGAGTCCACACTTCTCCCCATCACAGAAACACATTTCCTGATCAGCATGTCGAGCCGGTTACTGTCTCTCGAGGTCAGACTGCCACCCCAACACACAACCCCAAAGAACACGGCACTAGCTACAACTGACTTAGTCTGGTCGTACCACACCGTAGTACAAATTACATTTCATACTAAGGTCTGGAGGTGATCCATTGAGCTCCGTTAACTGGTGGGGTAAACTCCTTTTTCAGATTGAAACGATTGGATCTGAGTTTACCGTGACATGTGATGCGCCTGAGTGATTCGTTTGCATTTATCATTTAGCCTGACCATCTCCTTTTACGCTAACGGAGCCCGTGTGGAGTAGCGCCACAATCTTTGCCAGCAATATCTTTTGCTAAACATTCCTCTTGCTCCGGCTTCAATTTCTTGATAGAATCAGACCGGAATTTTTTACTCTCGCTTTCTTCGCCATTCCCAAAGTACAACCAGCCCGTTCGGCGCAAACTCTTGCCACATCTAACGACAACACCCGCCTCCTGCGCTGGCTGATTGGTCGGGTGGAATTCAATCGATGTACAGTAATCGCAAACAGAGGGACCAGACCCACACGTTACATGCAGGAAAATGATGATTGACTGGAGGGACAGGAGGGTGCTAGTCAAAGTCACCTCCATCATGGACAATACCTCCCACCCACTGCACAGGACTGTAAAGGAGCTGAGGAGCTCTCTCAGTGGAAGACTGAAACACCCTCGGTGAAAGAAGGAGCGCTACCGCAGGGCCTTATCCCCACAATAACTCACTTTAAGTCGCTTTCACTAGGACTGAAAAAAAAAAAAAAACTTGCACTACTATTGCCACTGTTTCTTAATTGCCACTTTTATTGTACATAATAGATCCTGCATTTAACATGTTTGCACACTATTTTCTTTGCACAACATTTTTTTCTTCTCGAGTGATTCTACCCAAATAAATTTCTCCTGTTTGAGATCAATAAAGTCTATCTTATCTTATCTTATCTTAAAAGTAATGTTTCAGTCTGAAGTGTGTGTGTGTGTGCATGTGGGTGCATGGGGATGTTTATCTGATGGATGAATTTACTCTGGATACTCACTTTTAACTAGAAACACCACAGGTAGAGTAATAAGGAACTCAGTCATTCTGACTGTGGTCTCTGTGCATAGTCTATGTAAACATCCGCCGCAGTGTGGTGCTCGCGGCAGATAGGCCAGAGGGGACTTAGAGGTGTAAGACCAACTTCTAATCTGTTTAGAAGCTTAAAGATAAGTCACGTGCTTATCCATGGTTGAACACACAGGATGTAATCAAAAAGTACCACGCACACTTTTTATTTGAATACAGTAAACTGCCCATTCTATAATCCTTTATATACAGACAATTGATCTTTTCATGTGAGCACTATACTTTCATTTGGTTATTACTGATGACACCACATTGTGTTACCAGGCCTAGAATAATACTAATTTTTTATTTTAATAATAAATCCATTATTATTCTGACCCAGAAATTAATCAATTTCTGGGTCAGAGGGGTGGCAGTCAGAGCTGCACCCAGCACACAGAGCACCAGCCCCTCACTGATCCTCCTGCAGGTGTTGCAGGAGCCTTGAAGAAGAGCAATTTAGATTTTAATGATTTTAACAACTACAGACCGGTATCCAACTCAGCATTTTTAAGACAAAATTTAGAAAAACTTGTTTTTACCCAGCTCAATGCCTTTTTAGATCAGAAACATATTTTAGAGAAATTTCAATTAGGGTGAACCACAGCACAGAGACTGCTCTTTTAAAGATTTTAAATGATTTTAGACTAAGTTATGATTCTAAAAAGATGTTGGTTCTACTGGATATAAGCGCTGCTTTTGCTACAGTAGACCACAACATTCTTTTATCATGCCTAAAACACCTTGGCCTCTCTGGTGCTGTCCACAAGTGGTTCACCTCCTATTTAACAGAGAGATCTCTGGTCCTCCCAGTTCTGCGCAGTGGATTAGCGCAACGTGCGTGTTTGGCTTTCAAGCACGCGCACAGAGGGGCTCGGCCGCGCTCTGACCAATCAGAGCTGCTCATCAGAGCAGCGGAAGAGCGGAGCCAGAGCGAGAAGACAGGGAGCAGAGTTTGTGGCAGTTAAGTGTGGATTTAAAGAAAACCGAAGGATTTAAGAAGAAAAAAAGTTTAGGATGACAAGGGACACTAAAATCCCCACAAAATCCGATCTTTATGAAAACTGTAGGTTCTCTGTCAGCTGAGGTCGTGCTGTTTTAATATACATTGAGTTCTATAGGACTTTTTTCTGAGTAGCCCACGTGAATTTAGTCTGCAGTACCACGGGCGCCCCCTGTGCCCGTGGGTGGGACAGCTATAAGCTAGTAATACCCTATACAGTTATTATTATAGATCCATGTTTTATGTTTTCCATGGAGACGATGATGCTTTTATCACCAGTCGCATTGACTACTGTAATGCCCTCCACTCTGGTCTTCCCAAAAAGAACATTTCAGGTTTACAATTACTCCAAACTCGGCCGCACGTGTCCAGGGGGCGGGACCACATTACACCGGTTTTAAAATCGCTGCATTGGCTCCCCGTGTGCTTCAGGATCGATTTGAATGTTCTTTTAATGGTTTTTAAATGTCTTAATGATCTTGGGCCTTCTTATCTTTCAGAACTGCTTTTATCCTATGAACCTTCCCGGCCCCTGTGCTCCTCCGGCAGCAGACTCCTAACCATTCCCAAAGTCAGGACAAACACTCACGGCGAGGCCTCTTTCCAGCACTATGGCCCCCGTCTCTGGAACACTCTGGCGGAGGAGCTCAGGGCCGCAGAGAACGTTCATATTTTTAAAAGCAGGCTCAAGACACACCTTTTTAGATTAGCTTTTGATTAGTATTTATTTGATAGTCTGGCTCTTGGACCTGGCGGGGGCCTGGGGCCTCGGCTTTGTGTCTCCTCTGGGTCCTGTGTTATCCCCTGTGGCTACAGGCGGCTCTCTGTTCCTGGTGCAGATGGCTCCTTGGATGGCGCTTTTTCAGCTGGTTGCATTTAAACCCTGCCAAGTCTCTCATCATTGTTTCACTGTTTTACTGGTGTGTGTGTGTGAGTGTGCATGAGAGGGTGTGTGAGAAGGCATGAGTTCATCTGTGTGTGTTTGTCTGCGTATGTGGTTTGGGGTGGGTCTGTTGGGTGGGGGCCATGGGCCGGCAGGATTGTTTTTAACCAAACTGTAAAGCACTTTGTGTTGCATCTTTTGTATTAAAAGAGCTTTATAAATAAAATTTCATTGATTGATCTTTCAGCGGGGGCTACAGGCAAAGTGGGGTTAAGTCTCTTGCCCAAGGACACAACGACAGCAGTCATCAGTGGGAATCGTGAACTAGGTCTTGTGGTGGGCTCGAACGCACAACCTTCGGGCTCTAAGGCCAATGCTCTACCAACTGAGCCACTGTCGCCCCTGTTTTTTTTTGTCCGCTATAAACACATCCCCCACCCTTTATGTCTCAGTGCTCCTATCCAATACCTACAGTACTAAACTCCATAATGAATCCTCACACAATGGCATCATGTTCAGAAGTAATTGTGTCATTTCACAATCAGTCCCATTTTTGACTTTTACGGCCAGAGTGAAATTTGACCAAGAAATAAGAATTATCACACAAATAAAACATATCTGTTTTAAAACAGATACATTGCCTCCCTGGACCTATTCTGAGAGTTTGCATGAAAGACAGACAGCAGCAGACTGTTCCAGGGGCTCAGCAGGAGGCAAGACCAGAGAGAGAGACCGGAGAGAGAGAGACAAGAGAGAGGGACCAGAGAGAGAGAGACCAGAGAGAGAGACCAGAGAGAGATACCAGAGGGAGAGACCAGAGAGAGAGACCAGAGAGTGAGACCAGAGAGAGAGACTAGATAAAAGCCCAGAGTCACTTGGGCTTTTAAATAAAAGCAGTAAAAGTCCTTGTTAAAAAGTTCAACCTCCCACACTCTACCAACTGAGCCACTGTCGCCCTGAGGTAGTCCATTATAATGCAAGTCCCTCTGTTCCTGTGTACTTGTGCGCCTGGCATTTAAAGGCATATTTTTGGAATGTGGAAAGTTTTTTTTGAAACTATAATTTTGAAAAGCCAACACTGCTTTCAAAAAACACGCCCTTTCAACACCGGTCAAAAAAATCTGTGTCTTCAATGTGAAAATACCTACACTATAGGCACTAGACCTGCACTAGGACTGTAAACTCGCACTGCTACGGTCACTTTACTTTATTTTGTACATAATATATCTTCTTTTGTTGGCACATTTCCAGTCTTTGGCACAACCTGAGTGATCCTATTCATGCCAAATGAGACATGTACCAGAGGCCCGGGTGCAGAGCTGCTCTGCCACAACCTCTGAGCCCCCATCTGTTCAGTTACTAGCCTCAGAGGCTAGTCAGATTGAAACTATGTGTGCATGTGTGTGTGTGCCTGTGTGTGCTCAGTTACTAGCCTCAGAACCTAGTCAGATTGAAACTGTGTGTGTTCCCCGCTTGAAGTCTAAAGCACTATATGCGAGGAAATCTGACCTGGGTGTCAGACACAGTAACTTAATAAAAGTTCAGACAGACAGAAATAGTTCTAGCGGTAGGGTTGTTAAATGTGGTTTAATGAACGTCAGATCAATCTCGTCTAAATCGCTTCTCATAAACGAACTTATTATAGACAAGGGCTTGGATCTGTTTGCGCTCTCGGAGACTTGGCTCCAACAGGACGACTACGTCAGATTGAATGAGTGCACTCCTCCGACGCATGTTAACTACCAGAAAGCCAGAGCTACAGGTCGCGGCGGTGGTGTTGCGATTATATCACACACCAACTTACTTCTTAGTCCCAAAACCAACAACGCTTTTCACTCGTTTGAAAACTTAACACTTTCAATCACCTGTCCTGGGTGGAGAAAACAAAAAGCAGTACTATTTATAGTTTTATACCGACCTCCTGGTCCTTACAGCGAGTTCCTAACAGAATTCTCTGACTTCATTTCAAACCTAGTTTTGGAATGGGAAAACATAGTTATAGCTGGAAACTTCAATATACATGTGGACGACAGCACTGACAGCTTAAACAAAGCTTTCAGCGCCGTACTAGATGGTGTTGGTTTTACTCAGAATGTCGAGGAACCTACTCACATTCATAACCACACCTTGGACCTTGTCCTGACCTACGGCTGTGATGTCTCCAATGTTGACATCCAGCGTCAAAGCTCGTTGCTGTCTGACCATTTCTTGATCACGTTTGATCTCGCTTTGGAGGACTTTCCTGTCCCGCAAGATAAAACCATAATGAAAAGAACCTTAAATGATAAATCTATCACAAGGTTCAAAGAACTAATACAGCCTATGTTGAATACTGCTGCAGGTGAACCTGTTCACAGCAGCTGCAGTCCCTCAGTCATTGACCAAACGGTGGGCAACACTATGGAGTCTTTAAAATCTGCATTAAATGCAGCAGCTCCTTTAAAACAGAAAACCATTAGGATTAGATCATCGTCGCCCTGGTACAGTGTTCAACTCCACACTTTAAAACAGGACGTCAGAAAATTGGAGAGGCTATATCGCCACTCCCACTCGGAGCCTGTCCACAGGGAGTGGAAAGCAGGTCTCCGAAACTACAAGAAGGCCCTTCGCGGGGCTCGAACTCAATACTATTCAACTTTAATAGAAGCGAATAAAAACAACAGTAGATTTTTGTTTGGTACCGTCGCTAAACTCACAAACTGCCATAGCGCAATCGAGCCTAAAATTCCAAGCTCACTGAGCAGTGTCGACTTTCTCCACTTCTTTAATAATAAAATTACATCCATCCGTGACAAGCTGGAGGAGGTTGCTCCTGCTGTTAGTGGTGGACAGGTTGAAGCGGCATACGTGACTTCCCACTTAGACTCTTCAGTGGGCCTTAATAAATTCATGGCTGTGAGCCAAGCAGAGGTGATCTCTGTGGTCACATCCTCAAAAGCCTCAACTTGCATGTTAGACGCAGTCCCGACATGGCTCTTCAAAGACATACTTCCTTTGATAATTGAGCCTATCGTAAATATAATAAACGCATCCATACAATGTGGCTATGTCCCACAAGCTTTTAAAACCGCGGTAATCAAACCCCTTCTGAAGAAAACAAACCTGGACCCAGAAATACTTACAAACTACAGACCGATCTCGAACCTCACTTTTATATCTAAAATCCTGGAAAAACTTATAGCTGAGCAGCTCCGCTGCCACCTGCAGGAAAATGATATGTTTGAAGTCTTTCAATCAGGATTCAGAGCTCATCATAGCACTGAAACGGCACTAGTCAAAGTCACAAATGACTTACTACTAGCTGCCGATAATGGACAAGTGTCAGTGCTGGTCCTACTGGACCTTAGTGCTGCATTTGACACAATAGACCACAGCATTCTACTGCAGAGGCTAGAATGTGATATAGGTCTTAGAGGAACAGCCCTTGGCTGGTTTAAATCCTATTTATCAGATCGATATCACTTCGTCAATGTGAATCAGGACTCGTCGCCTTATTCTGGAGTGGAATTCGGTGTGCCGCAGGGTTCGGTACTCGGACCGATTCTTTTTACTCTCTACATGCTGCCACTGGGAAACATTATTAAAAAGCATGGAATTAATTTCCACTGCTATGCAGATGACACACAGCTTTATCTGTCGATGAAGCCTAATCAGACAGATCAGCTAGAAAAGCTCAGTGCCTGCATAAAGGACCTTAAAATGTGGATGACTCTTAACTTCCTACTTCTCAACCCGGAGAAGACAGAAGTGATCCTACTCGGTCCGAAGCGCCTGCGTGACTCCCTCACTAACCAGATGGTTACTCTCGATAATGTCAGTATAATACCCAGTAACACTGTGAGGAATCTTGGAGTCATTTTTGACCAAGAACTCTCCTTCAAGGCTTATATAAGCCAAGCAACTAAAACGGCGTACTTCCACTTACGGAACATCGCTAAAATTAGGAATTTCCTTCCTAAAAGTGACGCGGAAAAACTCATTCACGCGTTTGTCACCTCAAGGCTCGACTACTGTAACGCTTTACTGGCAGCGTGCCCTAAAGCCTCTTTGAAGAGCTTCCAGCTCGTTCAGAATACAGCAGCTAGGATCTTAACAGGTACCAAAAGGAGGGAGCACATAACTCCGGTGTTAAAATCACTCCACTGGCTCCCTGTGGAGTACAGAATAAAGTTTAAAATCCTACTCTTAACATATAAAGCCATAAATGGCTTGGCTCCTTCTTATCTCCAAGACACGTTAGTGTCGTATCAACCAAGTCGAGCGTTGCGCTCACAAAACGCCAGACGTCTGGTGGTCCCTAAGGTCTCAAAGGTCACTGTTGGTGGCAGAGCATTTAGCTACCAAGCTCCTTTACTGTGGAATCAGCTTCCCATTTATGTTAAGGAAGCAGATACGGTCTCCACATTCAAGGCCAGGCTTAAAGCACTTTACTTTAATTTAGCATATAATTAGGTAATATATAATATGTAGTGTATATATTATATATATATGCTGTATTATGTTATATATTATTCAATAATGTATTGTGTTATGTTGTATATTATGTTATATATTATGCTGTATGTTATTCTTTATTCAAGGCTAGGTTTAAAACAGTCCTCTTTAGTTTAGCATATGGCTAGGAAGGTAAGACTCGGAGAAGGTTAAACTCCTCAGAGTGTTAGTCAAGCTGCATAGGGAGTCAGTTTGCTGGGAGAAGTATGGTAACTTGAGCACTATCCTCTCCTCCTTCCTACTTTATCTGTTTAGCATTTTTAGGATTCTGACTGTAGTTTGTTCATTGCTATTCACCCGTTGTCCCATTGTCTGTTTCATGGTACGATGACGGGATCTCTGAGCCTGGCCTCTTCCATCTACACCTGCGGACTGCCCCGCCCGACCCGCCTGGGAGTGCTTCAGTCCTGCACCGGACCTGTCCACGTTCAGCGTCCACTGGTCCACGTTCTGTAGCTAGCTTAGGTCCTGGATCATTAGTCTGTCCGTCCGGAGGAGCGGATCCCTTTCTCATATGGGTCTCCCTCCCTGTGGGTTTCCCTAGTTCTCCTCCAAGGTTTCTCACTTTTTCCCACTGGGTTTTTTAAGAGTTTTTCCTTGTCGATGCAGGAGGGTCTTGTTGGACAGTTAGTGTCCAACAGAAAGGATTGGTGATGATCAGGACACTTTAGCATTCTACAACATGTATGGACATTTTATTCTGTGTGTGCTTTATACTGTATTCTTCATGTGTTTTAACTGTTGATTCTCTGACCTGTGTTGGTGATTTCAATGGTTTTGTTAAGTCCTCTGAGATGACTTCTGTTGTGACCTAGGGCTATACAAGAATAAATTGTAATACATTGTATTGTATGTAAATTTCTCCATTGTGAGATCAATAAAGTTTATCTTATCTTGGTCAAGTCTTTAGACTGGGTCATGGAGGATTTGTTGGGGTTTTCTCATAGTTTGTTTATGAAAGTTCATGAATTAAAGCCTGACATGTGTGGTGCAGGTCTCCAGGACAACCCGTGGTTCTGTGACTGTAAGCTGTCCAAAGTGATGGAGGTGTCTCGGCTCTCGGAATGCCCTGTGGTGCTCATGGACCTCTTCCTGACATGCGCGGCCCCGGAGCCCCTGGCAGGAGTGCTGTTCCAAAGAGCGGAGCTGGAAAACTGTGTGAAGCCTTCGATCATGAGCTCTGCCACGCGCATCACCTCCCCCCAAGGCAGCAATGTGCTCCTCCGCTGCGACGCCTCGGGGCTCCCCACACCCGCTCTGTCCTGGCAGAGACCAGACGGATCTGCAGTGGACAACACAGGTACAGATCCAGACTACACTTCTCTCTGATTTCACTGAACACATTACTATACATAGGACTGTTTCATAAGACTGTTCATACTTATGAAAATAATAATAGAGCTGAAATAAATCAGCTCTATTTATCCAAATCTACCACTATAATACGACACACTGCCCCTTGCAGAAGTTCTCCGACCACTCCGGCAATGTGGACTGTGTGTCTGAGGGAACGAACTTGAATACCAGTCGATTATCATGGACTTGACCATCCTATTCTGTTATATTGTGTATCCAATTCATAGACTGTAAATATCAACGGACGTAGTCATGCCTATCTCCGCCGTTCTATCTAATGTGCCACAACTTCCGCGGTCTATGGGCAGTTTCAAAATGGCTGCAGGGGCTGGAAAATGTGAAAAAACGAATCTGGACATGCGTCAGCCGGCACGAGTGCCTTCAAAAAAAAAATCACAGCGAATAAACTAGACTGATCCAAAAAAAAATCACCCCCCTCAGCATTGACACACATGTGGAACGGAGGTTTGGGCCAATAGCCAACTTTTGGACCATCTTGTAAAGACGTTTTCAAGAGGTCAGTTAATGCTATATTGAATAATATACATTGAATAATTCTCATTCTGCGTCCACCCCCATCGTTCCGGGGTGGTATTGCAAGCATGTCAGCGCACTTTTGGCCACTTTTGAGCCAGGACCCGCCCCGACTGATCCAATTACTTCACACACTAAACATGTCATTATGTCACTGTTAAAACCAAAAATGCTATATTTGTTGAAAACATGTGTTTCTTTGCCTTCGTGTTTCAGTGGAAGAATCTCCTGGAGACGGTGTGCGTTGGTCCATCATGAGCCTGACTGGAATCCTCAACACAGATTCGGGAAACTACAGCTGCAGGGCAAAGAACGAGGCCGGAGAGACAGAGGCGTCCGTCTTTGTATCTGTGACCGCCACTCTTACAACCCCCGTGGCTCCATCCAGACCTAGTCCTGGGACAGGGCCCCCAGATCAGGATGAGGGCACCACACTCAAGTATGTACCAAAAGTTTTTGGAAAGTTCTACTTCAACAGTTTTGCTGGCACAATAATTATTGGGCAGATAAGTGATAACATTTAACCATAGACTATAGACATGTAATAGGAGGGGACAAATAATATCATAGGAGGCAGGACAGGCTGTTACTCTGGAATGGAAAGAAAATGGAAATGGAAAACAAGAAAACATGGATTGGATTATGTCAGAGTTTACATCACTGAGTCGCTTTTTGATGTTTTCTTAACCTGATATACCACAAAACTATAAACGTTTTTGCTCCCATTTTCCATGAGATGGACTTAAAAAGGGAACTATCATTATTAAAAACTATGTTTTTATATGTAAAACACATTACAAACATGTGTTTCCCACCACAGCTATGCGTTTTTATGCTATAGATAATTAATAAATCAGTAAAATAAGTTTTCAATATGAACGTCTCCGATTGGTCAGAACATTGATGATGTAGTTGTAGGGGTCGAAGCTCTCGCTTTAGTGTTTACGACTGTGCTTCTACTGCGACACAAATAAGACAGTAGTGAAAAAATAACAAACATTTCCTTAAAATGGGTGTATTTTGCATGCCCCCAGGATGCATCAATGAAAGTTACCGAAAGAAGAGTGTAAAAAACAGTCCCTACGATCTTTGACTTATTCAGAAAAGGCGACGGTCCAAACAATCTGAGAGAAGACACCAGCGCGAGTTCCATAATGCCACCCAAAATTAGTTCTATCAAGCTCCAACTAAAACCATTTTTACGAGTTTCAACCCAGTATTCAGCAGAAAACACAACGACTGTCATTGAACCATGAATCCATGTTTCACTTTCTAACTATGTTTAGTAAAAGATATAGATATGACACATACCATCATGTTTTAGACTTTAGAACCACAGACACACGTTCAGTATAAGACCATATATGTTTGCATTTGATTGAAGACTGTCACCATTTCTCTCAAACTCAACATCTGGAGCTGGGACATAGAGTTGAGGCTTCTCTCTCTCGGTGTTGAAGGTATTGACGTGTTAGCTGGTGTTAGCTATAATCCATGTTGTTAAACCACCTCCAGACTTTTTGGTTCTGTCCAGTTTTACGGCTGTTATCTTTCATTTCACGGTAGTCACTTTTACGCTTCTTAACTTTTCTCTGCACTGCGATGTCTGTGATATCCATTCCTTCGTCCCTAGCGCTACTTTCGCTAACACTTATTTACACTCACTCAGGTGTCACCATGGAGCTCAATCTGACCGCATCCGCGATCAAACCGGGTCGAGACGGGTCAGACCCGGTCGGACCATAGATCCATGAGTCCAGCCTGTGGAAATGGCCTTTATGTTCGCAAATGTTGAGTTCTTGAAGATTACTCATCTGAACTGAGTCAGAGTCCTCAAAATCAGATTTACTATCATAACAAATACGCAAGGGCTCATAAATAAAAACCCCTGACTTGTATTGTCCATCATTGAATGACAAATATCTGTTTAAAACATCCGTATACAACGTTATGGCTTACAAATGCATATCAACAAAGCCCAAAGACCCCTACGTGTACGTCACTTCCGGTTTAGGCAATTTTTCAGCAAATTTCTTTTTGCATGATAATTACTGATAGAAACCGCTAAGGGTGAAACTATCTGTCAAAATGTTTTATTGAACACAAAAAGACCACAATATACCAACAAAATGAGAATAGGTCCCTTTTAAAGATCTAAAATAAATTCTAGATACACAATATTACCCTTTCTCTCAAACATTGTTCACAAATCTGTCTAAATGTGTGATAGAGAGCACTTCTGCTTTGCTGAGATAATCCATCCCACCTCACAGGTGTGTCACATCAAGATGCTGATCTGACATCATGATTAGTGCACAGGTGTGTCTTACACTGTCCACAATTAAAGGCCACCCTAAAATGTGCAGTTCTGTCTCACAGCAAAATGCCACAAGCATTGGGGAGCGTGCAATTGGCTGACAGCAGGAATGTCAACCAGATCTTTTGCTCATGCAGTGAATGTTAATTTCTCCACCATAAGCCGTCTCCAAACGCGCTTCAGAGAATATGGCAGTACATCCAAACGGCCTCACAACCGCAGACCACGTGTAACCACACCAGCCCAGGACCTCCACATCTAGCAGGTTCCTCCAGGATTGTCTGAGACCAGCCACTGAGACAGCGGCTGAAACAATTGGTTTGCATAACCAAACCATTTCTGCACAAACTGTCAGAAACCATCTCAGGGAAGCTCAACTACGTGCTTGTCGTCCTCATCGGGGTCTTGACGTGACTCCAGCTCGTCACCGTAACAGACTTGAGTGGGCAAATGTTCACATTCGATAGCGTCTGGCACGTTGGAATCTCGGTTTGCGTTGTTCAGGGCAGATGTAAACACTTTGCTGATGTCAATGTTGTGGATGGAGTGGCCCATGGTGGTGGTGGGCTTATGGTATGGGCAGGCATCTGTAATGGTCGAAAGAACACAGGTGCATTTTATTGATGGCACTGTGAATGCACAGAGATACTCTGATGAGATCCTGGGCCCATTGTTGTACCATAGATCCATGAACATCACCTCATGTTTCAGCAAGATAATGCACGGCTCCATGTTGCAAGGACCTGTACACAATTCTTGGAAGCTGAAAATGTCCCAGTTCTTGCATGGCCATCATACTCACTGGACATGTCACCCATTGAGCATGTTTGGGATGTGCTTGACAAGCGTATACGACAGCATACACCAGTTCCCACTGATATCCAGCAACTTCACACAGCCATTGAAGAGGAGTAGACCAACATTCCACAGGCCACAATTGACAATCTGATAAACTCTATGCGAAGAAGATATGTTGCACTGCATGAGGAAAATGATGGTCACACCAAATACTGACTGACTCCCCAGACCCCCAATAAAGCAAAATTATGCACATTTCAGAGTGGCCTTTTATTGTGGACAGTCTAAGGCACACCTGTGCACTAATCATGATGTCAGATCAGCATCTTGATGTGGCACACCTGTGAGGTGGGATGGGTTAAGTGCTCACTATCACACATATCGACAGATTTGTGAACAATACTTTGCGATATATAATTTTGTTAAAAGATCAAATAAGTGTGTTTTTAAAGTGCAATCTGTCATGTGCTTTTTTTAGTACTGCTGCAGCTGTGGACGTGTCAAAACCATCCTCCCCCACCCCCTCACTGCTGCCCCCTGTGGTTTTGACACGAGCACCTCCAGCCACCAGCACCAGTGTCCAGAAAGACTCCCTCAGACCAGAGAAAGTCAAACAGGGCGGAAAGAGGCTGGCTGCAGATCAAAAGAGCAGCAAAAAGGACCCAGCTTCAGCGCTAACAGACTTGGAGGTAAGAACCCATAATATTGACCAATTTACAACTTACGTCATCGGGAAGCCACAACGGAAGTACCACATTTACCCTGCAGGATACAGATCAGTGCATTAAAAATTGCAGGGGCTACGCTCATGGTTGTTTTAATCCAATATACTGAACAGGACATGATTTTATACTTGATATGGGTATGCCTTTACAAGCTTTCCACATCTAGAGACTGAAAATTTTGCCTATACGTCATCTCAATAATTGATCACTGATGCAATACAGAAACGATATACTGAGGTCCCCTGCCGATACAGTTCAAATCGACTCATCCCTGTCAAAGTTACTCTGCAATGCAATGCAATTCACTCCTAATCTTAATACGTTACGATTCAATGATTTCATGACGACGAAATATAGAAATGGGCTCGGTTTGATTGGTTTTGGACACAAAACATAAGTTCTGGTCAAAAGCTGGCTCAGTCCTGACTCCTGTAGGCTCCGCCCTTGTTCAGATTACAGCATTATTTAATTTGAGGGAAGTGCACCATTCGTGCCTCTCTTTTGAAACATCGATTGAAACGTGCGTAACACGCAGCACATCACCTCATTTTGCGCGTGCTTCACTCACGAGCAGGACTCTTGAGCGCCTTATATCTATGTGAATACTGATTATTTTTGGACGCTTTAAAGATCAAAACAGAGCTTAGACTCAAATCTGTCATACTGTATAGACAGCATGTCTCTGCTCTTTCACAAACTTCAACTGCTGAGCAGCGCGGCAGAGACAAAAGACTGGGACCAATTCAATCTGGAAAGACGACAAGACACAAGATGCATTTGAATGTTTTATTGATTGATAGTTTGGCATCCTGGGCCCCGGTAGTGGTACATGGTCTGTGAAGCTCCTTGATTGTGAACACTTAAGATCACCCGGGACCTAGGTACTGGTAGTGGCGTCAGGGCGAACTGGGGAGAGAGCATGCCCCCGAAGAATTAGGAGGAGGCGGAGGCAGTGGTTGCGAGGTTTGAGAGGGCTGTGGTATGAGAGTTTCCACTTTGAAGCTGCTGGCTTGGACGGCATAGGTTAGCAGGGAATGGGCCGAGGTTGAGAAGGCCGGCCTTGATGCAGCGGGTAATCTACCAAGATTGAATATCTGCAGGCTGCATTACTGTTTATACCTCATACTTCACGGCCAATTTACGTGATCCTTGCGGGAGAACGGGAGTACAACTGAGCAGGTGCATATTAGCGATCAAATACCAATTCAATGCAAGAATTTAACCAACACAAAGAAGCAAGAGCCGACGCATCACAGGTGCATGCTGGAATGTGCTAGTGCAGTCGCATCGCAAGTGCTTGATTTGAACCACCAGTGCAAATTGGTAAATCTCTCCATCCCTAATCTTTGCCAAACAGTCCTGTCAGATTAAATGGAGAATGTTTGGGAAAACCACTTTTCAGGTCTTTCTACAGATTTTTTGTGCACCGAGGGTGATGAGTTTTGCATCATAGATACAACAAAGCATTTGGTTTTCATTTAATTTCAGGGACAGATTGGTTGGGTTGCATATCGGATCAGTGCTCTTCTCAAGGATTTCAAAGTCAAATACATCAGAGGGCCAAAAAAAACACATTTGCTACAAGCCGAGGGCCAGAATACAGGTTACCATATTTTATTTATTGAATAAATGAATCCATCCATCCATCCATTTTCTACCCTTTAATCCATTTCTGGGTCAGGGGGGTGGCAATCAGAGATGCCACCCAAGTCTCATAGCACCAGCCCCTCACTGACCCTCTGCAGGTGGTGAGTCCACAGGAGGACGGCTGCTCTCTGACTGAATAAATGAATAATTCAATAATTTTGTATGGCTCTGTCAGTAATTTCAAGTGAAATCAGTTTTCAACAGACTCACAAAACATAATTTTGTTAAAAGAGAAAACACATGTCCTGAGCATTAAATGAATAATCCAATGGCTCTGTGCGGCCACTTCTAATACTAATCAAATATCATCCCAGGGGCCAAGATAAATCATTCACGGGCCGGATCTGGCCCCCGGGCCATGACTTTGACACCTATGGTTTAGGTGCTCAACCGTGTCCTGGTAAGTTTGCCGTGATGCCATAACTAACATTACTCACACACACCGGTCTTGAAGCCCATGCCCCCGCTGCAAGTAATGTCTGTTTGGCAGAAAGTGAAATGATTAGTAGTTTTGTTTATGAAAGGTATCCATTTATTGCGTTACTACGCATTACTGACCATCACAGTTTATGTCATTTTTCATGCGTTAAGGTTTTCAGTCATTAATGTGATAATTATTATGTTCAGGTGGTGGAGGAGAGCATGGACAGTGCAGTGCTGCTGTGGACAGCGGATGGCTTGCCGGCAGACACTCCAGTGACTGTGGTTTACTCTCCGTATGGAGACGAGGACTTCAAACAAACCATGGACAGCAGCGCAGGTAGTGGAAAGGCTGAGCTGCAAGGACTTTCCCCTGGAATGAAGTATTCTGTGTGTTTGGTGGCTAAAGGCAGTATGAGCAGCAGAGACCCCTGTGTGGACTTCTACACCCTGGACAGAGCAGACAACAGTGGACAGAACCAGCTCTTCGTCATCATCAGTGGAATGGTCTGTGTGCTCATTCTGCCTCTGATCGCTTTGCTCATTTACAAGATCTTAGCGCTGTACTGCAAAGGAGCGCAGATACCTGAGGATGAAGAGGAGCTCGAGAAGGAGAGCTATGTAAAATTTGAGACTATCTCCATGAAACACAGGACGTTAAACTCTCACCCCACAGAGCTGTGGGCGCGCAGGCCCACACACGACTCTGAGCGCATGCTTCTGTGCTCCAGGTCCAGTATTGACTCTCAGATGACATACAAGAGCGACAGCTCGCGTTCAGAATACCTCTGCTGACCAAAATCCAGACCACAAGGTTGACAGGATGCTTATAATGAGGCCTTATTGTACAACATTTTTTTTATAGAATGTTTATTGTTGAAACATACATTCATGAACATTATTCTGGCACAGTTTACTGGTTTTATTAAAATTTATATTGATTTGACATTGTTGACTAATTGTTATCACTACTAATGAGTGTGCGTGTGTGCCCCTGCCTATGCAAGACCAAAACTGGTCTGGTACTTCTGAAGCTGCATTCTCACCAGATCAAGCGGTGGGAGAGGTTTACATGCAAAGTCAATGGTGCCAAACAGCGGTGCGAATATTTGCATGCATGGTTACGCACATTAATCATGTGCGTGTGACAGGTGCGTTGGGTGTGGTGCGGCAACCAATCAGAGAGCAGACAAACTGCTGATGAGATCATGGCATGCTCAAGAGGGGGAGTGAAGCGGGAAACCGGCATTGTCAAAAATGAGTCTTGGGTGGGCAGCCTCGTTTTAGCTGTAGGCCACTATAAAGAACTTTAGATAGATACTTTTGATCCCTTGTAGGAGAAATTCAGGCGTAAAGTAGCTGTAAAAACACAAACAAAACAAATAAGTTGATCATTCTAAAAAGCTAAAAATAGTAATGATAGGTCACAGCAGCAAAGGTGGAGCATTCACTGGTCCCTTTTTATGTTTGACAAAGAAGAAAACAAGAGATGGCAATATGAAGCCCTGTGAAGAGGCATTGCAGCCCCTAATTTGCGCTAACAACATCATGAGACAAAAAAACACTCCAAGGCACATTTCTTTGCTTAGACTTTATTTTGCCAAATGATATTACACAAAAACAAGATTGCTCATGTGCTTCATGTGACACTAACAGTAAAGTAGCCTAAAGTAATGAAGCTACTGGTCACGTTTGTCATCGTAGGCTACAAGCTATAAAACAAATGTCATGGGCAACATGTTTCAAAAAATAAGTTGTGTGTTTTTTTTCAACAAAAATTGCTTCATATTTTTGTTGACTAAAACTAAATACATACTACTATATATTCTAGTCTAAAGACCAAAAACAAATTTTGAATTTCTTGTAACACTGTGACAAGAACACTACTGTGATCGAGAAGGTCATCTCGATCACAGAGCATTCACGTGTCCAAGTTATCAGAATAATAATATTTTTTTTCGGACTGTTATCCGGTTCATGCAGGTGAAAAAGTGGGGGTCACTTAGGGACACATTTGAAAGAGGGGAGAAAGGAGAAGGCCAGAGAAGTGCGTCTGCAATAGGGACAATCTCCCCATATCCCACCACCAGCAACACAGGGAGCAAGGTTGAGATGGAAACAGACATGTCTCCGGAGACAGCACTTCTGCCTCTTCCCTGTCTCTGGAGATAGGGAAGAGGCAGGATCCCCAGCGAGGTACTTTAGGCACTGAAGACAAACAGCCAGGCCCTGTGTCCTGTTTTTTTTAAATCACTGTTTATAAAGCTCAAACATATTTCCTTTATAAAACAACATCTCTAAAGTTTTGCAGATGGGTCATAAACTGTGTTTGTGACAACAAATATTAGTCTTTATGTCACCAAAAATGTAGTTTTGACTTTCCAGGTAAAAAGCAAATGGTGAAGAACTTAAGAGAGTCTTTATGTGACCGAGAGAAGAGATTTAAAACAATTGTTTAGCATAAAATCCAATTAAAATATACTAAATTACAAAAGGTCAGCAACACCACCTAGGTTGAAGGACCTAGGACCTATTTTAATAACACAGGTAAAGACACCGGGGTGAGCAATGTGATTTAAACCAGGTGATATAATTAAAAGTTGATTTATTATAGGGCTGGGCGATATTTGCCTGGCCTGCCAAACGATATGCTTTTTCAAAGACATATAGTCTGGGAACGAGCTTGATCTCAGCGAATTCCCGGTGGGCGTGGTTGACAGACTGCATCAACCAATTAGATGCACACAGGATATGACGCAGCAACTAGCGGCACCCAAGCCGTTTCAGTAAACACAAAACAAGGGATGGCGGCATGTCAGCTAGTGCAAATGTAAACGACTGCTGTCGATTTTGTAACAAAAACTTAAAGATACGAGGAGTTATTAGCAACTCAATTCCGTTGTTTGCTTCCGCCTCTAGGTGAAAGGAAGTCCCGCCTCTCGGTGCGTGATTGGACCGATGTGGGTAAAATCGTGAAATGATAGGCTAGGAAGAGGTGTCCAGACGGTTCTTCTTTTGAACAGAAAGGAGGAGTGTCTGGCAGGCCAGGCAAGGGCGATATGGCTGAAAACTATCACGATAAGTGTTTCATATCAGTCAATATCGATATATATTGAACCTATTGTCAATAAAAACCAGGAGGGAAAAAAAGGCTCAAAAAGGCCTTTATTTTAAATACAACTTTTAAACTTTAACACAAAATCAACATTATGAAAAACAGTCAAATACAAATAATGGTGCAAATGTAGACATTAAATAATGCTTAATATAAATAAAATGTGCAAAGTATTTTGTAATTAATAAATAATAAGGCTTTAAGGCCATACTGCTAACGATATACACAAATAAATAAGTCACATTTAACAGTATTGTAAACATGTGTGACAAAACAAACCTGTTCCAGCTTCAGCATACAAAAAAAATAAAAAATCTGCAAGCACTGCTATTTACTTAACCATTGCCTCACTGCAGATTTTGTCTAAGGAAGACAAGCTGATTGACCATCTCAAATTTTAAGGCTGCCTTGATGCATGTCACACAAGCCCCGGCGATTCAAGATGGCGCCCTATTCAAATGAATGGTTGTGCTCAGTGGCGCCTTGCGACGGCATGGGGGCTGAAAGATTAGCGGAAGTCACCTGGAACTCGCAAAGATCTATGGGAAACTAGCCTGTATTTGGGCATTGTCTGGTCCTCCCGGTTCTGCGCAGTGGATGATCTCCCATAATGCGTTGCGCCAAATACGCATGTGTGGGTCTCACACCGGGTCTCACGCACGTGCACAGAGGGTCTGCTGGTGGCTGGAATGCACAAGTATTTTTTGGCAAGCTGCAACATATTGTTCATCATCTTGACTTGGTATTTTGAAGAAACTGCCCAATGATTTACGCTGCTTCTTCACACCTGGTGGAAGAGATGTGGCACCTTCTCCTTCTGCACCCTGGCCTCCTGTTCCCTCTGGAATCTCAGCTTCTGATTGGCTGGGGTCTTCGTCCAACATTTCACACAGTACTCATTCTTTAATGGCCTCTACCTTTTCTGGGCTGATGTACCATGTCTTTAATCTGGGATCCACAAAGGCAGCCTGAGCCAGCATACAGTGCCTTGTGATAGTATTCGGCCCCCTTGAACCTTTCAACATTTTGCCACATTTCAGGCTTCAAACATAAAGATAGAAAATTTTAATTTTTTGTCATGAATCAACAACAAGTGGGACACAATCGTGAAGTGGAACGAAATTTGTTGGATAATTTAAACTTTTTTAACAAATAAAAAACTGAAAAGTGGGGCGTGCAATATTATTCGGCCCCTTTACTTTCAGTGCAGCAAACTCACTCCAGAAGTTCAGTGAGGATCTTTGAATGATCCAATGTTGTCCTAAATGACTGATGATGATAAATAGAATGCACCTGTGTGTAATCAAGTCTCCGTATAAATGCACCTGCTCTTTGATAGTCTCATGGTTCTGTTTAAAGCGCAGAGAGAACCATGAAGACAAAGGAACACACCAGGCAGGTCCAAGATACTGTTGTGGAGAAGTTTAAAGCTGGATTTGGATACATCCGCCATTTTGGATTCCTCTCGCTGCTGCTTGAGAGAAGCTTGAGAAGGCAGTGCAAACCCCACGTAACACCGGCAATCCTGATTGGTCGATTAAAAAAATAATCTGGGGAAGGCGTTCGCTATGGCGTCGATACCAGACCCATGTGGTTCAGCCAAACGACTCTGGTGGAGCATGGCAAAACTTCAAGGGTCTGGCAGAGCCAGGCTAAGCTTCTGGGGCTCGGAAGACTTAAACGAGCAGTACAGTTGAAGATCATCTACATACAGATGGTAAGAAATGTCACTGAACTGCTGGATCAGCTCGCCTAAAGGGAGCAAGTAAATCAAAAATAGAATAGGCCCAAGAACTGAGCCCTGGGGTACACCAGATTGCAGGTCAGCTGGTTCTGACATCGTGTTATTAGAGGACACACAGAAAGTTCTACCAGTCAGGTATGATCTAAACCACTCTAACACAGGGCCTGACAAGCCTACCACATCTCGTAGTCTCTCAAACAGAGTGTTATGGTCTACTGTGTCGAACGCAGACGACAGGTCTAGGAGGACCAGGACGGAGCATTTACCAGAGTCATAATGTCACTGGACACTTTTAACAGTGCCGTTTCAGTCGAGTGAAATTTCCTGAAACCAGACTGAAAAGTGTTGAACATTTTGTTAGCCTCCAAGAATGCTGTAAGTTGGTTAGAGGCGACCTTTTCCAGAACTTTGGCCAAGAATGGAATCTTAGAGATAGGCCTGAAGTTCTGTAGGTCTGCTGGATCCAAGCGCGATTTCTTTAAGTGGGGTTCCACAACAGCGTGTTTAAGGGAGCCCGGGAACACACCAGCCGACAGTGAAAGGTTAAACATTTTGACGATTAACGTAGCAACCGATTCCAAAACATTGACAAGCAGTAGGGCCGGGACAACATCGAGGCAACAAGGGGTTACTTTCATGTTCTTCACTGTAGATAGAAAGTCCTCTTGGGTGACTTCCTTAAAAGATGACCAACTGTGAGGAGGTGGGTCAGGCTGTGCCTGACTATAAGGAGGGGAACAGGGGAGTTTAGCCTTTATGTCTCTGACTTTATCAACCCCTGATAAAGTATGCAAAGTCATCACAGCCTGTGCAATACTGCACAAAATTTGCAAGGAGAGACGGATTGCAGCACCTTTTGAGGATGGTGGAGACAGCCATGATGATGTTGATGATGAAGCAAATATTCACTTGCCACAGGGGAACTTGGCCCAAAGTGGATTACCTTACAGAGCCTGCTTTACGGATTTACATTTCAGGCAAGTCAGTATATCAATTTTGCAAACTTGTACTAATGTACTATATGATAATTAAACACACAACACATTTTACTCACAAAGACACAATATCTATTTGGCATTGGATTTATTTTTAGGAGCTCAATTTTTAGTTGATAATACTCTTCCTGTAGACATAGAACTTACTTTGTGTTGCTGTTTGAAGACCTTGTGGTGACAGTTTTTGGAGTAATTACATTAAAACCAGCCGCAGCAAATACACGGACGTCAAAGGCCTTTTATCAATGCAGACGACCTTCTGACGCCATGCTGAGCTTTGTGAAGGTCCCTGCTGTCTGTCACACCCTTGTGTCTTTCCGTCTTGCATCTGTATGACCTGCATTTCCACCATTGTCTGTCTGTTCACACCCCATGCCACTGCCACCACAGGGGATAGCGCCGGCGCTTCCTGTGCGCCTCCTCACCGGTGGCCCCCTCCGCTCCGTTGTGGGCGTGACTATCTTTGGTGTGTGTCTTGTATACAGGAAGCTCGGGGCTCTGGCCCCCAGAGCTGGGACATGCTGCTTTTGAGTGGATGTGCTGGCTCTCCGCACTGTGCGTTAACAATAAACTTACGCTTTTGATCAGACAAAGGACCTTTGAGTTTTCTCCTTCATTGGGTAGAAACTTCCTTAACAATTTGGCGTTGCTGACATGTCTTGGCATGGATACTTTCGGCGGGGACGAGCGGCTTTGTTTGGCCGACCTGGATCACCAGCCTCTGTTCCTTTTTGGAGACAAAGGAGGGCGCGCTCGTCCCGCGCACGGAAGGAATCCTTTTGCCACACAAGACCAAAAAGAACCTAATCTGGTGAGTCTTGTCTTTTCATCTGCGTAACGAGCCCAGGGCAGCACTTAAGTGTACACGGGGATTTGTTTATTTATGTATTTTTGGGGTATTTCATTCATTGCCACAGCATAGTCTGTGTGCGGGATTTTTTGGGGGCTTTTTGTTCTAGATTGAAACTAGCGGCTGCGCGTTAGTATCGCATTGTAAGCGACCCTGGAATCTCTGAGTGTCTTCAGCCAGAACCGCTCCGTTTTCAAGAACGCGCGCTCGCTGGTTGAACCAGCGGGGGGGGGAACGGAGCGCCCCAAAGTGGGTAGGAGCAGGGAGAGACTAAGCGGGTTAGGCCCATTGTTCGTACGAGAAAATGGGTAAAATCAATCTACAGATGCAAGCTGTGAAGTGCTTGCCTATGGTGCAGGTCATCTGCGTGATAATTTAGAAGAAGAAGGGAAGAAAAAAAAAATATATACTTGGTTTTAAGAATATCACGGCAAAAGAGGTTAGAGAAAGAAATATGTAAAAACAATAGCTCCTCCGCTCTTCACCGAAGCGGAGAACACACAGGCGGACACACACACACACACACACACCCCCACCCTACCGCCCTTTTTCCCCTACTAACAATAAGTGTGCACCCAAACAAGGCGTTGGGTTTTTAAAAAAAAAATGAGCAGACTACTGTTGTCCCTTTTTTCTCTCCCTGTCCAGGTCTGTCGGCGCCTTTCCTCCGCGCTCTGTCCTCTGCCTCAAAGCACCAGCCCCACGCCCCAACCACAGGCGGCGCCCGCACCAGCTGAGACCCCGCGAGAAGTGGGCCCAAACCGCAGAAGAAGAAGAGGCGGAAACAGACACACGCTCAGGAAACCACAGAAGAAGAAGCGGAGGAAACAAATATGTGAGACACCGACAACTGCTTTGGAGCACAGAGAGAAACTGCTCCAAATCCCGTGACTGTTCTCCACGGAGGGGGCAGCGTGATATACCAAACGCACCCGCGGAAACCCGCTTGAAAGTTGTTCCCGCACCGCAAACAGAAGAAGCCATTGTGACCGGCACGTTTGGGTTATTCACCAACCCTCATGGACCACATGCTAACGCTCTGGGCTACCTGGGCCTCCTGCGGACTTTGAAAAACTTCCACAGCCCGGCGGAAAGACTGTGTGCTCGACATGGGTCGAAGGACTGTTACCGGAGGAGGCGTTAAAGGCAGAGGGCCTCTCAAGCTCACACGGGGCCAGAGGACGGCAGAGGCGGGCACGGAGGAAACACGAGCGACTGACCAAACCTGGGTTCACATTCGTCACCAAAGCGACCGCTCATGTAAGTTGAACAACAACAAATTGCAATTGGCACTTTTTAGAGATAATTCATGCCCGTAATATACGCTAACAACCTGTGGTGTACAAGTTAAAATTCTGGATGACTCCGGGGCAACAAATTCTGTGCTAAAAGTGACAGCCTTTCTGTCTCCCCTAAAATGAGCGGCCGCTTCATATTCTAATTAGCAGCGTCGGAGAGACGACTAAAGAGCAATTTACGTCACCGCTAACGTGTTTTGATTCTCAGGGCAACCAGCTTAAACATTCTTTTCTATATTCCCCATTGTCCCCGGTTAATCTACTAGGCCGAGACCTTATGTGCAGACTCAATTAAAAATAGATAAATAAAAGGAGGCACCGGTCCCAAAAGTTAACTACCACTGGAAATTGACACCAAACCCTGAGATTGCTAAGTTATTAGCCACAACAAGTGGATAGTGACGCCCGCACAAAATTTGGAGGTCAACCACGCGAACGACCTAAGCTGCTCTCTCCGGTCGTTCCCAGACAATAACTTGGAGTTTGAAAATTCATGCAGTGTAGGGAAGATAGGCTAACGGAGTACGTTTATTGAGATAGGCACCACTATCTGTGCTACTTAATGAGTAACAAAAACATTTTTATCGTGAAACAAAGGTGAAGTATTAAAGTTTGAGACTAATTTACATTTTTAATGAATCCGACCTGGCTTTATTGAAAAAGAAAAAAATAAGGAAAATAAACATTTTTTTAGGTGACAAGAGCTCATTAGAGATATAGGGGACACAATTTGTGATAAGCCCGAAATACAGACCACGTGGTAAACACTAAAGTTGGAAATGGATCCTTTTAGGAAAACTCTTTTAAAGCTCTGCAGGCTCTGAAAGTTGCAACAATAAGAAATAGCTCATGAGACAATTGGAATTGGACATGGAAAAATATAACAAAGTTAAAAGTACAGGCCTTCTGTGTTGTTATATGTTTGTGTGTGTTATATGTTTTGTGTATGTTATATGTTTGTGTGTCATGTCAAAGTACACTACGCTGACCTTAACAAACTCTGGACCAATACTAACGTGGGGAATCGGCCTGTGATGTGACTGTGATGTGACTGTGATATGAGTGTGATGTGTGAAATAAGGAGTGAAATGAGGAATGCTGAACGGAATCATGGAATAACAAATGTGTCTGTAATGTTTTAATGTGATCATGGAATAATTATTTTTTGTCAACAGCATACGGTGTAAGTACTAGAGATTCAAAGATAACGACCTTTATTAAACAGGTGTAAAAGTGAGAGTACTCTGGGATGAGTACTCTGAGAAAAGTACTCTGCGGAAAGTACTCGGAGATGAAATACCTCGCTGAAGATATTGGGAGTTCCTCCCTCTGCTGTTTGCCCTGACAGTGATTCGGTCCAACCGCAGTGAGCGGTCATTGGGCGGAGGACAACTTTGGTTTGTAAACTCACATTTAGGGGAGTATAAAATTAGAAACATACATTTTGTTGTTCTGTATTTGGCTACAGCCTCCGCCCTGATGCCACACACCACCTGTCAATGCAGTTATGTTTTGCCCAATTGGGAAAAAGATTGACAAGCGAAAGTGGGCATTTTTTGTGTTTTTTTTTTGTGTTCTGATATTTCTTTTTCAGATGAGAGATAAACTACCCCTGCTCCAGGGATGACAGTAGTATGGATCAGGAGGAAATGAGCCTCCACTTTGGCACAAAAGCCCACAATATGAATTGAGGACGATCCGGGAGAAAAGCAACTGGAGATGAACGGAACAGTCGGTACTTTTGCAGCCTCACTGAGGGCCACTGAGACCCACTGCTTACTTCTCAGCAAAACTCGATCCCGTGGCAGCAGGGTTGCCTCGCTGCCTGCGGGCTGTGGCTGCCGCTGAGAAAGCGGCCCTAGCATCACGTGACCTTGTGGGATACACTGAACTAACTTTGCTTGTGCCCCATGCTGTTTCCCTGATCCTGTTAGAGCAGAGGGCCTCTCGCCTTTCTGCGGCTCGTTGGCTGGGGTACAACACGGTGCTCTTTGAACTACGGTGAAGGAATGCACACAGCTGAACTCCTCCTCGCTGCTGCCCACGCCAGAGGAAGGGGAGGCACACTGCTGTATCGCCACAATAGAACAGATATGCACTCCCAGGCCAGACCTGAAAGAGGTGCCTCTGACTAATCCTGACTTGATTTTTTTTATATACAGACGGAGCCGCGTCACGTGACAACACTGGGAAGAACCGAGTCGGCTATGCTGTGTGTTCTGATTTTGATACTATAGACTCTGGTAGTTTGCCCCACTACCACTCAGCACAAACCGCTGAGCTGGTCGCGCCCACCGGGGCGTGTGAGCTGGCAGCGGGCAAAACTGTTAACATATTATGTGATACGCGCTATGGTTTCTCTGTGGTGCACGACTGGGAAGCACTGTGGAAACACCGCAATTTTATGAAATCTGATGGTAAACCAATTCTTAATTCCACACAGGTTGAACGTCTGCTGAAAGCTGTAATGTTGCCCTTAGAGATCGCTGTATGCAAATGCCAGGCCCACACTAATGCCACTGATCCCATCTCTGCAGGGAATCGGCGCGCGGACAAGGCAGCGGCATACGCACCTCTACACACACACACACACACTACCTCACTCAAGACGTTGATATTTTCTACTCCAGCAGAGACGCTGCTGTGAGAGGGGAATGGGGCTCAACGACGGCATGGTGTGTGTGGCTGGGACCAGACAGCAAACCGTGCCTACCACGGCATTTCTTCAGACAGTTTGCAATTTTAGCACATGGTCGAGACCATGCCTCAAAAGGAGGGATGATGTGTGATTTAATCACACAAAATTGGTATACAAAGGGGTTTACGGCATTTGCACAGAGATTCAGCCAAACATGCGCTATATGCCCCGCGCACAACCCAGGTAAGTCCCAAAAGTATCCAACAGGCTGCTCATCCTCCGCCCCTGCGCCCATTTCAACATGTCCAAAGGGACTTTGTTGAACTCACACCATGCCAAGGTAAGTAATACTGTCTGGGTCTGGCGGATCTCTGGTCCAAATGGACTGAAGTATTTGCAGGCATACACGCCACAAGCAACGCGGTGGTGAGTCACTTTGTAGCAAAAGTCATTGAGGAAGTGGGTGAATTTCTGGGCATTGATATACGTAAACACTGCAGTTACGCCCCCTGGTCCGGAGGCACGTGCGAGCGAGAGAATGGCACTCAAAGCTCTGCCGCTAGCCCCACGTTGGGCGCGGGACCCCCGAACAGAGATCTGCCAAGCACCTCTTTGTGTGATGACGACATGCTGTCCTATTGTAAGGAAATTAATGCACTTTTGTCCTCTATTTCTGCCCAGGTCAGGAGCGCCCTGCCACAGGCTGCGCAGGCGACTGGGTCCTGATGAAGGAAACGAGACGAAAGCATTGGCGGTCCAAGCGCTGGCTCGGCCCATTCCTCGCCCTCCTGGTGACGGACACTGCCGTTAAGGTCGCGGAGAGGACAACTTGGATCCACGCCAACCACTGTCGTGCGGTGCTGCCACTGAGGGCCATAGACGAGGACACCGAGGGCGCGGACGGACCAGGCCCATCCGCGGCTCCCTACAATGAAGAAGTCGGCTGGCGTGCGGCCACCGTCGGTGAAGCAGGCCAACAACAACACCCAGAGAATCCCAGCGTTCCCGAGGCGACCCCCCCTTTTGCCCAACTCCCCAGCCCCCGGATCCCAAGGCTTGGGAGCCATGAAGGCCCTGAGCGCTCTGCTCAGCTGCAGCAAGTATGCAGAGCTGCTGCCCATTCCAAAGATTTCTCCAGAGCTTGTTCCCTCTGGCCATAATGCAGATTTGAGCTCTGCTGGAGTGCCCCCCTGGTGTCTCGTCTCCCGTGTGTCCGGAGGAGGTGGAGATGAGGGCTGCTCTACAGTTCCTGATGAGGCACATGGTGAAGCGTGCTGTCATGAGGTCTCCCATCAAACGAGCTTTGGGCCTGGCCGATCTGGAGCGTGCTCAAGCCATGGTCTCCACACCCCAAACCCCGACACTCTGCCCAACCGAGTGCTGAGGCCAAGGCTTCAACGCAATTAGAGTCTTGCCGCTCCAAGACCAAACATCGCCATGACCACTAACGCTCCACACACGCTCATAGGGAGCGGTGCCACTGACTGCGAGACGGCACTGCTCGTGAGTATTCCCGCGGAAAAGACTACCGAACGTAGCCCGGCTAAGACCGGCATGGGCCCTTGGACTGTTATGCTGGCCACACTGACACTACTTTCCGGGCTGACCGTGTTTATTATGTTAATATTGCCTTCTCTTATCGCTGTCCGGATCCATTGTGTTATTATAATGTGCTCTTTCTTTTATTGACAAGCATGTGTCTTTTCTTGTCCACTTTGGACAGCAATAATTTAAGTGTTTCAAGCTTGAAGGTGGTGTGATTACGATGTCTCTGGTATTTAACTGATTAATGCAAAAATGGTTTTGAATTATCAAAAGAGGGGAGTGTGGTGACAGTTTTTGGAGTAATTACATTAAAACCAGCCGCAGCAAATACACGGACGTCAAAGGCCTTTTATCAATGCAGACGACCTTCTGACGCCATGCTGAGCTTTGTGAAGGTCCCTGCTGTCTGTCACACCCTTGTGTCTTTCCGTCTTGCATCTGTATGACCTGCATTTCCACCATTGTCTGTCTGTTCACACCCCATGCCACTGCCACCACAGGGGATAGCGCCGGCGCTTCCTGTGCGCCTCCTCACCGGTGGCCCCCTCCGCTCCGTTGTGGGCGTGACTATCTTTGGTGTGTGTCTTGTATACAGGAAGCTCGGGGCTCTGGCCCCCAGAGCTGGGACATGCTGCTTTTGAGTGGATGTGCTGGCCCTCCGCACGTGCGTGAACAATAAACTTACGCTTTTGACCAGACAAAGGACCTTTGAGTTTCCTCCTTCATGGGGTATATAATTCTATAACAACCTCCATTGTCAATTCCAATCTTCTGTCCTGCAGGGATGGTGTTTGAGCAGGAGGAGAAGCAGCAACATGTTTTATCGTTTAGCATGAACATGCTCTAGAGACCTGAGAAATGGCTTATGCAACAAATAAACAGTGCTCTTGATATTTCTACGTGCCTGTTGAAAAATAAAACTTTAATTTTTCCCACCTTTGTTGCATGTCAGTGTCAATTCCTTCCCTCAGCCCAGTGATGCTAACTTCTGACTGCCCCAGTATTTCAAAGACGGTTTCTGCAACCTGGGACAGCTGCTGCTTAGCGTGTGTTACACCTCCTAAAAAGATATCAGTTATAACAGTTATGTACACAATAAATGGTCATTTTATTTAACTTACTAGCAAATGTATAATTTGTATATCACTCACCTGTGCGTGAAGATTCACGTTTGTGTGCTGCAATCTCCTCCTTGCTTTTGAATTCCTCCTATTTGGCATTGACAGTGGGGCCAAATTTATCTCTCAAAACACTTGTATGCTCATTGACCAATTGAGCCAGAAGCTAACACTGTTCCTCTGTCCAGTTGGGTTTCCTCTTTCTTTTATTCTCCATTGCTATTCACTTGTTTGTGGTATATTTAAAAGTCAACCAACACGGCTTGTTATAGGCTGGTCAACAATCACAGCTGTGGCATTTTACCCTCGTTACACCAAAGTGAGTAGAAATGGTAGAAGTTCAAAGAGAAAAAATGACCAGCATGGCACTTAGGCCCTGTCCACACGAAGTCAAGCTCAGGCCTAAACGCAAAAATACTTTATCAATCCAGTGTATCGTCCATACGAGGCCGGCGTTTTGGGGGGGTGTAAACGAACATTTTTGAAACCAGGTCCCAGAGTGGAAAGATTTCAAAACTCCGTATATGCCGCTCCGTGGTTACTGCCTCTCCGCAATGTATCTGAGACGCTTGCGTCATCGCCCCGCCTCTTGTTAAAGCACGCATGCGCCGCACTCAGAAAATAATGACAACAACAATGTAGCTTGTTGGTTTTGTAATCCAGTGTCACCCGAAGCAACAGTTCAACCTCATCGTCCGTCCATACTAATGAAGTACCAGCTCGCCCACTCGCCATGTTGTCTGTTTACAAAATTCCGCGCATGCCCACGGAAGTTTGGGCTTGATCCCGTCATTGCGTCACAGCGCCACCAACAGGTCTGGCATAGTTTCACAGCGTTTTCAGGCGTATTGACTACATTCATATGGACGCACACATTTACTGAGCTAACTCCGTGTTTACAGAAAAAGTTTCTGAAATTATAAGCGTTTTGTCTTCGTGTGGATATAGCCTTAATATAAGCAAATAATTATAACTATCACTGTGTTAAAGAAGCTATACCCGATTTTTTTTCTAAGTAGTTCATAAAAATGCTTTTTACTACATACAAGTTGTATCATAATACATCATTTAATTGAAAACTTGAAGTAATTGATTCAGCTGTGTAAGAATTACAAGCAGTGAAAAGTGCTGAGTAGAGTCTGAGCGGGCCGCTCTTTCTCCTCCGCTCACAGAACGAGCAGCGAACAGCCTGCGTCCTCTAGCCTCTACAGCGCTGCTTAACACCAGGGCTTCGACTTCAAAATTCGAATATAATTTTAAAATAAAAAATGATGAACAAAATAATTGAATAAAAAAAATTTGAACAAATATTAGACAACCCTTGTAATTCGAAATGTATTTAATGACTGCAAATAAAAGTTAGCTCCCAAAGGTTTCACCGGGACGTGCTAGGCAGGTAACAGCTAAGCTAGCTAGTTGTTTCATGGTAACTTCCGGGTTTTTCGCAATCGCTTTTTGTCACATTGAAACAATATTTTTGTCATGAAAACGTTAACAGCAAATTCTGAAATCATCCGTGCATGTGTGTTAAGGATGTATATGTGTACTGTATTGTCCGATTGACGTTTCATGGTGTTGATTGATAGATATGTAGTTGTTTATTGAGCGTGGCTAGCTCCGCTAGCTCCGTTGGCTTCTCTACACAGACAAGTGTGTAGTGACAGGTGCTGATAGCTTGTTGTACTTGCAGAGTAATGGCAGTATTTTACACACCTGAATTACAAACAGAGGTTGCATTGGGGCTTTGGTCATTATTAGTTTGAGAGTTCTTTTAATCAAGAAAAAATGATCGGAAGAATTGCTGCTGCTGCTTTGAGGAGCTCTATAACAAATTATAATTAAATATTAGAATATATTCTAAGGTTTTAAATTAATACATTCGGACGCAAAACTAGCGGTATTCTTTTACTTATATATTGTGTTAGTAGTGCGTTGCTTTAGTGCCATTTCATCAGTGATTGTTGTACAGCTTACAAGAAGTTGTAAGCTGATATGTATCAGATCGCAAATAAAACTAGGTGGCTCTGTGTTATGAGAGCGTAGGGGAAATGAGAAGCCATTGAGCGAGTTGGGGGGCGGTGCTAAACATTCAAACATTGCAGAAACGGGTATAGCGCCTTTAATACTCAAGTTTTCACACATTCTGTATAATGATTTAAAAGTATAACTTACTATTCGCAACATTCCTTTTACATTTACATATCTATATAAGTATCTGAGTATCTATCTAAGTATCAATCTATCTAAATATCTTTCTGGTAATGCTGATATTGTGTGGTTTTGTCAAGGCAATTGTAGCTTGAATAAGCATTAACACTATCTGTCTATCTATCTCTATATTGTATGTGGAAAATTATTAACAATGACACAGTCTTCCTAAGTTTAGACTGGATGAATTAATTTGTCCATTTGAGTGTTTTTATTTCACCCCTAGGACTTTTAATCGCTTTTATTTTTGTGCTTTTTGTATTTTTGTGTGATTTATAGGTTTTATGCATGCATTTTATCCCACGGTTCCTTGGACACTTCCCCCATTTCCCACACCTGTTTTTAATCAAGAAGACCATAAATTGGGGGCGGGCACTGCGGACCGAGACTGAGAGAACGCGAGAGGAGGACACCGGACCGGGTCAGAGGAGGAGCACTGCCAGCCAGAGACCACGGGGGACTGAGGCCAGCGGGGAGAGGGGCACCGGTGATGGGCGCGCATTGATAGGGCAAGAAGGCGCGTGCGCACCGGGCTAGGCCCAATCACGGCTGGGATGTGCCCGCTCTCCCACGCGAGTGCCCGGTGCCAACCCGTGGTTGGCGTGTGGCTGCATGGTGAGACTGCGGCCCGGGACAGAGGAAAAGAAACAAAGGCCAGCGAGGACGGCGGACGGCCTTTCCATTCCATATCGGATTTATTTTGGGTTGTTTTTAATATCAAGGGGCGCCGGCCAAATGAGTGTGTACGTGTCTTCCAAACTGGCGGCTACCATGTGACTTCATGCTGGTCTCTAATTGGTCACTAAAAGATTCTCCTCGGGGCGCAGAGAGCTGCGTCCCTGGCGAATCAGCGCGCTTGGCTAATTTTTCTTGCAATCTGATTGATTCATGATACCTGGCTGTCAGTCAAAGTCACTGGCAACGCGCTTGTCACTCCAACATAGACACTCCCGCGCGCGGGTTTACGGAGGCGAAGAAGCGAGACAGACGTACAACAAAACAGCAGATATGGCCAAAGAAAATTCGGTTGTTTCTTTACAACTCAGTCCTTTTACGAGACGTTCGCTGGAGGAAAAAAATAGGATTAAGGAGGTTGGACCGGAGAAAACCGGCTTACAGATCCAGCAGCAGGCAAGTGACCGTGGGCGAAGTTACACCCGAGGCTTCTCCGGTCTGTGTTATGCTAAACACAGTTGGCTCGCTGGATGCGAAGTAAGCAATGCTCTTTTTTGCTTTCCCTGCTTGCTTTTACAAAGTGTTGGCACGGAAGTGTTGTGGACAACAACAGGCGTCAGAGACCTGAAACATCTCTCTGAAAAATGCAAACGGCATGAAAGTGCCGTTTGCATCTGCGTTTGCAGATTGCCGTTTGAATCTGCTGATCCCCTGCCTTTTGTCTTCCCCCAATGTCAGGGTGCCTTCACAGTGACTGAGGATGAAGTACGGCGGGTCTTGTCCAGGACCACAGCTCGGAAAGCCCCAGGCCCGGACTGCATTCCTCCCCGCGTCCTGAAACTGTGCTCCGAGCAACTTGCCCCCGTTTTAACGGACATCTTTAACTTGTCACTCAGGAGCTGTACGGTGCCGGTGAGCTTTAAAAGGTCCACCATTATTCCAGTTCCTAAGAAGTCTCCAGTGACATGTCTCAATGACTACCGCCCTGTGGCTCTTATGAAAACTTTTGAGCGGCTTGTGCTGGACTTCATTAAGAGCCAGATCCCTGTGAGCGTTGACCCGCTCCAGTTTGCTTACAGACAGAACAGGAGTGTGGAGGATGCCATCTCCTTTGCTCTGAACTCTGTCTACACTAATTTGGACACTAGTAAATCTGTCGCGAGAATGCTGTTCATTGATTATAGCTCTGCTTTTAATTGTCTTGTCCCAAGCATATTGGTTGAAAAACGTATGTCCCTTGGTCTGAATGTTGCCATGTGTAAATGGATTTTTAGCTTTTTAACTGACAGATCTCAGAGAGTGAAAATCAATGACTGTCTTTCTGATGTTGTTTCTGTGAGCACTGGTTCTCCTCAGGGATGTATTTTAAGTCCTTTGCTTTTTACTTTGTACACTCACGATTGTGTGTCCTCCTCTGACTCAAACTTGATCATCAAATATGCTGATGACACCACCATCATCGGTCTCATCAGTAACAATGATGATTCCTCTTACAGAGCAGAGATCGAACATGTTTTTCAGTGGAGTAAAGTAAACAATCTCCAGCTGAACACTGCAAAAACATGTGAACTTGTCTTTGACTTCAGTCGTAGCAGTTCTCACACTCCTGTAGTTATCGACAACTCCCAGGTGCAGATCGTAGAGGAGTGCAAGTTCCTGGGTTTAACTCTGTCTTAACGACCTGAAATGGGACAAAAATACTAACCGGGTTGTTAAGAAAGCACATCAGCGGCTCTTCTTTTTGCGGAAACTTAGAGAATTCACCACTAACTCTAAGATTCTGCTTAACTTTTATCGCTGCACCATTGAGAGTTTACTTGTTGGTTCTGTGTCTGTGTGGTTTGGAAACATCGCAGATAAAGAAAAGAGAGCTTTAAACAAGGTGCTCCGCTCTGCAAAGAGGACCGTGGGCTGTGAGCTTCCTGTTCTGGAGGTTCTTTATAAATCCAGACTTTTAAACAGAGCTCTTAAAATCATCAATGACTCTTCTGGCCACCCTGGGAAAGCAATGTTCCAGCTTCTTCCCTCTGGCAGAAGATATCGGTCGCTGAGATGCAAGACATCTCGCTATGCTAACAGCTTCTTTCCACAAGCTGTTAGGTGCCTAAACAGAGCACTTTAATTCCTGCTTTTACCCCTTGTATCGTTTTGTTGATCGGTGCCACAGTGTCAGCTGTTTTTTTATTCTTTTATTTTCAGTGTATGTGTATTTTATATTACATTGTATCGTGCTCTTTATTCTGTCGGTGCACACAGAGTACCTTTCTCTGCAAATGTATTCCAATGTAGTTTTTACACTGCACATGGCTAATAAAATGAATCTGAATCTGAATCTGAGTAGCCGTTGCCACATTGACAACAGTATGAAGCTACAGTTTTTTGGCCGCGTTAGCATTGCTGAACAATAAGACGAGGGCTACAGAGTTGGCATTAGAAGGCACAACGAAGAGGTGACAAAAAATCGACTGTGTGAAATTCTGTGGGGCCTTTGAGTTGGCTTTACGTGGCCACGATGAGAGTGAGAGCTCTGTGAACCCTGGGATATTTCGTGGATTGGTCGATTTTGTTGCCTCTCTGGATGGAGCTTTTAAAGAGCACCTTGAGACTGCCACTGTTTTCAAGGGTACTTCCAAAACTGTCCAAAATGAACTCTTGGACTGTATGTTGTCTGTTGCAAGAGAGCAAATCATTGAAGAAGCTCAAAAGAGTGTTTTTGTATCAATCCAGGCAGATGAGACAACAGATATTTCAACACAGTCCCAACTTGTGCTTGTACTACGCTACATTGATGACAAGCACAGTGTGCAGGAAAGATTTTTTGAGTTCATTCCTCTGCAGTCAGCTACATCTGAGTCCATTGCTGCTGCATTATCAGAGCGTCTTGCTGCCATCATTCCTGAGGATCAGAAAAGCAAGCTAATCTGCCAGGCGTATGATGGAGCCAGTGTGATGAGGGGTGCCAATGCAGGTGTTCAGAGGAAGATCAAAGATGTTTACCCAAATGCCCATTATATCCACTGCTATGCACACCAACTCAACCTGATCATGCAACAGGCCACCTCTCACATTTCCAAGGTGAGAATTTTTTTTTCTGACCTGGGTGGATTTGCGAGCTTTTTTTCCAGGTCACCCAAGCGTACGGCTGTCCTTGATAAAACGGTGGCCCGTAGACTGCCAACATCCAGCAATGTCCGATGGAACTTTCACAGCCGAGCCATCAACACTGTGTTTGAGCAGAGAGATGATCTCATTCAATGTTTTGAGAACATTCGAGATTCGGGTGACTTTGACTCCAACACCATCAGAGAGGCAGGAGCCATGGCCATGCTGCTGGAACATCAGGACTTTAAGTTCTTCCTGGAACTTTTTCACCACATCATGCCACTTGTGGACCTCCTCTATGCCAAGCTCCAGAAGAAGAACATAGATGCAGTCCACATCAAAAGGAGCATCCAGCAGTTCGAACAGGACATACAAAACATCAGGTAATATGTCAATAATATAATCATCACATTTTTAATTGTTATCTCTTTTCAACTTTTTGATCATTATTATGACTTCTTCTTCACAGAAATTCTCTCCATTCCATGAGTGAGCAAAGCAGTGGCTCTCTGACAGCAAAACGGCGTCGGGTACTCAGTTCCGAGGATCGTCAGAGTGCTGCAGAAGAGGTGAGTTTATGTTGTAGAAATCTGTCATAGTTTATGAAATAGCTATTTAAATTCTCGAGGTCGGCGTTACGTCACGAATCATGTGACCTGCGTAGCAACCAACCGCCGCCATGTTTGAAGGGTAAAACAAACCGAAGGCGAATCCAAAAGGTATCTATTTACATATGTTTTGCCATGGATTATGTCAGTTATGGATACTAACGGACAACTTTGAGTTATTGATGAATGATATCTGTGTATGCGAATGTATGTTGGTGGTGTAAACATTCAGGGCTTGCTTAGCTGGAGGCAGGAATCTAAATTCCTATCTATTTCCATTGTAGCTGTTGTCATAGTAACAATAAAGAAATGTCTAACTGTTGTTGGAAATATCAGATAAACCTTATTTTATTAACGCAAATGTCATTCCTCTTGTTCTTGCACCTTAAGCCACAACAGGACCACCTTTTTCAGTTGTAGTTTTACACTTATAATCGCCAGTTTTAGTTTAATCTTATTTCTCTTGCCTGCAGCTGATGTCACTGATGATGTATATACCACATGTATGGAGTGAATGTAAACACTCATGTAAAGCGCTTTGTGATTAGCTACATGTCTGTGAAAGGCACTATATGAATACAGATCTTCTTCTTCTATTGCAGCATGTCATATCAGTATATTGACAGTCTCCTAGCGCCTGCATTGACCAGGTACCACAGAAAGCTGTCGCTTGTAGGTTTACAATCTTGTCCCTATCGGCATCCAGCAGAGTCCTGGGAAAACAACCTAAAGGCATGGCCCAGGCTCGAGTATCCAGACATATACAATTACCTCATCAAGTCCCCTGGTATGAACACCATGTGTACATACCATGTGTCCTACACTTGTAGTAATATTTAAATACCCATCAAGCATCGATAACATTAACTATGTTATGACATTCAAAAGCATTCTGTTACAATGTGGCTGTAATGAGCTCAGTCTGTCAGTGGCACAGCTTGTACAGTGTAAGTGAGGGACACAGTTTTTTTCAAAAGCCAAAAAAGGCTAACTGCAGAAATTCCACTTATTCCCCATACAACTAGTGCATTTCATTGTTGCTTATCGGTGTAGAGCTGCCGACCATTATGCATAGCGATGTCATAACATAGCAACAGAAAACAGTGGCATGGCATTGGTATTATTTTGTTATTCTTTGATTTGCCCCTCAATGTGTCCATTCATTTGAGATTTACATTTCTATTTAAATTTTAAAGTAAAATGGCATACCCTCTATTCACACTTTTTATGACTGGTTATTTTTTGCAATAACCAGTCATCAGATTACATTTTATTGAATGTAGTGTCTAACGACAACAGCAAGACTTTAACATTTCTAATGAGAAATAGTTTATTAGACATTGTATAAGTAGAAATACTAAAAGACGTGAAGATTGACATGAAAACATTTGTATCATTTACTTGCAATTTGTCAGTGTTTTTGCTCTGGTCAATTGTCACTCTCCTAGATGTGATATGTAAGAAGTGTTATGTTTGTGTCCATTAAATCTACCCATTTCCAAAAGTAGTCAACAGCTGTGCTTTTGGGAATGCCTTTAATAGAAGCCAGTAAGTCAAAACTCAAATTGTGGCGTAGTTTGACGAGAGTCAGGAAGAGCTGCTCTTGCTGTGGCATACTTGCCTTGTTTTTTGACTTCACAGGCAGGCAGGTTGAAAGAAAATTGTATAATTTCTCAAAAACTGTCCAACTGATGCCGGTCATCATTCTGCACTTTTTCTTGTTTCCCTCAACTGCAGCAGCTGATAAAGTGCAGCCTTCCAGTTTTTTCTCTGCCAGCTCTGCCTTTGCCATGGCCTCATCTCTTTCTCTCCGAAGACTGTCCATTTCTCCATACAACACTTCCCTTTCCCCAGGAAACAAAGGGGTGGCAAGTCCGGATGTTTCAGGTAGTGTACACACCTGTGGTGTAATGGCAGGTGGCATGATGGTGGAGACCGAATCATCGCTGATTTTGTCAATGCCTAATTCCGTCTGCTGCAGGTCTTGCATTTCCATGCAGGGTGTTGACACTTCTTGTTGCAACTCTTCTGGGACACTTGTCTCCTCAAATTCCAGTTGCTTCTTCACCTTCCTTTCCTTTCGTGATACTAGAGTAGTGGATGGTGCTGAAAAAAATAGATAAAAGGTATATATTTTGCAAATGATCACAGAAATTTTAAGTCATGGCCTCATATTTATAATAATAATAATAATGCATCAGTTTTATGTAGTGCTTTTCTGGACACTCAAAGACGCTTAACATTGCACTATTCATTCACTCTTGGTGGTGGTAAGCAACTATTATAGCCACAGCTGCCCTGGGGTAGACTGACTGAAGCGAGGCGACCAGTCTGCGCCATCGGCCCCTCCGACGCACCACCAACCACTCACTCACTCGGCTTCCTGGTGTTACTAAACGGCAGTATATTTAGTATTGAGTTGGATTGGGACGACAAGTCATAATAGTCGACTATGACTAGAAAGCAGCGACCAGTAGACTAGTTTTTGGTTGTTTCAAAATGAGTTCAAGACCATGAGGTTTTAGATGCTCAAACAAATACAAATATTGTATTCCACAAATATGCATCTACCACATGTTCTCTTTTCCTGCAGACTTTAACATTGTCACCCTGTTGCAGCAGCTTCCTCTCCACCCTTTCCAATGACATGTGGATGTGTGTTGTTGAAGCCTCCTTTATCTCTGCTGTGCCCTTTTCACAGTTTGCACCAGTGAGAATAAGTAATATATAAATGTGTGAGTTTGTGTGTGTGAGTGTGGTGTGTGTTGTGTGTGAGAGTGTGAGTGTGTGTGTGTGTGTGTGTGTGTGGGTGTGTGTGTGTGAGTGGTGTGTGTTGTATGCTGTGAGGTGTGTGTGGTGTGAGTGTGTGTGTGTGTGAGTGTGTGAGTGTGTGTGTGTATGTCTGTGAGTGTGTGTGGGTGTGAGTGTGTGTGAGTGTGAGTGTGTTTGTGTGTGTGTGTGTGTGTGTGGGTTGTGAATGTGTGTGTGGTGTGTGTGTGTATGTTGTGAGTGTGTGTGTGTGTGTGTGTGTGTGTGTGAGTGTGTGGGTGTGAGTGTGTGTGTGTATGTCTGTGAGTGTGTGTGGGTGGTGAGTGTGTGGGTGTGTGTGTGTGTGTGAGTGTGTGAGTGTGTGTGTGTATGTCTGTGAGTGTGTGTGGGTGTGAGGTGTGTGTGGTTGTGTGTGTGTGGGGTGTGGAGTGTGTGTGTGAGTGTGTGTGTGTGTGTCTGTGAGTGAGGGTGTGTGTGTGTGTGTGAGTGTGTGTGTGAGTGTGTGTGTGTGTGTGAGTGTCTGTGTGTGGGTGTGTGTGTGTGTGTGTGTGTGTGTGTGTGTGTGTGTGTGTGTGTGTGTGTGTGTGGGTTGAGTGTGTGAGTGTGTGTGTGTGTGTGTGGGTGTGAGTTGTGTGAGTGTGTGTGTGTGAGTGTGTGTGTGTGTGTGTGTGTGTGTGTGTGTGTGGTGTGTGTGTGTGTGTGTGGGTGTGAGTGTTTGTGTGTGTGTGTGTATGTCTGTGGGGGGTGTGAGTGTGAGTGGTGTGTGTGTGTGTGTGGTGGTGTGTGTGTGTGAGTGTGTGAGTGTGTGTGTGTATGTCTGTGAGGTGTGTTTGAGGTGAGTGTGTGTGTGTGTGTGTGTGTGTGTGTGTGTGGTGAGTGTGTGATGTGTGTGTGTATTCTGTGGTGTGTGTGTGGTGTGGGTGTGGTGAGTGTGTGTGTGTGTGTGTGTGTTGGGGGTGAGGTGTGAGTGGGTGTGTGTAGTCGGTGGAGTGTGTGGGGGTGTGAGTGTGTGTGTGTGTGAGTGGTGTGTGTGGTTTTGCTTACAGACAGAACAGGAGTGTGGAGGATGCCATCTCCTTTGCTCTGAACACTGATCTACACTAATTTTGGACACTATTAAATTCTGTCGCGAGAATGCTGTTTCAATTTTGCTTATAGCCTGCTTTTAATTGTCTTGTCCCCAAAATAATTGGTTTGAAAAAACTATGGACCTTTCCCGTAATGTGACACAAATGTAGTGTGCTCATATTTTTTTTGACGAAAATGTCGGAGGAACTTCACAGCACAGTCTGGGCCTTCAAAAACTATATGCTCGCCGTGTAAGGATTTTGTGGCTACGAGGACTGGCACGTGCGTCCCATTAGTCTGGGAGGTCTCAAAATCAAAAAATACCACTTTTTTGCTGTATATTTGTTTTTGAATTTTAAGTTTTTTTGTTCGCATGAAACAAACATGTGGCTCAGAACCATCCTCGTTTGCTTTGGGTTGTTTACAGATTGTGCATAGAGATGCGCGGCAAATGTGCTCTTTAGGATTTTCGATTGAGTTATAGTAGATTTAATTTGCAAACCGGACATTTTTTATTGAGCTGACAATTGCTGACATAGCATCCAGATTTTGGATTGGTTCATGATACCTGGCTGTCAGTCAAAGTCACTGGCAACGCGCTTGTCACTCCAACACTGACACTCCCGCGCGCGGGTTTACGGAGGCGAAGAAGCGAGACAGACGTACAACAAAACAGCAGATATGGCCAAAGAAAATTCGGTTGTTTCTTTACAACTCAATCCTTTTACGAGACGTTCGCTGGAGGAAAAAAAAAGGATTAAGGAGCTTGGACCGGAGAAACCCGTCTTACAGATCCAGCAGCAGGCAAGTGACCGTGGGCGAAGTTACACCCGAGGCTTCTCCGGTCTGTGCTATGCTAAACACAGTTGGCTCACTGGATGCGACGTAAGCAATGCTCTTTTTTGCTTTCCCTGCTTGCTTTTTCAAAGTGTTGGTACGGAAGTGTTGTGGACAACAACAGGCGTCAGAGACCTGAAACATCTCTCTGAAAAATGCAAACGCCATGAAAGTAGCCGTTACCACATTGACAACAGTATGAAGCTACAGTTTTTTGGCCGCGTTAGCATTGCTGAACAATTAGACGAGGGCTACAGAGTTGGCATTAGAAGGCACAACGAAGAGGTGACAAAAATCGTCATGTTCTGTCCAGGATAATCGACTGTGTGAAATTCTGTGGGGCCTTTGAGTTGGCTTTACGTGGCCACGATGAGAGTGAGAGCTCTGTGAACCCTGGGATATTTCGTGGATTGGTCGATTTTGTTGCCTCTCTGGATGGAGCTTTGAAAGAGCACCTTGAGACTGCCACTGTTTTCAAGGGTACTTCCAAAACTGTCCAAAATGAACTCTTGGACTGTATGTTGTCTGTTGCAAGAGAGCAAATAATTGAAGAAGCTCAAAAGAGTGTTTTTGTATCAATCCAGGCAGATGAGACAACAGATATTTCAACACAGTCCCAACTTGTGCTTGTACTACGCTACATTGATGACAAGCACAGTGTGCAGGAAAGATTTTTTGAGTTCATTCCTCTGCAGTCAGCTACATCTGAGTCCATTGCTGCTGCATTATCAGAGCGTCTTGCTGCCATCATTCCTGAGGATCAGAAAAGCAAGCTAATCTGCCAGGCGTATGATGGAGCCAGTGTCATGAGGGGTGCCAATGCAGGTGTTCAGAGGAAGATCAAAGATGTGTACCCAAATGCCCATTATATCCACTGCTATGCACACCAACTCAACCTGATCATGCAACAGGCCACCTCTCACATTTCCAAGGTGAGAATTTTTTTTTCTGACCTGGGTGGATTTGCAAGCTTTTTTTCTAGGTCACCCAAGCGTACGGCTGTCCTTGATAAAATGGTGGCCCGTAGACTGCCAACATCCAGCAATGTCCGATGGAACTTTCACAGCCGAGCCATCAACACTGTGTTTGAGCAGAGAGATGATCTCATTCAATGTTTTGAGAACATACGAGATTCGGGTGACTTTGACTCCAACACCATCAGAGAGGCAGGAGCCATGGCCATGCTGCTGGAACATCAGGACTTTAAGTTCTTCCTGGAACTTTTTCACCACATCATGCCACTTGTGGACCTCCTCTATGCCAAGCTCCAGAAGAAGAACATAGATGCAGTCCACATCAAAAGGAGCATCCAGCAGTTTGAACAGGACATACAAAACATCAGGTAATATGTCAATAATATAATCATCACATTTTTAATTGTTATCTCTTTTCAACTTTTTGATCATTATTATGACTTCTTCTTCACAGAAATTCTCTCCATTCCATGAGTGAGCAAAGCAGTGACTCTCTGACAGCAAAACGGCGTCGGGTACTCAGTTCCGAGGATCGTCAGAGTGCTGCAGAAGAGGTGAGTTTATGTTGTAGAAATCTGTCATAGTTTATGAAATCATGTTTAATGAAAATATTAAAAATCGTATCACAATTGCAGTTGTCAATAATAGCAAGATGTTTTTTCAAAACCATGCAGCAACAGAGGGTAACAATGTCAACTAAAGTAAATTAATTTAATATCTATTTTTTCTCTCTGTTTTTGTATTCTCTCTGTAGATCTGCAACACCATTCTGAGACACACCAGGGAGCGCTTCAACTTCACCGACCATCTTGTCTGTGCCACCTTGTTGCAGGGGGACAGGTTTAAGGAACATCACGGGTCATTTCCCGAAGAGGTGCTGCAAAGCACTTTGAAGGCCTACCCAATGCTGAATGGAAGCAAGCTCAAGACAGAGCTCAGTCTCATCTACAGCAAAGCAGAGTTCAGAGCCTGTTGTGGTGCAGTGGACCTGTTCCAGCTGTTCATGGAGAACAATCCTTCAAGATGTTTTTTCAGAAACGGTCACTCTTTTAAAGATCCTTATTACCACACCTATGACCACAGCTGAAGCAGAGAGGTGCTTCTCAACCTTAAAAAGGGTGAAAACTTTTCTGAGAAACACCATGACCCAGGAAAGGCTGAATGCCCTGGCCATGCTCTCAATGGAAAAGAGACTAATCTGTCAAATGACCAATTTCAATCAGAGAGTCATTGAAAGATTTGCTAGCCTGAAAGAGAGGAGAGCAAAATTTATGTTCAAGTAGTTTGTTGTTGTAAATAGTTTGTTGTTGTAAATAGTTTATTGTTGCTAGTAGATTAATGTTATAAATTGTTTAATGTTATAAATAGTTTATTGTTGCTAGTAGTTTAATGTTATAAATGGTTTATTGTTATAAATAGATTTATTGTTGCTAGTAGTTTAATGTTATAGTTTTATTGTAAATAGTTTATTGTTGCTAGTAGTTTAATGCTATAGTTTATTGTTGTAAATAGTTTATTGTTGTAAATAGTTTATCCATCACTAAATCTGTTAACCTTTCACCTGTCTGCCTCCTTCCATTCCTCCCTGCCTTTGGGTCCACATCGACACACCACCGTGACAGCAAGTAGTTTATTGTTGCCAGTGCGCCCCCCCAAATTTTTTTATCACCAGCCGCCACTGGTTCTGGATTAACTTTTAAGCTAAGACTCATTGCTAGGAGTTTAAGTTTAGTTAAGAGCTCTCTGAGAGGACTCTTAGAATCTTTAGGCCTACGGCCCCTGGTCTTTTCCCTTCAGCAAACCGTGCGGAACAGGTGGAGCACTGGCTTTAGAGGGAGTCCGTGAACTCCAGAAGAGGACCTCATGCAGTGACTCAAGAACACCAATGTCCTGCCATGTAGGGATCAGGTGCCTGTTTTTTTTTGTCTGATGACAACACTTCAGTGATAGCCTTTCGTTGTTCCTAACCCCTAACCCTTCTGTCTTGAGTTGGTGACAATGGGCCTCATGTATGAAACTTGCGTACGGCCAAAGCAGCCTTTCACAGTGCAGAATCACAAAGCGCTTCACATTTTAAAAACAGATCAAAATAATACACACACAAGTCAGATTTTTAAATCATAGAAACAGAAGAGGCGATCTCATCATTATCTGTGATTTATTCAAAGTTTACGTGTTTCCACAGGTTCAACTCCACCCCGAGCGGCCATTTTTGTAGTTACTAAGCACAGATACAATTATCTCATAGAAACTTCTCATTACATCGCAAACATGAAGCAGTCCTTCCTCATTGACTGAAAGCAAATGTTTTATTCTTAGTCCAGTCTTATTATCGACTCTTCTCTTTTTAGCTTTGGGATCCATGCGCACAGTCTATGATGCTCACACGCCGGTTTGTTTACAACAGCGGCCGCCATATCCTACGTTGCAGGATATGGCGCGCTACGTTGACAGAAATGTTTAAATTGAATATTACTTATGCACAATTTTACAGCATTTAAAAACTTTAAGAATGTTTTTCCTTCTACAGAAGGAAAGAGACGCATGCGCCTCCGGAGCCGCAGGTTGCCAACTCCTAGTTTATACAGTATGTGGAAGTAAATACTGTAGAGGATCAGGATATGTGCAGTTTCAACAATAAAATAAAAATGCAATAGTCTACGTTACAAGAGGCTAATGAACATGTCTCAGAGTGAGGGAGGTGGACACAGACAACACTATTGTTTGTTACAGGGATGAGAATTGGTCAAAAAAGACTGAAATGCATATTGTCACCCATTAGCTGGCTCTAAATCTGTTTAATTTGTTCACAACATATTACTTTTGGGCTCAAACCTGAACTTTTAATGCAATTCAAAATGTAGGTATCAGAGCTTTATTTAGGGCGTTTAATCGCGCTTCGAGAGGAGAGGGGAGACGCGGACTGTTTCCTGCAGCAGTGTATTTAATGGGTGCACAGATTACTCAAAGACACGCATGGTCCTGTGCGCGTTTATGGGGTTGGGTACATGGCCACGTTGAGGCTGCGCGCTCAGCCACAATACGGTGGAGCGGCTGCGAGCGGCTGCGAGCGGCTCGCCGCTGGACGCGGAAGCTGCTCATTAAGCGGCCGCACATGCCCCGGAACACTGCGGCTGCTGAGGTGGCGGAATCCCGTTCGAGTACATACAGCAGGTGCCCCGCGGATACGCGCGCCCCGCTCAAAAAATTCTCAACGGATTTACACTTCTCATAAACATTGTGTTTTGTATGAGGCAGACAGACAGGCCCAAATATGGGCATCGGCCCTTTGGGCATTGCCCGGTACGCCCGATGGCCAGTCCAGCCCTGTTCGCTGGCATCCTTGAGCTTGGACTACAAATTCGAAGTGATGCACAGTAGAGGAGGGCTGGGCCAAAGTGTTTTGTTAGACGCCCATGCCCTTATATAGCAGTCTCGCTGCAAATACTGTGACGTAATAATTCTAATCACGTAATAGAGAATGGCAAAATCAGAACGGGTTGAAATATGGTACCTAAACAGAATATGAAGTGTTCTCTGCAACCCATGAAGTTGCACTTCTAGAGGCTCCAACTACACACCATAAGGCATTTAAGGCACAAAAAGTGGATTTTTCATGATATGTCCCCTTTAAATATTGCAGACAGTACGGGCCAGAGAATTGTAGAGCAGTAAAATCCACATGTAAGTGTTTGTCCCCATGGTCTCTGTGACTGCTGTGGCCAGTCTTTCTGCGTGCGCAGTGATGCGGTCGCTGTATCGGACCGTTGTGGAAAAGAGGGAGCTGAGCCGAAAGGCAAAGCTCTCGATTTACCGGTCAATCTTCGTTCCCTCCCCCACCTATGGTCATGAGCTTTGGGTAATGACCGAAAAAACGAGATCGCGGATACAAGCGGTCGAAATGAGCTTCCTCCGCAGAGTGGCTGGGCGCTCCCTTAGAGATAGGGTGAGGAGCTCAGTCACACGGGAGGAGCTCAGAGTAGAGCTGCTGCTTCTCCACGTCGAGAGGAACCAGTTGAGGTGGCTCGGGCATCTGTTTCGGATGCCTCTTGGACGCCTCCCAGGGGAGGTGTTCTGGGCACGTCCCACCGGGAGGAGGCCCCAACACGCTGGAGGGACTATGTCTCTCAGCTGGCCTGGGAACGCCTTGGGGTCCCCCCGGACGAGCTGGAGGAAGTGTGTGGATAGGGAAGTCTGGGTGTCTCTGCTTAGACTGCTGCCCCCGCGACCCGGCAACAGATGAAGCGGAAGAAAATAGATGGATGGATATAATTTCTCTAATAGGTGTCGATTTTTTATTGCATTATTGATCAGAACTATCATCTCAGACGTGGTTCTGTTGATCCCAATATTTAGATAACTTTAAGCAGCAGAGAGATAACTTGTAAAAATAGGTCTACAACAATTCATTTACCTGCGATATATTACGTGCTGCTTCAGCATGTGGCATGCGTCCATCATATCATTACAAATACTTTCTCACCAGTCGCCGGATGCGGCAAAATGGTTTTAAGCACCTCTCGTGGGTTTCCCTTAAACTCACACCTAAGTTCATTACACATACAACCCAAAATCCCTGTGCATGCAGCTCCAAAGCATGACTGAGAAGGATCCTTTGTGTTTTTGGTGACAGAGAATTCATCAGGTAGTATGCAATGGGGACCTTCCAATGTCCTTGTATTCCAATCACCATGAACACAAGAACCTCAGCTCCATTACACATAGTACCACCCCCTCAATCACCCAAGTCTACAAAACCAGAAATGGACTGGGTATGTGGATTATATTGCACGTGTTTTCTGATGGCCATGGCATCCAACAGGAGTGCAACACATCCATATTTAACCTGGTCTTCCTGACATCTCCTCTCCATCAACATTTTATTCAAGCCTGGCTTGCCATTCACCTGTAAAAAAAATAAAAAAATAGAGAAATAGCTATTTAACGTATTTGCATCAGTAATTTCAATCGGGCAAAATTAAGACTTCCTTTGTAATGGGTGTGGATGTTTGTTTTGTTTTACCTGTGTAGGATTCAAGCCTCTTTTTGAGCTCTTCATTAATAAGGTTATTTTCCCTCAAATTTCTTTTTTCTCTGGCCATGGCGTTCTTCTGTCGCTCCAGACTTTCCACCCTTGTTAAAGGCGCTATACCCCTTTCTGCAAGGTTTGAATGTTTAGCACCGCCCCCCAACTCGCTCAATGGCTTCTCTTTTCCCCTACGCTCTCATAACACAGAGCCATCTAGTTCAATTTGCGATCTGACATGTATGCTAAGAATTTCTTGTTATCGTTTTCATGACCAAATTACTATTTCAATGTGACAAAAAGCGATCGCGAATAACCCGGAAGTAACCATTAACCTGTAGTTCCAGGGAGCTAGCTAGCTTAGCTGTTACCTGCCTAGCACATCCCGGTGAAACCTTTGGGAGCTAACTATTTTATTTGCAGTTATTGAATACATTTTGAATTGTAAGGGCTGTCTAATATGTGTTCAAATATATATATTTTTTATTTTAGAATTATATTTGAATTTCGAAGCCAAAGCCCTAGTTTTTAGCAGCACTGTAGAGGCTAGCGGACGCAGGCTGTTCGCTGCTCGTTCTGTGAGTGGAGGAGAACGAGCGGCCCGCTCAGACTCTACTCAGCACTTTTCACTGCTTGTAATTCTTACACATCTGAATCAATGACCTCAAGTTTTCAATTAAATTACGGTTTATAATACAACTTGTATATAAGCATTTTGACGACGGACGACACCACCCTCATTGGACTCATCTCCAACAGCGATGAGTCCGCCTACAGGAGGGAGGTGGACCGGCTGGTGTCCTGGTGCAGTGATAACAACCTGGAGCTGAACGCCCAGAAGACAGTGGAGATGATTGTGGACTTCAGGAAGAGCACTGTCCCCCCGCCCCCACCCTCCGTGATGGACTCCCCCATCACCTCTGTGGAGTCCTTCCGTTTCCTGGGCACCACCATCACCCAGGACCTCAAGTGGGAGCCGACCATCAGCTCCCTCATCAAGAAGGCCCAGCAGAGGATGTACTTCCTGCGGCAGCTCAGGAAAGCCAAGCTGCCTGCACAGATGTTGGTGCAGTTCTACACGGCCATCATCGAGTCCATCCTCACCTCCTCCATCACCGTGTGGTTCGCTGGAGCCACAGTCAGGGACAAACAGAGACTACAGCGCATTGTGCGCTCTGCAGAGGAAGTGATTGGCCGCAGCCTTCCATCGCTGCAGGACCTGTACGTCGCCCGAGCTCGAGGCCGGGCTGGTCGTATCACAGCCGACCCCTCTCACCCTGCACATGGACTATTCCAACCACTCCCCTCAGGCAGGAGGCTGCGGTCCATCAGTACTAGAACCTCCCGCCACAAGAACAGTTTCTTCCCCTCTGCTGTTGGACTCTTGAACACTTCTTAACCTGTCCCCCCGCCCTTTATAAAGTCACTTTACTGCCCATCATACGTCACTTTACTTCACTGTACTGCTATCACCTTACATTGTGTGCACCATGTGCACTTGTATATTGTAAATAGTAACTGTAACTCTATTTTAAATTTAAATTTATTCTTTAGAGGTGTTTTTTTATTCTTATTTTTATTATCTCTTTTTGACTGTTGCACTGAGCCAAAGCAATTTCCTAGTCTGTGACCTCCTGTTACTTACGTGGCAATAAAAATGATTCTGATTCTGATTTGATCAACTACTTAGAAAAAAAATCGGGTATAGCTTCTTTAAGGCTTAGTCTGGACTTAAGAGAGGTAGGAGAAGCATAGCCATGATACAAGTAGAAAGAGGGATGAACATGGTTGTATTGTATATTTACATTTATAAACGCCTCTCTTTTGACATGAACCAGGAAGCTGAAGATGGATGGAATAACACCATCTCTTAGTCCGACAAGCAGACCTGTACTGTTCAAGCTGCCCTACTAAAAATTCTTCCTGCAAAGCATGGATGGATCACTTGCAGGGAATCCTTCCCTCCACCCAGGCACTTTCCACTTCTTCCTACATCCCTGCCCCTGGGAAACCTTCAAAATGAAAACAGGAGAGTTTACAAAGCTTCTTCTTCTTCTTCTTACTATTTTTTCATTTCCGATCTTCATATTTCCTATTATTCCTATTTTCTTCCTTCAAATGGCTTAGAACCATTCTCCAACAAAACAATGGACCAAAGCCGCAGAAATTGTGAGTTAGCTTGTTTGCTATTGTATAGTCTGATGTTCCATCGTCTGATTTTGTTGGTGGACATAAATACAGTACATTAATATTCGATTCAAAGTACAAACAATAATAATGTTCAATCTTACTTGTGAAAGAGAAGCCCCTGTGCCCTGTCTTGAATCGTTCACCTATTTTGACAGAAATACGCTGCACAATGCTCAGACATCGCGTTTACCGCTCAAAGACGGTGGCTGCATTTCTTGTGCCGCAGCCATGGATCTATAATAATATCTGGATAGGATATTAATAGCTTATGGCTGTTCCACCAATGGGCAAAGGAGGCGCCCGCGGTCCTGCAGACTAAATTCATGTAGGATTTCTAGAAAAATGTTCCATAGAACTCAATGTAAACCAAAACAGCTGACCCTAGCCGACAGAGAATCTACAGCTTTCATAAGGGGATTTTAGTGTCCCTTGTCATCCTGAACTTTTTTCTTGTTAATCCTTCAGTTTTTTTTAATGCAGCAAACTATTCTCTTCCCGCCTTGGCTCCCGCTATACAGCAAGCCCCTGCGATCCAAGATGGCGCCCTATTCAAATGAATGGTTGTGCTCAGTGGCGCTTTGTGACGGCATGGGGGCTGAAAGATTAACGGAACCTGCAAAGAGCTATGGGAAACTCGCCTGTATTTGGGCATCGTCTGGTCCTCCCGGTTTTGCGCGGTGGATGATCTCCCATAATACGTTGCGCCAAACACGCGTGTGTGGGTCTCACACCGGGTCTCACGCACGTGCACAGAGGGGCTCGGCCGCGCTCTGACCAATCAGATCAGTTCATCAGAGCGGGAGTTAGAGCGAGAGCCAGATGAGCAGAGTTTGTGGCATTAAAGTGTGGATTTAAACAAAACCGAAGGATTTAAGAAGAAAAAAAGTTCAGGATGACAAGGGACACTAAAATCCCCACAATCCCCTTATGAAAGCTGTAGGTTCTCTGTCAGCTGTTTTAATATGCATTGAGTCCTATGGGGGAAATTTCTGGGTAGCCCACGTGAATTTAGTCCAGTTCAGTCTGCAGTACCGCGAGAATCCCCCGAGCACATGAGCTATTCAGCAAAAAGCTAGTAATACCCTATCCAGTTATTATAATAGATCCATGCTATATAGGGATCAAGAGTTCAAAGCTTCCGGCTCGACCGCACGGCATTGTGGGTAGTTTTCTCAAAAAAGTGGGCATGAAATTACGCTCTCCTATTAGATTACCTGTTGCGAGCGTGATCTGTCTCTCTGTTTTCCAGCCCATTGATTGGTGATTTTTGTAGCGATTATAACAATTAGGTAAAGATTTTTTCATGTAACAAAAAAGCAATGAATTTTTTCTTGTGGTTTTAGATGTAAACACAACCAACTGATGATAGAGCTACACGCAGCTTATGCTACTTACGAGGATCGAATGCTTACACGCAAGCTTTATAAACTTGCCCAAAGCTGTACTTTGGACATACTTGTCTGGTGTGGAGCTTCTGAATGTAGAGAAGGCCAAATACTTGGGGCACGTAATCAGGAGTGACCTCAGTGATGACGATGACATTCAGAGGCAGTACTGTAAGCTGTATGGACAGGCTAAAGCCTGGTTCACACGAGACAATTTTAAAATGTTCTGCCGATTTTTTTCTTCGTGAGAGACCCCACACACGGAGATAAAAAATCACGGGTCACTTTGGTCGTACAGTGTGTGGTGTGCAGGCACACGGCAAAATCACGCAAACCACACACATCACACACAAACCGATTTCACCCCCGAGCATTCACAGGTCACCGGAAATCTCACAACATCTCTCGAGATCAAGCGTGACTTCAGAGTAAACAGAGTGTGCTGGCCTCTCTGCTTCACGCAGCCTATAGAGACTCTCGTCTGACCACAGCAGCCACAGACACCATGAGGACAAACACATACATGTGGATTTTACTGCTCTACAGTTCTCTGGCCCGTACTGTCTGTGCTGTTCAACAATACAGTTTGTACGGACTACCTGTGAGCGCATCACAGTGCTAGACCAGTGGGGGCGGGTCCCAGCTCAAAAATGGCCAAAATGACGTGCGCTGACATGCTTGCAATACCACCCCGGGCCGATGGGGGTGGACCCAGAAGAAGAATTAGCCAATGCTAACACAGCGTTGGCAGACCTCTCAAAAACGTCTTTACAGGATGGACCAAAAGTTGGCTCTCGGCCCAAAGCTCCGTTCCACATGTGTGTCAATGCTGAGGGAGGTGATTTTTTTGGTCCACTCTAGTTTACGCGCGGAGAATTTTTGAAGTCTCTCGTTCAAATGAATGGAGCTGCGCCGGCTGACGCATGCGCAGATGCGTTTTTTCACAATTTTCTTGTGGGCGGGGCAACTCGCGGCCGTCTTGGATTGCTCCATGAAAGCACTTTTCATGGCCAACTCCGAACGGCGGAGATAGACGTGACTCTGTCCGTTATTATATACAGTCTATGTGCTAGACATGAACGGCTGCAGTAACGGCTGCATCAACACTGTACTGCATTAGGACAGAGTGCAAAGTAAATGTACAAATACAACCCATCAGTCTGATCATTTAGCGTACTAATCCCGTCCGAATAGGGCTTATGCCAACACTACCTGTGCAGCAGCAATTTCTGCCCAATTCCTCTCCTTGTCATTTCGGTGATGATATTCTTTACACGACACGTCATACATGCATTCACGGTGTTGCCAGAGGTCAACTAGTTGTTCCTCCATCTCTGATGTCCACCGAACTTTCTGGTGCGCCATGCCGCTTTTGTTTTTTTTTTTACGGTGTTTCCTTGCCGGCTCGTCTCGTCTTCTGATTGGCTACACGCCACAGTCATGGCAACGCGCTCGTCTGTCCTCGGGGGACACCACACATGAAGAGAAATCGGGCCAAAACAATCCAACATGTTGGATATCCCCGATATTGAGATCGGAGCAGTCCCGAAGTCCTTCCGAGCGACGAGCAGTCTTAACACACCACACACGGCAGGAAAATCCATCAGATTTTGTGTTACGATATTCGGAGCGTTCTTGCGATTGTCGAAGGGGTAAATCGGGTCCAAAATCGGCCTAATTATCCTGCCGTGTGAACCAGACTTAACACTTAAGCACGGAGATTTCACATGTGTACAGATAAAGTGAAAATAAAGCCTACTGCACACCTCTCTACACTGCCAGCTCACCATTTGTTCTTAATAATGTCCCCACTCTGAATGCTCTGATCAGAAATGTTATTTATCCTCGTAAGCTACATGTAGTCCTATAGTCAGTTGGTTGTGTTTACATCTAAAACCACAAAAAAAACGCATTGATTTTTTGTTACATGAAAAAATGTTTACCTTACCTTCTAAATGTCTGAAATTGGTGATTTTTGTAGCGATTAAAACAATCGATGGGCTGGAAAAAAGAGAGACAGATTACGCTCGCAACAGGTAATCTAATAGGAGAGCGTGATTTCATGCCCACTTTTTTGAGAAAACTACCCACAATGCCGTGCGGTTGAGCCGGAAGCTCGGACCTCTTGATCCCTGTATTGACCAGATGCATCAACGTCATCCAGTCACGTGATTGTGAATGAGCTTACGGCAGAAGTATTGGAAACTAGCATTGCTGCGAGAGCAAAACGGAGCTTCCTCTCCTAAATCGAGAAGTGGCTGCTTCAAGCACATGTTCGATTATGTTATAGGTGGAAGTAGGACATCAGGTCAGGGCTCACAAAGAGTGGTATTTGGAGAAGTTAAGGATCGCCTAACTGGATGTTGACCCGTACCTTCTCCCCCAGTCAATTTTATAGATTAAATGAAATGTCTATTTTTGAACGAATTCACCCTACATGATCTTTATCATTATCGTTAACAATGCCCCTTACACTGGAGCAGATTTATATGTACATTTTGCTGGTAGCATTAGCAATAGTCCACTTTTCTGTGGCTTTTCTGTCTACAGCCAAACATGATACGTACTGACGGAGAGGAAAATAGTGAAACATGCAATTGACTTAAAAGATAAAAATGTCAATGTTGCATTGCACATACAGGACAGTAGTAAGAGACACGTTTGGCGTGTGTCATTGTCCTCCAAATGAATGGAAATAAAATAAATACAAATTTGTGATTACTTTATCTTGTAAAAAGTGTTCACTGCATATTAGGGAGTACTTGGATGGGTCCCAGTCCTTTTGGTTGATTGCCGCTGGCCATCGTCGTCTTGTCTTCATGACGAGCAGGTATCAGATAAAAAAGCTTATGTCCTTCTCTGTTAGTATAATCAACCGCGCTGCAAAATGTCACAGTTTTGGCTGTAATGCGCTGAAACAGGTTGTTTTGGTCAGGTGTCCGTAGGCTCGCAGTTAGACATCTGCCGTCTGTCATGGAGAGTGGGCGTGGCCGTGACGTCACATGCAAGGGGTCAATAGCTCTGCTCTGATCAGCAGGTCTGATTGGTGAAAGCGCAGCCAAGCCCCTTTATGCACATGCATGTATGTCCCATGCGCTGCTGAAGCCGTTGATTTGAATAGGGCGCAATCTTGAATTACAGGGGCTTGGCTGCAGCAGCCGATGCAGAGTCTACTTTATATGCTGTTCCCTACGATAAACGTAGAAAGGGAATCCGGGGGATGAAGGGTTAAAAATGTATTTTAAAAATGTTTTGTTTTGCAACTACTTTCACTGCACACTTGTTCACTGTGCTGATTTATTTAAAATATTGCATTTTGGTTGCTCATCCCCGCGGCTTTCTGTTCCTTTCACGTTTACCGTAAGTGACAATAAATAAAGGGGCAACCCGCTTTTAATGTGTGAACCACTTTACCGCGACGGTGAAAAGCTGGGCCACTTTATCGCAGTGAAAACGTGAAAAATGGATTTTTACCACGGACCCTTGTTGCATGAAGGGTCCCGGGTTTTCTATGAGGTAAGAATAAATGTGTCCCAGCAGGCGAGTCTGGCCAATGTTTTATCTTGTCATCCCAGGTCTCATATGGGCTTTGAATTTGTTCAGTCCGGTCTCAGATACTTATTTTTAGCTTGTCTTTATATCTCCTCTGGTCTTCTAGCGATAAGCTTCACAGCAGGAGAAACGCTCTGAGGAGGAGTGCTGAATAATAATAATGGAATAGAAATATACACACAAATAACCAACTTAAGCAGGTCTAACCACTTTAAAGCTGTATTTATGGAAGTGAGACTTTGTCATCTGGAAATGTCTTTTATTAATGACAAAATAAACATCTTTATGACATGCTTATATCATCATACTACATGTATATTTATCAGACTATTGTATGGAAAGTTCTTTATAATAAGCCCAGGCCGTTTCTTTCATTTAATATAGGTCTAATTTATACAGTAAATGTAAATAAATTAGTGCTGTCCAACGATTAAAATATTTAATCGCGATTAATCGCATGAATTTCATAGTTAACTCGCGATTAATCGCAAATTAGTCACACATTTGCGTGCTGTGTGCAATTGCTTTTTTTATTGAAAACAATGTGTAGTGTTATATTACACACTAACATTTGATGCAAAATCATCAATAAATGGATGACAAAATAAATAATTGGTAACAAAAAGCCCCTTCAATGTGTGTGTGTGTATGTGTGGGTATAGACCATAGACTGTATAGAAACATCATGGTGTCATTATGATGATGATAAACAATCTGTAAATATTTTGTAAATTTGTTCATGTAAATACTCTATGCTGTTTCTCTGTTTACCTTCGGTATATCTATGACTGTATACTGTTTGCTTGTATTGCCTTTTTTATTAACCCCTCCCCCCATCTCCCACTTCATGTCCCCCCCCCCCCCCCCCCTCCCCTCCCCTCCTATGTGCCCTTCTGGGTTTCTTCTTTGGCCCCCTGTATCTCCAACTACATATTGTTTGTAATCTCTGTCTACAATGTATCTGAACTAGTCCTTTTCTTTGTTTCTATGTGTTTGTCTGCAATAAAAAGTAAGTTTTTTTTTTTTATCGCGCGATAAAAAAAATGACGGCGTTAATATTGATTTGCGTTAACGCGTTAATAACGCGCTATTTTGGACAGCCCTAAAATAAATATACAATATTCCCAGTCTATGGGATTAAAAATTATAAAAAACCATTATCTTTTATCAATACATATAACCGGTGTTAGCACTATGGTTAACATACTACAGCTGCTGTCTCCATGAAAACGTTTGTTTCTTCTGTGTAGCTTTAATATTTAATCTGTGGGGTTGTTGCTCCCCGAAGATAAACAGAATATGATTTTTCTTGATCAAACACAATCTCAGTGGACTGAAATAGCCTCTTAGCATTAGCTTGGCTTTTCGGGACAAACTTGAGTTTAATCACGGCAGATAACAAGGTTACAAACAAACGTCCGTGGCATATCTAACGTATGCCTGAATTGAATCATAACAGTCGTGTTCATAACTCAACAGTAAAGTATAATGCAGGTACGTACCATAGACACATTTTACGTGTTAGCTCCAGTTCCAAGGTGAGTGGTTGTTTACAAGATGAGTTCCGCAAATTCGTGGCTGTGGCTCGGAAAAATAAGGCAGCGAAGCATTCATCAAAATTGTCTTCAAATATCTTCACAAGTTTTGTCTTGAATAAAACTTGCGTGTGGCCTATAACTGTTTTTATGTCCTTATGTCAAGTCCATTTAAATAAACCTTCCCCACGGACCTGTGTTTATTGCCCATGGTTTGTTGACATAGCATTAGCCAGAAGCACTGCTAACTATTTCCACAGGGCTGTTTTGGGAAAGGTATCCTGAGATACTTATCTTTTTTTTTTTTTTTACTCTACTATGCTCCTTCAGGGAGGTTTTTTTTGTGCAGCAAGACCACACACAAGGACCGAAAGATCTCCACACCTTCATAGCGACTGAATGTTTTGCAATCGAACAAATATGAAGGTGAGAAACTCCTTATGCCCTTTGTCTCGAGTGTGTTTCAAAATGGCCTTAGACACAGCTTTGATGACATGTGCAGAGCAGAGATGTAGCACTGTGAATCTTGTAATGGTTTTACATTCCTCCTTCCCCCAGCAAATGTAAAAACACCTATCCACATATGAGAAAATACTTTTCTTTTTGAAGGGAAGGGGCACAGCTTGAATTAGAGCATGGCTGTAATCAGTCCCTACACGCTTGACTTTTAATCTTGTGAATCTTGAAACTGCATGGAGGAAGTGGAGAAGCCAATGGGTTATTGTAGGGACAGAGTGGTCATTTGAGATCATTTCTGTAATGGGGTGTGCCCTTCCCCTCTCCAGCCAACACAATGGCATAGTACAGCACACACTTGCTTTAGTCCGAAACCAATCTTCCTGAAGCATCCAGATACAGGTTCACTCGTTCCTTCTTTCTGAGATGTGCTATTAATATGCCTAACCCAGTCTCTGTGTAAAGATGGACACAGAATGAGTCAACCTGATAGAGCTGAATTTATCCAGGGAAGTGTTGATAACTCGTGTCACATTCTCTCATGATTTTTTGTGTTAGGAGAACCTCCAATGCTACATTCTCATGTAAAAGAGCGCTCTTTTGTACTTCACAAGATATTGTTTTCAGAATGCCTCTGCTTAGCGATTGCGTGAGATTACCTGCCTTTATCTCCTCTTTGGGGGTCTCGCTTTAGAGGTTGTAATAAGTATTGCTTTTTCCTGCTTCAAGATTTTTGGCAATTGTCCATCTTCTCATATTTTATGCCTGCCTTTTTCTGGTGTCTTTCTTCAGATGGGATGGCAAACATTTACGATTTGATTTACAGACATGAACACTTCTCCGTCCTTCATTGTGGGCCCGGTTTTCATACTGAAAATGTACTGTGCACACTGCTTTTATCAAGAGGTAAGAGGAATTTATCTTTCTGCTGTATGTTGGTTTAAGGTGTTGGTATTTTAAAAATGAAACACAAATGGGATTAATCTTTCGGAACTGACTGTGTATTATATGGGTCCATGGCTGACTTAAATTTCTGAACCCTTTAGGTCTTATGTTCTTCTCATGTTTAAATGTATCTTGAACTTTCCATCCCCCATTTCCAACTGGGGGATGGAAATGGTCTTTCTTTTCTTGTTATCATCATCATTAATATTTTCTGCTTTAACTTTTTGGCCAGGGGCTGTCCAGCTCTGCAGAATCTGAATGGTGTGGATTACTGTTGGAATTGTCACTGTTTCCGGGATGCCCCTCGAATAGTGAGCCTACATCAGAAATCAAATCCATTTCAGGAGCTCCCGTAACACTGTCTTTGTCTTCAGATGCTGCATTCTTTAAATGCGACCTTTGGAATGGCATCAAACGTTCTTGTTTTGTTTCTCGTTCTGTGGATCTCATTCACTTTATGTCATGGTCCTCCTGTGTTCTCCCCCTCCCTTTGTGTGTGTGTGTGTGTGTGTCAATCTGGGAGCAGCCTCCACCAGCTGCACTCACTCACCACCTGCAATCTATCCACAATCAAGCTCTCCCTATAAACCCGGCTTTTCCACCACTCTTTGTCAGTTCACCACCCGTGGTGACGTTGCTTGTGCCTCGGTTTGATCAAGTCTTTCTTGTTTTTTGTTACTTGTTCCAGTGCTTTTGGGATATTTTCACTGCCTGTACCCAGCCCTAGTGATGGCAATATGAAGCCCCATGAAGCCTTGAGGGATCGCAGCCTATTACTCGGCTCATGAGTCGAAGGCTCGAGGTGAATCATGCTCCACTACGCCATCATGTGGACAAAGAAATGTAATACATGCCAAGGGCCTATAACAAATGGTAGGGTCTGGACATGGGCTGAAAGAATACAGCCAATGATGTGGAGACAGTTGTTATGTATGTGCTTGTGTTACTTTGTTTATGTAAGTGCTTATGCAACTATTGACAGGAGTTGCAAAACAAACAATACAGTTATTCATTTTTATTCAAATGCTAAGGCACGATAGTGCCTTAGCATAGCTGAGGTGTTATTATTATAACCCAGTTGTTTGGAGCATAACAGACACTTCACCTGCAATTGAAAAAACTATTATTCAAACGTATTTATAACAGAGAAAAGTGAGCAAGAGAAATTATGTGTTGTCATATTTGTGTAATCTATTATTACAGAATTATTGATATGCCTTACCTTATTAGGTGAGATCTGCTCAAAGTGCCCCCAAACTGCAGAAAATCTCTTTCTTGCCGGTTCCATCGCAAAAAAGAAGCTCAAATAGGATGCCAAATGAGAAGCGCAATAACCCAAAAACACACAAAGTGATGAAGGGGAATCCATTGCGTTCACTCGTGCCTTTATTTCGAATCGCGCTCCAAACCAACGAATCATTTCCTGAATCAGTCACGTGGTACGGTCGTTCGCAAGGCTTCGAACGTCATCACACACGTGACCAATACACGCCTCGACCCACACTTCAAAAGAAACGCCCCCAGATTACTCTGTCCACGCTTCGAAGACTCGGCCCGCTCAGCACATCACTACCCAGCCCTGATACTTGCCTGCACCCAGCCTCTGCACCCCTGGACCCCTCTGTCCGACACCTACCTGCACCTCTGGACCCAGCCCCCACGCCCTTGCCCCCCACTGCCTAAACCCCCACTTGCAATAAATTGTTTTCATTTTCTACTGTGTCTGGTCGTGCGGTTGGGTTCTTTCTGTTCCCGTAACAGTACGAACTGGCCAAGACATGGACCCAGCAGACTAAGACCACCTGTGCCAAGCCGTCTCCAGCCAAGGACAGTTGCTGGGAAAGCATGAGACCCAGCTGAAAGAGATGGTTGAGAATCAACAAGCTTTTGGAGTTCAGCTGAATCAAATTGGATCCATGCTGGACAGTCCACACTCCACTTTTGCCCAGTTTGCAGTTCAGCAGCGGGCCACTGATCGACCTCAAGAAACCGCTGCGCCGAGGCCGCCTGACCCAGATTGTCATTTCCGTGAGTCACATGTGCCTGACCCTGAACACTATTCTGGACATATGGGGAAATGTGGGGCATTCCTTCTCCAATATTTACTAGTGTTTAGCCAGAAGCCCTACACCTATACTTCAGACTGCTCCAAGATAGCATTTGTAATGGGGTTGTTGCAAGGCAAGGCGTTGGCCTGGACGTCAGCTACTTGGGAGACTAGTCCTTCAATACGTTCAAACTATTTTTTTTGTGAATGAGCTAAGGAAGGTTTTTGATCACCCTGTCCAAGGCAAAGAAGCTGCTAAATGTTTATTAATGCTTCGCCAAGGTACTGCTAGTGCTGCAGAGTTTTCAATTGATTTCAGAACACTAGCTGCAGAGGCTGGCTGGGATGCTGCTGCACTCCAGACAGTGTTTGTTAATGGACTCAATGAACAACTCAAGGATGAACTCTCTGTTAAGGATGATTATGACAATTTGGACGACCTCGTTTCTGCAGCTATAAAACTGGATAATCGCCTCAGAACGGCGTTGTGCCCGTCCAGTTTTCTTCTCTCTGTGGGTCCTCTACCGCTCTCCCTCAGTTGAGTCTAAACACCCCACGACCATTAACTTCCAGGCCCTTGCCCATGGAATGTGCTGAGGTTGAGCCTATGCAGCTAGGACGCACGCTTACTCAGACTGAACGCCTCAAGAGAATTCAGTCGGGAGGGTGTCTCTACTGTGGTGAGTCTGGACATTTTGTAGAACACTGCCCTGTTCGACCAAAAGGGAGGGCTCACCAGTGAATGTGGGGGGCTCTGGTGAGCCAAATCCGATCCAAGATACAAACCTCGCTACTTCCTGCCACCCTTTTTCTTAACAAACTCTGTTCCCATATCTGTTCGCGTTGACTCTGGAACTGATGACAACTTCATAGACCCTAACTTTGCTCACCAATTAAGTCTTCACGTTATCCCATTGAAGGACCATTTAGTGGCTAATGCCTTGGATGGAAGACTTCTGGCCAAGGTAACTCACGTGACTCGATCTGTAGCGCTAATTCTGTCAGGAAACCATCATGAACACATTAGCTTTAATCTGATAAATTCACCTCACTCGCCTGTTATCTTGGGATATCCCTGGCTCCAGCAGCACAATCCTCACCTGGCTTGGTCGTCCTGTAAAGTCTTAAGGTCCCCCCCCCCCCAGAAGCGAAGGACTTCCCCTCTGCCACCTGACCCGTCCCTGGTTCCTGTCCCGTCCCTGGTTCCTGTCAAGTATCACGATCTTGCAGAGGCATTTAGCAAGGAGAAGGCACTGTCTCTACCACCTCACCGACCCTATGATTGTGCCGTAGATCACCTTCCTGGGGCCACCCTTCCTTCCAGCCGCCTCTACAATCTGTCTCGCCCTGAGTGGGAGACCATGGAGAGGTCTATAAATGATTCATTGGCAACTGGAATCATAAGACCTTCATAAGATCTTCTCCCATGGGTGCGGGGTTCTTCTTTTTCCCCAAGAAGGACCTCTCTCTACGGCACTGCATTGACTTAAGAGGTTTGAACAATATAACCATTAAAAAAAAAAAGTATCCCCTTCCTCTGATCAGTTCTGCTTTTGAACTGTTGTGGAAATTCTGCACATACTGAGAGTAAAATAATGTAAACAACCCAGAGCTGTAATTCCAAACAAAGTGTGAGTTTATTCATTAGTAAATGTGCAATATTACAATGAATAACAGAACCGATACCAATACCACCGGGCAGCCGTCTGAAATCGACTGCCCCGATTGAGGAAATAACTGTACATTAAATAGACCAGAGTAAACAAACACATATCTACTCTAGATATTACATAAATGAAGTCAACATTGATATGTGTTGCTCAAGGCTTCTCTTTACGCGTCCCAACGCTGATACAACTCTGATATATGTAACAATCTGCTTTTGAACTGAACATATTGTTCTATGACCCAGGTCAAAGACATGATGCAGCACGTCTCCATCTATCACTGACCTGAGCCAACAGAGCATTATGGCCTGTATCTGAATCCAGAGTTCACTGTTAGTTAATAACTTACACTCATAACTATTTGGTGTTAATTCAGGTTGCTTCACTAAAATATTTCTATAACAGAACCCTTACATGGTGCCATGATTTTTACTAAACTCGATCTCCGTAATGCTTACCATCTTGTCCGAATTCGAGAAGGTAATGAATGGAAGACCGCTTTCAACACTCATCGGCCATTTTGAGTACCTTGTAATGCCATTCAGACTGACTAATGCACCAGCTGTTTTTCAGGCATTAGTAAATGATGTCCTCCGTGACTTCCTCAACAGATTCGTTTTTATCTACCTGGATGACATCCTTATTTTCTCCCAGTCCCCGGAGGAACATGCCATTCACGTCCGTCAAGTGCTGCAAAGACTATTGGAGAACAGGTTATTTGTTAAGGCGGAGAAATGTGAGTTTAACAAGTCTTCAATCAGTTTTCTTGGTTTTGTTGGGGGTCAAGTTAGGTCTGATCCTGACAAGATCCAAGCTGTCGCTGTGGCCTACACCTAGCAATGTTAAGCAACTCCAGCGTTTCCTAGGATTTTTACAGTCGCTTTATTTGTGATTACAGCAAAGTTGCTGTTCCCTTGACTCGTCTGACGTCTCCTAAGGTACCCTTCGAATGGACCAGAGAGGCTGAACGTGCTTTCCTGGAGCTGAAGGATCGCTTTACCTCCGCCCCCATCCTCGTCCTTCCGGATCCTTCACGACAATTTGTTGTTGGCGTTGATGCCTCGGACATTGGCGTAGGTGCTGTCCTCTCTCAACGCTCCTCTTCCGAGCTCAAACTTCACCCCTGTGCATTTTTCTCCCGCAGACTTTCCCCATCGGAACGGAACTATTCTGTAGGAGATCGTGAACTTTTGGCGGTGAAAATGGCACTCGAGGAGTGGAGGCACTGGTTGGAGGGGGCAGTCCACCCGTTCATAGTCTGGACAGACTACAAGAACCTGGCCTATATTCAGTCTGCCAAACTCCTCAATCCTCGCCAGGCACGTTGGGCACTTTTCTTTGCCAGGTTTAATTTTTCCCTTACTTACCACCCAGGGTCCAGAAATATTAAACCTGATTCTCTGTCAAGGCAGTTCTCGTCCTCAGAGACGACCGAACCTGCTGACACCATTCTACCCTCAGACTGTATTGTGGCGGCAATCACTTGAGATTGAATCAGTTGTCAAGAATGCTCAGCAGCAGTAACCAGATCCAGGTACTGGTCCGCCTAATTGTTTGTTTGTACCTGATTCTGCTCAATCCAAGGTTCTTCAATGGGCCCACACCTCTCAATTTTCCTGCCATCCCGGGATTGGACGTACTATGGCCTTCCTGAAAAGGCACTTCTGGTGGCCCACCCTCGAGGCTGACACTAAGGACTATGTTGCCGCTTGCACGGTCTGCGCTAGAGGAAAGGCCTCCCATCGTCCACCCGCAGGTCTCCTTGCCCTCGTCCTATTCCGTCGCGTCCTTGGTCACACATCGTCCTAGACTTTGTCCCTGGTCTGCCGGTTTCATCTGGTAACTCTGTGATTTTGACTATTGTGGACAGGTTTTCCAAAGCAGTTCATTTTATTGCTTTGCCTAAGCTTCCCACTGCACTAGACTGCCAATCTACTTGTCATAAATGTTGTTTGTCTTCACGGTATTCCCCAGGATATCGTCTCGGCTCGAGGGCCTCAGTTCATTTCCAAAGTCTGGAAGTCCTTCTGTACGGTCCTTGGAGCTACAGTGAGCCTATCCTCTGGTTTCCACCCTCAGACAAACGGGCAGGCTGAACGAGCAAACCAGGACCTGGAGGCAGCCCTTCGGTGTGTTGCGGCCCAGAACCAGTCTTCTTGGAGCTCCCTCCTTCATTGGGTGGAGTATGCGCACAATTCGTTGCCAAGTGCATCGACTGGTTTATCGCCTTTGAGTGCTTAGTTGGGTACCTGCCTCCTTTGTTCCCAGCTCAGGAAATGGATGTGGCAGTGCCGTCTGTCCAGGCCCACCTCCGCCGGTGCTGGAAGATCTGGAAGGAGACTGTGGTGGCTTTGAAACGTTCTGCCCTTCGTAACCGGCATGTTGCGGATTGGCATGGGGTAGAGTCAGAAGGTGTGGCTCTCATTGAGTGACATTCCTTTTCGTACGGAATCCCGGAAACTGTCCCCTCGCTACATTGGCCCTTTTGAAGTTTCAGCCATCATCAATCCTGCTGCCATCAAACTAAAGTTGCCCAGGTCTATAAGAATCAACCCTGTTTTCCATGTGTCTCAGCTCAAGCCTGTACATTCTAGCCCTTTGTGCCCCCTCCGCCCGCCCTGGTAGATTGGGAGGGGTATGGCCCGGAGGAGTGTTGTTGGGTCCCTCGGTCGTCGCTTTTGGATCCTGTGTGTGTGTGAGATCTATCCACAATCAGGCTCTTCCACCACTCTCTGTTCACCACCCGTGGTAACGTGGCTCTGTTTGATCAACTCTTGCAATTTTGGTATTTTCTCAGTTTCTTGTTACTTGTTCCAGTGCTTTTGGGATATTTTCACTGCCTGTACCTCTGGACCCAGCCCTGATACTTACCTGCACCGATACCTACCCAGCCTCTGGACCCCTCTGCCCGACACCTACCTGGACCCGGCCCCCACTTGAAAACCTGTTCGATGTGGTCCATATTACCCACAATATGGGAATTAAGTGAATATCAGGCAAATATTGTTTTGACAATAATCAAATAAAAGTCCAAGGTAAACTCAAAAATCCAAAAAGGAACTCAGGAACATGGACAGACATTGACCAGCAAGAAATGGCGAAGAGCACAGGGTTACACGGTACATATGTGGGAAAGTGAACTTTTTAACAAGGACTTTTAACTGCTTTTATTTGTGTGGTATGGTTTTATTGCATGCATTTTAAGCACAGTTCCTTGGACACTTTCCTAAATACCCACACCTGCTTTTAATCATGAAGATCTTAAATTGGGGCGGGCACTGCAGGACGAGACAGAAGTGCGGAGAATGAGAGGTGGAGGCCACTGGACCGGGCCAAACGGGAGCACCGCCAGCCAGAGACCATGGGGGACTGAGGCCAGCGGGTAGACCGGCACCGGTGAGGGGGCGCGCATTGAAGGCCCACTTACGGCAGGGATGTGTGGGAGTGCGGCCCAGGAAAGAGGGGACAAGTGACTCTGGGTTTTTATAGATCTTTTGTATATATTTTATTAAATTTTTGTCCCTTTTTACCCCTTCTGCTCTTTTATTGATCACACCCCCTCAACATACTTTTAACCTGTGACACCTGGGCAGCACGGTGGCTGAGTGTTTGCATGTTCTCCCCGTGTCTGTGTAGGTTTCTTCTAGGTGCTCCTAGAAACACTAATCCACTAAAAACATGTACAATAGAATGGAGTGAGTGACTTAATGTTGTTGGTTGGAGGATTTGATGTGCCACTGTGCTCGCAGTGTTGCCAACTCCTCAGCAAGGAAAGTAGCTATTGGCTGTCCCAAAAGTCGCTAGAAGTCGCTAAATGACGTCATCGCCTAATTTGCATAATTGGCAATTTGCAAATAACTAACGGACGCTGTAGGAGAGAGGAATAACGTCGTGGGAGAGACAAAAGTGAGTAAAAAACACCCTAAATATGTTTAGAACTACAAATCTACAAAAATAATTTCAACATTAACAACATTTAATGATTTAATGCTTTGTCTAGATCTGTCGCAAGTCGCTTTTTTGAAAAAAAGTTGCTATAGTGTCTGAAAAGTCGCTAAATCTAGCGACAAAGTCGCTAAGTTGGCAACACTGTGTGCTCGGCATCTTGCTTCAGTCATCAGAGTGTGGAGAGAATAGAACAATATCGGAACTCTGTAAAGCGCTTTGGGTGACCTTGGTCTGTAAAAATGCGCCATATAAATAGATTATTTACTTACATTATGGGGAGGCAGACAGAGTACTTATTTTTCAAAATAAAACCAAGTAAAAAAAATTAAAGATCCACACCATACCACTTTATGAAAATGGGATGTGACTTCCAAGTCAAAGTTTCATGATGGCTCTAGAATGGTGATGTGAGGTGTCTCTTAGGGGAAACCGGAGTAACCGAAGGAAACCTACCTAGACACCGGGAGAACATGCAAACTATACTCAGAAAGGCCCTGTTCCGGCCAGGATTCAAACCCAAGACCCAGGAATTAAGCAGCACAAAAAGCAACTCCCATTACCGGTTTTATGGTGGAATCAAATCCAGCAGTAGTCTCGGCAAACACCAAATTTGTGTAGTGTTACAACTCTGGCTCAGTAACAATGACGTTGGGAAACCACACAAGCAATACAGTTTATAAAGTATTCAATTGACAAAAGTACATTAACGTGTATCAGTGGTGTGTGCAGTGTTGTGGGTGTGGGAGGTGAATCAGTATGCTGATAAAGCAACTAAACTAAAAAAGTGGCAAAGTGGAGCAGCTGGTGGTCTGGTGAGCAGAGGAGAGCGACAGACAGACTGATTCATTTAAGCTGAGGAGGACAGGTGGAGTCTGGGTCCGGCGACGCCTCCAACATCCTGCCCTGACAAGGAGGTTTCACAATAAGAGGGCCCACTTGGGCCGTCACAGAAGCTTTTTGCCTGAAAGAACCATCAGGATTTTGTAGTTCTCTCAACATTTCGTGAGGTTTCTCACATATGGGAACGCTCTCTAGCTGTTTCCCCAGAAGCCCTCTTTCACCATGCCAGTCTCCTGATTGGTGATTTGACGTGACGTCACCTCCAAAAGGAGGCGGGGCTACCACCTACTAAATAGAGCGTGACAGCACATCCGAACATCAGTCAAACACCTCTTCTCTCTCCCAGAAGCCTACTCTCAGACTGGTGGTTAACGGGCTAGCTAAACTGTTCGCAGAAGGGGCTAATCACTCAGACGCCGAACGCTACCTATTACCGCTCGCTGTCTGAGGAGCTTGTAGCACGTCTGTCCTCAAACGGGTGCTACCGGTTTGCAAGCTGAAAAGCTAGTAGCATGTCCGTCCCAAACAGGTGCTATTAGGGCTAGTAGCAATATTAGCCTGGTGAGACACTGTGGCACACGTTCTTTCTCACCATGGAGAATGTTGTGCTACAGCCAAGGTTGTGCTGTGGGAACAAAATCTCCAGAGCAGATTCCCACTCTGCCTGTGCTTCGTGCTTGGGCTGTCACACGCCCGAGATGCCGTAGCCGACACAGTGACCTGTGACCACTGTGCGCGCCAGGCGAGTCTAGCGGGTGAAAATACTGTGATGGGGGTAACTCGAAGGCTACCGAAAACTAAAGCATTGGAGAAACGGCTCTTGCCTGCCTTCCCAGAGTTCACGGAGGAAGCCACTCGGTCCTGGGGAAAAACCTTTCACCGCAAGAGCCCCCGTCCAAGGAGGGGCCGCGCTGGACTGGAACGGTATGGAAGAAAAGGGCTTCAGCCGACTTCCTCCCGTCGATCCCCTGGTGACCTCTCACCTCCATCCCTCACAGTGGTCCACAATGTCCGCTAGTGGCATGGCGCTCCCCTCGAAAGCGGATTGTCTCCAGACAACACTTAACGAGAGGAGCTATACAGCCGTTGCCACGTCAGCGAGAGCCCTGAATGCGTCCTCCCTGCTTCTAGTTTATAAAGCTGAAATACAGGATGACAACGACCTCACCAAGCGCTGATATGTGGGAAGAGCTATGCGTGGTCACTGACCTCTGCCTATGCCTCCACAAATGCGCTGTATGTGTCCGTGATATGGGAGTTATGGTTACGCAGGAGAGGGCTTGCTGGATCAGCCTTTCCTGCCTCTTCCATAGGGACAAGACTGAAATCCTGGATGTCCGTGTTGACCCAAAAGGATAATTTCGTTCGGCCGTTGCCACTATGCAAAAGAGGTCCGAGGAGAAGGAACGTGGGGGTGAAGCACTGCAACTTTGTCTCCCGAGAAAAGTGCCCGTTTCAAAAGTCCCTTCTCAGTTTCCTCCATGGCCTATACCTGGAAAGGCCACATACCGCAACTCCAAATGCCCAACGCAGCCCCAACCTCCGAGCAGTGCGCCTCCTGAGCTCAAGGGCGCTTGGACCAGGAGAAGCGAAGACTGGCCCCCTGCAGAGCCAGTCCGCTGGACTTTTTCCGTCTCTCTCTCTCACGAATTAAAAACGTGTTTTTGCAAAGAAATAAACGTTTGTCCCTATGTGCACCCATCACTCATGCATAAAACATGCACAGGGTAGACACAAAGAAATTGAATGATGCAGGGTCACTTCTGCGATACCCTCCAGACCCACTAGAGGGAGTCATCACACCACTTATACCACAACCTCCTCTCAGCCAGACAGCCCCAGGGAACAGATCCACCTTCGGGGGGTCACCCATGGGCCCACTAGCATCTTGTGCGCCTCAGTTGTGAGAGTGTGGAGCGTCGAATTGGGTGCTAAAAACTATTACAAGAGGATACTGACTCCAATTCACAACTATGGCTCGTGGACCTCCGTCTTTGCCGCTTGATGCGGTATGAGCATGTTGAATGCTTGCTCCAATCACCGGAGTTCATGACTGCTGGGAGTACATTGGTCTGGGCTTCACTATGTTATGCGATAGCGAAGCCTTAAGGGCTGAAGCAACATATGAAATAGAAACTCCAGTTACCTAAAGTAACTAAGGTTACATGAATATGTCGCAAAGCCCTTTAGCTTGGGGCCCAGCAGGCCTGCCCTCTCTTCCTTGGCTGAGTTCAAAAGGAGAAGAACTGTGGTATTTCAATCAGATTAAAGTTATGGTTGGGTTCAGTTAAATTGGTTAAACTCAGGGCTGTGTGACAGATATGTTGGCTCCTGGCCAGTGTGTGCCTCCATGGTCCCTGCTACTTGTTCAGTGTTGAAGTGAATTATTTACATTTTTTTATTTTTTTATTGGTATCAATACTCAATATACTGTATGGCTACATTACGCATCTCCATTCCATTTATCATGAAATAAAGTGTATTTTTTCTTTTATTTATGCCATAAACTGGCATATTGTATATTTCTGACCAATATATCGATAATTGTCATATTGTGATTAAATCGTTATCGTGATAATATCGTTATCGTGATAATATTGTTATCGTGATAATATCGTTATCGTGAGCTTTGTATTGTATCGTGAGGTACCCTTAGGTTCCCACCCCTACTTTGAAATGTGTTTATTTACACAATGTAATGATAATTGCAATGTTGAAACGAGTCAGTTTCTCTTCCTGCTTACACTACTACGCTACTGGCTACTATGTGCCAACCAGCTTGAGCATGGATCGCATTCTTTGTAAGCAATTGAGAGTCAATGTGTACAAGTGTGAGATGTGTCTTTCTCAAATGTGCAGCAACTTAGTGGGTAACGTGTGCATGCGTGTGTTTGTACAGGTGCACGGTGGACACAATGTATTTGCTGAAGTAGGCCCTTCTGACCCTTTTTGACTGTTTTATTTTTAACTAATACAAAATACACTAAAAGGGGCAAAAAGCACCTTGAGTTGTAAACTAAAGTTAAAATGTTCATCAGATTCAGATTCATTTTATTAGCCATGTGCAGTATAAAAACTACATTGGAATACATTCGCAAAAAAGGTACTCTGTGTGCACCGACAGAATAAAGAGCACGATACAATGTAATATAAAATACACATACACAGAAAATAAATGAACAAAAAAACAGCTGACACTGTGGCACCGATCAACAAAAACGATACAAGGGGTAAAAGCAGGAATTAAAGGGCTCTGTTTAGGCACCTAACAGCCTGTGGAAAGAAGCTGTTAGCATAGCGAGATGTCCTGCATCTCAGCGACCGATATCTTCTGCCAGAGGGAAGATGCTGGAACATGGCTTTCCCAGGGTGGCCAGAAGAGTCATTGATGATTTTAAGAGCACGGTTTAAAAGTCTGGATTCATAAAGAACCTCCAGAACAGGAAGCTCACAGCCCACAGACCTCTTTGCAGAGCGGAGCACCTTGTTTAAAGCTCTCTTTTCTTTATCTGTGATGTTTCCAAACCACACAGTCACAGATCTAACAAGTAAACTCTCAATGGTGCAGCGATAAAAGTTAAGCAGAATCTTAGAGTTATTTGGAAAATTCTCTAAGTTTCCGCAAAAAGAAGAGCCGCTGACGAGCTTTCTTAACAACCCGGTTAGTATTTTTGTCCCATTTCCGGTTGTATCCATTTCAGTGGATAGTTTCAAAAAGGTAATAAAATATAATGGAAATTAATTTAACTTAATTTATCATTATACATACATTAAAAATGCATTGTTTGATAATAAAATCTCAAAGCCGAAGCCACTATGTGCACAGAATGAAGCTACAACGGCCAATGAACCGAATGACTTTTACATGTGTTTTGATACAAGTAATAATAATGAATGTTCTGCTGTATTAAATAATATAACATGTGACCTGTGTAAGGACCGAGTGCTAATTGACCCTCAAGAAGTCGTTAAAGTTATGAAATCCATTCATACAAACAAAGCAACAGGCTTAAAAACTTTGCAGAAGAACTCTCGCCAGCATGGCACAAGCTATTCTAGCTCTCTATTGATACCTACACTGTGCCAGTACTGTGGATAAAATCTACCAGTACCTAAAAAGGCATGCCCCAAACTAGACAATGACTACAAACCAGTTTCTCTAACATCAAATGTTTTTAATTGTTTTGAGAGGCTGACGTTGAATAAATTACGATCCCAGGTAGAACCCCTACTCGACAAATTCCAATTTGCCAATGTGAAAAAGCGTAGCACAAGTGATGCCATTACTACTTGATGCATCTCATTTTAAAACATCTTGAAAATCCTGCTGCTTATGCTAGTAAGTTACTATTCATTGATTTTAGTTCTGCAATTAACTCAATACAGCCCCACATTCTTCTTAGCAAGCTGGTTCACGCACAAGTAAACCCATTTCTGATGAAATTGTATCACTCTTTTGAGAGAGAGACCACAACAGGTAAAATTTAATTCCACATAATTTCTCTATAATTTAATTGAAAACTTGAGGTCATTGATTCAGCGGTGTATGAGTTTGCTGCCGTGAAAAGTGCTGAGTAGAGTCTTAGCGGGACGCTCATTCTCCTCCACTCACAGAACGAGCCGCAAACAGCCTGCGTCCTCTAGCCTCTACACTAGGGCTTCGGCCTCGAAATTTGAATATAATTCTAAAATTAAAAAATATTTGTTCGGATATATAAATATATTAGACAGCCCTTATAATTCGAAATGTGTTTAATGACTGCAAATAAAATAGTTAGCTCCCAGAGGTTTCACCGTGACGTGCTAGCTAGCTTAGTTTAACTAAGCTAGCTAGTTCCAAAAACCGTAGAACTACATGAAAACTGAACAAAGAATTCTGAACATCAGCGGTGAGTGACCCATTTATATACCGAACCTAAATCCATCAAATCCTCCTCAAATGTGTCCTAAAATGTTCGTTTCATGTTAATGGTTACTTCCGGGTTTTTCGCGATCGCTTTTTTGTCACATTAAAATAGTATTTTTATCATGAAAACGTTAACACCAAATTCTGAAAACGTCCGTGCATGTGTGTTAAGGATGTATATGTATACTGTACTGTCCGATTAACGTTTTAAAGGCGTGGATTAATTTATATGTATTTGTTTATTGAGCGTGGCTAACTCAGCTAGCTCCGCTAGCTTCTCTGCACAGACAACTGTGTGCAGTGACAGGCGCTGAAAGCTCGTTGTACCAGAGTAATGTTAGTATTTTACACACCTGAATTACAAACGGAGATTGCGTTGCCAACGGGCAGCGGCCATTATTGGTTTGAGAGTTCTGTTATCAAGAAAAAATGATCGGTAGAATTACATTCAAGTCAATGGAGTGTTCTACTGCTGCTGTGAGGATATGTATAATCAATTATGATTAAATATTCGAATACAATACAATACAATTTATTCTTGTATAGCCCTAGGTCACAACAGAAGTCATCTCAGAGGACTTAACAAAACCATTGAAATCACCAACACAGGTCAGAGAATCAACAGTTAACACATGAAAAATATAAAGCACACACAGAAGAAAATGTCCATACATGATGTAGAATGCTAAAGTGTCCTCATCATCACCAATCCTTTCTGTTGGACACTAACTGTCCAACAAGACCCTCCTGCATCGACAAGGAAAAACTCTTAAAAAACCCAGTGGGAAAAAGTGAGAAACTTTGGGGAGACCTAGGGAAACCCACAGGGAGGGAGACCCATTTGAGAAAGGGATCCGCTCCTCCGGACGGACAGGCTAATGATCTAGGACCTAAGCTAGCTACAGAACGTGGACCAGTGGCCGCTGAACGTGGACAGGTCCGGTGCAGGACTGAAGCACTCCCAGGCGGGTCGGGCGGGGCAGTCCGCAGGTGTAGATGGAGGAGGCCAGGCTCAGAGATCCCGTCATCGTACCATGAAACAGACAATGGGACAACGGGTGAATAGCAATGAACAAACTACAGTCAAAATCCTAATAATGCTAAACAGATAAAGTAGGAAGGAGGAGAGGATAGTGCTCAAGTTACCATAGTTCTCCCAGCAAACTGACTCCCTATGCAGCTTGACTGACAGTCTGAGGAGTTTAGCCTTCCCTGAGTCCTACCTTCCTAGCCATATGCTAAAGTAAAGAGTACTGTTTTAAACCTAGCCTTGTATAAAGAGATTTATGGATTGCACACCAGGTGTGCAAACCGATCCAGGCAAACTTAATTATATATCATATATATCACATGTACCATACATAATATATATATAATACATAACATAACATACAGCATAATATATAACATAATATACAACATAACACAATACACAACATAATACATATATTGTATAATATATAACATAATACAGCATATATATATATAATATATATATATATATATATATTATATATTATATATTACCTAATTATAAGCTAAATTAAAGTAGAGTGCTTTAAGCCTGGCCTTGAATGTGGAGACCGTATCTGCTTCCTTAACATAAATGGGAAGCTGATTCCACAGTAAAGGAGCTTGGTAGCTAAATGCTCTGCCGCCAAAAGTGATTTTTGAGACCTTACCCAGATAGCAAAAGGACATCGTTTCAACATTGATTTAGGGTCAGATGGTTGACTTTTGGTTGAGGTTGAAAAAAAAATGTTGATTCAATGTTTTATTACAGATAATAAATCAATAATTAAAAAAAGAATGTTGAATCAACACTATTTTATGGACATAAGTTCAACCATTGAAAGTGTAACATTGAATCAACCTTATTTTACAGATGGAAATTTAAACATTAAAAGTGTAACATTGAATCAACCTTATTTTACAGATGGAAATTTAACCATTAAAAGTGTAACATTGAATCAACCTTATTTTACAGATGGAAATTTAACCATTAAAAGTGTAACATTGAATCAACCTTATTTTACAGATGGAAATTTAACCATTAAAAGTGTAACATTGAATCAACCTTATTTTACAGATGGAAATTTAACCATTAAAAGTGTAACATTGAATCAACCTTATTTTACAGATGGAAATTTAACCATTGAAAGTGTAACGTTGAATCACTGTTGAAAATCGGTTGTATATTTTTTTTGGTTGAAAAATTCCCAATAAATCAATGTTGTTTTGATATAAGGACTACAAGCCCGGGAGATTTTAGTTAAGTGTACAGCGCCCCTGCATCTCGGAGACGGAGACGGAGAAAGTCAGAACTGGTAAGTGCTCATCGCTTCTAAACTTAAATCATCGTCTTGGGTGTGATCAGTGAGCTAATAAATAGAATGTAAGGTGTTGCTTTAGGCTATGTTATGCTATTTTCTTAGTAGTTTGTCAGAAGCTGATGTGTAACCAACATTATGCCAAGCTAACGTTAAACTTTGCCACCAAAAAAGCTCGGAGAAAAGCTCAGTTTAAGGGGCTGTTTTTAGCTGCTTACAATTCCTCAGCACCCGGTTGATAAGGGAACAAGGATGGTATTAAGGTTGTGTTATGCAAATGGGTTTTATTACTTTTCAGGTAGTTAATAATTCGCTGCTTAGTTTAACAATAACTTTCCCCACCCAATAGAGGGGGCTAAAGCACTTCGGTAAAGCTCCGATCTATGACAAATATTTATTTGTGAGTAAATACAGCATTTCACATACACTTCATTTGTACTAGTCATTCACTTTCAGACAGAAAAATCAAAAAGCATTAAAACCAAATCTAAAAGCTTTAATAATGATTTCCATTTCTCTTTTACAGAAGTCCCAAGTTGATATCACGAACAACAAAGCAATCAAGTAATGCAATTTTTACAGCACCATCTCAAATACAATTAGGATGTCTTCATATTGTGTGTTCTAAAATGGTCTGTTCTGTTCTTTCTTTCTTTTTTTTAAAGAAATGCACTACTGTGTGGCAATATATCAATTTGTTAGGGTCATTTATTTATTATTGAATGAATTGTGAAATAAAGGCCTTAAATGTAATTAAAACGCATTAAAATGTATTCCAACAGGCATTAATTGTACATATCTTTGAAAATAGTGATGTTATATAACTGTGTTACTGCAAATATTCATTGAAAATACAAAAAAATAAGCTCCAAAACACACTGAACTCCAGTTTTGAATGAAATTGAACACATTTTTTGGCACAAATTGCTCGTTGGAGTAACCTCCTCCAGTTTGTCACGGATGGATGTAATTTTATTATTAAAGAAGTGGAGAAAGTCGACACTGCTCAGTGAGCTTGGAATTTTAGGCTCGATTGCGCTATGGCAGTTTGTGAGTTTAGCGACGGTGCTAAACAAAAATCTACTGTTATTTTTATTCGCTTCTATTAAAGTTGAATAGTATTGAGTTCGAGCCCTGCGAAGGGCATTCTTGTAGTTTCGGAGACCTGCTTTCCACTCCCTGTGGACAGACTCCGAGTGGGAGTGGCGATATAGCCTCTCCAATTTTCGGACGTCCTGTTTTAAAGTGTGGAGTTGAACACTGTACCAGGGCGACGATGATCTAATCCTAATAGTTTTCTGTTTTAAAGGAGCTACTGCATTTAATGCAGATTTTAAAGACTCCATAGTGTTGTCCACCGTTTGGTCAGTGACTGAGGGACTGCAGCAGCTGTGAACAAGTTCACCTGCAGCAGTATTCAACATTGGCTGTATTAGTTCTTTGAACCTTGTGATAGGTTTATCATTTAAGGTTCTTTTCATTATGGTTTTCTCTTGCGGCGCAGGAAAGTCCTCCAAATTGAGATCAAACGTGATCAAGAAATGGTCAGACAGCAACGAGCTTTGACGCTGGACGTCAACAATGGAGACATCACAGCCGTAGGTCAGGACAAGGTCCAAGGTGTGGTTATGAATGTGAGTAGGTTCCTCAACATTCTGAGTAAAACCAACACCATCTAGTACGGCGCTGAAAGCTTTGTTTAAGCTGTCTGTGCTGTTGTCCACATGTATATTGAAGTCTCCAGTTATAACTATGTTTTCCCATTCCAAAACTAGGTTTTGCGCTCCGCTGTCCCTGAGGACAGGACGTGCGTGCGCACGTGCGTGTCTTTTAATGAACTTTTAACGTTTTAGAGCTCATTTTATTGCTATTTATATTTGTATACTTTTTTGGTCCATTGTTTTTCTACACTTTTAACGATGATTTAGTGGCTTCGCTGTATTCCAAGCTTGCAAACAAGGATCTAATTGAAACCCCTTAGCACAGCGGAGGCTACCACGAGCAACACACTTTTTAGCACTAGATACACGGACATGGAGAGTGACAATGAAATAGCCTCCAACCCTATAAATGACATTAGTCGGCTCACCTTAGAGCTCCGTGAGAGAGACCGTGCAACAATAGCAGATCTCAGAAAAGAAGTCCTCCGACTGACTGCAGAGTTGCAGGAAAAACAAACACTTGTGTCAAAGCTCTTTGAAGTTGCTGGAGGCCAACATTCACGGCTGATGTCGCTGAGTGCAGCATACAGTGACACTGTTGTTTGGGAGAGGTCTGAAAGTTCTGGACCCTCCTGCTCAACGCCAAAGCGCCAGCCTTTAAATAATGACCACACGGGAAACGAGGAACAATCCAGCGCCGTGGCCCATGTCCTGGGTCTGTCAAACCGGTATGAAGCCCTCTCCTCTGACATCCCAGCCCCATCAGCAGAACCCCTGGACTCGTATCCTCGTAAATCCAAGTCCTCAACCAGAAAGACACTCCTAAAGGATGCCGTTCTGAGACGAAAGAGTGGTCCACCAGCCATGTTGGTCCATTCCCCTTCTTTGACCCCAGTGCAACAGCCACGGCCTGGGGTAGCGAGCCATCACCACCGCTCGCCTCCGGGTCAGCAGCAGGGCCCAGAGCCTGCTCCTCCTCTGGCCGCTCCAGCGTCCCCGAGCACACAGTGTGGGTCACCCGGAGCTGAGAGTAAACACCCCTGCTCCTCCTCTTCATGTGTTCAGCAGCGCCCGGGTTCGGATCCTGCTTCGGATGAGCCCGCTGGTTCCGTCCATCGAGCGCCTTCTCCGAGGCCACGTTCACTCTTCGCCCCGACCACTTTGATTGTTGGGGATTCCATCATAAGACATGTCCGCTTTTTTAACGCGGTCACTCACTTTTTTCCCGGAGCTACTGTGCCAGACCTGCTCATCCGTCTCCCCCCTCTGCTTAAATCCCTGCCCGATACCATTTCAAAGGTGATCGTGCATGTGGGGATCAATGACGTGAAACTACAACAGTCCGAAATCACTAAGAGGCACTTTATGGACCTGTTCCGCCTCCTCCAATCCTCTGGATTGTCTGTGTTTATTTCTGGTCCAATCCCGTCTATAAACCGAGGCGACTGCTTCTACAGTCGTGTTGCAGCGCTACATCTGTGGATCCAGTCAATGTCCAGCTCTTTTAATTTTGTGTTTGTAAATAATTTTGGCTTATTTTGGAGACGTCATGTAGCGTACCGCCCTGATGGCTTGCATCCAAATAAGTTTGGCACAAGCTTGTTGATAGACTACCTACGTCACGTTGTACAGTGGACTCCGAGAAGCAAATGACTGTTTACATCGCGGCCCCTTCCAGGTGCACATAGCTCTACGTCTTCCTCGCTTGCACCGGGTGAGTACACTGACCCCTGTCTGCCTGGCCCTGCACAACTGGATGTTCCACCTTACTCCTCCACTGTACCAAACATAGTCCAACACGCCATTAATCACATTCCCTGCTTGAAGACGAGACCCAGACCTAAATTAAATGGTGAACTGGTGAGAACGCCTAATCAGAGGAATTTAATTCCTGTCCCTATTACAAAGATTCTGTCTACTGATGTAAAAAAGGGCCTGAAACTTGCTGTTTTTAATGTCAGGTCTCTTTGTAATAAGTCCTTTTTAATTAATGATTTTATTTCTTCATATGAGCTTGATTTTATGTTTTTAACAGAAGTATGGCTCGATAAAAAGAACGCTAATACTGTTTTAATAGAATCCGCCCCACCTAATTTTAAATTTGAATTTGAGGCACGAGAAAATCGTAAAGGTGGAGGCGTGTGTGCTCTTTTTAAACACGTTTTTTGTACCAACAAACTTTTACTTGGGGCCTTTTCTTCTTTTGAGTACGTTTCCTTTAAAATGGAACAGGGAAAATCTCCTCCCATACTCTTCCTAATTGTATATAGACCCCCCCAGCACAGCCCAAATTTTATAGATGATTTTACTGAGATGTTGTCAGTTATTTGCGTAGATTTTGATGCCATTGTCATTACAGGTGATTTAAATATCCATATGGATGTTGTTGGTAATAAAGATACCAAAGAGCTCAACTCTTTATTGGAAACCTTTGGTCTATTTCAGCATGTGCGTGATCCCACTCACAGCAAAGGACATATCTTAGACCTTTTAATCACAAGAGGGGTTAATGTGTCAAATGTGCGCGTTGTTGATATATGTCTGTCCGATCACTTCTGTGTTTTCTTTGACCTGTCTTTTCTGCCTAAGCCACCAGAAGGTCCTGCTATAGTTCGTAGAAGACATATAAATGAAAGCACTGGTCCACAGTTCATAGAAATGTTACATTTTGATATCACGGAGTGTTCCAATGTTGAGGATTTGTTTAACAACTTTAGTCGGAGTGTTTTATCTGTGATCAAAACCATTGCTCCCATGACGACTAAGTTGGTTACCAGCAAACCAAAAGCACCATGGAGGAATGAAATTGCTGTTAGGGAACAAAAAAGACAGTGCCGGAGGGCTGAGCGTAGGTGGCGCAAGTCCAAGCTCCAAGATCACCATGAGATCTATAAGACAAAACTAAAATGCTACAATGACATGTTATGTAGAACGAGGGAAAGGCATTTTTCTGAAATTATAGCTAGTAATGTAAATAACTCTCGTGTCCTGTTCGCAACAGTAAATAGATTAACAAATCCACCTTCTCAGTTGCCACTAGGGTTTAATACAGCTGCTAAGTGCAACGAGTTTGCTTATTTTTTCAATGAAAAGGTACAGAGAATAAAAAACACAATCACTCCTGTCCCACAAACAGAAATCTTAAATCCAACTCGAGAGTATGATTTCCCTAATTTCCTTACTGTCAACAACAATACAGTCCAGAATATAGTTTCCAGCATGAGCACGTCAACTTGTAGCCTTGATGTTTTGCCCACTAGGTTTTTTAAGTTGGTGGTAGGCAGTTTTCTCTCAGTCCTCACTGAAATAATCAATTTATCCCTTCAATCAGGAACTTTCCCTGCGGCTCTTAAAGTCGCAGTCATCAGGCCTCTTATAAAGAAAAGCAGTCTTGATGCCACAGTACTGCAAAATTATCGACCAATTTCAAATCTGCCATTTCTGGGAAAGATACTTGAAAAAGTTGTTCATCAACAACTCATGGATTTTTTGTTAGTCAACAACATATTCAATGTGCATCAGTCTGGATTTAGACCGTCCCATAGCACTGAGACTGCACTAATAAAGGTGACTAATGATATTCGACTGAACACTGATGCTGGGAACACTTCAGTGTTAGTTCTATTAGATTTGAGTGCGGCCTTTGATACGGTTGATCATGAAATCCTCTTGGAGAGACTGGAAAAGTGGGTGGGTATTTCTGGTACTGCCCTTGATTGGTGTAGGTCCTACCTGCAGGACAGAATGTATGTTGTAGAAATAGGAGACTGTGCTTCAGATCATATGGCACTGACATGTGGAGTGCCCCAAGGGTCAATCCTGGGGCCTCTCCTATTTAATATCTACATGCTGCCACTAGGCCAGCTAATCCACAGAAGCAATGTGTCCTATCACAATTATGCAGATGACACCCAATTATATGTTTCACTTACGGCAGGGAAATATGGACCAATACATTCCCTCTGCCAGTGCATTCAAACGATCAGTGAGTGGATGCAAAACAATTTCCTTCAACTTAACCCAGATAAAACTGAAGTTATTGTTTTTGGCCCACAAAAACAAAGAGAAAGTATTAACAGTTACATCCAGTCTCTCTCCTTAAAACCAACAAATGAAGTTAGAAATCTTGGGGTAGTAATGGACTCTGACCTTAAATTTGATAGGCACATAAAATCTATAACATCAGCAGCCTTCTATCATCTAAAAAATATTGCCAAAATTAAAAATATGTTGTCTAAATCAGATATGGAAAAACTTATCCATGCATTTGTCACTAGTAGATTAGACTACTGCAATGGCCTGCTCACAGGTCTGTCCAAACAGGCTGTAAAACAGCTGCAGTACATTCAAAATGCAGCAGCTCGAGTCCTGACAAGAACCAGGAAGTACGACCACATTAGTCCGGTCCTCAGGTCTCTGCACTGGCTTCCTGTGGCTCAGAGAATTGATTTTAAAGCAGCTCTGCTTGTGTACAAGTCTCTACATGGTCTTGCACCGAAGTACATTGGTGACATGTTGGTGCCGTATGAGCCAACTCGGACTCTGAGGAGCACAGGGACTGGACTCCTGATGGTGCCCAGAGTCCGGACTAGGCATGGAGAGGCTGCATTTCAGGTGTATGCCCCAAAAATCTGGAACAGCCTTCCTGAGGATGTACGGGAGGCCTCATCTTTAGCATTATTTAAGTCTAAGCTGAAAACCGTTCTTTTTAGCTGTGTATATGACTGACTTTTATATATTGAGCTTTTTATACCGTTTTTAATTCTGAAATTCAGTTTGAAATGTTTATTTTTATGCAACAATTATTATTGTTTTTGTTATTATTTTATATTACGTTTTATGTGTTTTAAAATGTTTGTAAATGTGTATGATCTTGTGTTCTTGTGAAGCACTTTGGGCTGCACTGCATGAATTGTGCTTTATAAATAAACTTGATTGATTGATTGATTGATACGGCCTGGCTGTAGCTAATGCTAGCGCTAGCTCGAGACTCCAGCGCTCGGAGACGCAGCTCTAACTCACTGACCCTGGATTCCAGAGCTACGACTACACTACACTTGACACCCCTATCGGGGTCGGCCCGATGTTCCCCGGGTCCAATGTTCCCCGGGTCCGATGTTCCCCGGGTCCGGTGTTCCCCGGGTACCCGGGGAACATCGGACCTTCCAAACGCCGGAGGGCCCGGTGTTCCCCGACTGCGGGCCTCGCTCATAGACATGTTATTGCTGCGCGCGGATAATGGAGCAACAAGCGGCTTTCGCTCATAACTAGTCTCGCATTGTAGTAGCCAACTACATTTTTACAACCTACCACCTCAGAATAAGAACGTGTTGCAGATAAGACAAGTAAAATTAGCTCCACCACCTTTTCTTTTTGGAAACATATCTCCCTCCGTTCATCCTCGCAACAGTATCGGCGCCAGGTTTGCAATTTTGGGTAGGCCTGCAGATTAGTAAGTAGGCCAAATTCGCTTGCAAACTACAAGGGCTAACTGGAATTGGGGTTTCAAAGAATATGGTTCAAACGCACACACGCACGCACACGCACTCACGCGCGCACATACACACAAGCTTATTTATGAAACCTGCGTTGAAAAAGGTGTACATTTTGGGTGTATATTCCATTTATGCAATTTGCCAAAATGTTTTGATACATTAGAAAAATCCTTCTTGAATTGTATAAGTGAATAAATATAGATTGATTGAATGAATGAATAATTCATATATATTATGCAGCGGTGGCTCTTAATGAAGCGTCTGCAGCGTCTTGGACGCAGTCTGGCTCGGGGTAGAAGTGCGCATTGAGGCGCTGTACACTTCAGAGAGCGTTTGCGGTCCAGATTTCACAAAGAAACTCTGGAGCCAAAACTTCTGCACATGTGGCCGACCTCTCACGGCACTCGCTGCGCACTCTGGACAGGGCAGTGAGACGTTTGAGTGAGCAATAGTAATACCATCGATGCGTTATTGGTGTGTGTGTCTGTGTGAGGCTTACACAAATCTAATGAAATAACACATTGCTTTAGATGTGAATGAGGAATACAAATAGCCGTGCGTAATTACGCAGCGCAGAGCCTGCCACAGCAATAGACGGGTCACACATCCCTGTTGCGTAAAGTGTATAGAGCCTTTGACTGTCCAGGATCACAAAGCGCTTCACATTTTAAAAACATACAGATCAAAATAATACACACACAAGTCAGATTTAATAGAGGGTCCTCATCATGATCTGTGATTTATTCGAAGTTTGCGTGTTTCCATTAGACTTTTTCTGATGCGCAAATTCAAATTTTGAAACATGATCCTCAATGAAAACACAGCATATAATTTTGCCAGAGGGAATATGTTTATTGTTGTACATATCTTGAATTTCATGCGTGTTGTGCCGAAGGTTGAGTTCAGCGTATAGATTTACACCACCTCCAGACCTGGCGTTTATTTTGTGCGTATTGTACGCTCACGTCCAGATAGATAAATGCGGAAAAGTGTAATATTTTGCGTACGCCTCATTTACCCTGATTAGGCCGTACGCAGGTTTCATACATGAGGCCCACAGTGAGGCCCACAGTGAGGCCTACAGTGAGGCCCACAGTGAGGCCTACAGTGAGGCCCACAGTGAGGCCCACAGTGAGGCCCACAGTGAGGCCTACAGTGAGGCCCACAGTGTGTCTCACACAGGCCTAGAGCTTACCTCATCAGTGCGAGCCTGGCCTGACCCTCCTCCTCTGGGACCTATACGGGCCCGGGCCTCTGGCTCCTCTACCTCACAAAGTTCACGCTGAACTTTCTTAAAATTAAAATGAAAAAGGCTGCTCTGTTGTGAATGCTTTGAGAACGTTGTCAATCTTTAAGACGAGGAATAGCTGGTTGTTCTCGCTTCACGCTGTGTGATATGATATTGGACAAAATTGTTCAGCCAATAAACAGGACTATATTTGAAGCAACGTAGGAACGTGATGACGCTCAGGGGGTTATATTATTATTATAATTATTATTATTATTCCCCCCACTGTAGGAGCCAATAAACTTTTCAATATTTTTGAATTCTGAGCGTTTCCAATTGTATTTAAAAATGGGAAACCTAATTAAACAATCATGAATTGAGCTTTTCCGATCTTATTTTACACTGATTCCTTTGATCATTTTTTTCTTAAAGTTCAAGTTGTAAAAATGCTAAGTTTGAATTGGTTATTTACATTTTAACTGTGAGTGACACGTAAGGCGGGACAACAATGCACAATGACGCACGCATTCTGAATAGAATAATATGTATTAATATCTCTAAAACTAAAAGAGCATATTCAAGTTTTACAACAAAAACGACGTCATATGCGTGTCCATTATGCGTAAAAGCACAGTGCCCTCAGCAAAACCACGTATTTGGAAAAACTATAGGCTAACAGATGTAGTAGCTCTAGTTTCAATCGTCCTCATTTTATTCAGTCAGACTTGTCAAATATAGATGCCCATGGGAGAGTGAGCAAGGGGAGATAACATGCCCATAACATGCCCAAAAATATCCTGCATAGACTCAAGCTGCGATCAGCTGAAATATGAGCACACAAAGAGCGAGAGGGAAAAAGAAAAGTAAATAGGCCTAGGCTAGTTAGTATTTTTCTCTCACAAAAGTTGGCACGGATCATATGCCATCTTCGTGGAGGAGGAAACATCAAACATCAAAGCGCGCACGCGGGGAACAGCGGGACTAGTCTCGTTGTTGAAGTCCCGATGTTCCCCCACTTCTATTGGCGGGGGAACATCGGACCCGGGGAACATCGGGACTTTTTAATACGCGAAGTACCGATGTTCCCCGGGTCCGATGTTCCCCCGCCTATAGAAGTGGGGGAACATCGGACCCGGGGAACATCGGTACGCACCCCATCTATCACTACCCTCAGAGAAGGATCCAGGGTTTAGACTCGCCATATGGCAACTCGAGCAGTAAAGGACTGAGGGAAAGACAGCAGCCGCCATAGGAGTAGCGAGTTAGCGGCTAGGCTAGGCTAAGCCAGTCCGGATCCGGGCCCGCACAACAGACTCCGAGACCAGACAAACAACCGCTACCTAAACCTCAGCTGCAGTACAGCTGACTCAGAGTGCTTACACAGTTAGCTTGGTGTGCACTACCTGGATTTTGAATGCGTTTGTTAGTGCAAACAGAGAGCAGAGTGATAGTAGTCAAGAAACACGCTCACCAGATACAGGAAGTCACATGTCCGGACAAAATATATAGAATATCAATATATTCTAATGTTAAATGAATACATTCGGATGCGAAACTAGCGGTATTCCTTTACCTATATATTGTGTTAGCAGTGCGTTGCTTTAGTACTATTTCATCAGTGATTGTTTTACAGCTTACAAGAAGTTGTGCTAATGCTAATGTTAGCATACATATCAGATCGCAAATTGAGCTAGATGCCTCTTGTGTTATGAGAGCGCAGGGGAAATGAGAAGCCATTGAGCGAGTTGGGGGGCGGTGCTAAACATTCAAACCTTGCAGAAACGGGTATAGCGCCTTTAACTTGTTGAAAAGCCACTGGGAAAATCATGGGCATGCCTGTCCCTCTTGGCCCCCAGGAGCTCCATGAGCAGGCCATTAGGAGACAGACCAGGAGCATCCTCTCTGATCCTACACATGTACTTTTCCCTGAATATGAGCTTTTGAACTCTGGGAGGAGGTACAGAGTGCCTCGATGCCGACTCGCTATAAGAACTCATTCATACCTGTTTCAGTGAATCTGTTAAATAAGGATATGTGTGTGTGAAGTGTATAGCAGGTGTGTCTTTGTGTGTATGTATTATTTGTGTGGAAATGTAGCAGACCCATCAGTCCAAACCAAATCTCTCCTAAAGAAGACAAAAATAAACAATCTTGATCTCAGCCTCGTAATCGTAATTGAGTCGTGAGGGGCCCCAATATTCCCACCCCTAACATATATTATTTATATATATATATATATATATATATATATATATATATATATATATATATATATATATATATATATATATATATATATATATATATATATATATATATATATATATATATATATATATATATTAAAAATACACTCACTTTTGGCCCTCCGCGGGTGGTTATCCCTCTCTAAGCTCGGGTCCTCTACCAGAGGCCTGGGAGCTTAAGGGTTCTGCGCAGTATATTTGCTGTTCCTAGCACTGCACATTTCTGGACCGAGGTTGTTCCAGGGATCCGCTGTAACCACTCCTCCACGTCAACGTAGTGTGTTACTGATGGTAACCTTTGTTACGCATGGTCCCAGCTCTCTGCAGGTCATTCACCGGGTCCCCCCGTGTGGTTCTGGGATTTTTGATCACCGTTCTCATGATCATTTTGACCCCACAGGATGAGATCTTGCGATCGAGGGAGATTATCAGTGGTCTTGTATGTCTTCCGTTTTCTAAAGATTGCTCTCACAGTTGATTTGTTCACACCAAGATGCTTGCCTATTGTAGATTTACTATTCCCAGTCTGGTGGAGGTCTACAATTCTTTTCCTGGTGTCCTTTGACAGCTCTTCGGTCTTGGCCGTAGCGGAGTTTTAGGCGGCTGCATATATGAAAAAAACGCACCTAACCCCAAAATAATTCTAACGAAAGATTTTGTTGATGTTTTTTGTAGTATTAGGTGTCCTTAATAACATACTAAAAGTTTACCAAAGTTTGACCACTAGAAAGGTGTAATTTTCAAGATGGCGTCCAAGATGGGCAGGAAGCCCTTAACATATCTCAACTCCTTCATTAGTCAAGTAATCTTGGTGTCTAACCCCATGTTTTCTGGGTCTATGAATCCATTGGACTGGTCTAAATTGCACTGAGATTATTACATACTTATGGAATACATGATTTTGTGATATCACTGCAAGGTTTTATCTTTGGGGTGAACCATTCTGAAGTCCTTAAAGACCTTATGACGGGTTTTTAAAAAAAAAATAGTGGATATCAAAATTGCATGACAATGTCAATTTGAAAGAGATTCCGGCAAAAAAAATCCTATATTTTATAAAAAGAACGTGTTTTTCATGAATTTAAGTTGTCTATGCTCTAACCTGTGTGTGACGTCATAGCGGGTTACGCCCATGCATTGAAAATCATGGATATATGCCACAGGACTGCCTTTTCTCTCTTCTCTCCAATGATGCCCAACACAATACTGCCCTCTACAGGTGACAATTGCTCACTACACATAAATTGCCGTTTTGAGTGTGAAAAAATGTCCTAGGTGGGAATTGAACCCAAGTGTCTGGATTGGTATTCCATCGACACACCCACTGGACTATCTCAGTGACAACAAAATGTTACATTCTAGTAGTTATGTTAGACTCGCTGTGCACGGCCTTGTCATCTTGAATATCCGCGAAAAAAGAACGAATACCAAATTGTAAACAACTTACAGCGTTGAAACGTACCCGTTCTGACGTCACCAAGGACTGTGAAGTTTTTTCGTTTCTAAGGGCGTTGCTATGGGGTTATTTCGATTTGGGGGGATCAGACAAAAAAAACAACAACTGATTTTGAAACCTTTAGTAGTTCTCTTCTAATATAAAATGGTATTAAAACTGTATTTCTAAATAAATCAAACCCGTCATAAGGTCTTTAAAGTAATTGATAAACATGCCCCATAACTATTCGCATAAAAGGACGGCATCTTCCATGGACTAGCTCGGACTTAATTAATCTTTTTAAACGTCAAGACTACTTAGCTTGGACTAAGTACAGAGAGTCTAAGGACCCTAACGACTGGGAGATCTATAGACAACTCAGGAATCAATCCAAAACCCAAACTCCGAGGAAGCCTTCGGTCTGAACTACAACAATCCTAAACAATATTGGAAACACCTGGACCAGCTTCTGGGTAGTTCCAAAAGAAACTAATGTTACTGTTAATAATACTAAAATTACTGATCTTAACTTAATCTCTGAATACTTTAATGAATATTTCTCCTCCAGTACACAGCACTCTGGTCATTTTACCATCTTACATACTTACCTAATCCACTAAATGACGTTCATGAGACATCATTGTCTTTTAATCAGATTTCACATTTGGATTCAATACAAGCTATGAACGAGCTTAAAACTAACAGTGCGGCTGGTCCAGACGGCATAGAAGTACAATACTTCTAAGCCCGATACGGTCTACTTCAGTACCTTGGAGTAAACCTTACCAGGGAGGCTGAGGAGTGTGATCCCACGATAATTGGAACACACCCTTCGGTCCCCCTTCTTGTAGAGAGGGACCACCACCTCGGTCTGCCACTCCATTGGCACCGCCCCCGATCGCCACGCGATGTTGCAGAGACATGTCAGCCAAGACAGTCCTACAACATCCAGAGACTTAAGATAGTCAGGACGGATCTCATCCACTCCCGGCGCCTTGCCACCAAGGAGGCTGCCAACCACCTTGGTGACCTCAGCCAGGGAGATGGAAGTATCCGCCCCAACATCCTCAGCCTCTGTCTCCGGGACGGAGGACGTGACGGGGGATTGAGGAGAACCTTGAAGTATTCCTTCCACCGCCCGACAATATCCCCAGTCGAGGTCAGCAGCTCTCCATCCGCACCGTACACGGAGTTGGCAAAGAACTGCTTCCCCCTCCTGAGGCGCCGGACAGTTTGCCAGAATCTCTTCGAGGCCCACCGATAGTCATGCTCCATGGCCTCTCCGAACTCCTCCCAGTCCTGGGGATTTACCTCTGCAACAGCCCGGGCCACGGCACGCTTGGCCTGCCAGTTCTGGACAGCTGCCTCAGGAATCCCCCGAACCATTATGGCTCGATAGGACTTCTTCTTCAGCCTGACTGCATCCCTTACTGACGGTGTCCACCACCGGGTTCGGGGGTTGCCGCCGGGACCAGCCCCAGAGACCTTGCGACCACAGCTACGAGCTGCCGCATTGGCGATAGAGGAAGAGAACAAGCTCTCCCGGAGGTGTGAGTTGAAAGTCCGTCTGACGGGGGCTCAGTGAGACGTTCCCAGCAGACCCTCACTACACTCTTGGGTCGGCCAGGTCTGACCGGCTTCCTCCCCCGCCAGCGGATCCAACTCACGACCAGGTGGTGATCGGTTGACAGCTCCACCCCTCTCTTCACCCGAGTGTCCGAGACACGCGGTCGAAGGTCAGATGATACGACAACAAAGTCGATCATCGACCTCCGGCCTAGGATGTCCTGGTGCCACGTGCACTGGTGGACACCCTTGTGCTGGAACATGGTGTTCGTGATGAACAAACTGTGACTAGCACAGAAGTCCAACAACTGAACACCGCTCGGGTTCAGATCAGGGGGGCCGTTCTTCCCGATCACTCCTCTCCAAGTGTCACTGGCATTTCCCACATGGGCGTTGAAGTCCCCCAGGAGAATGACGGAGTCCCCGGACGGTGCACTCTCCAGTACCCCTCCCAAAGACTCCAAGAAGGCTGTGTACTCTGCACTGCTGTTAGGCCCGTAGGCCATCACAACAGTGAGAGACTTGTCCCCACCCGAAGGCGGAGGGACGCGACCCTCTCATTCACTGGGAGAACTCCAACATGTGGAGCTGAGATGGGGGGGCCACCCCCGCTCGCCGCCTCTCCCTGGGAGAAACACCAGAAAAGTGGGGCGTCCAACCCCTCTCAAGGAGTTGGGTTCCAGAGCCCAAGCTGTGTGTAGAGGTGAGGCCGACGACTGTATCTCTAATCGGTATCTTTCAATCTCTTTCAAGGAACTCGGGCTCCTTCCACATGCTCTTTGAATAAGAAGAAAAATCCATCCATTTTCTTCTCTTAAAGACCTTATGACGGGTTTAAAAAAAAAAAAAAGTGGATATCAAAATTGCATGACAATGTCAATTTGAAAGAGATTCCGGCAAAAAAAATCCTATATTTTATAAAAAGAACGTGTTTTTCATGAATTTAAGTTGTCTATGCTCTAACCTGTGTGTGACGTCATAGCGGGTTACGCCCATGCATTGAAAACCATGGATCTATGCCACAGGACTGCCTTTTCTCTCTTCTCGCCACTGATGCCCAACACAATACTGCACTCTACAGGTGACAATTGCTCACTACACATAAATTGCCGTTTTGAGTGTGAAAAAGTGTCCGAGGTGGGAATTGAACCCAAGTATCTGGATTGGCAGTCCATCGACACAACCACTGGACTATCTCAGTGACAACGAAATGTTATTTTCTAGTACTTATCTTAGACTCGCTGTACACGGCCTTGTCATCTTGAATATCCGCGAAAAAAGAACGAATACCAAATTGTAAACAACTTACAGCGTTGAAACGTACCCGTTCTGACGTCACCAAGGGCTGTGAAGTTTTTTCGTTTCTAAGGGCGTTGCTATGGGGTTGTTTCGATTTGGGGGGATCAGACAAAAAAAAACAACAACTGATTTTGAAACCTTTAGTAGTTCTCTTCTAATATAAAATGGTATTAAAACTGTATTTCTAAATAAATCAAACCCGTCATAAGGTCTTTAAATCCATTTCTGGGTCGGGGTGGCAGTCAGAGCTGCACCCAGTACACATAGCACCAGCCCCTCACTGATCCTCCTGCAGGTGGTGAGTCCACAGGAGCCTTGATTATTCAGCAGGGGCTTCAGGCAAAGTGTGATTAAGTGTCTTGCCCAAGGACACAACAACAGCAGACATCAGTTGGAGTCATGAAGTAGGTCTCGTGGTAGGCTTGAACGCACAACCTTCAGGCCCAAAGGCCACTGCTCTACCAACTGAGCTACTGTCGTCCACCAACTGAGCTATTGTCGCTCAGTTGGTGGGCGACAGTAAGAAGAAACAACTGAAGAAAATAGAAAAAGATATAAATAATAAAATAATAAAAAATATATATAAATATTCAAAACAAAAGGCGAAAAACAAAACAAAACACATTATAAAATATATAAAAATATTGATATAAAAAAAAAAAAAACACCAAAAAACACAAGGGCAGTACTGATCCTTCACGCCGCAGCCCTGTTTTGACTAATTTTACGGTACCACACAGCTCTAATGAATTTATTCTTTATTGGAATCAAAATAATGGTTATGAACCACAGAAACCACCAACACTAGGAAAAATATGATAAAAGATAAATACGGGATTACTTAAGGGAAATTGTACTTCTTTTTCACATACATATACTTATAACCAATTGCTTTAATATATAACTGTACTTGTAATCACTTATTTTTCATGCAAATATACTAATTAGAATATTTTATGACCAAAACAGATATCAGACACCAGTATTCATGGTCTAGGAGAAATACAAAGGAGTAATGGTCATTTTAAGGACCTGATGGCCACCATTTTGAAAACGGGGCCTTTTTTGGAGTCAAACTTCGGTAAACTTTTAGTATGTTTTTAAGTACATCTGGTACTATTGTAAACCACTGAAAAATCTTTTGTTAGAATTTTTTTGGGGTCAAACCCTATTTGCAGCTGACTATTTGGAGTCTGACTGTTTGAGGCTGTGGACAGGTGTCTTTTATACAGATAAAGAGTTCAAACAGGTGCCATTAATACAGGTAACGAGTGGAAGACAGAAGAGCTTCTTAAAGAAGAGTCTGTGAGAGCCAGAGATCTTCCTTGTTTGAAATGACCAAATACTTATTTTCCACCATAATTTACAAATAAAGTCTTTAAAAATCTTACAATGTGATTTCTTGGATTTTTTTTCACATTCTGTCTCTCACAGTTGAAGTGTACCTATGATGAAAATTACAGACCTCTGTCATTATTTTAAGTGGGAGAACTGGTGTCAATCGGTGGCTGACTAAATACTTTTTTGCCCCACTGTATATGTAACCCTGTTTTCTTGTTGCTCACCAGTTCTTGAGGCTGTGGGTGTGCGGGGTACAATTTATAATAAAAAACAGTGTTCTATCTCGAAGTTTTCCTTGCTAAATTAACCAAACGACAGGACAGTAAAAGTTCAGCTCTTCGGTTTATTTTCCACTCTGACTCACGCGCACACAATACAATACAATACAATACAATTTATTCTTGTATAGCCCTAGGTAACAACAGAAGTCATCTCAGAGGACTTAACAAAACCATTGAAATCACCAACACAGGTCAGAGAATCAACAGTTAAAACACATGAAGAATATAAAGCACACACAGAAGAAAATGTCCATACATGTTGTAGAATGCTAAAGTGTCCTGATCATCACTTCTCTCTCCTCTTTCTCTCTCTCGATGACAGTGTTGAACCAATAATAATAAAAACAATATGAATTAATAACAGAAAAATCAAGAAATAATATTCACTCCAAAATAATATTAAGATTACCCAAATGTAATGTAAATAAGCAAATACAAAAATCACAATATTACATCATATATATATATATATAGCTGCTAAAGTGTATTTACATGCTTTTGGTCTAAAGAACTTATCTTTTGTAAATCTTGGGTATTTTTGCCACTGTCCTGTTTGTGCGCTGCACAAACTAATATTTACACTCTGCACCACATGTCATTCTATCCGGGCCTCTTCTTGTCGTGCCTCTTACCGTCACTGGGGGGAACTGGCGAGCTGTGGCTGTGGCTGTAACACATACGTCTTATGATGATAAACGTGAGAACTCAATATTTTCTCTTGTCGCTTTGGAGTTCAAGCTTTAAGTATCTTCTATGTTTATCTAATCAAGAGCAACACGGAAAGGGAATTAGCACAAACTGTAAATATTAACTTACTCGTTGAGCCAGAGCAAAACTATTATTTTTATTCTGAAAATACAACTGGCAATTTACTTCTGGGGTTTCATCGTTCACTTCCGGGGTAATTCTGCGAAACTCACGAACGAAAACAAAACAGACGCGGGTTCTGCTCTACTCCCTGTATTCTTACCGCTGTTCTGTGCTTTGGGATCATAAATGGCGGGGTTGGCTCCAGGAGACCCGCAGCTGGTCTCGATGATCGTGAACCATCTCAAAACACAGGGTTTGTTTGACCAGTTTCGCAGGGAGTGCTTGGCAGACGTGGATACCAAGGTACATGTCACTTTACATTGTACTGCTCTGTCTTGTCTTGCTTCATAATAACTGATGGTTTGTTATTGCTTCACACCGTGATTATATTAGCACAGAATAAGTTGTATCTTTTTTATTCAAGTTGTATTACTTTTTGAGCAAGTAATGTTATCCATCTGTTTAACGTTTTCCCGAAACATTTGGGGAAAAGATAAGATCTAATGAGTATCTCTGTCTGTGTTCCCGCACATATAACAGAGCTGTAGGAATAAAAACAAGATACATATTATATTTAGAGATCATTAAAACCTATCTCTGCTGAAAGGTCTTAGCTGAGTATGAAACTATTTGTGCTAAAGGAAAATGTTGAGCCCCGTTTCCACCAGCCCTTCTTGGCTCTACCTGGCTCGACTCTATCCTGTTTGAAATGATTCCTCCTCCCGCTTTACTTACCTGGTACTTTTTTGGTACCTTTTTGGCCCTGGTTCTAACTTGGCTGAGATGGTTCTATCCAGGTCGAACGGGTAATAAAAAGTTCTAATTGACTGTGTTTGGCAAGAGTGCCGCTTGAAGGCATGGTTGCCCAGGAATTTCCCTGAATACAGGTTTGTTGTGGGAAGATATCTAGGATATGTTACCAGATATTACAGCATAATGGATACACGGCTAGAGTAGAGTAGTGCCAAGAAATGTGTCAGATGCCTCGAGGCCTACAGGTGATCATCTTATCTTCCTCAATAATGTATTGACAGTATTATACTTATTTTGTTTTACACTTATCTTCATACTTATTTTTTCAACAACAACAAAAAAAGTATGAAAAAAAGAAATGCTCTGTGAATAGGGTTACCAGAAATGGATTAAGGAGAAGGTGAATGGATGGGTGGATTTTCAAAATAATAATTAAATAGATAAGGCTGTTGATTAAAAGAAAATAAATCTCCAATATGGCTCAAGCAGGTGGTCAGCAGCTCAGGGGCGCCACAGTCACACGCTGGAGGGGGTTTGATCGTACATTTGATAAGTGGGTCTGTGATGGGAGACCTCTGGGAACACCAGGTGCCACAGTGGGGCGGCTGCGGCTGTAAAATACCAAATTGTTCGTTGTGTCCTTTGGTAAGACACTTCACCCGCATTGCCTAGAATGAGTCTTGTTGGCGGTGGTCAGAGGGGCCAATACCACAGACTGGTTGCCTCGCTTAGTCGCTTCTGTCAGGGTGTCCCAGGGCAGCTGTGACTACAGTAGTCGTTTATCACCACTGTGTATGGAGTAAAAGAATAATGACATGTGAAGTGTCTTTGAGTGTTAAACCAATGCATAATTTTTATTAATATATACAATGCGGCTTTGTTGACATTGTGTTTTATGCACATATTTCAGCCTGCTTACTTAAACCTCAAGCAAAGAGTGGACAACTTTGTCTCAAATCACCTTTCCAACCACACATGGAGCCCACAGTTGAACAAGAATCAGCTGAGGAACAACATTCGTCAGCTGGTTTTGCAGTGAGTTACCATACACAATTACGACAATACTTTTCAATTTCGGCTGTATCGGACCGTTGTGGTAAAGAGGGAGCTGAGCCGAAAGGCAAAGCTCTCAATTTACCGGTCAATCTTCGTTCCCTCCCTCACCTATGGTCATGAGCTGTGGGTAATGACCGAAAGAACGAGATCGCGGATACAAGCGGTCGAAATGAGCTTCCTCCGCAGAGTGGCTGGGCGCTCCCTTAGAGATAGGGTGAGGAGCTCGGTCACACGGGAGGAGCTCGGAGTAGAGCCGCTGCTTCTCCACGTCGAGAGGAACCAGTTGAGGTGGCTCGGGCATCTGTTCAGGATGCCTCCTGGACGCCTTCCTGGGGAGGTGTTCCGGGCACGTCCCACCGGGAGGAGGCCCCGGGGAAGACCCAGGACACGCTGGAGAGACTATGTCTCTCAGCTGGCCTGGGAACGCCTAGGGGTCCCCCCGGACGAGCTTGAGGAGGTGTGTGTGGATAGGGAAGTCTGGGCGTCTCTGCTTAGACTGCTGCCCCCGCGACCCGGCAACGGATAAAGCGGAAGAAAATGGATGGATGGATGGATACTTTTCAATTTGTAACTTTAACATACTGGACAAATTATTTCCCTCAGGTCTGGGATGCTGGAGCAGGGTGTGGACAGAATTGTGGCCCAAGTGGTTGATCCAAAAATCAATCACATCTTCCGGCCGCAGGTGGAGAGGGTAGTCCGGCAGTTTCTGGAGCCTGGAAGTTGTGTGGATGAACCCGATGTCCTGCCCTCAGCCACAGAACCGACAACCCTTGAGCAGGGTTTGTACCTTATACAGTATCTAACCAGGTTTAGGCCCTTTTCCATATTTTATATATTCTTATCACAAATATTTGACTGTAAAGCAGACAAATTGGTGCACTACTTAATAACACAAGGTTGGTATATTGCATTATTTTTTTGTGGCTGTCATTTGAATGACGCTGGGCAATTGTAATCTTCTGCTCATCAATTATTAATTCTGCCAGAGTCTTGGCTCAAATCTGGCACCAATTTCCCTGGTCCAGTCAAGTCCTAGAGTTCTGGACTGAGTTGATCCTGGTTCAGTTCTGGTTCCGTCTTGTTTAGTCCTGGACCAGTCCTGATTTATATCCTGGATCTATAGCCCGGCAGTCCGTGTGTAGCGGGTCCCTCTCTCAATGTGGATCTCCCTCAGGTTTCTCAATTTTCTCCCACTGGATTTTAGAGTTTTCCCTTGCCAATGCAGGAGGGTCTGTTAGACTGTTAGTGGTCTAATAAAAAGTACTGTTGTGATGATCCAGGACACTCTAAACTTCTACAACATCCATGGACGTTGGTCTACTCCCCCTATGGACCAATACAGGCAAGGTAGTCATACTGTATAGATGGCAAATTTACTTCCTTATAGCCAACAGCTCCCACTGTTTTGAGCCTGAGCTTGCAGTCAACAGAAGGAAAGCGGAACAAGTTTTTGATTAGTTTGTGAGTTCATCCCTACCGTCTATCACTATATTGTGTTCTTTTGCTCTTGTTATGTTCAGCTACCGCGCCTTTCCCCCCAACGGACAAGGAGGCCACAGCAATCTTGGACACCATCACTAATTTGAGCCAGGAGGTGAAAGTTAAGGGACCCAAAGCCGAACCATCAGAGGAACCAATGGACATAGACGCAAATGATAAGGACTCCAGTCGTGTGGAGGACGAGGAAAGCATTCAAGTTAAGACGCAAGCAGGCCCCGATAGAGGTGGGAAATATAAATATAATCAAGACAATTCTTATTTTTACATTGGGCTTTATAAACATTTTAACATTATGTTGTTACAATGATATTATTAAATGCTGTTTATTTAATATTAGGTTTGTGAGATGTGTGCTGTATTGTGTCAAATCGTGATTAAGTCTACTACAAAATGATAATCATGTTTGTCAATCCGTAGACATGGATAAAGAAAAGCTGACGTCCAAAGTCCAAGATCCAGAGCTGAAGAGTGAGAATAATGCGCAGCCTGGGAATGACAAAGAGGAGGTGAAAGAAGAGATGAAGATGGAGGAGGATGTGTCTGATGGTCACAACGAAACAATGGAGGAAAAGGACAAATCCACGACCAAAGCGGCTGCCAAGATGTCTGCAGAGAAACAAGACGAAGAGCAGAAGTCCTCCACTCAAGCCAAACAGAAAGCCAGAGAGAGGATTAAAGAGGGTGAGCTAATAAAACAATTATTAAATGTTGAAGCTAAGGTACCTAACTCTGTTCCATAAATAATTCATGTTGTCATAGTAAATTAGACCACTACATAATAATAATAATAATGAAATGGCAGTCTATTTATATAACGTTTTTCATGACACAAATAACCTGACATTATTCATTCAGTCCATACACAATAGTTGTAATCCACTACTGTAGCCAAAGCTTCCCTGGGACAGACTGACAGAAGTGAGGCATGTGTTTGCTCTCGGTCCTCCAACCACCACCATCCTTTATGCATACATCAGACTCATCCAGGCAATGTGGTTTAAGTGTCTTGCCTAAGCACACAACAATTTTTGGGTACTTTACAGCCACCTCACTGTGGGACTTGATGTTCCCAGAGGTCTCCATCACAGGTTTAACCAGGCCCTGCCCTGCTTTGGTGCTATTTCATTTGAAAACATGCGTGCTTGTCTGTGAGTCACTATTGGACTCTTTGGGCTGCGAGCTAATTGGGTGGGTGATGGAGTCCTTTCCTTTTCACTCCATTGTCTGAATAAAAGCTACAAAATACAATACAGTTTTGAGAAACTGCTGCACAGTTTAATGTATTTTGGTTTGAAATGTATGTAACCCACCCCTAATTTCACCTCAGCAATTTTAATTTGTTAGTTCTTAATTACTAGTCACTAGATAGTTGTTGCCAAACTTTTTGATGTTTTGTGTACCGCATGCTTGTTTGCAGAGCACAATTATTCTACTATTTAACTTGCAAAATGTGTATGACCCCTAGACCAGTTAAAGCTTTGCATAGCCCCTGTGATCTTTGAAGCCCCCGAGGTTGTTTCTCTCTGGTCTAGAGTAGATTATGCACTTGTTTTAAATCCGGCCAGCTACTATGAAAAGGACAGTTTGAAATAGCATCAATTTAAAAAAGCACAACATTTAAACACAGACCAATTCAGTGGAAATCAGAAGTGTACATACACCTTTAGGGGGACCATATGTACTATTCTAATTTTACTATTCTATTCCTAACTGATGCACACACAATAACATGGATAGATACATTGATGCATAGATACAAGAGATTGATATCAAGTTAAACATTTAACACAGAAGTTATTGAAGTTAAAAATGAAAAAGATAACATGTCTATATTATCCACATGGAGCAGTCCTATTATGTATTCATTGTTGTGCAGAATATTCCTTGGAGGACTCGGATCTGGACGGGCTGAGTGACATCACAGTGAGCTCTGTCCACACCAGTGACCTGTCGTCTTTTGAAGACGAAAGTGACGACGGACAAACGCCCTCCGATTCCTCTGAAGAAGGAGAGATCCAGGACGGTGGGGATTTCTGTTTTGTGTGCTTTGACGATATTGACATAAAAGTACTGATACAAATATAAGTAATAATAAAAAGTACAGAGGTTTAAACTTGTTCCAGAAAGGGTCGTGTGGCTGCAGGTTTTCATTCAAGCCCCAGTTTCAAGTCTTTTGCCAATCCCATCAAGTTTTTATTCAAGGTTGCCTTGTATTCGGCTCCCCCCATCTTCCCATCAACTCTAACCAGCTTTCCTGTCCCTGCTGAAGAAAAGCACGATGCAACCACTCTTATGTTTGATCGTGTTTTCAGGAGTGCAGTGTTTCTTTTTCGCTAAACAGAGTTTTGCATTTTGGCCAAAAAGTAAAAATTTGGTCTGATCTGACTACAGCACCCTCTTCCTCCAACAGATGAAAATACAAACGAAGCCGGTGAGGAAGGAGAGGAAAAGCAGAAGCCTCGGAGAAAGGCCTATGTGCACAAGCCCTTTCTGTATTCTCGTTACTATAGTGACTCTGATGATGAGGTCACGGTGGAGGAGCGCCGCCGATCAGTGGTCAGTGCAACAAACACCAAACCGATATTTGCACTTTTTAAGATTCATACTTTCCAGTTTTGATCAATATTTACCTCTTGACCACCAGTGCAGTGGAACAAGGCTTACCTTATAATGCTGTCATTATGTAAAATGAATCCTTTTCTATATATAAATGTACATACTAAAAGACTTAGTGTTTGTATTGACTGAATATTTATACCAGTATGGAATGATTTTATGATTGTTTCTTGTAGATATGGTCTCTGCAGCCAATAGAGGCATTTTTTATGAATGACACATTTCTTGTTTTGCAATCGCAGGCCAAGGACAAAGAGGATAGATTACTGAAGAGGCAACAAAACCGAGAGCGAATGGAGGAGAGGCGTAAGCAGAAGGCCACACAGAATGAAGAACAGAGTATGTTTAAGATTTCCTTGTCCTCAGAATTTTGTATTATTTAGTGCTTCATCTTTACTTAGATAAGAAAAATTCAAAGAGCGCTGATGCGACTGAGCATCCACGAGCCAAGGAGGCAAGAAAAGAACAAAAGGTTCTGGAAAAGAAAATGGCTTTAAACAGGAAGAGGAAGTTGGATTCTAGGTAAGGAATGTTTTTTTTCCTTTTGTAAGTAAGTAATTTTTCCAGACCAAGGTCACCCAAAGTGCTTTACAATGTTCAGAGTTCAGATTTGTGTGACTGTTGGCATGTTTGTTCTAAAGCAGCGTTGTTTGATACAATCTCAATACAGTAATATTTGCTGTTTCCTGAGCTGACTGAAAATTGAGAATTTGCCTTTCGTCTGAATCCAAAACTGGATTTCACCGACCTTACATTTTTGAGTGATTGAATGGTTGGTGATGATAGCATGAAAAAAAAAACATTGTAAAGCTCTTTGGGACACCTTGGTCTATGAAATTTGTTTAAGAATAATTTTGTCTTATTGCAAAATATGGACCTTTGATTGTGTACTAATTGTGAATTGGTTGATCAACAGGAAAGAGGAAGATGTAACAAGCAAGAAGAAAGAAACTGGAGAAGGCGCAAAGAAAGTTGTATGTCACATTAAAGCTTTGTTTCTTGTAAGACACAGTATGTTTGTCATTTTTAAGAACTATTCTCATGTTTTTCACTCCCACAAGGAGGTGAAGCCCGCCTCTTCCAAAACCCTACAGCAGAAGCTCTCGAGGCGCATGTCGGAGTCTGCTTCTTCCGACGAGAAAAGCCGGCGTGCAAGCGGCAGTGTTCCGGAGGAAGCCGAGCCAAAAAAGACCAGCGATAAAAACCGCATGCACTCCTTCATACTGGAGTTGGAGCAAGGGTCGCAAGAAGCCCTCAAGTATCGCTCCGTAAGCAAATTTGACCGTCCGTCCCGCAAAGAGCTTGTTTTGAAAGAACGCAAGGAAAAGGACCGGCATCAGTCCAACCAGCGGCCTAAACTCAAACAGAAGCAAGCAGATCCTGAGACTGCCCAAAAGGAAAGCACGTCTGTAAAGGAAGATAAGAAGGCAAGAAACAAAACTGAAAAGAGAATTGAAAAAGACACAGCAGAGGTGAGCTCTAAAGAAGTAAAGAAAGTCAAAGTCTCATCAGCGGAGCACAAATCTGAAAAAGAGAAAATTCGGGAAAAGGATAAAGATAAAGCAAAAGTGGAGAAAGCTAAAGTCTTGGATACAAAACAGCTGGTTCGTCTAGAGTCTGGCGGGTCCTCTGAAGACAAATCTGACCTGGATCCAGTCTCAGATGTCAACAAAAAGAAAGACAAGCATCCCAAAGAGGTCCTGAAGCGAATGAAGAGTCATTCTGATGAAAAAACTAAATCCAAAGATGCTGAAAAGGAAAAGGCTAAAACGAGTGATCCACAGAAATCCACCAAATCGGCACACGAAAGTGAGAAGGATTCCAAAAAGTCCAAAATTGCAGAGAAGGACAAAAGTAAGGCGAAATCCAAAGAAGATTGTAAAAATCTTTCCAAAATTGACAAGAGAACGCCTAGTGTATCAGCAAGTTCACCCAATATCAAAGCAGATGCAACAAAGGAGAAGAAAAAAATGGAAGGCAAAAAGGAACAGAGGAAAGAGGACAAGCTTGAAGTGAAAAGTTTGAAAAAGAAAACGGATAAAAGGGATGTTGAGGACAAAGACGACAACCGAAAAGAAAAATCCTCCAAACTGGAAAAGGAAACAAAGTCAGAGGAGAAGAAGAAAACACCTGTTACTCCGGAGACAAACCCAGGTCTGATCACCTCCACTGCCACTATATCAGACGAAACTACAAGCGACGTCACCCCAGAGCCGTCAGAAAGCGAAACAGACTCCAAGATATCAGCTGCTACCATTCCAGCTGAGGCCGATGCACTGCTCGCGCTCATGAGCGTGTGCACAGCGGCGGACGCACGGCTACCGGCCCCCGTGGTTGTCGACGTGGCTCAACGGGAGGCGGATATGAAAGACATGAAGGAGGCGGCGCTCACACTGCTCTCCATGGATCCAGAGAGTGCCACGTCTGGCCTGGTTGGACAAGCGGGAAATTCAGGGACTGTAGAGAAGGAAGTGTCCCGTGCAGAGGAGGAAGTGAAACCAGAGATCACTGATTTGACAGGTACAATGTTTATTAACGTGTTGTTTCAACTTGAGGCAAGAGAATCAATGAAAGGGGTTTCTCATATGCATGACTTTTCAGTGATTTTTACTAGGTTATTCGGTACGAGTTTTTGTGGCCGATCAATGTTTATCAAAGTTTGACTCTCCAATAGCCGCTTTTAAAAGACTGATTATCACTGTATTTATTTTTTTATTTTTCAAGAAGTTGCAAATAGATGGGGTTGATATGAATGCTAATTGGCATGTTAGCAATTCAGGATGTTTAGGTTATTACAAAAGAAAACGGCAACATAATATATTAATTTTGTTGTGGACGGTATTTTGTTTGATTATAGGTTTGGATATTCCTTTATTCCTTTTTTTGGTAGATTATTCGTCTCAGAAAATCATTGTTTAAATTGGTTTAACATGCCACAATAGCACATCAGCCAGATGAGAAGACGTTCAGGCTGATAGAATAATCCAAAAAGTAAAATACTGGTTAATTGCTGTTTCCCCTTGTTATTTAGTCAGTTGCTTTTTGTTTGATTCATACATGTTTGAGTCATGAATATTCTTTTATATGCAAGAGGACATTACTCTTCCCTGCCTCCTCTTTTCTAAATCTATCAGATGCGAATAATTATAATTTTTACTCAAAGGAAAACAATATCCACGCATCGCAACTCAAGCGCACATACAAACAGCTGGACGGAATACGGAATTGTGCAGACTTCTCTCTTGTAGAACAATGTTTCAGCTCAATAACGTGAATTCTAATGTTCTGAGTATATCATAATGAGCCACAGGTGTCGGACATGAATCAAAAAAAGCAGACAGAACCATGCTTTGTCCTTTAATCTCCTCTCTGAAGTAGTAGTATTAGTAGTGGTAGTGGTAGTAGTGGTCGTAGTCGCTGGTGACGCACAAGCCGTGTATCTATTTTACAGCGTAGCCTCACCCGCTCTAATCTGCCCCTCGCGGAAATGGCTACACATTTAATTTGTGTATGTGTTTGTGTAAGTGTGTGAGCATGCATCTGTTGAATAGACAGTAAATTATATGCCCTCTATCCGTAAGAAGATAGAACATTTTCAATAAAGAGGTATTTTTTAACCTTTATGAATTGCCCAACAGGGATTCATAAAGTGCTCCTTTCCCTTTACCTTAGTCATTGTCCCACTCAAAACTGCTTGATTGAAGGAAAAATAATAATTGCTTTGGTAAATAATCTTTAGTTCAAGGACTATTATAGAAAGTGACATGCTAGCTGTTGTAAAAACTTGTCATTTTGTTATTTCAGATGTTTCTGAACACAAGTCAACAGGAGCTCCACAAGAAGAGACGCCTCTTCAAGTAGTCCATGTTATGTTTCTCCTTATTTTAAAATCCAAAAAGACTTGTATTTAAATGTGTATGTTCTTTAGGATCAGGGTATCGTACTTGTAAAAGATGAGACGCCTGCACAGGAGGAAGAAGAAACAAAACACGCACCACTGCAGGAGGATGTCACAGCAGTGGAGGCGAAACAAGACGGTTAAAAAATATTATGACCATCATGTGTAAATCTAAAAGTTCAAGCTTAAATGCTCACTTGTTTATTTTGCGTTACAGCTGCACACGTTGAAGTGGTTGAAGAAAAATCAGCTACAGAGGAGAGCACAATGAATACTTCCGGTAAGAGCAAACCAATTAATTCTGGGGTACCTTACAGTTTTGTTTCCTAAATAATACATAATGTTTGTCCCAATAGAAAGATTTGTGAATTTCAGATTTTGTGAACGGATCAGATGATGCCCTGTGCTTATTATATTTTTAAAAAAGTATAATAAGCACAGGGCGTCATCTATTCTCCTGCACTCCTCTCATTTCAAATCTTATTGTATATCAGGGGCGCAGCACGGCTCTGAGGCTCTGAGGCTTTGTGACTCTGGTCTGTGAAAGGCAGTATATAGATAAAGATTACTTACTTACTTACTTACTTACTTTACAAAGAGGTTGTCGATTTGCCAACACAGATCAGAGAAGAAATCCCTTTGAACACCAGAAATACAATACTAACAAACACACTTGGTGCATAGGAAGCTGGGCAATGTGTAGGAAAAAAAGAATTTTCTATATCACAATATCTCAATATTATTACAGGATAAATAAACCCCCAAAAATACTGCAAAAACAATTTTGCCAATTTCCAACATTTTTTTTTATATAAAATCTCAAAGAGGAGTCAGTTCAAGTAGGAACTAAGTGCTTCTGTCATATTTGTTTTAATTTCCTATTTTACAAACAGGATCATTTAACTGTAAAATGAATGAAGAAATGAAACGTATTGTCTTCTCTTCATTCAAAAATAAAAACGACTCAACTCCAGACAGTGCATATAGGAAAAAAATACTTTTAGATAAAACAATATTGGATACCAGGTGCATCCCTAGAATCCACTGTGTTTTGAGAGCAGGAGAAAGTCTCTGCAGATAAAATTTATAACATACCCATTTATTGTGGTTTGGATGTTTGGTATCCTAGCTTTAGTTGTTTCTATACAAATGAGTATCCATCAATGATTCTGTTGTGATTTTGTGGGTTTCAGAGCAAAATGATTATGAGGCTGAGAAGAAATCCGCAGAAGTAAGACATTACTATTTCAAGTCAATGGGATATTTTTCTTGCTATGTTTTGTTATGTTTTGCTTTATTATAACATTTAATTTATTACAGGAGCAAAAGGAGACCACAGTCCAGATGGACTTGGATAAAAGTGCCAGTAAGTAAATTACCTGTTTGTCATCTTTTTTTAAAATTTCTCTCCCCATTGGAGGCACAAAATAGGAACTCGACAATCGGGCCACACTTTTGGGCTAGTGTTTTTTTTTTTAAGTAAATGATTTTTCTTGGAATTATTCCTCATTCAACAAATTTAGGGAGTAGTCGTTTAGCAGCTCTTTGTTATGTCTGTGCAGCAAAACAGCGGTGAGGGTTGCTGAGAATATATGAAAGACGGTAGAGGACCAAAATAAATCCAGGCAAAAAGGGTTCTTGACTTGATATAACTTATTACTGGTTTTAATCACAGAAGAAGTTTACATATTATGATTTATGATTTCAAGTTGGACAGACCATTGTCAAGTCAAATGTCGCAATACTACACGTGAATTTTATGCGGTATTATGGGGTAAGTCTCACCCTTTTTATCCACTTTAGGTGATGTTGAAACGAAGCAACATGAGGATGTACCAGCTGCACCTGAGCAAAGTGAACCACTCATCGTAAGCATTCCATAAAACATGCACTTTATTTTCAACTATTTCAGATTTATTCGTTGACTCTTGTTTTCCCTTTTCTTTGGAGAAGCCAGATATTGTTGATCAGACTGAAATGAATGTGGGACTTGAATCCAAACTACTAAAAGAACCCAGTAAGTTATGTCTGTCTGCCTAAATCCTAACAATACTTTCGTTTCTTGACTACATATGTCACTTGTGATTGTAGGTCTTATGTCCAGCACTGACAGTCAAGAAGAAAGGGACTCTGAAAAGGTTTGTTTTTGGAAATGTTTACGTAGAAATGTCTTTGTGATACAGTTTACATCAAATGCAGGTTAGAATCCTCTGTATACATCAAAATAAGGTTAGAGGCCCCAGTATAGAAAAAGACATACACAAATTATCAAATCAATTGCAAGTTTGAGGCCTGTATTTCCTCACTCTTTGTAATGCACTGTGCTTATTTATGATTTGAATGCCTTGTGTGATATGTTACGAGACTTTTTGTGCAGTGATGTTAAGACTGAGCTCATTACAACAGTCTGCAGAAGGCATTTTCCTCTTGATTTTCCTTGATGGTTGAAGTAAACGAAAATATTGGCAACGCTTAGGAGGAGCTTCCTTCAGCAGGCGGAGGATGCAGGCCTGTCTGAACCGCTAAATGTCTACTAAATACTTTTTTTTTCTGGGATCATTGTCTCGTTGATTTAAAATGTTTTTGTGTTTTGTACCTTGTTGTTCTAATCATCCAGAGGTCTTGGTAATAGATATAACTTGTCATTCAAAAGAACACAATGAGTTTTCACAGAATTCACATGGTAAAATGTGAAAGCGTCTGTGTCAATAGATCATCAAAACTCTTGTATACTGTTGTAATAAGTGAAAAAATATGACTATTATTATTATTATCAAAATGAGATAAGAGAACCTTTAATCGTACCACAGTGGGGAAATTTGGAGGTCAGTCTTAACATAATTGCGCCTTAATTGCTTTTTAAGGAGGAGAAATCTTCGAGAAGAGGAAGACGCAAGCGGAAGTGTTCCACTCGTAACCTGTCTGAATCTGGTAACTTCAATAACCACTTTGTCTCATGACATTAGCAAGATTTGACTAAGCATTCCCTCTGCACTTCTCTCTTCTTCAAGGTGATGGGAAAGAAAGTGAAAAGGAGGTAAGGGCCTTATATATGATTGTGTATTGTTTGAGTGTATTTGTGGGAAGAAAAATAATAGTAATGGAGAAATACACATTATTTAGGAAAATGTAGAGGCCAAAACCCCAAGAAGAGGACGCTCATCAAGGACAGAAGAGTCAGAGACGAGCGAAAATATTGAAACACCCACACGCAAAGGCAGACGCTCGGCCGCCACTGCCAAACTCACCACAGACGGTAGACTGCTCACACTTTTCTTTTGAATTTGTCCTTTATGCTTTATGTTAAAATGCTTGAATCACTTTTAATGGATGATATTCTACAGATCCATCAGAGGCTGTGGAGGAGGATGTTGTGTCTGTCTCTGAAAATCCAGAAAAGGAGAAACAGGTTTGACTTTAATATTGTAATTTGTGATGAAGTGTTACTTAATATATAATGGCCATTTCTCAATACAATATTATGGAAGTCCCTTGTATCAGCGAAGTGTGCAAAGAGATGCTGCAGCTGCAATCTTGGATTAAGGGAAAGAAGATGGATGGATGTTTTGAAGTTAACAAAGCTGGTCTCAGTTGAGACTTTTAAGAGAATTATTGGTATGAAAAAAATCAGTTTGTAATTCAAAATCTATGTTGTAGACATGCACTGTTTGCAAGTGTGTTTCTGCTGGTTAGGATCAATAACTATGTTTTGATATTTTAGAAAAACGCTCTTGAAAAGATGTTAGTAGATGTACACTACTCGTGTAGATGAAGTGAGCTTTTGTCATGCAAAGTTCTGACTCTGGATATTCAGTGCGAGTACAGACTTTGGAAATGAAGCTCATTTAATGGAAAGTTGTTTAATTCAAAATAATTTGTGCATTGTGCATTATACAAGTTTATAATAAACTTCAGTTTTAAATCGTGATTCTTGGATAGAACAGTATTTGAAGCATAAATATAGACAAACAAACGGTACCCCTTTTTAGGTCTTTGAAATTCTCAAACCAATAATGCAGTTATGTCATAGCACAAGCATTTCAAAATGATTTAATCAACATTTTTCAAGAATGCATATTGAGAAATGGCCATGGATGCAATTTGGTATTCATTTTGATGATTACGCATTTGGGTTAAAATCTTTTACTGAGCCCAAAGTATTGTTCTGTGCCCAAGTTGTCTGGATACGTTTTAATGTCTGTTTTAAGATGTGAAGCATACACTTTATAGCGTTTGCAATTTGTAAATATTATATTTTTACATTCACATTAAAAAGTCAATAAATCAAGGCAGTTACAGGTTTGCTTTAAAGCATGGGTGTCCAAGTCAAAGGCCAGATGCAGGCCACGAATGAATGAATTATCTTGGCCTCCGGGATGATATTTAATTGGTAGTTGAACCGGCCATAAGATCATTCATTTAATGTTTAGGACTTGTGTTTTCTCTAAGAAGGAACCTTGTTTTTGTCGGTGTGAGCCTTGTTTTTGTTTGTGTGAGCCTGTTGAAAAATGTTTTACTTGAAATTACTTACAGAGCAAACAAAAATATTGGATTATTCATTTAATCATTAAAATATGATACACTGTGTTAGGTTTATGGTCATATGCAATCATTTTAATATGCTTTAATAAACATTAGACCGGCCCTTGGCTTGTTGCGAATTTGGTTTATTGGCTATCTGATGTATTTGACTTTGACATCCCTGCTTTACATACTGTATATGACCTACAACCGTTTCATTCCCATTTGTTCTAGGTTGAAGGTGAAGCTGCAGAGTCGACTCCGGCTGATGCAGTCGTCTCTGCAGCTGAACACAGTGGAAGCTCCGAATCCTTCTCACAAATCACTGATGCCAACACAGGTGTGTATTTCATATCACATGCTAATTTGTTTTAGCATGGCTCAAAAAATAAATTAACAAAAAAAAAAAATTAAATGACCTATAAGTAGGCTTGCAAACGGAATCAGGGAAAATGATGCATAATGTTGTGATGACTGTGTTTTGTTTGTGTTACGACTTAGTTCTTCCAGATGAACCTCCACAACATCAGCAGCAGCTCGCCGAAGACGTGCTCCAGGTTGTGTTTGTCTTCCTCACATAGGGTTACTTTAAAATCTGTTGTTTTGCTGATGTTTATGTGTTTTCAGGAAGCTGCTCCGCTGGTCCAAGATGATGCTGAGAAGGACACAGGAATGGGTGAGAACACTTTCATAATTACAAAAAAGTGTTACAGCAGTTTAGAGTTGTTTTCTTCTTTCTTTCTTCCCCTTCAGAGACAGAAGGCAAACAAGACACAGAACAACAGGAGGACGTAAGTGGAAAATCCTTTTAATCAATTATGATCTGTGGTTAGAACTAACGCTAAATACATATTTTAGCAAGTATCAAAAGAAGGAATTAATGTGTTTATTTGGCCATTGAGAAAATAACATTATGCAAATGAACATGTAAAGAAAGAATATGTCCAAATGGGGAAGAAGTAAACATGTTTAACCCCACCCCTTTCTCCAGCCGTCTTTACAAAATAAATATCAGTTTCCTTCATTAGCCGTGTTCAAAACGAGCTTCTGAAATGCATAGCAAATGGCGCTGCTGTAATTTCCTACAGGAACAATAAAGTCTTACTAAATGATAACATTATTTTTTTGTATGAAGTTATTTTTTGAGTCATCGCTACCATGTTTAAAAGTGATGTAAGGAATTTACTTTTGCTATACTGGTGTATAGTTTTTTATCCAAAAATTAAATTAATGTTTCACCCCAACTGATGGTTGCACAAAAGATTCATGTTGTGTGCAGCTTTTTTATTTTGAAACTATACAAGCCCCTGAAATTATAATGTGTTATATTATAAGGCAGAAAAATAAATGAAATCTCAATAACCTTCAACTTTTTCCTGGGAAGTTCAGATGTATTGTGATCTATATTAGCTCTAATGTGTCTTACAAACTCAGGGAGACTGTTCCAGATTTTAGACTGGTCCATGTTTAGTCCTGACTCTGGTTACCAGCAGGAGGCCAGTCCCTGTCTCAGACTTTCAGACTGTCACTCAGTTAAGCTCTGATTTTTATTTTTTTTTCAGACTGAAGACGAAAAACAAGAGGAACAGGATACAGGCCCAAAGAGATCCACGCGGAGAGGACGGCCGAAAGCATCAACCGAGGATTCAGACACAAAAGAGGAAGATTCAGGTGCAAACAAACTACACTGAAATCAGAATCAGAATCAACATTACAACATTTAGAGCCACTGTCCATAAATGGCTTTACCAATAAAATATGATAGATATACACATATATATATATATATATAAAAAATCCTACAAGATGGCGCCTCGTACGGCGCCTCGTACGGTCGACATGGCTCTTTGCTGCTCTCTTTTTCTTTTGTTTTTACTTTTTAACTGTGCATCTGGCTGTTCCTACACCCGTGAGGAACTTATGAACATCCGACCCACCGTTCCCATGGACCTATTGCCTGTTTTCTTGGCATCTGCGGCTGATTTAGTTCATGTTCTAGCCAAAAAAGTGTGGGCCCGTAAAAGGGGAAAGCGAGGAGGCCTGCTCGTGCGTCTTAGGAGGAGAGGAGCGCGCACGGCTCTCCCCGGCATTTTTCTCTCCAACGTACGCTCACTGGGCAATAAGATGGACGAACTCAGCCTGCTCATGAGAAGAAACAAGGACTTCGCCACATCCTGTGTCCTCTGCTTCACTGAGACCTGGCTAAATGAGCGGATCCCGGACTGCGCTCTGGAGCTGCAGGGCTTTGGGCTGTTTCGCGCGGATCGCCATTGTGCGCTCTCAGGGAAGAGCAGAGGCGGAGGGCTCTGTTTCTACGTCAATACAAACTGGTGTAACGATGTGACAGTGATCTCCAAGCACTGCTCTCCTGCTCTGGAATATCTTTTCATTCATTGTAAACCATATTACTCCCCGCGGGAAATTGTTTCATTCATTCTTGCCTCTGTTTACATACCGCCATGCGCGGACGCGCGCGAGGCTCAGCGCGCACTCGCAGAGCAAGTACTGTGTATGGAACGCTTATACCCGGACTCTCTGATTATTATCCTGGGGGATTTTAATAAGGGAAACTTGAGCCAGGAATTACCCAAATACAGACAGTTTATCAAATGCCCGACCAGAGAGAACACTCTGGATCACTGTTACACCACCGTGCGCGGAGCTTTTCGCGCTGTTCCCAAGCCAGCCCTCGGCTTCTCAGATCACTCCATGATACATCTGGTTCCTGCTTACAGACAGAGACTAAAGCTCTCGAAACCTGCAGTGAGGAGCTCCAAAGTGTGGTCTGATGAAGCTGTGGAAGAGCTGCGCGCATGCATGGAATCTACAGACTGGGACCTTTTCAGAGCTGCCACAGACAGCTTGGATGAATATACGGACACTGTGACGTCATACATCCACTTCTGTGAGGATAGCATCATTCCAACAAGGACCAGGGTCATCTATAACAACGACAAACCCTGGTTCACTGCTAAACTCCGGCAGCTCAGGAAAGCAAAGGAGTCTGCTTTCAGGGAGGGGGACCGCAGCGGCTACAAAGCAGCTAAATATCAGTTCAGGAAAGAACTGAAAGCAGCCAAGTCCCGGCACAGAGAACGACTACAGGAGCAGTTTGGTAACAACGATACTGCTTCTGTCTGGAGGGGCCTACGGGAGATCACCAACTACAAACCCAAAGCCCCCCCCTGTGCTGATGACCACAAGCTAGCTGACGATCTGAACTTATTTTTCAGTCGCTTTGATGCTGCCCCTGACACCTCTCCCTCCCCCACCCCCCACTACTCTAACGACCCACCCATCAGCCCTGCCCCCAGCCTAACAATAGCCGCTAAAGAGATTAAACAACTCTTCCTGAGGCTGCACCCCCGCAAAGCTCCTGGCCCGGACCACGTGTCTCCGGCCACTCTGAGACACTGCGCCAGTGAGCTTACTCCTGTGTTCACGGACATTTTCAACTCCTCTCTGCAGTCCTGCCATGTCCCGGCCTGCTTCAAATCCTCCATCATTGTCCCCGTCCCGAAGAAGCCCAGGATCACAGGACTCAATGACTACAGACCTGTAGCACTTACGTCTGTCGTCATGAAGTCATTTGAACGCCTGGTTCTCTCCCATCTCAAGTCCCTCACCTCCCCCCTCCTGGACCCCCTGCAGTTCGCCTACAGAGCCAACAGATCTGTAGACGACGCCATTAACCTGGCCCTCCACCACATCCTACAGCACCTGGACTCCCCGGGGACCTACGCCAGGGTCCTGTTCGTGGACTTCAGCTCTGCCTTCAACACAATCCTGCCATCCCTGCTCCAGGACAAGCTCTCCCAGCTCAACGTGCCCGATTCCACCTGCAGGTGGATCACTGACTTCCTGACGGACAGGAAGCAGCGAGTGCGTCTGGGGAAGAATGTCTCGGACTCTCGGATTATAAATACAGGAGCCCCACAGGGCTGTGTTCTTTCTCCCCTGCTCTTCTCCCTGTACACCAACCACTGCACCTCCAGCCACGACTCCGTGCTCCCTCATCAAGAAGGCCCAGCAGAGGATGTACTTCCTGCGGCAGCTCAGGAAAGCCAAGCTGCCTGCACAGATGTTGGTGCAGTTCTACACGGCCATCATCGAGTCCATCCTCACCTCCTCCATCACCGTGTGGTTCGCTGGAGCCACAGTCAGGGACAAACAGAGACTACAGCGCATTGTGCGCTCTGCAGAGGAAGTGATCGGCCGCAGCCTTCCATCGCTGCAGGACCTGTACGTCGCCCGAGCTCGAGGCCGGGCTGGTCGTATCACAGCCGACCCCAATATGGCTTTACGGAGGAAGAACAGTTTTGCGTTTTTCCTGGAATTTTAAACTAAACATAACATTTGAGCAAACAAAATAAACGGCAGCCTTAAGATTATTTTTTTTACATTTTTCATTACTTTTCAAGTTGCTGGGTTACTGGGTTCATATTTATTGATATTAGTTATCATCAAACACTGGATATTGGATGTAATCTTCCATTGTTTGGTACTAAACTTATGTTATGATGATAACATCTACTACAAGGGGGCAAAACGTATTTAGTCAGCCACCAGTTGTGCAAGTTTTCCCATTTTAAAAAATGCGTATACCTCAACTATGAGGGACAGAATAAGACAAACAAATCCAGAAAATAACTGATTTCTGAAGAATTTGTTTTGAAAATAATGGTGGCGAAGTAGTAGTAAGTCCACCTCAATATCTCTGTGATCTAAGTCATTGCCAACAAAGGGTAAATAACAAAGAAATATAGAGAAGAATATCAAACGTTTTTTGTAAGAGTTTTTCTCACATTTTTGTTGGTATTTTGGCCCATTCTTTTGATCATCCGGAGCAGTGAGAATTTGGGGTTGTCACTGGGCAACACAGACTTTCAACTCCCTCCAAAGATTTTCTATTGGGTTGAGATCTGCAGTCTATAGGCTACTTCAGGACCTTGAAATGCCTCTTACAAAGTCATTCCTTTGTTTCCCGGGCGACTGGTCATGCTGAAAGAGCCAGCCATGTTTTATACTCTATATCCTTGCTGATGGAAGGAGGTTTTCTCTCAAAATAATGATACTGTACATGGCCCCTTTCATGCTTTCCTTTCCAATCGTCCTACCAATTGGTGCTGTTTTTCTGTACTGTTGCAGAAAAACAGCCCCAACACATGATGTTCCACCCCCATGCTTCATAGTAGGCATAGTAGTCTTTGGATGCAATGCCTGATGTGTCTCCTGCTTTAGCCAGTGCATGTCCAGGGAGAGATGATGATGATGATCCAGAATAGGGTTAGGAGAATGTCCAATGGTCAGATGACACCCAAATATAACTTATTTGTAAAAACTCAATGTTTTTACCAAGTTGCATGTCAAGTTGCATTTTGATTTTTTTTTTCCCCTAATTTTGTCTCAGATAGTATGAAGAAAATAACGGACATGTCGCAGCTTTTTAATTGGGAGGACTTGCACAATTGGTGGCTGACTAAATACTATTTTTCCCCACTGTATGTGTCTGCCTGTCTGTCTTTGTGTAACTGTGCCATAAACAGAGTTGTCATCTGTCTTTTGGTCATTATTATCCCGATAGCAGGGGGTGATGACTGTGGATATTGTGTATTTGTCTACAGGGATCCAACAAGAATGCAGATTTGTAAATAGAAAACGTATGAAATCAATTGTATAAATGGTGCTATAAATGGTAAATCTAACAAAAAATATCAAAGTAAGTATTATAGACATGAATTCATGAGTTTAAGAATCTAGCCAAAAAGAAAAGTCACAGGAACTCAAGGCTTGTCTGGAGAGGTGCGCCACACAAGAACACTACTGTAATGGATATATTTACTTTCTTCAAACACTAGTTATTTTGGCTGTTCTGTGCTCACATATGACCTGTATCTGATGAAGTAAACCAACCATTCTTTTCCCTTAAAATGAAAGATATCGTCTTAAGAGAATTCCATTATAAGACGATAATAATCATAAATGTTTAGTCCACTCCTACACTCGCACTTTTTACTGTCATATTTTGCAGATATTCATCTTTTTTATTATTATTATTTGTTTATTTATTTCAAACATGCTCAATATATACAAAGAATAATTTATATAATAAAGAAGGAAAACAAGAGAACCTGTGCATGGTTTGAAACAATACAAAAATCTCCTACTGTACCTTTCAACAATCCACATAAACAGTCCATTTGTCTGTACATTTTCTACAGGTTTTAGCCAGTTTTACTAAATCAAGTCAGAATCCATATTACTTACTTCCAGCACTTTTTTTGTTGCACTTTTACTTGGACCCATTTTCTAGACGTTGGATCCAGTTTTACGTCAACACATTCTCAGATGATTGTGAGGTCATAGTTTAAACTCACGTTTCATATTTGTCTGAAGTGTGGAGACATTAAAAATCAAACTTCAACAAGCAGCCTATTCAGCGATCCGGAATGCAAATGTCGTATTTGAAAACGCAGGTCCTTCTCCCTCTGACCCCTCTCATGTAGCCCCGTCAGTTCCACTTTGGCGCTGGCGGCGTGTAATCCATGAATCGACAAAGACAAGTTTTTACAGCACTTAAACGTGACACTCGCGGACAGACTGACACTTGCTCCTTGTTTTCCCAGCAGCAGCAGCGGTGGTGTTGGAGGTGGTGGTGGGACCAGGGGCCGTAAGCGGGAGAGCAGTCCCCCTGTGGTGCGGACGCGGGGGGCACAGAAATCGGAGGAGCTCCCTTCTAAGCGGGCTAAGCGCTAACATTTCCCACGTTGAAAAACCGCCGCTTTCGGCACTGAAACTGCAAATACGACCAGGACGCACAGGTTTTATCCACCTAAAGGCTGTCAGCAAAAAGGTAACATGAGGGGGAAGTAAACTGTGGTTTTATTCTTTTGAGAAAAGTGTGTAAAAAGTTCTTGCCTGTTTGAGCCCATATGGTTCGAATCACACTCCTCATCCCTGTACGGTCGCAGTAATGAGTATGGGGTCAGTGCTCAAGCCCGATATGGAGAACTTTGTGGTAAAGTACACCACGTTCACTCTGCTGAGGGGGTACTAATGGCTTACATTTACATGTTTTTAGTATTTTTATGCTAGAATTAGTTTTGTAAAACTGTATTTTTGTATTTGAGCTGCAGAAACTACTCTCAACTGAGTCACATTTGTAATCACTCTAAGCTGGACCCGAGGAAAGCGTGTTGACAATATTAGATAATTTCAACATTTCTGTGTCCTGCATTTTACAGATGTTTAGTCCTGTGACAATTCCAGTTTTTGTGAATTATTTAATGTTGTTTATATTTAATTTCAAATTACATCGGACGTTATGTTCAGCTCCTCTCATTGAAGTAATAGTTAAACAATAATTTTGTACATGTTCTACTTTGAAGAACCACAACTTTGTACTTTTTCCTGAGCATTATGCCTCCGCCACAGTGAGGGATTATTCATTCTGTGAATGGTGACAAAGTCCTTTCTGTTTTTTACACATTCTTATATGTACTGTAGATCTTTGCAGTAATAACAGTATTGTCATTCTTTTTATACCACATTATCTTTTACATAAATGTGCTTTGTTTTAAAACTTTGTGTCCCTTGTCTTTTGTTTGAGGTTTTTTGGAATATTGAAATTAAATTCAAATGATGCAACATTTTTCTTAAAGCTAATGTTATACTTGAACAAATACACAATGAAAAAATTGTTATTAAACATTATACAGTATTTACTCTGACCCCTTTGTTGAATCATTTTGTTTTTAGGACACAGGTTGTATATGGTAGATATCCAAAATCATTATCAGCCTTGCTAAAAAGAATTGTAACTTTTGACTTAAACAAAAAATAAATAATATTGCCAATATAATGTATACATTGTGTTAAAATGGGTGGCTCTCTTTCATGCAACCCCATTGCTTTTATTGTTTTAAAAGCTGCATTTTGTAAACGTTTAAATGAGTTTCCTTAAAGAAAAAAAACAGCATTTACAGTGCCTTGCGAAAGTATTCGGCCCCCTTGAACCTTTCAACATTTCGCCACAATTCAGGCTTCAAACATAAAGATATAAAAATTATTTTGTTTGTCAAGAATCAACAACAAGTGGGACACAATCGTGAAGTGGAACAAAATTTATTGGATAATTTAAACTTTTTTAACAAATAAAAAACTGAAAAGTGGGGCGTGCAATATTATTTGGCCCCCTTGCGCTAATACTTTGTAGCGCCACCTTTTGCTGCAATTACAGCAGCAAGTCGCTTGGGGTATGTCTATCAGTTTTGCACATCGAGAGACTGGAATTCTTGCCCATTCTTCCTTGCAAAACAGCTCGAGCTCAGTGAGGTTGGATGGAGAGCGTTTGTGAACAGCAGTCTTCAGCTCTTTCCACAGATTCTCGATTGGATTCAGGTCTGGACTTTGACTTGGCCATTCTAACACCTGGATACGTCTATTTGTGAACCAATCCATTGTAGATTTAGCTTTATGTTTTGGATCATTGTCCTGTTGGAAAATAAATCTCCGTCCCAGTCTCAGGTCTTTTGCAGACTCCAACGGGTTTTCTTCCAGAATGGTCGTGTATTTGGCTCCATCCATCTTCCCATCAATTTTAGCCATCTTCCCTGTCCCTGCTGAAGAAAAGCAGGCCCAAAGCATGATGCTGCCACCACCATGTTTGACAGTGGGGATGGTGTGTTCAGGGTGATGAGCTGTGTTGCTTTTACGCCAAACATATCCTTTTGCATTGTGGCCAAAAAGTTTGATTTTGGTTTCATCTGACCAGAGCACCTTCTTCCACATGTTTGGTGTGTCTCCCAGGTGGCTTGTGGCAAACTTTAAACGAGACTTTTTTATGGATATCTTTGAGAAATGGCTTTTATTTTTGCCACTCTTCCATAAAAGCCAGATTTGTGCAGTGCACGACTGATTGTTGTCCTATGGACAGACTCTCCCACCTCAGCTGTAGTTATCTGCAGTTCATCCAGAGTGATCATGGGCCTCTTGGCTACATCTCTGATAAGTCTTCTCCTTGTTTGAGATGAAAGTTTGGAGGGACGGCCGGGTCTTGGTAGATTTGCAGTGGTCTGATACTCCTTCCATTTCAATATAATTGCTTGCACAGTGCTCCTTGAGATGTTTAAAGCTTGGGAAATCTTTTTGTATCCAAATCCTGCTTTAAACTTCTCCACAACAGTATCTCGGACCTGCCTGGTGTGTTCCTTTGTCTTCATGGTTCTCTCTGCGCTTTAAACAGAACCCTGAGACTATCAAAGAGCAGGTGCATTTATACGGAGACTTGATTACACACAGGTGCATTCTATTTATCATCATCAGTCATTTAGGACAACACTGGATCATTCAAAGATCCTCACTGAACCTCTGGAGTGAGTTTGCTGCACTGAAAGTAAAGGGGCCAAATAATATTGCACGCCCTACTTTTCAGTTTTTTATTTGTTAAAGTTTAAATTATCCAATAAATTTTGTTCCACTTCACGATTGTGTCCCACTTGTTGTTGATTCATGACAAAAAATTAAAATTTTATATATTTATGTTTGAAGCCTGAAATGTGGCGAAATGTTGAAAGGTTCATACTTTCGCAAGGCACTGTACCATTAAATATTCAGCACATACCTGTAGAGTTTTTGAGTTTTTTTTTTTGCCGTTGCCTACGTCAGTCCCAGGACATTAGCTGTGTATATATGATAGTGTCGTCTGTGGGGCCTGAACAGAGATGCATAGATTCCAGTCTGTTACTGAGGAGCAACTAACAGAATAAAGATGAAACCTTCCATCGTTTGATGAACCTCCGCACAGTCTGCTCTTTTCTCACCACCAACTCTCAAAGCACACGTTCTCGTATTAAGCTTTGGCAGATAAACAGCCGTCCATTCACTCACTCTCAACTTTTTATTACATTATTTTTTACTTTACTCCCTTAGACCACATGATTTTATGTGCGGCCTACATAAATGTTTGAATGTATTTTACATGTTAGCAGCACAGGTATGTATGAGAGGTATTATTTCCCTTTTTAGTTTTTCATTTATATATATATATTCCTCCTCTAGGCCTTTCTGTGGGGTTTACATATTTCCCCTTCCACTAAAATCAAGTACAATTGGTCTGAGTGTAATGAGTAAATGGCTGGTGTTGGTCGAGGGCTTCGATGCACCAGTGTGTTTTGCAACTCGCTTCTGTCATCACCGTATGAAGAGAATGGGAAAATACCTGAACTCCAAAAACATTGTAAAGCACTTGACCTTGAAATGTGCTCTATAAATAAAGATTACTTACTTTTACAGGGAAATTAACTGCTTGTACTTTTAGAAATATGTTTAACTTACCATTGCAGTTAGTTTTATATCTAAGTTAAAGAATACTAATATGATACATACTAAAGTGAAAACACAATACAAATTATATTCATGAAAATATAACATGATTTAAGTGGGAGCGTCGGGACTGTAGTTTTATGTCAGAGGGAAGAGATTTCATGTCATTATAGTTTATTTTACTGTCTGCTTTGCCTTTTTGTCTTTCTTGTGTTCCTCTACTTTGTCTTCCTGTGTCTATGTTAATTATTTTGACTTTGTATGATTTTGACTTTATTACTATGCTGACTGTGCATGCTTTGTTAACACTGTTTTAGAAAAGTGCTATACAATTAAAGATTTGTTATTATAATAATATAAATATGTGACAAACAGTTTCCAGCCTTTTTCATTAAGATTGTGTAATCACATGAAATAATGTATCTGTTCAACTTCTAAAACGCTGGTGAACATTTATCATTTAACTCATTCAATCTTAGTTCAAGCAGATATGTTTTTGCAGATCAGTGACCCCTACGCTGTTCCTGTCAAAGTCCACTGGCAGATACGGAATGTCTGATCTCCATCTCTGCTCTTAAAGCAATGGTACATAATCTGTCCCAAAATATGAGAACAAATGTTATTCAAGGTTGCCAGGCTCATGCCAGACTTATACGTGATATTCAATCAATATTTGTGGAAATCCATCTGCATTGGTATTTTTCACAAACATTCCAAGAATTAAAGAAAAGTGGATGCAGTGGTTCTCAAATGAAAGGCCCAAGGGAACGAACGGGTTTCACATACCACATTTTACAATAAGGATATCAGAGTAAATAATAGGGGAGTTAGGATAACATTTAATAGTGTGGCACCTTGTGTTTCTTCAGCAGAACGGCAGCCCACAATGCAATGTGACAGAGACAGTCAAATCCAATAAATGCACGAATACTTAATCTAAATATTTCCAAGCCACCTCACTATTAGATGCTTTGGTCTGAGAGCTGATAGGGTGAGTGGGCAGTCTAAAAACACATCCAAAGATGTTTATGATATAATCATAATCAAGCAAAAGTTAAAAGTGTTGTTTGAAAGTCATGCCCCCGCCGATAGACAAAATGTTAATCTGGAGCATGCAAACTTGACTGCCACCTTAAACATGTCTTTAGTCAAGAGTGAGTGGAAGACAATGGAGCAGACAGACACCACAGAAGCCTGATGTGTCACACTTTCTATGGCACGCTTCTTGTGTATGAAGATCCATTTGTCAGCGCGGCACGCCTTGTAACTGTCTATAAATCATGTCAGTACTATCCACACAGATGATTTGGACTGTAACAGCTCAGACAAAAGTGCCTCATTTTTGTTTTGTTTTTGTAAAGTGTCTTAAACTGCTTCCAGGAAATAGAGCCTTCCCCTTTGCACGGTTACAGTTATAGCATTACGTTTTGAATCCCAAGAGCTTGCAGTGTTGCATGGAATGATAGTTTTTCCCCCCTCTTGAAGAAAAATAAGTTTAGAGTCAAGACTATATGCCAGCTCAATGGGCACTTAAGTCTCACAGAAACCTTGCCCCTCTCCCCTTGTATGAGCTGAGACTGTTTCATGCTTTAGGGGTCCTGACAAAAACTCGAGGTGACATTTTGGGAGCCTGTTTTGAAGAAGACACTGCCCATTTGTGTCTTGCACCATCTGAACACAATTTTCTGGTTTTATTCTTTGGTGTGGGTCATTGAGTGTTTCCTTGTAGCCCATATAAGAAAGTCAAGGCCTGTCATAAACAGAGGCCAAACACAGGTTACTATGGGAACAGGCGGCATGGTGGCTGAGTGGTTTGCACTTTTGCTTCTCAGTAAGAAGGTCCTGGGTTTGGAACAGGGCTTTTTCATTTGGAAGAGGAGTTTACATTCTCTTCCCATGTCTGCATAGGTTGCCTCTGAAGGCACCGGGTTCCCCTACCATTAAAATCATGTACAATACAGTATGTGATATCATCCATCTCTAGCCCAGACCAAGAGCATCCCCATCTGTACGGCAAACACTGCGCCTGACAGAAGCCCCTAGTGGCATTGAAAGGTCAAATGTTGGGGACAAATTTCCCTATGGATAGCTTAACTGTCAAATCACTGCTTCAGGAAAAATGTCTGGAATATTTTGGATTACAGTTACAAGAGGATGCAGGATTAAAAACAGAGTATGCAAAAATGCACGATTAAAGTGTGTTTCTAAACTGGAAAGGTGGTGTGGGAACTTCACCCTGTGTGTAATTTGGGACTGCTGCAGGCTGGGCTATAAGAGGAAAAGAAGACAAGAGTCTGGGCACATTAGGAAGTGTCAGCGCAGATAGGAAAAGACATCGAAATATACCCTTTCCTGGCATGGTCATTATGTAGTTATGTTGTATTATCAGATTTTCCCTCTCTGTCTGTGTGCAGTAGCCTCCCACATCAGTAGAGGGTGCCATTTCGACATCTAGGGCAAGGCCTAAACTGTTTGCTTATGCAGAACTGAGCCGTTATCGCCACTATCTGGGTGAGGTCCTATGTGAGCAGCCACATGAAAATAAAGAACTATTTTTTATTAGAACAAATAGAAGTCAACTAAAGAGGTTATGTAGCGAACCACAAATGAAATGTTTTGCGTATTTTATTCCTGATTCCCTTGAGCTAAAATTGGAGAGAGCGGAACCCGTGAGCTATTGTTGGATATTGATCACCATAAACGAAAAAAATACATTTAAAAAATAAATAAAAATAAATACACAACCTACTGTAGCCTATATGTATTTATTTCCACCAGGCCTATACCAGTGACAGAATTGTTTAATATTCTAATTTTGGCAATAGGCCTAGAACTCCTGCGCGTTAGTTTAGTGAGCCTTGAAAATGTGGACACCCACAAAATGTGTGCGTGTGTGTTTTTATGAATAACATATATTTAAATAATGTTTTTTGTATAGTATAATAACAATGCGTAATAAAAAGGCAGACCTAGTTATATAGGCTAAAGTACCGATTTTAGCGTTTTTGTGGTTGGGATCTAAAACAAAAACAGTTTCAGCTTCAATCAGCCTATCGCAACATAAATTATCTCGGAGGAGTTGTCAATTCGCCAACACAGATCAGAGAATCAAACATGGTAAACACAGAAAATGAAATGACACCAAACAGGAGCTATTAGTTCTATATGGGCGGATGACCAATGTCCATACATTTGACGACCATAAATGTCCCAAATCATCACTACATTGCAAGACTCTCCTCCGGCGGCAAGGAACAACATAAATAGCCTGTATATTATATGTTTATATTGTGCGTCTTAATTAGGCCTAGACCATATTGTATATATTAAACATATAGACTCACGCAGCTCGGACCCTGTTTCTTGTGTGACGTCACCTCGCGGCCTTCACTGACTTGACAGCTCCAGACCATATGTTTATATCTGATGTATTTGTTTCCCTTCATGTATCTGTGTTTTCTGCTGCTCCGTTAGCCCTCTTCCTAATGATTTAGGTCAAACTTGCTTCATGAGTGCAGCAGGTTTGTGCCGTAGAGGCCGCTGAGGGAGAGACCCAAGTCGCACCTTTCGTTGCTCCGTGTTTGATGTCACAGTTTGTAGAAAATCCAAAGCAGCAAGTTTTCCTTAAGGATTGATAGTAGTGACAGTCTGAGGATCCCCAACCTGTAGCTCGGGGCGGGACTTGCAGCTCATATATTCCGATATAGCTCCCCAAATGATTTTGAAATTACAACAACAACAAAAATCTAAATAGGATTTTTTAAACTCTTGACGCGCTAGTTTTGTATTATTATTATTTGTATTATTATTATTATTATTGTATTACTTTTTACCACAAACGTTTTGTAAAAACCGACATAAGCGGAGCTCAAATCAATATCAGGAAATAATAAAATAAAAAAGTATGTACACGTGTAAATATTTGTGAGAGGGAGGGTCGCTGTCGATTATGACCTGGATGAGGACCTCACCTAAACTTTAGGGTTAACTTTACATGAGCCTGATAATTAAACTGATTGCTCATGGGCGTGTAATACCAGAGGCTATCGGCTCCCGTTCCCCCGTACCCTAAAAAGAAAAGTTCACTGACTGTCCCAAAGTCAGAGTCGCTCTCTGGAGGATAAAGGCTGGAGAATATGTGTATAAGACCGGCCTCTCTCACCTTTCCTTTTTTTAATTTTAGGCCTGCACTTATTTTTCGGATACAATTTAATTTCCTTTTGAGCGCTAGTCTTTGCTGCAATACATTGTGGTCAATAAAGACCCATGGCCTACACGGTGGACAAACCCAAGACAAAATAGTACACATACTCTGGCCTTGTAGAATTCACTATAAGGACTCTGTTTTTTGAGCTGGCGCCTGGGTTTGGCTTTTTATTTTATTTCAATATTGTATCTGTGTTTCTTGATCCCATTTGCTGAGTCTGATTTTCATCAAAATGTGTAGTCTGTTGCGCATCAATTGTTTACGTGCATACAGTCTATGGTGTATATCCCAAACACCCTGGATAGCCATAACGTCACATAAAACACTTACATCTGAAAGACTTTCGTGCATGCCAAGTTCTTTCTTTAGGCCAAGCCTTAGAAGGCCTAACTGAAGTTGAAGATGTGGTGTGGTCACATGAAGAGCAGGGTCAGTGTTTGAAGGAGCCAAGGTTCGGACATCAGCTATTTACACATTCAAAATGATAACTTCATATATTTACTAGATTATCCCGAGGCACACTATGCCTATAGTGCAGCGATACCGGTCATTTACCATCGGCCTGCAGGCTCCTAATGTGAGGCTAGAGAAAAGATCGTATTTAGTGCACAAATTAATTTCAATATAAGCTAGTTGTATTTGTATTATATTCTATTAAAAATAAAACTGAATAGAAACATTTGGTTTAACGGGTTTCGTTTATTCAAAACCTTCCAAGATTAAAGAAACACTGGACAGACATGCAGTCTGACATAAGTGTGCAAACCTGCCTCTTCGGACAGAAGCAAACATGATTCTATAAGTGCATTTGCGTTTAGACCATTGTGTGGCGCGACACGAAAGAAAACGGTGTTTATTTACGCGTCTGAAGTTTCCAAATCCTCCACTGTAGCTGAAGTAGCGTGGCTACATGGACCAATGGCGCACGGTCTGCCTCAGATATGGGCCAATAGGACGCGCTGGCAGGAGGCTGTCCGTCACAGATGAGGGGGGCCGTGGGGGAACAGGAGCGGGGGTGAAAAGGGCCCAGAGCTCAGTGCGCCTGTGTCCGTGGCACAAGTATGAGGACGAGCAGAGCTTTGCCCGCGGATGTACGAACCACCGAGCAGCGCGCATCACCGGGGACCGCAAGCAGATCACCACCTTCTGGAACTACGTTTGAGGGCGTTTAGCAGAGGAATAGCGAATACACGGATACACACACGGGATTTCCCAGTCCTGAAGTTGAAGCTCGCGAAACTTGCTGCGATAATAAAATGGCTGTTCACGGCAATTCAATAATGCCGTTCTCCATCCAGGCCATCCTGAACAAGAAGGACGACAGTCGGCACTTTGCTGATGTGGACGTGTGCTTCTCCAAAGCAGCTTGCTGGAAAATATTTGGGGAAATGAACAGTGTTTCTCGAAGAGAGGATGGACAGGTTTGTGAACCAATGATGGACCAGAAAATATACGACTCAGACTCGGGGCTCAGCGACGACGAGAGTAAAGTCCTGTCAGCATGTAAATGTGAGAAAGACGCGGACCCGACGTCTGACGTGCATGAGGAGACAGACCAGGAGTCCACGTGTGTGGAGCACGCCAAGAGTGACAGCGAGCCTAACAATGCCACAGGTAATAATCACTGACCTGTTTGTTGCTTGATGGCTCCCCTTTAGCACACACAAAAGTTTGGCTGCTTTAGAATACTGCGGAAGTGTTCCTGCCGTTTTATTCTTAAATTGTGATTTGTTTGCATTCTTTACATGATATAGAAACTTCGTCTTGAGTCACATTAACACTCGAGGCAACACGAGTCATTTTGGTCTCGCCCAGGCGGATACACCACAAGTTCACAACCCTCCTCACTGCTCTTATGTCGCATTTCATCACCGACAGCACCCTTGACGAGGCCCATTTATTGTTGTATTTATCAGTTAAAATACAACAACACCTGTGTTAAACCATGTTTTATTTGTTTGTCGTAGACTCCTGTAAGACAGAGGACAAAGGTCTGGAGCAGCCGAAGCAGCGGAAGAAGCGCTCCAGAGCGGCCTTCTCACACGCACAGGTCTTTGAGCTGGAGCGTCGCTTCAACCATCAGCGGTACCTGTCTGGTCCAGAGCGCGCAGACCTCGCGGCTTCTCTCAAGCTCACAGAGACTCAGGTCAAGATCTGGTTCCAGAATCGTAGATACAAGACCAAGAGGCGGCAGATGGCAGCCGAACTCATGGCCTCCACTCCCGCGGCGAAGAAGGTGGCGGTGAAGGTTTTGGTGCGAGACGATCAGAGACAGTACAGCCCTGGGGAGATCCTGCGGCCCCCACTGCTCTCTCTGCAGGCACCCTATTACTATCCATACGCCTACTGCCTGCCAGCATGGACCCTGTCTGCATGTGCAGGCAACCAGTGACAACAACTCCACAACATATTTATTCATTTTGTATTATTCCACTGATCTCAGAAACGGAACAAGGAGATTTGATTCCTTTCGTGAACACAAAAGCCTCATCTTCCATTGAGAGCGGTGAAACGTCTTCTCCAAAACAAACTTTTGACCAAGGATTGGAACAATGTAAACGCGTGCGTGGAGCTGTGGTAAACAAAACATGCTTGGTTTCTATTAGATATTCACTTTCCTACCTCTGCAGTGCAACAGGCAAATCCTTGTATTATATAATGTATTTTTGTTTGTTTGAAAAGTTATACAAATCTGCACTTTGAGCTTAAACACGTTGTAATATGTAAAAGGCGTTTTGTATTCATGCATCATGGCAGGTTTGATAAGATAAGGCTTGTGTTTTAATAATTGTGTGACTTTAAAGACCTAACAGACAAACCCTGACATGTGTGTGCTGTTTAAAACTTATTAAAACATACCTGCATATCAGCTTTTATTACTATTATTATTGGCATATATATGTATATATATGTACGTATGTGTGTGCGAGAGTTTTGCCTTTTTTTATCATGAGGACTATACCAGATTTGCAGTCTAATGTAAACAATTCACATTCGCATTGTGTTCCTCAAATACTTAAAAATCAGAACATTGTTTAAATCTGCTCGTTCACGCGAGGAGATGGGTCCTTCAAAGAGACCCACGTCTGGTGCACTTTACACGGTTTTGAGATCCATGTCTTTTGTAATTGCACTTGTCAGGATATGTGCTGCTGACATGTCCCGGGTAAAAGGTTTCACCTTAGTTATTGCAATTGTATTCTTCCTAAAACTTTTAATCATGAATCAACCGTTTTAATTCTTTCCAAAGAAAGAACGAGCTCAGGGTGAAGGTAAAATATGAACAAATCAGATCACAATCTCAGTCTTCATCTAATTCAAAAACATTCGATCTTTTTCAAATTTGTAACAGACTCTGTGATGTTTTGAATATGTTTGAGAGATCTCGCCAACTAATAAATTGATAATAGATTATATTTATGAATAAGATTTGCAGTTTTTACCCATGTTCCACCTGCTGTCTTGGTCGTTTCAAAATCATCTCTGAATATTGCTGCTGCTGCTGCGCTTAAGTAATGCAATATTTAACATCAGATTAGTGATGTCATGCAGTGTATGCATTTTCCTCCTGCATGTTTAAAGAAGAATAAACACAGATTATTCATAGCCCTTAATTGTAAATTCAAAAATATACACTAAACCAAAAGTCATTCTTTACATCTGGGTTTATGTTTTTTGTGTGAATTAACACGCATGCGGACGAAGTTCTGCTTGGTTCAAAAATAGATTCAGCAGCGCGTTTTGTTTCAAAAGATTAGTTTTAGAGGCTAAATAAACTAAATATAGGCCACTGGTCGTATTTTTTTTCTGGATTTTGTTATATCATATGAGTAGATATTTGAGGATGTGTACTTTGTATTGGCAACAATTTGTGGAGTTCAATCTTACCAACATCTGCAGTGATTTCGGCAGCGGAAGAAGAACCATCGTGCAGACTTTTATTATAACTACAATTTATAAGCTAACGTTGATTTTATGTTAGTGGTTCTTAAACTTGTGTGACTAATTCCATAATATATTTTATGAAAATACCCATACATTAGCCTCATATTGCCTCTGGGACATCGTTCGGCTTAATATATAAAACTTAAGTTAATGATCGGTTTAAGGATACGTTCCTGCGATTCAATGTAACACTGTAGGCATGACGTGACAAATAGCGGTTTTTAGGGAGTTTCCCCCCCACACAAATATTATGTGAAACAGGCGCCATAGAGCCCTGATAATTTAGGGATAGGACTATAAATGATTGATAGATGTATCCAAACTTTCGGGTTGCTGCAGAACGTGTTCCCTGAACTCTTTGGTGCCAGATCACTCCAAAACATTTGAACTGCTTAAAGTTGGAGTATACCACAAAACATGATGTAATAAATCTCAAAACAGCTTGGTTCTGTATTGCATATATGCATATTAGCTTTATGCCACATCTTACACATTTTCAGTGAAAAAATAAGGCAATGCAAGTTTATTTTTACAGTAAAGTTCATGCACAAGACAACTCAAAGTGCATAACAAAACAAGAAAAAAACAATCATACAAGGTTTTTAAAAGGATAATTATTCACAGTGCATGAAAACGAGTGAAGATACAATACTTAAGTTATGCACTGCTAATAAACTTTTTACAGTGAAAAAAAGATAAAGACAGCATGTTGTGTTGTGATCTGATTTGTTCACAAAATATTACTTAAACAAGTCTGTGTTTGGACAACAGTAGCTTTAAATTCATCCAGAAAACACAGATACGTCCACCATCCGTCAAAATATATATAGCGTTTATGGCTTGTCTCAGCTCATATGATGGAACTATAATAAATAAATTCCCTCTTGATCTTAAACATTATTACCGTAGAGCGTGGTCTATGGTGACTTCCGACCCTAGTATATCTCGTTATTATAATAGATAGATAAAATGTAATTTCTCTAGTGTTGTTGTTCTTTCTCCTACTGTTCAGAGGGGTATGGATGCGCATGCGCTGTGTGGTGTCCGTGGAATCAAAATGGCGTCTGCTGCTCCGCTCAGCAAATATATAATCCGCAGATAATTAGCCAGATATGCCCACTAGCTTTGTCGAAATTCCCTAAGGTGCAGTTATATATTTGACTTTTCACAAGGAACATTGCCATGTCAGACTGTGAGGAGGAAAGTCAAGACCGACAGCTGAAAATCGTGGTGATTGGAGACGGAGCCTGTGGGAAGGTACGTATAAAGCCCATTTCAGCTCTATATGATTTACTTTACGTTTTCTCTTACAACATGCCAACGCAGACGAAGCCTTGAAGGACAACGTAAACCGTAATAGTGGTGCCTGTGTAACAGCTAGCTTTGCTAAATAACATTCATGCTACACGCGTTTGTCCATCGTCACCATAGCGACGGCTTGTACGTGCAGCTTGCGTGATGGAAATGCCCACCTCTCTCCTCATTTTATTGGAGAAAAGAACACAGAGAACGAAGAAACCCTGGGCCTAATCTTCATTTATTTTAGTTGAAAAATATTACTCTTATCGTGAAACTATGGGTTTGTTCTTACTCACATATAAAATAAAAACAATGGCTGTCTTTCAAGAACGCTGAGAAAGATGTTGTTCGTAACTAAAACAGACAACAAAAAACAAAGTTAACCTTTTCACGAACATTATTAGCATAAAACGGAAGTGAAAAATGTATGATGAATACCTTCTCTAACTGACAGAAGTGTGCAAACATGTTAAAAACAAAAAATAGTTTGTGCAGGATATATTATGCACAATAAAAAGTGGCAATTAAAGAAACAGTGGCAATAGTAGTGCAAGTGACTTATTGTACATTCTGACAGCGGTGGGATAAAGGCTCTGCGGTAGCGCTCCTTCTTGCATTGAGGGTGTCTCCCACTGAGGGAGCTCCTCAGCTCCTCTACAGTCTTGTGCTGTACACATAGACTGTATACCATGATGGACTCCACAGAGTCCAGGGGGCAGCCCTGAGTGGAGCTGGCCCTCCTGACCAGCTAATTGAGTCTGCTCCTGTCCTGCTCTGTGCTGCCCGGGGCCCAGCACATGGCAGCATTGTATATGGCAGAGGCTACCACAGAGAGAGTCATAAAAGGTCCTGAGCAGAGGCCTGCTCACTCCAAAGGACGGCAGCCTCCTCAGAAGGTGGAGGCGACTTTGGGCCTTCTTGTACAGGGTGTTGGTGTTATAGGACCAGTCCAGTTTATTGTTTATGTGAACAGCCAGGTACTTGAATGTCACTTTATGTTGTGTGTTTTGTGTTTTATTACCCTGCCCTATATGTATATAACTTTGCGCTATATAGATATTTTGAAAGACTGATATCAAAGCATTTACAGCTAGCTAAGAAGTATAGCACTTATTTTGTATATTTTGTGTGCTCCCTGTGTCCTCTTACTTCTGTCATGTATGTGCGCTGAAACATTAGAATTTCCCCACTGTGCGATGATGGTGCAATGAGTCGATCATTCAGCTTATACACAACATATACATCACACATGCATTATATAATATGTAAATCTCAGTGAGTTACATTCTGTAAAATAGAATAAAACGGTCCATAATCCGATCAGGTAAATGAAACTAAAGTAATCACACATATACTGAAATGAACAATGTATCTAGTGTTTAAGTTATTTTGGACAGATTGTTCCACTAAATATCAAGTGTCCCAATGAATCAACTTAAAACTTAATAAGCTGTAGGCTGCTGATATTTTCATGTGTGTGTTTGGGCTCAGAACAGAGGCTCCGACCCTCTCTTTGAACAGAAATGTGTAACTGACTGCTTGAACGCAGTTTCTCTGTTATTGATGAGCTCACATCAATCAGTTTTCCTTAGACTGCCATATTCAGTAGTATTTTTTGAATGTGTCCCCAATTAAATGCAAAATGTAGAGGGTTGACCACCTGAAGTCATGTTACACGCCACTATAACGTTACGAGAAATTCATTATCACAGGATTGGTTCATTTTGTACTCTTTTAGACTCTGTTTGGATCAGGGAAATAATCTATTACTTCAATATATTTTTTAATAACCATGAATCACAACAGCAGTCATCTCGGAGGTCTTAACAAAATTGTTGTTTCACCAAGAACAGATAAGAGAATAAGAGGATAACCAATATCTGTAAACGTTAATAAATGCTCATGAATGTCCTCGAGGGTCCTGGATCATCACTGTCCTTAGATCCTCCTGCATTGACAAAGAACAACTCAAAAACCCAGTGGGATTAGTTGGCAGATCATTCTTTTGATTTATCCATGAGGTTTTGAGATCCCGAAAGGTCAGTGAATATGGTATTTGTTTACATTTGACCAAAACAAAGTGATGCGTCAGGAAAACTTTGTCATGATTTGTTAGAAATGGGGTTGTTTGATTAAGATACACTTTGACATTTTAATTTTATTCTGCAATCATTTTAGTAATACCAGTATGTTTAGGGTAATAAAAAACTGTTAAGGGATTACTAAATTATCAGAACAAAGAGTAAGTCGAAAGTTACTCTCTCACTTATTTGGTTGTATCACTTGAACACTGATGGCACAGCTGTGTTCCCCTCCCAGTCGTTTAGTAGAAGTTCCCCCATTTCCCGGCATTGCTATCATTTGTGACCCAGGCAGGAGGATTACTCCAGCTTTTACATTTGTCGGTTAGTTTCAATTGTACGGTGGAAAAAAGACTACACGGAGAGAAAAGCCAAGGGACTGGAATGCCAAGACAAATGGCCGACTTGGCCAAAGTGAGCATGTGGAATAGATTTATGCTGTCTGAACCTGTTATTTTTGTGTTGTCTGTGATTGTTTAGCCTACTTAAATGCCTGATTTTCTTCTTGTTGTGTCAGTCACATTCAGTCAACGTTCAGCCCCTTATAAGCTCTCTTTATAGTGTATGTGTGCCTTCAGTATTAATTCTTTATTTGTATGATTCAGACCAGCAATGTAAACAAACGCATAACACCACGTTTGCAGTTATCTGTCATCATAAAATGATCAAAGCAAGATTTGTCCTAAAATATAGCCTGATAGTTAGAAATGAGAGGTGGTTAAATAACTAAATAAAACAAATTAAAAAGTTGAATAGCTACAGAATACTGCTTTGAATGCCCTTTTTCTTCATGTGCATATACTCGCCTCTACAACTTAAGATATCTTTAGACATTTAGTAAAATTTCCCAATCCTCATCCATCAAACAGAATTGTACTTGGCGCAGCAGGCCAAAGCTCAGAATTCCCATGGATTTCCCTAACATAAGACTAGTTCTCTCTTTTCGCACAACAGTGACAGTGATGGAGGCATTATAATTTGTGGCAATTATTAGGTCTGGAGTCTGGAGACATGACACATAGGTGACACCTGGTTTTGTAATCCACGTCCATTTTCACATGTTTCTTCCACAAGTGAGTGCAGAGGCTGACATCAGCTTACTGTCCAGTCAATCATGGCAAATTTAGAAGTGCTTGAAAGGGATTGGTAATGATTAGATTAATAGCCTGTTACTCGCATTGCTGTGAATTATAGCTGTGTGCAGCTGGAGAAATAAAAGTGAGTTAATACGTAGAAAGCAGAAAATAAAAAAAAGCTTAGTTTGGCCTGTGGACAGGGTGAATATTTAGCTATATGCAGTGGTATGCATCTAGTAGTTCTACAAACTATCATGGTTTCAGGAAGTGATTTAGTACTGTATGTGTATTTACTCTGGAATATGTTTTGCAGTATCTTACATTTCCCCCTTTGTGTGCGTAGTGTGTACGGATAGTCACAACTGTTGGAATATCATCATCATCTCCTTTTAAACACTGCTGTTGTTTTAGGTGAGATACTCTGAGTAAAAACTGTCATCTACTCATTCTCTCTTGTCTTCTTTTGTCTCTGTTTTAGACATCACTGGCCACAAGGTTTGCACAGGAGGCCTTTGGGAAGCAATACAAACAGACTATTGGTCTGGATTTCTTCCTGAAGAGAATAAGCCTTCCAGGTGAGACACCTTCACACTATTCTAAAAAGAATGTGGTTTGTCATGGAGCATGGAGCCATAGACTGAGTTTGTACTTCTTATTTGAATTCAAATAAGGTTTGAATGACAACAGGTGCAAGAAAGTCGTACATAAGACACAGTTGTTATTGTTTATAGTGAAACCCAGCAGGTGAATTGCATCAGTAAAGGCAAGGAAACTCAAACTGCTTAATAAATCTCTATCATAAAAGGCATTAAAGCCATGAATTACCACAGGACATTAAAAAGAGTAAAGATGCAATAGTAATAGGTTTGGGCCACGTCACAGGCAGAAAGATTCTGGCAACAAAAGTGAATGAATTGCCCTTTGGGATCAATAAAGTTTTCTGAATGTGAATCTGATAGTAAATGATATGACTTTCTTAAACCACTGATAGTGCATACATACCGTCCCTTTAAATGCTCACCTTGAAGGTGGAACCAAGTAATTGTGAAAGTTGTCCCACTTTTAATTATTTAAAAAAAAAATCTCTTTAATTTTCTGTGAGTGACAAAATGTAAAAAAAAAAAAAAAATCACATTGATTACTTTTATATCAATTTATTTGTTTAATGCGTGCCATGTGGGGCCAAGCCTTTACTCAACAGACACTTTCAGCTATCCCACGCATACTGCGTAACCTGTTTATTTTATTTTATTCTTCATCTTATTTCAATTATATTGTCTATTATCTTAAATACTAGATTCAATTTGATGTGCACAATCTGAGTGCTCTTATTTCCTTCTTTCTCTGCTGTAATGTGCGCAACGATGACACTGAAATTACTCCACTGCGAGACGAATAAAGGTACCTCTTATCTTATCTTATCTTATATGGGAAACCACCATATACCCCCAAATCCCAGCTCCGTGACAGATAAAGATACCCTTCCAGGCCGACGCACCCCGGATCAATCGGGTAACTTGACGGGGTCTAAAACACAAACAGAATGACATTGACTAGCTAGAACACGAACACAAACAAGCCACTCTACCCAGCTTGCGTTGTGGGCCATAGGACCAGTGGAACAAGTAGCGTTCTGGTCTATCAGCGCGTGCGCAGTTGCAGAGCAGAACAAAGTTGGAGCGAGGCAAGCAGAGTTTGTTGCACAAAAGTGAGGATTCATATGTAACCGAGGGAGCCCAATCAAACAGTATTTATAGAACACAGGTAAGGATGCAGTGAATAGTTAAAAAGAGACAAATGCCATGGAAGTTTAAAAAGCTTTATTCTTAATTTACTAAGGAAAGAAAAGCATGTTAATAAATATGTATGAAAAATATGTTTATTTAAGGCTAGGTTAAAATTCTAGTTTTAATAAATATCAGTGGTTAGGGTTAGGGTTAGGGTCACTCTCAAATTCTTTTAAGAGTGACCAGGACTAGTCGGCCGCGGGTGCACTCGGTCAGAGGGCAAATATGAGAATGGGACAGAGAACTCACTACACACCGTGCAGTCACACACACAAGCGCGCACGCACACAAGAGCAAAACCAAATCTAGGATAACTAAAACATGCAGTGAGGGGGAGTGCAAAAATACCACGGCACACGAGGGGAGTGATGGTGCAGCAGTGAGAAACTCATCACCAAACCTCCACCAGACGGGCACTCACGCTCAAACCAGTCCTGGAGCACAGGGAGAACAGTGTCAGGTCTAACAGTACACAGATCAAAGCCAATACCCAAAAGAAGAGAGAACAAACTTAAAATCATATGTAAGGGGTACAGACTCGTCCACGACACCGCACCTGACTAAATAACAGCCAAAGCATTAGACCCAAATAAAAACGACATGTGGCCTGCCGACTCTACAAAAGAAAACACACAAAAAAAAATATTCTAAATCCGATCCCCAATTGAGCCCTTATAAAAAGCAGTATAAATACTCTACCAAGAGTGAAATCTGGTCTGAGTGGACAGATAAAGATACCCTTCCAGGCCGACGCACCCCGGATCAATCGGGTAACTTGACGGGGTCTAAAACACAAACAGAATGACATTGACTAGCTAGAACACGAACACAAACAAGCCACTCTACCCGGCCTACAGCTTCTAGCTGGGAGAGAGAGAAACACAGCGGATCAGAGTTTGATGATCGGGAGGGCAGCCTACCTGTGCATCGCGTCTAGCCTGCTTAAATACACTAGAAAATAACCGAGGAATGCGGAAGTGCTGGTTGCCGGCTGTGCATTACGTCATACGGTGGCCTACTCGGGACAAAAAACCTGCGGTTACACATGGAAAACTAATAGGTTTCAAAAGTTCATTATAAGGAAGACTTAATTCATCACAAAACCTGACCTTTGTGAAAGTTGTAGGTTTTCACTCTTCTGAGAACAAACCATATTGTTAAGTTTTAGGCCTGTAGGAAATGATTCTTAAAGGTACTCTGTAATTTCTACAGTTGCTCCAAATTAAAATAACATGTTAACCAATAACAAATGTGACCCTTTTTAGAATATTTACCATGTTTTTGAATTGTTGTCATAGACTCAGAATTTGACCTATACATATCCATGAGAGCTGGAGGACTCTCCATGTCAATGCACCATCTTGTAAAATGTATTTCAATATTGTCTCTTATCAAATTGAGAAGATACAAAAAGAATGCGAGAATCACATTTTTGTTTCTCAGGTGCTACTAATATTGTTGCTTCCACCATGCCCTGACAAGTTTGAAAAAGGGATCAAGTTATGTAAAAGAACTACCCAAACAAGAATCTTTTAGGAAAATAATTATGCAAAAATTTAGTAACCAGTCATAACAGCTATCATGTCAACATTGCAAACCACACGCACTGAAAGGCAGAGTAAAAATAGGCACATTGCTGGTGTTTGTACACAACAGATTCACACAAGAACAAGACGTAACTTTCTTCACACCGACTGTAACGAGAACGAGGCAGAATCTGCAACAGGGGTCTCAGGATATTCTGACCCACTCCGAGCGCAGTCCAACTACTTCAACTATGTCCACAAGTTTCAACTACACTCTTTCAGGGGACAATCCTCAATTATACAAAACACACACAACAGAGTTTGAATGTTCTGTTTTCATACTGTGATGTGGACGCCGTGCCGTGGTGAAAGCTTCTTAGCCTTTAGCCACAGTTCTGCCACGGCTGTGTATGTTTGGGAGTAAAAACTACACTACACATGAAAGATCAACAATGGAAAAGACAAAGCAAGAGTGTTCACTGTGCAAACAATCCTTACACAATGGCAATTCTACCCAAATATTTTTTTGCAACAATGAATGAAATGAACTCATTTATACAGCATAAATTAACTTAATTTCAATCAACACTTAAAAATTATTGTGGTGATTTATAATGTATTTTATGTATCTTAAACTTTGCCAAGAAAGTAAATTTTTTTCTTTATATTTTCTTTTTGCCAAAGAAAGTATATCACAATCTATATAATTCTCAGTCTTTGACACCACTATTAGCATCACACTTTTAACCGATCCCTTGCAGCTCTAAGTCAGACATATTTTTAATTGCTATTAGTTTCTAAATGTAATCAACTTTTTGTTGGGTGTCTTTCTTTCAAAACATGCTCTCCAGAGAAAACACCACACTCTTTCTGCTCCTCAAGGCCGGTTGACAACTTCAGGCCAAACGGGCAAGCCACACTCATAACTCTGTGGGCTCCAGGCAGAGTAAATATATAAAGATTTTATTTTCATATCACAGATCCCCAACTTCATCTGATCCCTGTGCAGTACCATATAAAACAGTCATTCTAATATTTGTTTATAGACATCACAGAGCATTCTATGTTTCCTTCAGGTTTGTAAAATATGTTTATTGACTGATGCCATAATTGGATGAAGCAGCCCCCAATCCACCATAAAAAAGGGAATTTCTTAAAGCTCCTTAAAAAAACCCTACAAATATCTCCTAAATCCTATTCTATTGTTTCAAACGCAACTGGAAAGGAATATTGTTTTTAATGTTGTGAATGACTTATGAGTTGGTCAAAGAATGGAGGTTGGAGTCTGTGTCCTTTTCAGCTTAAAAAACATAGGAGAACGTAACCCCAAAAATGTGTTGCGGCGGCGATGGAATGAAAAGCAAACTTCTGCAGATCCTGTTCCCAATAAGAGCCGACTAATCGTCTGACTGACGCCTCGTGGTTTATTTCCACCGGTCACACTTATCTGACTGTAACCTTTATTTGGCTACATGACACGTCCATCCTTCCCATTAGCACACTGGCCCGACACAGGACTTGTTAAATGGGCCATTTTCTGGGGAATTGAGTGTTGATGAGCTGATGAAGAGGAGGGCGGCTTGAGCGAGCAGGGTGGTCCCAAATGCAGTCCGGACCACCACCCTGCGTTGTATTGGCCTGGCCGTTGGTCTCATCGGGGCTGTAAGGATCTCTCCGCAGCAGTGGAGGGGAGAGCAGCCTATATAGTCGCTCAGTCCCTGCATGAAGGCTCGTCTTGTCAAAGTTAATGTACGTTTTTCCAACGCGGGAAGAGGTGAGGTAAGGCGAGCGGGGCATACAGACAGGCCCCTCTCTGTGCGTGCCTCCAGAACAATGCCTCTTCCAGATGTCCAGGCCCATGCTGAAGGCTGAAGCCCACTGACAGGAGCGTCAAGAGCCTGGACACATCTGTGAAATGGGGTTGTCTTTGTCAGCTGTGAAGAAAAAATTGCTCTTGAAGGGTTGTAGTATTTCATAATTTATTTTCAACTGGAGCGTTATCTTATGTCAAGAGCAGTGGAAAGCTTGTTCTATTTACAAATTTTATAAAAATGATGTATGCAAATCAATTTTGTAGTGTGGGATATTTAATGTGGATGTGATTTTTCTACTTCCTCAGTTCTTAGTTATGTATAAGGTATAATCCCTGAAATGTTCAGAGTGTTCTGTTACATAGTTGTGACAGAAGTATCTGTTGAAATCATGATCAATTATAAAGTGATTAATTATGGTAAATGAAAGGATATATTTGAATATGGTCATAATTGGAAAAATTCCAAGACATATCTGTCCCCTAACAACAAAAGGTCCATGCAATTTTTCCTTTTCCTTTTTATATGTGGTTACCTTTTTAAAAATGCTGATTGCAAAAGTGTTTATTGCAGTACTTTCATAGAATAATGAATTAATCAATGTTCAGGAAAGGACACGTTTAACATTTAAATATAGTGATTTTGTAACCGGCTTGCAGCACATGTTTTAACACCATTTACTCCATACACAATGCACTGCACTCATATCTGCTTCAATGTAGATTTCTCTGATGTCCATGGATTCACAACTTGATTGCTATTGACATCGGACTTGTCAATGGCAAGAATGCACAATAAAGTTTATTATATCTGAATTAATTATTCAAATTTTAGCCAAAAGCTACATTTTGGTGTGTGTACAGCTACTGCTCTTATTTTAATTTGGAGCGTTTGCCGGTCTTTAAACGTCCTGAAGCAGCATGGACCTGTGAAACATAAATAAAGAGGGTGTATGCGAGGTGTGGATGGGCCAGGATGGCTTTTTATAACACCAAGGGAGCGTTGTCCATGGGTAGCTTTACATTGAGTCTGTATAGTCTGGATGTAGTGACTGTGAACCACCACGCTTCCTCCACTGTTTAAACAGGAGCGTATGGAGGCTCGAGTCGTCCAGCCGTGTCCACTCTGTTTGCTCCCATCTGCCTCTTCTGTCCTCAACCACCACACTTTCATTTTCCAAAAAGAGGAAAATATTTGTTTTTTGTACCATGTCTCACTGTTTTAAATCTGTAGAAATTAAAACTGCATATGGCTCAATGGGACTTAAGAAAGGTGAGCTTTGCCTTTTTGATTAGTCTACAAATAAATGGGCATGGATTAGCAATAGGGCTGTAATAATTAATTATCAAGCTGACTAAGAAAAATTATATTTCGAAAATTTTAATCCTTAATGCTGGAGTACTTTCAAACTAGATCCGACTTTTCAAAACAGTTTTGTTCTTTCTTATACGTGTATTGTTTTGCCTTGGTCACATCTTTAGATCAGCTTTTCAGCCACAAAAGTAAAGACAATTTGACCATTCTTGCTCAGCAGTATCGCTCACAAGGCTCTTAAGTATACAGTGCCTTGCGAAAGTATTCGGCCCCCTTGAACCTTTCAACATTTCGCCACATTTCAGGCTTCAAACATAAAGATATAAAAAAAATATTTTTTGTCATGAATCAACAACAAGTAGGACACAATCATGAAGTGGAACGAAATTTATTGGATAATTTACACTTTTTTAACAAATAAAAAACTGAAAAGCGGGGAGGTTGGATGGAGAGCGTTTGTGAACAGCAGTCTTCAGCTCTTTCCACAGATTCTCGATTGGATTCAGGTCTGGACTTTGACTTGGCCATTCTAACACCTGGATACGTCTATTTGTGAACCATTCCATTGTAGATTTGGCTTTATGTTTTGGATCATTGTCCTGTGGAAGATAAATCTCCGTCCCAGTCTCAGGTCTTTTGCAGACTCCAACAGGTTTTCTTCCAAAATGGTCCTGTATTTGGCTCCATCCATCTTCCCATCAATTTTAGCCATCTTCCCTGTCCCTGCTGAAGAAAAGCAGGCCCAAACCATGATGCTGCCACCACCATGTTTGACAGTGGGGATGGTGTGGTCAGGGTGATGAGCTGTGTTGCTTTTACGCCAAACATATCGTTTTGCATTGTGGCCAAAAAGTTCGATTTTGGTTTCATCTGACCAGAGCACCTTCTTCCACATGTTTGGTGTGTCTCCCAGGTGGCTTGTGGCAAACTTTAAACGGGACTTTTTATGGATATCTTTGAGAAATGGCTTTCTTCTTGCCACTCTTCCATAAAGGCCAGATTTGTGCAGTGCACGACTGATTGTTGTCCTATGGACAGACTCTCCCACCTCAGCTGTAGTTATCTGCAGTTCATCCAGAGTGATCCCGGGCCTCTTGGCTGCATCTCTGATCAGTCTTCTCCTTGTTTGAGATGAAAGTTTGGAGGGGGACGGCCGGGTCTTGGTAGATTTGCAGTGGTCTGATACTCCTTCCATTTCAATATAATTGCTTGCACAGTGCTCCTTGAGATGTTTAAAGCTTGGGAAATCTTTTTGTATCCAAATCCGACTTTAAACTTCTTCACAACAGTATCTCGGACCTGCCTGGTGTGTTCCTTTGTCTTCATGGTTCTCTCTGCGCTTTAAACAGAAGCCTGAGACTATCAAAGAGCAGGTGCATTTATACGGAGACTTGATTACACACAGGTGCATTCTATTTATCATCATCAGTCATTTAGGACAACACTGGATCATTCAAAGATCCTCACTGAAAGTAAAGGGGCCAAATAATATTGCACGCCCCACTTTTCAGTTTTTTATTTGTTAAAGTTTAAATTATCCAATAAATTTTGTTCCACACCACGATTGTGTCCCACTTGTTGTTGATTCTTGACAAAATGTTTAATTTTTATATCTTTATGTTTGAAGCCTGAAATGTGGCGAAAGGTTCAAGGGGGCCGAATACTGTACATGAGTTCAGATTGACCTGTTCACAAAAATACTTTTACAAGACCTTTTCTGTTGACAAATAAAACATTTTGTGATGGGAGTCCTGAGAAAACACCAGGTAGTTTGTCACCACCATGTATGAAATGAAAAAATAATGACATGTGAAGCGTCTTTGAGTGTCCTGAAAAGTGCTATATAAAACTAATGCATTATTATTATTATTATCATAAAGTTATATTATTTTTATCATGCGTGTTTGTGCACGCATTTGGGTGTTCAAGTCACAAAAGCGCCTGCTTCGTTCAACCCCTTTGCAAATGTGAATAACTGTTAATTTTGTATTGTTATGCAAGTGTGCAGAGATTTGAAATAAAAATTTTCTAACCTGTGTACGAACGTTTCACACAAGTGTATAAAAGTTATAAAATAATTGTTTAGCCCATGGTTTCATGTATTCTCCCGCCAATGTTGAGAAAGTGTTACCTTTTAGGTTTGCTCATTGATATCTGGAACCATTTTTGTTCTGAAATGTGGGTGACCTGCCAGAAAAAGCACAAAGATTGGAAGATTAATCGTCCATTATATATATTTTTTATTATATCTATATCAACAAGCTTGACTTTTATTATAGAAGCTGCTATAATCCAAACTAAGTGTTCAAGTTACCGCTGACTTTGCTTTGTCAAAACAATTGATGTATATGTACTTATGTGGTGAAATTCTATAATAATGTTGTAAAATGTTTCATTGTTTGTGGTGGCTGCAGGTAATGTGAACGTGACGCTGCAGGTGTGGGATATCGGAGGCCAATCTCTGGGAGGAAAAATGCTGGATAAATATGTATATGGAGCTCATGTAAGGTGACACACAGTTAAACTTGCACTCACTGCACTTTAAGGCAAAATAAAAACATTATCTGGTGAAGCAGGCCCAAAACCCACAATCAGGAAGTGTTGTAAATTCCTTCTTTTTTTATCCTTGTGCTTCTTATTATTCCCATCAATTCATCCATTCAAATGTCTTGGTGCCATATGGTGGCCTCATGTTCTTACTGAATGGTCATGACTCCTTCAAAAGATCCTGCCCCTCCTTCAAAAAAGCAAAAATTCATCTGTGAAAACTTTTATATGACTGGTATTTTTAGATTTAGATTTATTACACACATACAGTGACATCGATTTGCGATGATATGAATCATTTTGGCTGAGAACCTCCCCAAAGACCAAGCAAAAAAAAGTACCAACGCTTTTTGAAAACATGTATTCTTCTTCAAGCTCTCAATGCTTGGTTGAACCTTTTTTGCGGAGTGACATTATCCTAGTACATTTCCACAATAAACTTACAGGTTCAATATTCATTTTCCATGGAAATAGGAATTGAAAACCATTTGTTGGAAAACTGTACGGTCGGCCTGAAATGTTTAGTTGAATAAATGAATCAATTACATAAACGCATTCAGTTTATGTAAATAGACAAGCGTAAACAAACCCAAAATCTACTCAATATTAGTCAATATTGAGATGTGTGGCTCCTCCTTGGGCTTTCTGTGATACAACTCTGCTATAAAACAATCTGGTTTGACCTGGAGCATGCTGTCCTTTAACACAGATTTTTTCAAAAACATGTTTCCCATCTATGATATTATGTACTCTATTTGAATCAAGAATTGAGCATTAGTTAATAATTTACTTTCATTTATTGTTAATCCAGATTTCTATGAGATCCCATAATGAGGCTTTGAAATATGAACCCAAGTCAAAAACAGACAGTGCCATTGACAGTTGTCAATGGCATTGACAATATATTTTATCTAAACTTCTTGTGCTTCTCACACGTGTTAATTTATAGAATAATTTTATAAAAAATTTTGCTTCAGAAAAGTTCAAATCCTCGACACCTGACTAAACCTCATTAAGTAGTCTATTTCAAGCCGTCTGGAAGGTGTCATACATAATTAATGCGTTATAACACAAGGGCGAGGGAGTTTCTCTGTTTTCACTGTACATCCTCTCCGCACCTATTGTCGGCCTCGCGCCTCAGGTAATCAATCATACTTGTTTGGCAAAAACCAGCCGTAATTGTGCGAGGTGTGAGCTGTCGTCACCGAGCGCCGTGTTGTGACAGCGGAACAAAAAGTGACAGACATCGGCCCCGTCGTGTTGCACAAGCAGACGGGACAAAGCTCGTGTCCTGATCCTCTCAAAAGGCAGTAGCTCAAGAGGTGAACACAGAGCCGGCATATAATTGCTTTTTCTGACCTGTTCACAGAAATAATATACAAGGCGTTTCAATTAATTAATTATGAAAGAAATTATCTTTATTATAAACATTGCACTGTTGCACATTGCACTCTGAACAACACTGTTTGATCAGAGAATCAAACAGTTCTTCTCCATTCTATTCAAAACTCAATCAAACATGACTATAATGGTGCACATTACTGACTTCATCAGTTAAAACAAACACTTGTAAAATAAAGTTTGAGCTCATGGGTTCTATATATTATCCTCATTGCTATATATTTCAGGGGTGTCATTGCATAACACAACTGCATCAGAATATAAACGCTTTTTCTTGAGCCCATGAATAAAGGAGTATTTTTCTATCGTGGGTTACACAAGCACTGACCAGGGGGTAGTGCGTGTAAAATATTTCTCTGCTGATGGATCACATTTGGAATCCTTTTGAAAGTTTCTGTTATAGATCAAAAATGTATTTGGCACAAAAATATTGCAGTTATTGTTCTTACTATAGAATTGCCAGCACATGGGTATTGTGGTAGTATAAGGGAGTGTTCAAAGCTGAGCCGAGCTCTACTTTCAGTGCTGTGCTGTGGAGAAAACAAACCTGCCCTTATGTCCCCTTGCCCTAAACAGTGAACTAGTGCCACCTACTGTTCCCTTTCCTCACTAACCCGTCCTTGACATGAACTTTATAGGAGCTGAAGAAATGCCAACTTTTCATTTTCTAATTTTAAATCCTTACAACTTTCCTCACAGGGCGTCCTCCTTGTGTACGACATCACAAACTACCAAAGCTTTGAGAATCTTGAAGACTGGTTCACCATGGTGAAGAAGGCCAACGAGGAGTCGGACGTCCAGCCGGTCATTTCGCTGGTAGGAAACAAAAGTGAGTCGGGCACCAGACAAGCTTGCCACAGATAGCTCTTATCTGTGCATTTAAACAACATCAGTTACACAGCTAGGTTATCTTCTATTTACCATGCGCAGTTTTCCCTGTTCGCTTTGGACATTATTCACTGGTCGGGCCTGCGTGTGCGTGTGGGAGTGAGTGGTCATTGATCAGCGTGATAAGGACGTCGGACAAAACGTGTGAGGCTCTGCTGGTGAGGGGAATGTTGGTGTTTGTGAAGTTTGGGGAGGGAACGACACTGATGAAGCGAGCAGTAGACATGCAGAGTGGTTTGACTCCTCCCATACCGTCCAAGTCCCTCATGAGAACAACAGATGCTTCTCACACCGGAATCTTATTCTGCAGAAGAAGGGAGAATAGGGAGATAATGCTGTGCAAAGTCTCCCTTTTCTGTGAAATTGTTATGGTGAAAGTGTTCAATACAGAAGGTAGAGGACTGGTATATAAAAGGCATAATGTCGGACATAGGCTATAGTGGACAAAAGATTAGGTGCTAAGTTCAAATGCATATTTGAGAAACTGCTTGAAATATAGATATATTATATTTATTTATTCAAGAAGCCAATTTACTGATACTAAATTGTTATGTTTTGTAAATACCACAAGTGTCATTGTACAGATTATTGAGACTATTTAAGATCAACGATTTCAACTTACAAATGTATATATTTAAGAGATCAAAACTAAATCTTAATGAAGAAACAAAGTATAATAGGTATAAACATGTATATTATAAACCTGTATACCCTAGTGCAAATAAATATATACTTGTACATATACATCTAAAGATAAATCTGTTACACACTCTAGTGCAAGATTATTGAAGTAATAAGTCAATCACGTGTTCAAATATTCACAGTGATGATACAACTGTACATGTTAGTAGCATGAGGCTCTGGGCTAAAAAATGACTAAGTGACAGAGGACACGTGTAGTCCCATATTGCACAGATGCATGACATGTGAGGTCGGGTCAGCAGTGTTCATCAGTCTTTAGAAAACGTACTGTACTCGTGGCTAATATCGGATACATACAAACGACAGACCAATATCGGACTTGATACGCGCCATTCATAGTTTTTCTTCTTTTTGGATTGCTCATGCAGCCGTGTTCTCCCACCTTCCACCAGTGACGGACCTTCAGCGTAGAGGTGTACACAGGAAGCTCTTGGGAAAGTTACTCAATCGGGAGCATAGGTCACTCCTAAATGTGTCCGTCTCGAAGGCATTCTCTTGTCTGTGACCGAGCATCTCTTAATGCCTGAGGGCGCCTCTCTATTTAGGCTACGTTCTGGCTCTGTGTACATTCTAATATCTAAGTAGTGTATATACCACTGTCAGGCCCCATATGCGTCTCTCGCACTCTCTACTCCTGCAATAGTTCCATCGCTCACACAGCTTCAAGAGTGTTTCTCTCTCATTGCAAACTGAAAAAATCCTATGCAGCACTGCAGTAGTCATGTCACGGCAACAACTTTTATTTGTGTGTTGCTTCAGAGCTATATTAAGATTATTACTGACACGATTGAGGTCAGAGAGGTTTAATAAAAGAATAGATGTAATTTGTATATGATGTAATTTCCAATATACAGCTAAACCAAAATACTTTTTTGTCCTGAAATTATTAACAGACTAGGTCTATGCTCTGATATGTTCACAAATCCATTTTTGAGACTGGTCACATCAAAAGAGGCATTTCATGTTTTCTACTTAAATTTGATATGTTTGAACTGTTCCCAAATAGTTTCCATGACTTTGCAAATACTGTTTGTCACAAGTAAAATGGATGTGGATACGTGACAATAGAAGTAAGAACTAGTGTGGATTTCTGTGTCTTTGAGGGGAGATTTATTTGGGCTACACAAGTCGTAGATGTTTTGTAGCCCGAGTCATACAGTCATCACTTACAAAGGGGTGTTGAGGTTTTCATCACCTGGCAACCAAATGGTTTTCAAATAGAATTTATGTTCAGATGCAAGCAATTTTTGTCACAACAGAGGCAACAAAACGAACAACCCTCTTGCTCCTGTTAACTTCCTATATGTCGGTCGCCTTTCGAAATGGACCTCTTGTAACAATTTAGAGAAAGCTCCTGGTGTCCTTTTTAAATTGCCTGGTCTGGTTTCACTCGAGAAGTTGTCCAGGAACCTTGAGAGAAAATGCAACCACTTTAACACAGTATTAAAGTAATAGACTGATGTGTATATGTTTTGATATTTGGATAAAAGTGTTGGGTGAAATAATCCCTATCAGCCAAGGGTTGTTCTTGCCTCTTAATGAGCGGTAAATAAAAATAAACATAAATACGTTATTTATCAATCAGAATATACAAATTTGGAGATGAATTAATAAATCAGAATATACAATTTTGGAGATTAATTAACATTTTCTTATTTTGCTAACAAGAGAATAGTTTTCTTTATATAGTTAAAAAAAATCAATAAGAATGCTATTGCCTTTCTAAATACTCCAGTTGAACATGACTATTCATCAGTCTGCCTTGTTTATGATATGGGGATTTGGGCGTTCGCTTGCTCCCCAGTCACTGCTGTTCTCATTGCTCGTGCACTTGGGAGCGCAGAGCATTCATCATGGGCTTGTACAGCCCTTATTTGGGTGACTTAAATGGGTTCATTTCTCTTAACCCCTCCTCATCACTCATGGCTTTTGCACTGAGCTCTAACACTCTTCACTGGCGACTCACTCAGCCCTGCCATGAGAAACATCTCGGGCCTTGTGCAGATAAGGTCTCTACATGTCAACTGTCTGTGCCAATGAAGTTGTACCTGGTTTTCTTTTTTTCTCCTTTGACCCTTTTCTTTATACCTCTATTGTGAACCATCTCCAGACTTGCTTAAAAATGTATTTTCAGTACGGGGTAAACAGAGGTGTTTTCAATCACATACTTATGCGCGTTCTGAATGCTTATCTCTGAAACATGTAGGCTAACACTTTGGGTCTTTACATTCAGTAATGTCTTTTTATTGGCCGTGCCTCTGTTGTTTTAAACAGCATGCATGTGTTTGGCTGTACTGTACGTTACAGCACATCTAACCTCATATCGTTGCTCTGTATACTCTGCATGGGTTCACATTTGAAAGCTGACACAGAGCATGGATTACCTTTTACTCTTTCTTTTTTTAAGTGTGTCCTTGCCACCAACATTGTTGGCCTTTATTTTTTTGCTCTCTTGGCACAGTCCAGGTGGGGCTGACGCGTTCCCCTCCCTGCCTCTCACCCCCGTCACCTCCATGCCCCTGTAAAGCTGCCACAGTTCCTGTCTGTTCAGTGTAGGCTGCACATTTCTTAATAGAGAGATGTTCAGAAGTCCAGGAGTGCAGAGGAGCTCAATGCGCTTCTGTTTTTGGTTTAGCTCAAAAATGTTTTTCCTGGCTCAACCCACTCGTACTTAGGTCCTCTTACAACAAACTAAAAGGTCCTAATTGCCCCCAAGGGAAAGGTTTAGCCACAATAGACATGTGGTGGGACAAAAGCCCAGTACTCTTACGGCTGCACCTCAGCCCTCCCCAGATAGGAGGGATGAACACGTCAGCACTGTCTGTGTAGCACCATGAGGACCTCAACCACAAGTTAGACATTGTAAAACATTATATATACAGTATTGAGCTGCAGTAAGACTCAGCGTACGCCTCACAAAAGACGGGGAATGTTTACAGTTTACACCAAATACAATGTTTCCTGTATCCCCACATGGTTTATTATAGGTAGGAGGTCAGAATAGATATGTGTATCAAATTGTCTCACTGACCGCACTGACTGTATTCAACTGGAAAATAGGAAGTGCAGAATTAGGTTCCATTAAGGCAATAGAGGGATGAAAACGTAAAACTGTAATTGCTTGAAATTACGCACTTCTCCACTGGAAGTTCTTTTTTTCATTCTTATTCTAGCATTCAGCAATTGCTCATCCCGATGTGCATTCATTTGTTATGGAACCATGCTGCACATCCTACTAGCATGTGCATGAGTGTTGTTTGAAATCTGAAATCTTGTAAAATCCTAAATTTTGTATATTTTAGATTACATTAACTATCAGTAGTTTCATCACATGTCATCCCTCTTGACTCTACAGCCTGCAGAAACATGGAAAGTCCTCATTCATTTTAGCCATCCATAAAGCAAATATTGTTGCACATGCAGTAGATGATCAGTGTGGAATACCTTCTTGTGTGGTAAGTCATGGGCCATTTGAATTGCACAACACAGCTTAGCCACCTGACCTGAGCGTAGCCTGGAACCCTCATCAGCTCAGACCTCACTTTAGTCCTGCGCTGCTCCACAACATTGATATGGAGGAATTCCTGGAAGGATCTGTGCTGACACAGGACTGGATAAATAATCGATTGATCTGAACCCACAGCCATATATTTTCTATGTTAGTGAACTATCAGCATTACTTTTTCCATAATTTCTCTTTGTAAATCTCTTTTTTGTGGTGAAAAATATTACATAATTGAATGATTTAAGACGTGGATGCTGTTTACTCAAGCAGTCTTGCACAGAACTCACTTTTCCACGTCACAGTTCATTGCTGTAGCTACGAGTTTGAATATAAACCCAAGACCAACGCACCATTGCTACTGTGGAGACGTAGTAATTATGAAAAGACTTGTATTCATCCGACACTTGCAATTAAGAGGGTTCTCATATTCGCTGTATCATTATTATAGCTCATAGAAAACCACTGGTGATTCACAGAGGCATGTATTACAGCTCATCCATAAAAGTCCACTTAGTTTAACGGCGATGGGAGAGCTGGGAGGACATGGCCAGTGGAAGGCAGGCAGCGTCTTGTGCGGTCGCCTCAGAGCAGGGCCAATTGTTCACTTTTCATGAGTCCTCGCGGTCCTATAACGCAGCCTGCCTGGCCCTCGCCCTCTGTTTTACTATGGCATGGAGTGTAACCCTCTACCTCTTTAGCTACTGCTGCGTCACCTTTTAAACCCGCCGCCAAACAAGTATTTTCTTTTACGCATGTGGCTTGTCAAGAGATGCTCTTTCTGACCACCTCTTTCTATTGAAAAGGCTGAGTGGTAATGAGATGTTTATTATTCAACTTTAAAAACAGATTTCAATCAATTAAATATTTTCATAAATATTTAGGACCCCAATGATTTCAATGATTTAACATACTGCTCTCTTGATGATTGCGTGATTGACCTTGGCAAACTATAACCAATTTTACTTTTCTTTTTTGTTTTTGATTCTTCAGATAGTAGCACACTGCCTGCACGTGTGTGTGTATCTAAAGCGCTTTCATGAAGAATGATCAAATTACAAGATGAGCTGTGATCAATGAACTGTCGACAGAACACTTCTGACCTAGTGGAAAGGCAGTCCCTCGACGGCCCCGACCCGTTTCAGGCCACCGGGGCAGGGGCGCCTCGGCACAAAGAGTGCTCTGTCTCTGTCAGGATTCCCCTGAGTAGCGCAGCACTGCTCTGCACAGCTCTGCAGTGCACAGCGCTAACATGCTAACAGCACTTTGCCTGTTTCATAACGGGGATCATCTTGTTAACACACTCAGGCCTTAACACTGTGCTTTATCAAAATACACCCGGGCTACTTTATAGCAACAGTTATACTTTTGTTTATAGACCAACAAGTTATATTCAAAACCATCCTATTATAATTTTCATATAAACTCAATGTAGCTTTCATTTTAAACCTGTCTCATTTATGTCTCTTTCTATCTGTACAAGAACACTCGTGTTACTTTGGTCCTAAAGAAGTGGCCCCACTGCACAAGATTGGGGGAGAGCTGGACAATATTTGTCACACTAATGGGCCAAACACAACTACATACGTCAATATACATCTCTGTTTCCCAATGGAAGCGGCTACATTATCTGTGCCATGTGTCCACCAGTCCATAAAGAGAATATGGAGGCAGATGGACAAAATATAATCATTTTTGAAACATGACGATTAGTCCGATATCTGCTTTTATAACGTTTTATTTTATCGAAAGCTACATGTCGCACAATAAAATCACTTCAGAGGCTGTTTAATCTACGTTTCATTTTTGGTGATAATTTAACGGAACTTTTTTGCCATATTATCTCGTCAATTCTGATCTGCAAATGCGCTGTTGGATCATGTTTGCCATCTGATCTGGCAAAAATAATTTTGAGAAGCTTTGGTTTATTATTCTTACCAAATCTACCCACCATTACAAGACTGACGGCTTCCACTTTTGTACAACACAACCAGTATGTTATATGCCTAAATTGCATCCCCTGTGACTTTCAGTGCAGTGCAATCTTGTATGACCTTAAACTGCGGTTATACCTATCGGCACACATCTGAATTATGATTTTAATAAATGTTTGAATTGCATAATGTGTCAGTTTAATTGAGATGTAGTGCTGCTTTTGGAGCTGCTTAGTGGAAAACCTTTTAATAAGAGCTATGCTGATAATCCCCTTATTACAGTTTGTATTGGTTTGTGGTTGTCAAACTCTCTTCAAGGCATAATGGGTGAGGTAATGTTGGAAGTGATAGGTCTTCCCCTGAGGTTGATTAGGCTCTGTAACTTTCACTTAAAGGTAAATGAACCATCAGAGTTCTGAGTCACTGCACCATTAATCAGCTATGTGAGTGCCATACTTGGCCTTAGCTTCTTTTTTAAATGACTTAGCCTGCTATAAAACCTGGTGTCCCCTATATTAGATATTGAAATGTATCAAGGATTTTTCACAGTTTACAAATGGAAAATTTTCAAAGATGGCCATTTGTAACACTGTCTTTGACTCGGTTTCCCATCTTTAACTATCCTGTGTTAAAGGCACACCGCGGACTTTGTGACCTAAAGAGTTGACACATATGAGTTATTTTATATGAATACTTGGGCCAATATACAGCGCTTGACACTTGCAATGCTCCGAGCGGGGCTGCCCTCTTGAAATACCGCCCATGTAAGTTTCGAGCAGACGGACCGTCTGCCACCAGGTCACGTGACTTGGAAGAAAGACTTGCTTTACGGCTACAGGCGCTGATATACTCATGGAGCTAAGGCTTTTGCTACTCATTTTTCACCTGCTCGACTCCTGGTCATGGCTGAGGCAAGGAAAAATTTTAAACCTTCGGAGGAGGCTAAAAAGAGGAAACGCGAAAGGGATCGTGCTGTAAGCTGCATGTCTGTATGAGCGCTGCTCTTCACCTGGTTCCTGGATGTCATCGACTGCAAAGATGTCATTCCACGCAGCACGAGCTAGACGCAGAACTCCCTCATCCAGGATATAGAAGTCCATGTGTGGTAGATTACTAATGCAGCGGTCTGGAGGCTGACCACAGCAGAGTCTCTCAATATCTGTAGGCATGTCTCTACAGTTTGAACACACACACCAGTGCATGCTGTCTGAATACACACTCAAAAGACACCGGCTGACTGTTTGTTGACTTTTGCGACAGTGCTGAGTTGCTTGTGGCCACTAGGGGCGCTAAACGTGAAAGTTGCAGGTCTAGCGCCCCTAGTGGCCAAGAGTTACACGGTGTGCCTTTAAGCGTATCCTCTGTGTCGCATGAGGGGTTAGGGATAAATACTCTTTAAGGACAACTCACCCTCAAATCCACTTTTTTTTGCTGATAAACGGTGTAAATGAGGGTCCAATAGTGTTGTCTACATATCCTGGTCATAATTGTGTCACTTTAGTGCAAATTAGTTGAAAGATCAACTTTCCGCCTAAAACCTAGAGTTTCGCTTTTCAGCCCGAGCCCGAGCAGGCCCGAGGCCTGACCTGAGTTCGGGCCGGGCTCGGGCCTCATTTTGGCGCTCAGCTGTCGGGTTCGTGCCGGGCTCGGGCTTCTTTTTTTTAAATATGTTTCTTTTTTATTATTATTATAATTATTTTTAAATGATTTTTATACATAATGATATGCATATATATATATATTAATAACAATGTCCGTTGATTGACAACAAGTTATTAAAAAATGTTAATATATTAATGACACCGTAACCAGCGTGTCCTACAGCAGCAGCGAGCCGTGAACGCATCATCCCCGTGTCTCCTGCTGCATTCTGTGGTCAACAGCGAACAGGAACAATAGTACAAATGGATCAAGTGGAGACAAAACAAATTCAAAAGTGGAGACTAAACTTGCAATTGGAAGGTGAGTGCGTACAACAAGGAAATCAGATGTGTCGGGTTCTGGGTTCAGGCTCGGGCCTGTTATACAGCGTTCATTGGTCGGGCTTATACAGGCTCGGGCTTAACATTAGCGAGCTCGGGCCGGGTCGGGCTTCATTTTTCAGGCCCGAACGAAACTCTACTAAAACCGTCAGTGAGGCGCCATCTGCAGTGACCTTTATTTACTAAATTTGAATTTTGAATCTGGTTCCAACATTGGCGCAGCAGTGATACTTGACGTTTGCAGTGATACTTGACGTTTGCAGTGAAGGCTGACAGTCAGTTGCCCTGCCGCCCAGTGAGCGTGAACGGCCCAGTCTCGTTCACGCCCCCCTAGCGAAGGAAGGAAGGAATAGCAGAGAGTATTGTCATAGATTGTCAGGTTTGCGATTAGTTATAGCATTTAGGTAGGTTTTTTTTATAGCATAGCTCTTTGTATTATTGATAATTGTGTTGTGTTAATAGCGTTGTTGTTGAATATTGTAGTTTTAGTCACTGTTGCTTTTATTGTCAAATGTCAATCACAGCCTAGACCCGCCCAACATTCACCTCCCCCTTGCCTGTCCCCTTTAGTCCTCCAGGCTACGGCCATTTGGAGGAAGAAATGAACAGGAAATGTGCGTGACATAAGCCTCGAGGAGCAGGGGCGAGAAGTTCTTTTAATCTTATAAAGGAAAGTATGGAACTGATTTATACCACCCTATTAAGACAAAAGAGTAAGTAGAGTAAGTGGACACGTAGGTTTGTTGACTGAATAGACTTAAGACATAATCAGTTTAAAATAATGACCTTTGCTGTCACACTTTCCAGTTGTCACAAAACCTTCTCATGAGTCCAAAATGACAAAATGAGTAAATGTCTTTTACAGCCTCACTCGCGTTCCGGAGCAATTTGGGTTGTAGGTATCAGCAGAAGCATCAGTCCAGTTGTGTCCAGAGCCAGAGAGATCAGGCAGGGTGCACGATTCTCATATGGAAAAGATGTACTAATACATTTTATAAAAGTTTTATAGTACTTGCTTGAAATGTATAAATTACACAACAGTCAAACAAAATACACATTCCATAGAAAGATTGTAAACTCCAAATTATACATAGAAAACCATGTTTTAACATTATATAAAAAGAATGTAAGATTTGTTTGAATATCATAGATGATCACAGTCAAATTCAACACAAAGTTCATAGTAATATTTTATATGTTGAATTGTAAATCGAAAAGCATGGAGAAAGAATGCTCCCACTGAAGCCTGCTGTTGTTGTTTCCATGGGCAAGATAGATCAAGGCTATGCTGTGTACTGTGGACTCTCCACCTGCAGGAGCATCAGTGAGGGGCTAGTGCTATGATAAGATAAGATATACCTTTACTCGTCTCGCAGTGAAGACATTTTATGTGACCCTGATATAAAAGGAAAACGTACTTGTAGTACTGTAGGTACAAGGACCAAAAGTAATGTGATGACTCATCATTATGAAGAACTGCTATTTCACCCTTATTACACACTTATTACATTATTACACACGTATTACATATCACATTCATCACAAATAGGCTTGATGCCGTGCAACAATAACATTTAGCGCCTGATTGCGACCCAGTCGAGGCTTAGCGTCTTGCAGCCATGACACCAGTACCTCTGCCAGCATGTGACATCAACAGTTAAGATTCAGGAGGGAGGGGCAAAAGTAGCACATAGCCCCCTCTTTATAGGGAGGAATTTTGGCCCAAAAATCCAATTCTATTACATCTGGATGAAGATTGACAGTAGCAGTTGGTGTCAAAAATGGTGCAATCTGAAGTTGTCATTGTCCTTTAAGAAATGGGCTTTAGGATTTCAGGAGGCAAAAGTAGTAGAGACATTTGCATGTGGGTAAGTAATACATGGATTTTGTTGATATCTAATTTTACAATTTTGACTAGCGCGGGCATTACAGGCTTAGGTTGTTCAACTCTATTGTAAACAAGAGGTCAAATTAATAGTCTCCAATGATTTTTTAAGTCATTAGAAAACAAAAAGGGACTAATAATGCAACTATATTTTGAACATTTGTATATGTATTATATGTATTTATATATATATATATATATATAATCTATATTAGTGTCAGGGTGTTTCATTGTGAGCGCAGTCGCTGCTCACATAAACACTCGGAGGCTGCGCCGAGAGAAAGGGGGGCTGCGGCTCCGGCTCCAGACACTGAAGATCTCCTCCACTATCTCTACACACGCTCAGGCCTAAACAGTTTATTTCGTGTTTGCAGTCACTTCCTCAGGGTTGTTAAGCTGATGTACAGTTTGACAGAAATGGAAGGAAACCAGATCATCGAAGCAAGATTGTTTTAACCAGATAAGTAGAGACGGGTACATTAGTGAGAAAAATGGACAAAACCCTAATAGACTGGGATTAGTCTGCGGCAGTTTGCTCCAGTCAGATAGATGCCACATGCTGCTGTCTTCTGTGAGAGCATGTGATAATATAATCGTATCTAGTAGTTGGACAGATCCGTCTCATTACTTATGATCATTGTTTTGCATTTTGTGAAACTGCATTTTTATATATATTTAATCTTTAACTTTATTGGATAACACTAGTGCAATGCCTATAATAAGTATCTAATAGTAGTGAGCTTAGTGATTTTAAGTCAATAATAAGTTTTATAAGATGTTTTTCAAAAAGTCCTGCAATTTTTGTTCTGTATTATTACTTATTTTTGTCATTCTAGGCAGTGTTTTTATAGCCTTTGCAAATTGCGACCTCTTATAGCCCCAATAATTCTGTTCTTTTCTGTCTTCAACAGTTGACATTTCAAGTTTAAATGTATATATATTTTAATATATTTTGAAAATATTTCGCATCTATTAAACATTTTCAACGAGATATAAGAAAGGCATGATTTGAAGCCGTTTTTTTTCCTGTGTTTCCTCATACCATTCTATTGTTGGACAAACTTATGGTGACACATGAGAGATATTGATAACCTTTCCAAGTGTGGAGGATCCAGCGGCTTAGCAGTGTTTACATCTAGTAGCATGCAGGGTACATCTGCTCTTAATGACTGGAATTAATAACATACTGACGCCTATGAGACAGCTCTGTTTACGTGTAGGCCCACTGGGTAGTCTGCGGCGTAAAAGTGTCGCCCCAACCACAATGATTTTAAGACTTAACGGCACATTTGAGGATAACGTTGTGTCCTTATTTATTTGGCTTTTGATACTTTTATATTTTAACCTCGTAGTATAAAGATTTTTGCAATGTTTTGTTTACGTTTCTCTATACAACAATAAATCTCAGTGCATTAGTTCTTAAAAGTGTTGTTATGTTTGGATTTGAGTTTGCTTCTCCACTTCTCTATACTGCTACAATATGGACCTGTTTTCTGTTTTCAGTCTGCCACGCTTTTCTTGACTTTAGATGAGAGCATCCCAAGTTTAATATAAGAGTTAAAGAAGCAACTTGTCACTTGAAATGAGAAAAACACTGCATTTATAGCCTTTTTTCTTCCCACAGTGCGGATATTACAGATCAGTACAAATCCAAGGGGCACTCAAAACAAATAGCTTAACAAATATTATTATATAAATAATCAGAACAATTATTCACTTTTTCTTTGTGTGCATGAGCGTCCTTCATACTCATGCACACACCTACACACTCCAAGGGGCATGAGAACAGACTAAATCCTTGACAAGCTCAATGAAAGCTCACACAAAGGGTAAAACTCAGGGGAGACTAGAGAAATGCTACACCGTACAGTAGCCTGACCTCCTCCAGAAAACAGACACATGCACCATATACTGGGCGTTGCCACATTTGCACACAAAGACAGAAATAAAGACTGCGGCTATTGCTTTCACCAGCAGACCCCCAGGTGACCTTGCTGACTGACCCCTGGGTGACCCGGCACTGGGGAAGGTGAGAAGCAGCGGGCTGAATATCTGTGACACCAGGGGCACTTGGATAATAGTGAAAAAGGAACTTTTGCACTAAATCAACTGACGTGACAAGCCTTGTTGTTATACTTGAATCTCACAAAGGTCCAAATCTTTTTCATCTTGACTCTGAACTACTGTAGCCCCAAGTCTTTGGTCATTCACATACTTTTCCTTAACATTCTCCTCGTTCAAACTAGTTATTCCAGGTACATGGCCCCAGGGTGATAACCCTTTACGGTTTCAATGAGGAATGTGTCACTATATCACATGTCTGGCAGTGTCATCTTGAGGTCATTTAAAGGATACCTTTAATTATTAGTAAATGTATAACTGCAAATAACTTTGAGTTATGGTTTGTTTTAAGATTTACCATTTTGTACACTGCACAGACTGTCTGACAAACTTGCCATCTTAGCTCAAGAGTAAACTCTTATCTCATGTGTTTACTTTTAGATGTGTGGTAGTTAACCCGGCAAGAGTTTTACAATAACAGTAGTATAAATCTACCTTATTATCTTTGTCACGTGACACTGTTTCTTTCACAGTCGATCTGGAGCACTTGCGGACAGTGAAGTCTGACAAACACCAGCGCTTCTGCCAAGAGAACGGCCTCCTCAGCCAGTTTGTGTCAGCGAAGACAGGCGACTCGGTGAGTTCAGCAGCGCTGCGCTGCTAAACAAGGAGGATGGTGTTGCTTCATTCATTGTAAATTGCTCTTTGTCCGTTTCAGATACATCTTGTTTTTCAAAAGCTGGCTGCTGAGATCATTGGTATAAAACTCAACAAAGCTGAGATTGAGCAGTCCCAGGTCAGACATATCCCTGAGCTCAAATGTCTGTTTCATATGTGTGTAATGACTTGGTTCATGAGATATTGTTATCTAAGGGTTGTGTTTTCGAATCTCAATTCCTGGTTAAATAAATATGATATTTGATATCAATATGTGTAAATTGTGGGAAATCACAATATGATTGTGATATAACATATATTGTTATAGCCCTTTTTATTATTTCATTGTAAAAGTTTTGTAATTCACAAAACGTTTTCAAATTAGTTGAGACATGGTAAAGTCTTGACTGCCGTAATAATTGATGCCTTCCCACAGTCTGTAAATGACCCTTTCCTGAGTCAACATGAGTTTGTTGCCTTTTTTTCCTGTTGTGATGCCGGTCATCTGTAAATAGACCCAGATTGAGCACATTAATGCGTGAAGTGAGGTCAAAGGTAGGCCGCTTTGGGGGTGACAAGGTCACAGCTTCCTCAGCCAGCAGACAGGGGTGCCCAATATTGACAGCTGTAGGATTTACAGGCTCACCTCCCCCAGAGGCATTAATCCTGCTCTGATATGGGCCTTGGAGCCAAACTGGCTGGGCAGGGGAAGAGGAGCGTGGAGGCTCAGCAGAGGTCAGGACTCTCGAGGAAGGGAAAGCATGTAAAGAGAAAAGAGCAGGCAAATTCTCAAGACCCTCTCCAATCAGCGACACGACTCCTGACTGACCGGGAATGCACACAGACTAATGGAGCTGTCTGTCTCATGGCCATTTCCGCTCCGCCCTAAAATCTTTGTCACTGTGCTCAAGTGTTTTAATCCAGTCTACTAGTGATATGCAATCATGGACAGAAACTGTTAGAATGTGTTGTATAGAATTGTATTTGTATTGCATTTTTCTCCCCCAAACAACATAAGCTGCTCAAAGTGTTGCTTATCATGAGGAGGTAAATTTTGGGATTAAACATGTTTTCAAGTTATGGATAACATGCCATAGCACAGTTGCAAACCTTCCAACCTCCCATTAATTTGAATAGACAAAATAGACCAGCAATGACCAGGTGACCTGTATGAGGTTATGAACTTGGATGGGTCTCCAGGACAAATAGAAATGTGAATCAGGCCCTATGTGGCTTAAGGGCCACAATTTACCCAGGTCTACACAAACTTGTGTTGAAGTATTGAGCCGTAACTCTGAGCAGGTCGTGGCTTCAGGTTTAGCCCTTGGCCAGTGATGCCTCATTATCAGTTGTCGGGGTGAGTGAGGGGAACATGTAGGTCCTGACCCCTGGCAGTATTATATGTGCCTGGCAGTCTGATCCGTCATGGTTCTCTGTCTCCCAGATCAGATAGCGAGCTGTGCGCTCACTGGCTGCAAAGCACACTTCGACACCTTGTTTGTCACAATTAAATCCTGCATTATCAGCAAATTTGTACACATACACCACTTAATAATTTTAATCTGAACGGCAAGCATAGTCTCACTTGAGCATCACTTTTGTAATGGTGACTGAAGGTTGGTTTTTTGGTTTTCTGGAAAAGCCAGAGATGCATCCCTCCTTTCCGATACCATCAAAAGACAAACCGCAAAAAAGATACCCTGAGGTCACTTTCTGCTTAAAATAACAGCGAGAACAAGGACAGCACTGATCACAAATACAGCCCTTAGTCCTTCTGGAGTAGCTGTAGGCCTCCACAGCTCACCTGGGAGAGTCTATGCATTGGACCAGTACAGTGCCTTGCTAAAGTGTTAAGTACAGCTTGAACTTTTTCTGCACATTTTGTCAGGTTATGACCATTAAAACAATGTTATGTAGGATTTTCTTTTTTTATGAAAGAGCATAAAAAGGGACAGACAACTGAAGTGAAAGCAAAATGATATTAAAATAATAATTATATTCAAAAAACAAAAAAGGGCCACATAATTGACCATATAGCATTTCTCTAAAACAGCCTTTGGAAATGTCCTAATGTAATGACTTAATGCTCACATCTTGCCCTAACAACATGCCCATAAGCTTCTTCAAGCAGGATACTGGTTTGGCAATGGGCCTGTACCATTATGTTATTCTCCACTGTGTGTCTACTCCTTAAAGCTTGCCTTTACCTTCATGCGTTTCTTCATTCTCTCTCCCAGTCATTGCATGTAATTTGTATGTTTTTTTATTAAACATAACCCACTTCTTGAATGTGCTTTTCAGAGGATTGTCAAGGCTAGTTTGGTGGATTATCCTCAAAATGAAGGCCTGAATAGAGACGAAGGGGTTCCACACCGAAGCAAAATCTGTTCTGTTCAATAGGCGGAACAAAAGTATGTCTCAATAGTACTTTTCCCTCAAACCCTAATCCATAAAGTTGGGCAATGTGTAAAAGGTAAAGAAAACTTTGATAAACTTTAATAAATAAAACATTATTTTCAATAATTTCTACATGGTTACGTAGATTCACCAAAATAGTGCGCTGTTTCTGAAATGTGTCAGATCTCAGTGGCTTGTAATTTTTCTATAAACTCTTTAATGGAAGCAAGTACTTTACTGTGTAAATAAGAAATGACCTAAATCCTGTGTGTGTATAGACTTGACCTTCATCAGTATTAAGATGTTTGGAATGACAGGTGACAGCCTTTAACAAATATCCTCATTCAGTTGTGTAAAAAGAGGGAAAGCCTAAATAAATGGCAAATATAGTAAGTTGTCATTCCATTTATTTCTCTTCTGCGATAGTAAAAACAGATTTGTCATAAGACTTAATTTCAGTCACGTTGTTGCTGCTGCAACAATAGTATCCCAATTGAAGGGTCTCTTGTTTACAGTACTTGCTGGACTATATTACCTCTCCGGTATATAAACCGCACCTGCTAAATCCGTAAATAAAGTAAACTTTGTTCACCTATAGGTCACACTTGAAAATAAGCTGAAGATTTTTATGTTGTATTGTAACACTTATCCATTAGCTGATGGAGCAAAACTAAGATGATCACAACACGATTTAATGATGAGGTGTTTAAATGTTGTCTCGTGATCAATAATCAAAGCTAAAGTTTCATAACATAATTATTTATCTATTTAATTTATTTAAAAGAGGGACCTTGCACTATTAGAGCATACATTTTTCCATTTGATGCATTGTACCAAAGTTAGACTTTAGCTAAAAATGAAACAGTAACTGACGTTGGCACACTTACCTTAACTGTTAGCTTTGATAACAGGACTCATTTATCCTAATAAATATGCGTCCTATAGCCACTAAAACTTGATGAGTCAAAAAGATAATTCCCTGCTGTTCACATAAACACAAGCAACAGCTGACAGAGTTGTATTTTTCGTCAGTGCGCAAGGGGATACTCCAACTCAACTGCTACACAGGCCACAGGGTTCAATAGTCCGGCATGTTCCAACTTAAAAATGTAATGACGTTTCAAAATACTACCAATACAAATGATACATGCTTTTTGTATTGTTACTCATTAATTATGAGCTACAGCATTTGCCGTAATATTTTAAACCATTTCTCATTTCACACCAATTTTACTTTATTTCATTCCACAAAGCATTCTGTTTTTCTCCCATTTTACACATTGTCAGAACTGTCAGAGTCGCTTCGTAGACCCTCTCCAACATAGTCCAATCCATCGTTCTCGCCTAATGCTGGATCCAGGCCCTGTGTTTTGCTGACTAAGTAGTGACGCAGTTAGAAAAACCTACTCGGCTCCGTCCTCCCACTCTCCCGACCTCCTGTCTGCTTCAGGGCAGAAGTTCACAAACATCATGACTGTGGACTCCTAAATCACTTGATGGCTCTCTGCTTGAATGCCAAAATCTACTTGTGTATCACCTTTCCACCTATAACTAATTGTATAATTATGGGCTGTTATAGTTTGTCCTCCATAGATAGACTTCCTGACTCTAGAATATATAGATTAGTGAATTAGTTAAGTTTGAAATGTTCATCTGAATTTGAGTGTTTTTGACAAGTTTAACTTAATTTTTAACAAACCTTCCTGTCCACAAGTGAAAATTTGATTTTAAGACCTGATTGTTTTTTTTACCTGACAGTTGTCTGCTGCCGTGCATTCACTCTGAGGAAGTAGACAAAACTATCAGGGACGACTTGTTGAATCCCACAGAAGACCCAAATGATCAGCAGATACACATTTTATAAATGGGACAATCGAATGATACCGATATGATAATCTGTTAACCTGTTCTGGATTGAAGTACACATTCATTGGTCCTAACAGTTTGTTCAAACGTCCCACTGCTGTTGGGAGAATAGAGGACATACATCTAGTCTTGTTTTTCCCCAAACTTGAAAACTAACATACTGTAACAATGTTTTAATAATGTATAGATTTTACGGGATTTACCTATACTAAAACACTGGACTGTTGGCAACATAAAAGGTTCGGAGTCTTTTGTAATACCTACTAAGCCCCACAGTTTCTGTTTGAGTCTCTGCTATTACTCACTTTCTCACATTTCATTTCTCACTGCACTGCAATGAGTTTATGAGAAATGTTCATCGCCTAGAGCAGGTTTTGCTGTCAAAGTAAGCCAGCCAGAGCTCAATAGCTGAGGGTCTGGTAGCACCACTCCTCTAGCAGATTCCCTTCAGTCACTTTACCCCAAGGCAACTGTGGCTACAATAGCAGCTCACCACCACTGTGTGTGGAGTGAGTAATACACAGAATTGCAAATAGTTGGGAAGCATGTCTATGAAAAGTGCTAAATAAATAAAGATGACTTCACTTGCTTACGGTTCTCTCTCTTTTTGACACCAAGAGCTGCTTTTTACTACATTGGGTTATGGGTACAACCATGGTCTTTAAAGAAAATATCATGTTCTGATGGCAGAGCTTTCACGTGACCAGTCTATTTATGAATATGTTCTTAAAGTTGTACCTAACTTTGAAAAAGTTACTACAAAAAAAGGACAATGTAATAAAATCCATGAAACCAGTTCCTATCGCTCAAAACTGTTTTCACCTATATTTTGGTTCTCTTTCACATCTTTGGATCAGATTTTTCAGAGCTATCAAGTACCGGTTCTGAATCAGCCAATCAGCTCCTCCTTGTATAAACAATAACTTGTTGTCAAATAAGATAAAACAACCTCTTCTCGTCAGATTAATTCACAACGTTGAAATATTACTTTCTGTTGGGAAAAACTACATGTATTCATGAAACAAACAAAACAAGGTAATCCAGCTTTTATTGTGTACAGAGATTAAATAAAATTCAGATCAATATTTTGGACAGCTTTCTGTTTGAGCCCACCCTTTAGATTACCAATCCATAATCTCAAATCATTTCAACTCACGCATGTCTTCTTACTATGTGCATAATTGTGTTGTTTTCCAGCGTGTGGTGAAAGCCGACATCGTGAACTACAGCCAGGACTCGGTGGCTCGGGCAGTCAACCCCCCACGCAGCTCGATGTGCGCGCTGCAATGACCGCCAACAAAACTCAAAAGCATGACCGAAAGCGGCGAACGGCCCGTCACTGTCGCTCCCCTCTCCTCAGCCGCTGGAGGTGAGATCTGCCAGCGGACGAGAGGGAAAGCAGACTGTGTGCTTTCCAATGCCTGGTCTGTACTCGGGATATTTACCAGGACTGAATTCTTTGGGTGGTTCAAGCTCAAAGTAAACGAAACCTCACTATTTCAAGTTCACGCGCAGCTATTAATTTTGACTATTAATATCTAGGCAGGTGAGTACATGAGTCGTGTGTTGGTATTGCGCTGGCTTTACAGGAAACGCTAAAAAATGCCACTATACATTCCTGTCTGACAGCGGAGAGAGTAGTTTATACCAATCTGAAGGAGATGTTTGAAAAAGCCGTGATTGTATTAATGATTTTGTTCGTGTAAAATCAAGGCTGACTCGGTAATAAATACTGTCTGCTTTAAAAGTATTAAGACATTATCAAGTGATAGCTCTGTATTTAGGGTTTAACCAGCTGCTTCTCGGAATAATCTGCGGCTTAGTGGTTTACCTCTTGTATTGTGCACAAAAAAGTGCTTGGCATAGTGATTTAGGTAGGATTAAGTTGAGTTCACAATATTTCCCAATTAAGGACATTGTTAAAATTGGAAAAAATGTAAATTAGAAGTATACTTCAAGTGATGGAATTGTCCATCTTTCAGAAAATATGTGTTTTGAAACGGAGGTCTCCAACCTATTTTCATACATAGACTGTAAATAGGCCAACTATGCTAACCCCCGATCTCAATAAAGTCCAATAGGGAAGTGCTCATGCATGAAGTTTGGCTCTTATTGACTTAGATTGAAAAGTAAACTCTATATCAGTAACCGTTTGTGTCACACTCACCATTTTTGGCTTAAAAGATCGTTTTTTGCCCTCTCTGGGATCCTGGTGTTTATGTTTTGATATTGTCCTTATGAATCCCTAAATTACCTTTCAGTTGCCTAGATTTGCGTGGGAAACTCCAGCATGCCTTAGCAACCATGTTAGCAACCAGTCTGCCCCTGTTATGGTGCATCGGTAAAAATGCCCATATAAGGAAATTGGCTCCAGCTAGCTTATTTCTCAAATTCTTCTTCAGTGTTTGTCAAACACTATGGTGACATCAGCTTAGTCTGTCCATGCCTGATATAAGGTTTATGGTTTTACACAACAGAAATGGCAGCGCGTCTTTTGCAGTCATTATAAAATTGTAGTCCATAAAATAAAAACAGTAAAATAATATTTACACTGTAGTCTGTTTAAACCTCTTAGTAATTTACTGGTTCCATATCACCCCGTAGCAACACAGAGCATTAGTGTGGTTTAAAGGCACTCTTTGCTTCGTGCCGCTCTAGACGCTCATACAAACTTACCATAATACTGCACAACCCAACATTAGTGAACATAGTAAGTAAGTAGTAAGTAAGCTTTTATTTATATACCGCCTTTTCACTGCACATCGGAGTCTCAAAGCGGTTTACAATTGTTGGGTGGGGGTCGCCAGTACAGGAGGCACATGCCAGACCTATTGTACATATTTTTAGTGGTGGGGGAAACCGGAGCACCCGGAGGAAACCTACGCAGACACGGGGAGAACATGCAAACTCCACTCAGAAAGGCCCTGGTCCGACCGGGATTCGAACCCAGGACCTTCTTGCTGAGAGGCGAGAGTGCTAACCTCTCAGCCACCGTGCCGCCCGCAACATAATGAAAACATATTTCAAATATACACGCAATGACTCAAAGTATAATCATTCAGGATCACGTGTTAGTTGCTAAATCCTTTGTGGAGCTACCTGAAAGGGGCTGGCGAGCTACTGGTTGGAGACCCCGGTTTTAAAACCTTCCATCTCATGCTCTGATACCAAGAGAAGATTCCATTAATATACACACTTTTTGGAAACACTGATTTCCAAAAACAATGTATATGTATACATTGTTTCGTATACAAAATCTTCAGTAGAAAATATGAGGGAGCAAGTCTCAAGGGTAAAACATTCTTCATATGCTCCCACCAGAGGAGGAATTGATTTCCTTTGATTTCTCTCTCAAATTCAAAGAAGATCAGCTGCAAACACAGCAATGTGATTGATTGTGATTGTAAAGAATGTAATTTCAAATTGCCAAAACTCATTTATGGGCAATACTTTTGTTTTAAAGGCAGAGAACTGCTCTTGAGTGTGATGTCATAGTGGTACAATGACAGAGGTTAAGACAGGAATTACATGTTTGTGCCAGAAGTTCTGTCCTCTTGTCTGTTTTTAATGAGAAAAAGCTAACATATTTTTTTGCATGATACGTCTCCTCTGAATGTATTCACTTACAAATGTTTTGGAATTGAGACAATTCAGAGTTACAAAGTTAAAAATAGGTTTCTTAAACCTATTTTTTCAAAGGAATGATGAAAAAACAATAACATGTAGAAAATGTTGCTATTCCAATATGGCCGACATGATGTAGTTTATTTGCCATATATGTGTACAATATGTATTTGTTTAGTCTGTGTATTATAATTATTATCATTACTTGATATTTAATTGTCGCTTTTTTGACTGTATGGAAAAGAGATCACATTTGTGTAGTTACAGCTTTATAAACGCACTCTTTGAAATAAACCTCTCAATGGACAACATTCCCAAACACTTTTTCTGTTGCATTTCAAATCAAAGCTGCAAGAAGGCTCTCGTTTCGTTTTCTTTGTTCGCCGCAGAGAAGTAAATTCCCTTCTGGCCTCAGTTTCATTGCAATTTTTCATCCAATGACAATAAGGAGATACGAAAGAGAAGCAGGCCCTGAAGCAGCTCATCCTGTGGGAACTGCAGCAGGGCTGACGAGGGCACTGCAGATTAAGCATCCGCGTGTTGAAATTCACCCAATAGGCTGAAATCTGACCTGAGATCCCCCTCTATAGACCCACCCGGAGTCTAAGACCGCTAATGAGCCACCTGGCCTTTGTTCAGAACATCCTACTGAAACAGCCCCTAAATCCACTCAAGACAGGTGATACAGATGCCTCCATAAATGCTTGTAAGCTCTGTATTAATGAACCCCTGAACCAGCCCGGCCTGTTGTTGCTCTGCTCAGCGATAAGAGGCTTGTGCATTGGGGATTATTACTGTTAGCAGAGTCACTGACACCACACTCGTGTTTGGGGGGGGGATTAAGAAGGGCACCTGAAACCCAGGGCTGGAAAGATACAGATACAAGGTACAAATACTCACGCTATTGGAATCAAAGGTTTTTGAGAAGGGAGGAGGCGAAAGCATAAGCTTAAAATAAGGTTATTTAACTAATTGTAATAATAATCGAAGGGTCTCAAATATTATTGGATATGCAAAATGAGTCTTGTCCAATTTTGTATGTGAAAAAAAATAATTTTTTTTGGCACTTTTTACCTTGTGGCTTTATGACTATGACTGACTGGTCAGCATGGTGCTGTCCAATGTCCATCACAGTGGTCTGCAGGATGCCCTAGGATCAAGTGTTTGTAATGTTGTCTGACCGTGCCGCCCGAGCTGAGTGTATAGCGCAGCGCAGAAGTTTGCACTTTCTCCCTGAGTCTGTGTAGGTTTCCCCTACCATGTACAATAAGTACGAATGTAATGAGTGAGTGAATGGATAGTGTTGATTGGGGGCTTTGACGCCAGTGTGTTCGACGTCTCGCTTCCGTCATTGCTGTGTGTGGAGAGAATGAAACAATATATGTACTCTGAAAAAAATGCCATATAATAAAGATTACTGCTTTTTACTGATCCTGCAGCTTTGTAGACAGAATCATGATGGAAAGTAAACCATGCTGACCACTCACAGGGTCACTACAAGGTCAAATATTCAAAAATAAAACACACTTTTCCATATAAAGAGAAAAACTACCCTCGGGTTAATATGACCCGCCACAGTAATTAAAAGTAGACCAAATTAAGGTCTAAAAGGGTCTAAATGACCCAGGGCCGATTATTAAAATTCAGCTAGATTTTTTTCATTGAGGGTATTATTGTGCAATGAGGATAGCACAAGGGTTAAGGCTTGTGCAACTTTCTGGATGTGGAAAATCAGCTGCACAATTCCATGAGTAAAAGGTGAAAACCATATAGAACATGTTGAAACATTGCCATATATTTCACAATTTTATTCTGAACAGAACACAACACTGCCAGTCTTCTATCTATCTAAAAGCTACAGCAGCAGCTTAAGTACTGTATAAGTACTGATTAATCAAAAGACTAATCAGCCAAAAATACTGGCACTACATTGATTTAGTTTGTTGACTCATCTCATGCCTTTTCGAGTTCTCCTTCCTTTTAATTGCCCCTCGGGGATAAATAAAGTGATTGATTGATTGACCCATCGATTGTTTGCCCTGCCCCAATTGGGTTTACATGTTACCCTGTGGATTTATACCTTGTGGATTTATACCCTGTGGATTTATACCCTGTGGATTTTTACCCTGTGGATTTATACCCTGTGCGTTTCCCCTCTTGTTTTCGATCCATCGTGTTTCCCCACGTCTTGTTCCTGTTTTTTAGTTTGGAGTTCTGTTTTGATTATGATCCTGGATTAGTTTTTTTTTTCTTTAAATTGCACTTATGTTTGCAGTCCTGCATTTTTGTTCCAGAAAATGCAGTTTGTAGTTTCAAACTTGTGTTTTTCCCTATGCTGCTTTTATGTCACAGCCTGAGTCCTGGATCTCCAGCCGGTCCGTCCATGGGAGCGGATCCCTCCCTCAATGTGGGCCTCCCAGAGGTTTGTCACTTTTTTTCCCACTGGGTTTTTTTGAGTCCTTGCTGATGTAGGAGGGTCTAATGACAGTGATGTCATCGGGCATTTAACAACATTTATGGACATCTATTCATGTTTTTGATCATTGGTCATCCACCCCTTTTGGCCCGATGGCTCTGTGTGTTTGTTTTTGTTGCATTTCCCGTGTTTGAACTGGTTGATTCTCTGAATCGACAACTTTGTAAAGTCTTAAGAGATGACTACTGTTCTGATTTAGGGCTATACAAAAATACATTCATGTGTTGTCTATCAACCCTGTATCTGGTATAGTATAACAATAACAATAAATCTCTGCTGGTCTATGTGACTTGAATATTATCTCTCAGAACCATACTTCTTTCTCTATTTTGGTTTGTGTAACTGTCCATTTACTCAATTTGTCACCTCTGAAACCTCACAGACAAGTCGAACAAAGAATTGTGTTACTCCAATATTCGTCCAGGTGTGCCGCTGCCAGCCCCGCCACAGACGAGCCGAGGGGTCATTCCTACACACGTGCACTGTCTCGCTTGGCTGGACGTCTTAGGGATTGTCTCGGCAGATTTTTTTGTTGGGACCTGTCACCATTGCTGACAAGCGAGACGTGCCCTTGGCTTCGCTGCTGTTTAGACAGGTGTTTTTGCAAAGAAAACAACGGCAGGTCGATTCCAGCTTACAACACAGACGGAAGGAAAGAGTATTATGCGAGGGCGAGTCTTGTGACAGTCTAGTACGGGACAGTCTGTCACAAGAATTTGTCAAACTGTCCTCAAATATGAATTGTGTTTTAACTTTTTTTCATGTAGCATTTAGAGTAGCGGCCTCCAAGCCTTGCCACTTTAGTTCAACAGACCTGTCCAGGGGCCGACAACCCGGATTGAAAAACTGTTTTTAATGGATTGTGGCTGTTCTGACATAGCTGAAGTTGGCTGAATGACAAATTACCATCTCACCTGCTCTATTAATGCCAATCAAGAAAAAAAACAAATGTCAGTATATACAAATGAAGTAAACTGCTAAATTAGGTTGTGAGCGTTACAACAAAAATATATCAGGCCTATATTGACTAAGCTGAAGTTGGCTGGATGACACTTGATCTCAAAGAAAGTTAAGCAAGGCACAGGGCCACATACTATTCCACAGAAGGACATGATGTACATTTTATACCAGTTGTAATGCCTCTGTTGTTTCTAAGATACAAGGAGACCTAATAACTCCACACACAAAGAGTTCAAGGGACATTGAGGACAGAGATGGGGAATTTACAAAATCGGGTTAATTCACTTAAACAAGGCTTGTTAAAATGTTTCAGTATTTCATATGAAGTCAATATTGAACATGTTGTTATGCCAGGCTCACGTGGATCAAGGCAGAGATCGAGTTGGGGTTTGGCGCTTGGAGTGGCTGCAGTGCAAAACTGAAAGGCCTTGCAGCAGATATTAGAATGTCATATTTCTTAAATAGCTTTTACCTTCTCAAGTGCTGGAAATGTCATTAATATATCTAAACAAAGTCCTCTCAGAGTAAGAAAATAACAAGGACATGTTTTTTTCTGTTATTTTTGTATATATTTTTTGTAAAACTAATGTCGTTTTCTGCTCATCTTTCCTGTATCAGGGCTTCTCATCAATGTGTGATGACAGTGGAATAAGCTCCCAGGACAAGCTGGTACGAGGGAAGCGGTTGTGGGTAGAGTTTGTGCTCAGTAAAGAGACAGAGCAGGGCCAACAGCCGCATGATGATTCTCACACTTCCATTTTCCACCTGCTCGGAGCCAAATCTTCCGCATCTTGAGGCAAACTGCGCTGGGCCGTGTCGTTTGATGAGCTGCAGTACTCTGGCTCCCGCTGTGTTCGGCAATACAACTTTGAGACTGCGGAAAATACTGATTTAACAGATTGGGAGTTTAAGGACATTAATTAACATTTATGGACCTGTGTTTTTTATCATTGCATTTCCTGTTTGATTCTCTGATTTGTGTTTGTGAATTGTCAACTTTGTAAAGTTCTCTGAGATTACTGCAGTTGTAATTTAGGGTTATATAAAAATAAATTGAAATTATTTATTTCTTATTCTTGTACACCGATTGTGTTTACAATTTTACCAATGCGGTTGTTAATGAAACTTATAGCATAAATAAATTTACAAATACATTTTAAACTTTATTTGTCTTTAGTCTTTGTTGTTAGTTTTGGCCTTTGCGTCCTGCTGCTCTCTTGGAGGTTTTGGAGGTATCTTTTCTGACACCTCCTTAAAACCCAAAAAGTCAGAAGGATCGTGAGGCCCCGCTTTCACGGTCTGTATTCATACTGAAAATCAAGATCAAGCGAGCTTTTGCCCTTCTGCTCCACGGGAGGTTTCTGTCGAGCTCAGGGAGGACAGATATTTTTTATTTCTTTATAAAATATTTAATTTATCAAAAATAATATTTATACTAGGGCTGTCAAAATTACCACGGTAACGCACGTTGATTAATTTTTTTATTAATTCCGTTAAAAAAATTAACGCATTTGACGCATGTACCAAATGATTGGCCATAGGGCTCAACAGGCAATGCCCAGATGTGGGCCGGTCTACCTGCTTCATACAAAAAAAAACATTTGTGTGAACTGTGTAAATACGTTAACAAATGTTAGAGGGGGTGCGCGTGACCGTGGGGCACTCGCTGTTGTTTGCTATGAACTCAAATGGGAGTTCGCATCCTCCATGGCCGCAGCGTTCTGAACCGGGGAAGCTGTGGCTGCTCTGGACAGCGGTTCCCACCTCCAGCGGCTGTGAGCCGCTTTGTCAACGACACAGCGAATGGCGCTATATCGTAACGTGATCCGAGACCACACACACACAGAACTCTTCTCTACTTGTTATGTGTGTGTCTTTACGTAACCTGTGCATGCAATAAATGTATCTCTGAAGCTGGACTATGGAACCTCGGAAAGTGTCCGTGTCTCCTTGCAGCTAAACTTGCTAAATTAAAGCTCGGGTACCTAATTTTTCCCTTACTCGACCAGTTCATGTTGGTTGTGCCCATATCAAACAGATTTAATGACAGCCATTGGCTGACATTATGAATTTCAGACTTTTTTGAAAAGTCTGAAATCATCCCTGTGACAAACATCAGTTTTTAGAGGCGCAATTATGAAAAGTCTCCACAGCTTTTATGAGACAGAGAAACAGAAGAAAGAGGAGGCTTTAGTAGTTGCGCTGAAAAAATACAGTCTACTACAGAAAGACAGAATGTTAATAATATTAGTGCCATTTTATGTGGATTGTTGTTATAATTAACAAATACAGTACATATGTACACTATGTTGTCATTTATCTTTCCATTCAAACAACCATTTACAGAAAAATATGGCATTTTTTTGCCTAGAGTTTGAAATGCATTTCATTACAATGAATACATTTTTAAGCTGTAAGTAACTTGATTAAAAATGTTTTATCATTTGACAGCCCTAATATATATATATATATATATATATTATATATATATATATATATATATATTATATATATAATATATATTATAGGGCTGTCCAAAATAGCGCGTTATTAACGCGTTAACGCAAATCAATATTAACGCCGTCATTTTTTTTATCGCGCGATAAAAAAAAAAAATTAAAAAAAAAATTTTTTTTTTTTTTTTTTTTTACTTTTTATTGCAGACAAACACATAGAAACAAAGAAAAGGACTAGTTCAGATACATTGTAGACAGAGATTACAAACAATATGTAGTTGGAGATACAGGGGGCCAAAGAAGAAACCCAGAAGGGCACATAGGAGGGGAGGGACATGAAGTGGGAGATGGGGGGAGGGGTTAATAAAAAAGGCAATACAAGCAAACAGTATACAGTCATAGATATACCGAAGGTAAACAGAGAAACAGCATAGAGTATTTACATGAACAAATTTATAAAATATTTACAGATTGTTTATCATCATCATAATGACACCATGATGTTTCTATACAGTCTATGGTCTATACCCACACATACACACACACACCCACACACACACATTGAAGGGGCTTTTTGTTACCAATTATTTATTTTGTCATCCATTTATTGATGATTTTGCATCAAATGTTAGTGTGTAATATAACACTACACATTGTTTTCAATAAAAAAAGCAATTGCACACAGCACGCAAATGTGTGACTAATTTGCGATTAATCGCGAGTTAACTATGAAATTCATGCGATTAATCGCGATTAAATATTTTAATCGTTAGACAGCACTAATATATATATATATATAATATATTATAAAATATTATATATATATATATATATATATATATATATATATATAATATATATATATAATATATATATATATTATATATATAATATATATATATAATATATATATATAAATTGTATATATATTATAAATATCAACATAATAATTATGACAAATCAGTGATCATCTTCACTAGATTAGTGAAGACAATGAAATGAATGAATAATTATTGTTTTTGAAAAGTGCTATACAAATAAAGTATTATTATTGTGTATTATTATTGTTAATATTAAAATTGATATGTAAGGACTTAAAGTAGATCATTCAGGATGTTAAATTCCTGCATCCTTTGGGGAGATACCTGAAATTATGGATTTTTCATAACTTCTGTACCAGCCTCTGTTTAGCACATAGACCGTCAAACCTTTTTTTATTTATTTATTTTATTATTATTATTATTTATTTTTTGTATCCAATCAATCGTATATACATTAAACTGTAAACATCAGGAAAAAATATATAAAATTAGCTTCAAACAATTATATAGATGCATGATAAATAATAAATATAGATAATGAAATACTAACATAGGCCATAATGTAGCCTCCAAAACACCACCTAAAACATGTGTCACGTGGTGGAAAGGAGGAAGGACCCAAAACAAGAATGATTCAATAATGATGACAAAATAAAAGTCCAGGGAAAAAAAACGAAAAACCAGGAAAGACAATGGACGAGGAACAAATGGGGAAGAGCACAGGTGAATCCACTGGAGGAATGCTAACGTTTTGAAAAATGCTAATGAAGCCCTTTGCATTTTAATTTGGACTAGAGCAGAGAAATAGGTCCGAACCAAGCGGCTTCTCCACCTCTGCTGCTTTGACCTGAAGGGCTTTTACTGATTGTTATATTTTTAGAAAGATCAATTTTATTTCTTATTTTTGTTGCTATTGGACACCTGAATTTCTCCTACGGGGATCAATCAAGTATCTATTTTGATCCGTGCTGATGAGTGTGTTACTCCCTGTCCTGTGGGGGCATACCAGAAAGCATCACCGCCTGCTGTCTCTTTAAAACTGTGATTTAGGAAGTCTCTTGTTTGGTTCTTTCGTGGGATTAGCATTATTCTCGCAGTGCAGCGTCTGCTTCAGCTCAAAGGCCCCGAGATTTATTTTGGGTGGAAGGATGTGGCTGTCCAGAGGGTCGTATTTATAGCGCACCGGTCGGCCGAGAAGCGGTGCCAGTAAAAGCAGAGAATCTGAACGAGTGGGGACACAAAACTCCAAGTCTCTTTAGAGCGCATGGATGAGTGCTGTTTTCACTGGGCTGTACTCTGTAGCACTTACAGCCACACAGGCCTTGTATCAGATTGTCCACACAGCTGCAGATGAAATATGACTGTAGGCTCGTTCCTATCCCTTTACTGCTCACTTATTTGGCCACATAAGAGAGAAAAGATAAAGATAAAGACGGTGATTATGGGGCAGATGGAGACAGATTTATCATGAGTGGGATGTTTTTATCAATTCAACTTTTTCTAATGTATACCAATGTGGTTTTATTGCAAATGACAAATATGATTAATCTGAATCTGATTCAGAAAATGGCATGTACAGCAGAATAAAAATAAATGTGTTTTGCAATAACGAGGTAGTGAACAGATGTATTGTCAGAAAGTATTCATAATTATCATTAAGGTTCTATCAGTGTTTGTTTGAGAAGAAGAAGAGGACATCACGCTGAGGGGCAGGAGCAGGACTGAGGGCTACAGGAAGACCGCTTTATTCCCCTCTCATGTGATGGGGAACTCAGTGTTTGGGAATGATCCTACATAAAAGATTCCCAGGTTGTTATTCCCCTGATCGGGTCCTATGGAAAACCGGTGTCCATAAGGTACTTGCCAAACTAGGCACCAGCTGTCCCATGGAAAATTGGTCCTTAAGGCAGGGCCGTGTTTTTAAGGAGCATTTTTTCATGGGACAGCTGGTGCCCGGACAGGCTGAGCTCTACGGGACAACGTGGACACACTTTGTTGTGGGCTCCATGAGGGTGAACTGGTGGTTGAAGCCTGCTGCCTCAGCAACCTGGCTCTGGATTAAGTGGAAGAAATGATTAATACAAAATATTTTTTTTTATGTCAAACTCTTTTCAATGATTATGTTCTATTAAACAATAACCATTTAAACATATTTTGTGATTTGTGATTACATTATTCAGAACATTTTGTTTTTGTTTAATTTGGTTTTTTGATGTTTTAGCTATTTGTTGTTGGATCGCAATTATATTGTTTCTCAGGAAATCAAAATACTGAGGAATAATTTTAGGAACTTTGAAAATAAATGATTTATCGGGAAGGGGCGAGAGCAAATAGATACAGCAATTTAAAACACTAGTGCACACACCATTTTAGATTCAAACTAAAAGCATAAAAGGAAACGTGTCACAGGCCGTAGCTCTACAGCATAGGAATGTCTTAAAAGCATGTGTGATTGAAATGTGTCTGTAAAGATAGTTTAATTATTATACAGAGCTGAATAAAGTAAATGACCGCCCGCCTGGATTGACATGAAACCTTCCAGGTAAACTCGTCCCTGGAATATTTCAGTTGGAAGCCGAGCCGAATGACCGGGAGCTCTGTTTGGATCCTGAGCCGGATAAAAGATGACAATGATTTCACCCTGTAAAAATGGTACTAATGACCCAGTAGTGGAGTGCCTGGCTCTTCCCAACCGCTCAAACAAAAGAGCAGCTCCTGGGTGGGACCAGCGCGAGGTGTCACATTCTGACCGCATCATCACAAGATAAATGTCCATAAAATTGATGCTAGGGGAACAATTACCAGTCATTACTCAGCCCTGCCTCGCTCTGTTGCTGTCTGCTTTTGTGATTCCGGCCTCATTGTCCCTCAAAATACTGGGGAAACAACACCTGATACTGGAGCTATTGACTTGTTTAAGTACTATTCATTACGGCTCGCCGAAAATAGCATTTATCCAAAGACGACACTCTGGACTTTTCAAAAGGCTACTTAGGACTGGCTGCTAGGAAAGTGGAAAAACAAGGTTTAGTTTGGACGATCCACTGTAGAGCTTCGTGAAGGGCCTGGCTCAGGATTAGTTAAAGGCCCCACTCAAGATGTTTCATTTGTGTTCATAAGTGGGAATGCAATATTTCTGAAAAAAAATGTTGGGTACTCCAAATTTACTTCATATACTTCATATTCAGGTATGTATGCTGTATGTAGAAAATATATATACGTATAATGGATATAGGAATTATATTGAGTAGTAGAACAGGCTACTCCATCTCTGCTGCTGTGACCTGAAGGGCTGTTGCTGATTATTACTATTGTTAACTTTTGAGAATGATCTATCCATCTATATCTATTTCTTTGTCATTTTTTTTTTTAAATTAACTTGATTTGTCTTTCACATTCTTCCTTTAGCTTCATTAATTTGAAAGTTATTTTTGAATGTAGAGATTTTCTGTTGCTCTCTTTCTACAGCAGTGAAGTCCTGGACCCGTTCAGCTTGATATTGCCAGTTACCATAGCAACACACTGTTTATAGTCAGCAGTTAGCATTTGGTAGCCTTTCAACAAACTGTTATCACCAGTTTCACCAGTTTTAGCACAACTACACCCCATGTAAATTACTTCAATAGTAAATTAAACATTTTGGGGGGGACATTTCTAAGAATTCCATTAGTTTGAATGGGAGCAGTTTAAATGATGGCCCTTAAAGAGTTGTGATAGTTTCATAATTGTGAGAGTATTTTTTTATTTGCACAAAACAAAATAGTAATAGTAAATAACAAAAAGGTTTGAGTGAATCCTGTCCGGGTTTTCAGCAGCAACCGACTGTAAAAGGCAGGACGCCTCACACACGGCTGGTGTTTGGGTCCGGGAGGTGGAGGTGGAGATGGAGGAGGAGATGTAGGTGGAGATGGCGTGATCCACAGTGGCCAGCGGTTCTTATTGACATCCATGAGTGACTACTTCAGGTGCGCGGGACAAATGTGCAGTATATGCCGTCTGTCTGCCCTGTCAGAGCCGACAAAAGAAGCAGAAAAATGAATTCCTCCACAGGTGTCTTTACATGCACCATAGATCCTGACGTGCACACGGAGCATGTGATCTGAACCTCCACGTCCAGAGACACGGCAGCGTTTGACTTTGACAGCGCGGCTTTGTGTCTTCCAGAGGGGTTTCCCAGAGCCCAGACAGCCACACTATTCTTAGTCCAAAGACAATAAATATAACGGTACATTTAAACTGACCATACGTTAAAAATGACTAAAGCCAGAGGTGATGAGATGTCCACAGACGCTGACATGGAATGTAGCAGATTATTGTTATTATTAAATTGGGTAAAGATACGCGTCTGACAGATGAGGTCATCAACACAATACTTCCAAACGCACCAAGAACGATGCCGGGGCGAAAAATGATAATATACACTATACTAAAGTAGAGTTCAACTGAAATGTATATGTGAGCTGGTGTTATATCTTACACAATATAACACAATTTTTACATGTTTATGCATTCTCTTATTTCCCTCTCTAAATAAGAGCTGTTGCCAAGGTCCTCATGAAAGTAGTTGTCAAGGGAGACCTGATAAGAAGTTTTGTTGTTGTTGTAAAACGGCTTTTAAAGCAGCTTACAGTACACTTTTTTTTCTTATTATGTGACAAATAAAGCACTTGGCAGCATCGCAAAACTAAAATGACAACACATGAATTACAAACTGCTCTGCTGTGGGGCTGCTTTTACTCAGCAGGGACAGTGAAGAGTGTCGATGTCGATGGCAGGTGAATAGAGAAAAATCCATGTCATTATTGGACGGTATTAACTCGTATTGTAAGAAACCCCACTTTTCAGGTTTAACAACAAAAATAAAATCACAGTTATTACTCATTGTATTTTGTTGTGGTTTGTCTTTCTTTGCCTGGTGACATCACATTATCTCCTATTTTCACCTTGTATTGAAAATGTATATATTTTGTATATCATATATCATCTGTGGTGTGGGTGTGCTGACTTGTAAATAAAAAATACTTGCGACAAAGCTGTGTGAACTTTTTTTTAAATCTAGTATTCAGGCTACTGGGATGTGCGGCCTTTGAAACCTTGTGCTGACTCGACAACCTTGGGTGCCTGTCCCTCTCTACTTCAGATGGCTTTCTGGCGCCATGTCATATTTTCTGGATGAAGAGTTAACGGCAAACCATGCATACTCAGAAATTGCAAGTAAAACAATGTATAAAATAAACAAATATACCAAACATACAGTAAATATTTATGTTTGTGATTGCAACGAGACAAAATGACAAGAACTTGTAGTTGTATTTATACTTCCGCAAGGCCCTGTATCTTTGCTCATAGTGATGACATAAACATGTTTCTTCTATAAACATTTGAATTGGAATAGAATCCAAAGATTTTAAACACATGTCACTGTATACAAGTATACTTTTACACCATTTGCAATCTCAATCCAAACCTGACCACTGTGCTCCCCAGTAGGTGACCGCTCTCTGCATGTCAGACTGATTTGAGCTTGGACATTCTCACGACAGGCCTCTGACACCTCCCTTACTGCTCAGGTCACAACCACACGAAGGCTCCACCCCGGATTATATGTGGCAGCAGCTACAATCCCTCGGACTCTGCTCTATGCTTGATAGAAATGGTCAGAGACAGCACCGTAGGGTCATTTCTTGGTAGGAACAGACAATATTCTCTTACCGGATTCAGACTGTTGACTGGAAAGTGCAGCGGCGCCGAACAGCGAGGCACGAGGGCTCGGATATAATGCAAGGTGACACTCAAATTCCTCTCTCTGTCCGACACAATATGAGCAGTGTGGAAACGCCGGGTTCCCATCGGAGAGGCCCCCACCTTCATATATAGTTGAAATAGGACAATGCAAATAAGTGTTCTAGAAAACAAATCCGACAGGAATATGTCGAGAATTGCTTAAAGGTTATCTATGTGTGATCCAGCACAAGTGGCATTTTATATATTCATTTTTTATCATTGTGTGTTGTGCTTGTAGTGTTTTTATATTGGTTTTATCTTTGCAGTGTATTTTATTTAAGACTTGCCACCACCCGCTTTTATCACATGACCCATCCACGTGACTTTGCACAATTTTACACACCTGTGTCTGGCTCGAGGAGAGGAATCGGGACTGAGTGAAGGAGTGTTGTGAAGTGGACTACACGCAGGGGCAGAGGAAACTCTGCCTTGTGTGTAAGTATTGTAGCGACACTCCACCATCGTAGCCTCAGGCCTTGTAGTCTCGGACCCCTGTGCTGGCCTTTGCTTTGTATTCCCAGGTGACCCGGTGCATGTGGAGAGGGATCGCTCCCCAGGACAGCATTTTTTAAGTGTTTTTAGCCCGCCTTGTTTTTATGGACTTTTAGTACTCACGCATTCTAGATGTGGAATATTTTATCATTTTATTTTTTGTAATAAAATCTTGAATTTACAATTCTCCTGTAATCCCTTGGCAAATACAGTGTGCTCTCACCCGGTCATCTCACACCAGTTTACAATAGACCCCCTCTGGTTCACTCATTCTTACGCACAATCTCCATAGCCCCCTCTTTACAATCAAAAGTCTTGTTAGGGCTTCTCTTTAGGACACTGGGGTATATTCATGAATTATATTATCTGGATAGGGTATATCTGCTTAAATCCATCTACAAATGGACAACAGGCCACCTGTGGCACTGCAGCTTTAATTCACATAAACTGTACAGGAGATTAGCCCCATAGACCTCAATGTGAATTAAGGGAACCTACATCTTTCACAAAGGTCAGATTCTGTGGGGATTTTAGTGTTCCTTGTCATTCTGAATCCTCTTTTTTCATCCTTTTTTCTCTTTTGAAATCCATCTGTGTTCAATTAAACTTATTATAATAAATTAATCCACACTTTTGTGCAAAAAAACTCTGCTTGTTCTCGTTGATTGGGAGTGGATCCGCTCTGATCAGATCTGATGGGTCAGTAGTAGAACCACTGCAAACCCACTGTACAAGACTGGGAGAACCAGAGCTGGCCAGAATACTGTCCAGTGTCCTGACTCTAGGCACCAGCAGGAGCCCAGTCCCTGTGCTCCACAGAATCTCAGCAGAAGCCAGTCCCTTTGCTCTGTAGAGCCGATTGTGTCGTAAACTTCTGTTTTTGCCATAATCATGTTATATTAGTATTATTAATGGGCGGCACGGTGGCTGAGTGGATAGCACTCTCGCCTCTCAGCAAGAAGGTCCTGGGTTCGAATCCCGGTCGGACCAGGGCCTTTCTGGGTGGAGTTTGCATGTTCTCCCCGTGTCTGCGTAGGTTTCCTCCGGGTACTCCGGTTTCCCCTACCACTAAAAATATGTCCAATAGTTCTGGCATGCGCCTCCTGTACTGGCGACCCTGCTCCCATCTCTGTGTGGAGTGAGAGACAAATGCCCAAAATTAACAATTGTAAACCGCTTTGAGACTCAGATCTGCAGTGAAAAGGCGGTATATAAATAAAAACTCACTCAACTCACAACTCACTATTATCTATCTGAAATAATAGATCATGTTTGATTTGTGCAACCTGAGGGCTCTTTTGTCCTCCTTTTATTCTGCTGTAATGTGCACAATGATGACATGGACATTTCCCCATTGTGAGACAAATAAACATTCATCTTATCTTATTAGAGCAGCGAGTTACACACTCAGACAGTAAATCTGATGTTTCAATGGTGCATGTCGAAGCTGCTTCTTCTGCTGTCTGCCTTCCCGGGCCAGTTTTGGGAGCGGCCTTTTACTTCATTGTGCTGAGGCACTCTAGCATCACATTATTGCTGGTGCTGCTACTATGCTAGTGTCATTTTACATATCTAAATTGCACCTGGTGTAAATAATAAGCCTGGACTCTAGAAAGCTCTGCCATGGTTATGTACAATCATTGGGTTGAAGGCTCAATGGATTACCTGGTGGTGGTTCCTGCTCTGGTTTGAGGTGCGTGTGTTTGGGTGTTTTATTTTGCTGGTTTTCCAGCCAGCTGCGACATTAAGTTTCTCCCTTCATGGTGAGTCCTGAGTGTCCCACAGGTGTGTGTGTTTGGAGGTGGTGTGTGTGTTTGGAGGTGGTGTGTGTTATATGAGTAGTATTAAGTTGCATATTCAAATAAATTATAGAGTTGGCTTTTATATACTTGCATTCTTGTTAAACCAAAAAAAAAAGGTGCTGCTTTGACGACAAACTTACCTGTGTGTCTTAGGTTACAAATTATTAACATTTTATAGTAACATTCTTCATTGCCAATATTTGGAAATGTGTCGCTGCTTGCTGCTTCTAAAAGGACACCCTTATGTCTTTGAAGAATGGGTCAAATGCAGAATTACTTTCCCTGCAGGGAAAATACCTTAGAGCTGTTGCCAATCAGAAAATGGCCACTTTCTGAGGGGAATTAGCAAGTCCCCTCTCGCCTCTCTCTTCCAGGTGTTCTCGTTTTCTCCACCACTAAAAAAGTACATTGGACTGTGGCTAATAACTAGCCTTGCGCTTATTCTGGTGTGGTTTAACACACATTGTCCACACATTGAATAATTATAAATGATTTACTAACTATGCTGACTATAATGTGCTCTGCTGCCATGTATTAGTGATGAAATGCAGATCTCAATATGGAAATAATAGTCAAATAAAGTAATATGATGAGCTTATATGATATTCATCCTGGTTTTTAAGAGATTATAACTATTTATTATATGACTTGGACCGTACGCGCGCTCGGATTGGCTGACTACCGGTCTGATATTTCCGCATCTCCGACCGTTACCATGACAATTGGTCAGAACAGCGCGTATCACATTTGATATCTTTCCTCGGACCGTTACCATGACAATCTGTCCGCAGCGCGTATCACACAAAACCAAGTCGGACATGAACATACTTCACAAATATCTCAAAAGCATTGGTGACACAGACGAGAGTCATATAATAAAACCTTTATTAACCTCGCTTGCTCGGTCTGTGCAGAGAAATATCAGACCTTGGCCTTTTTGCACAGACCTTGCCACGGCTCGGTCTGTACATTAAGGCCGCGGTCTGATATTTCTCCATACAGACCTCGCGCTCGGTTAATAAGCCGTTAATAGTAAACCCCAGGGTTGGCAGCTTACAAGAGGGTTTTATGGAAAAGAAGTCACTTCTAGCTTACAAAGTGCTATACGCAGCTTTGCTTCATGAACAAGGCAGATTTGTTCATGTGTGATTTAGGAGAAACTTTTGTCATGTCCCAGGCCTGTGGAGTGCTTTCTTTGGCTGTTTAGTCCATTTCCATAGCTTGACCTGTACTAAAATGTAATAACTCTTTAATGTTCTTGTCCTTTGATAATTGCTTATGGAGCCTGTGATTTACCGACCTCAGTCACCAACACACGGCATCATTTGGCCCTAATATAACATATGAAATCACTTATGAGTGGATACTAACTCACAGCACTTTGTCAAGCGATTTTAATCGAGAACGAGGTTATTACTGTACTCGATGACATGTTTTGAGCGAAGCATGCCGAGTTCATTTGGAAAGAGAAGTTGCATAAGACCTAAAAGTAAGAACCAGGAAGTACCATTAGTCCAGTGCTCGGGTCTCTGTACTGGCCGCCTCTGGCTCAGAGAATAGGTCGCTCCATGGCCCTGTAACAAAGTACATCTGTGACATCTTAGTGCCATATGAACCATCTGGGAAACAGGGAGCCCAAATAGACTGTGTACAGATGGACAATTCAAACCTCAATCTCAATGAAGCCCAATAGGGAAGTGCTCATGAAAGGGGTTTTGCTCCCATTAATTTGACTTGTAAAGAAAATAATTTAGCTCTTCTTTGTGTCACACTCATCAATTTGGGCTTAAAACATCCATGGTTTAGTGCTCTCTTTGATCCTGTTGTTTATAATGTGAAATCGTCTTTGTAAATACAGATATATGCCTGTCAAAAACCCTATTTACCTTACTTTACAGAACCATGGCAACTACAAATAAATGTGGGGTATAACAAGCTACAACTGTTTCCTGGTGGTCTGTGTCTCCAGTTCGAACTTTTATACATAACAATGCCCTAACAACTGACCAGTCACAAGCCTTTTGTTGCCGAATTCAACATTAGCTGATTCTTGGTAACAGCTAATGCCGAATGCTAATGCTGGCCCTTGGTAAGTAGGCATTTCCTACCAACAAAATGTAAACATTACAGGTGATGTCAGGACTCGGTCCACTCATAATATACAGATCACAGGGACTAAGTATATATAACACAGGAAACACAGCCACTGATCCATAGGGAGTGGATTACCAATGTCTATAAATACATGTATTACTATATGTACACCTATTCATTTCCAGCAGTTGTATTTTACAGTGTTCGCACGGCTTTTGACAGCTGCAGCAGCTCTCAGCCCTACTTCAAACAGGTTTGATATTTCTGTGATTGCATTTCAGCAGTTGCAAGTTCAGGTGATTGCAAATGTTTACAAATTGTGTGTTGAGGGATTTTACACCCTTAAAACATTAACTGCTACTGCACAGATGTCACTTATTGTGGGTTAACATAAGCACTGCGATTATCGAGGGTCCACTGTATTATTACTTTTACCTGTCTGTTTTCTTTTTTTTTCAAGCAGCAAGTTCACAAATTGCGGCATACAACTCAAGGGCGGAACAGGAGAGTGTTGTGTGTGGGCGGTTGCCGTGAAGTGCCTGTTGTTTGTGGATGCTGTGGATGCATGAGGTGAGAGGCAGGTTAATTACCAGACAGAGAGGGAAGGGGAGATGCTTTACACTGCCCTTTGTGGTTCTGCGGCTCGGGTTCCCCAGAGGAGAGAGCAGAGAGTGAGGTGACCATGTGAATGCTGGAGTCACCACATGAGAGGAGCGCTTCACATGCAACTAAGCATTATTTTTTGATTTGATACATACTATATTTGTTGCATATAATGTTATGGTCAAAAGATCAACAGCTCGCAGTGCAGGCTGCACAAGGAATGTCTCTGCCCAACAAACCCTGGCACAACTTGAGACGCTAAACCTATTTGTGAAGCTAATGTCTGACTAAGCACCGGGCAGAAGTTCAGATGTCTGGACAGAGCCGTGAACACAAGTTTAGTGGTGAGTATATTCCATTGGTTTGTACCGGGTGAACTGGTGCACACCAAAGAGCATAGCAGGACATATGAGATTCTCTAAATCACAACAGCAGTCATCTCAGAGGACTTTACTAACCAACACAGACCAGAGACACACAGCCCCTGATCTAAAAATATTACTAAATGTCCATAAATCTCGTGGATCATCACCCTCCTGCTTCGGCGAGGAACATCTCAAAAACCCAGTGGGAAAAAGTGAGAAACTTCAGGGAGGCCCACACAGATCCAGGACTCAGGCGGCTCCAGGTTGGAAGGGGGGTACTGGGGTGCAAAACGTTGCCCATAAGCAACTCCATATATTGGGTTGCATTGAGCTAGCAGGTCGGCATTGTTCATATATCCACAGTCTAGGATTCAAATACATAATTAGAATCCTCACTTTTGTTATTGTAGCCCCTACACGTTCTTTATCCATGTGCTGCCTCCCTATTCCTTCTCCAACTGCGTCACACGTGCCACTGCAATCAGTCGATCTACCTTCAGTCGATCTGCTTTCAGTAATGCCACAACTCTCCTCCTCCCTATCGCTAAATAACTGGGGAATGTTCACCATGGCATAGCATTATCACTTCAGCTTCCAACACAAATATTACTTTCATAATACTCTCTATTCCATTTTTTCTGTTCCGAAAAGTAATAGTTTGGACAAACTAAATCCATCATGTAAAACATGGAAACAACAAAAAACCTCAGAAACAAAAGATGAGTTTTCTTTACCCAGGATTTTTCATAGGTGGACGACATTGAGTGGGTATATGAAAATATAAAACCGTGAAAAAACCTAAGTACAATTTGCAATGAATTTGACCCGTTTATATGTGATTAGGTTAACGATTTTAGCATGCTGAAAACTGCCTTTCTCCTGCTGCCCACAGCTCTCCTCGCAGCCCACACATCACCAGCTCGTCTTGGCCAAACTTCATTAATACAATCCAAATGGGTCCAGGTGAATGTTTGCTTTATTTTTTAATCAAAACTTGCCCTCAGCGAAGCCACATGAATCCCTCCTTTATAAGCCAGCGCGAGGCGAAAGGAAGGAAACGCATGATTTACAGTTGCACCAAGCCGCGACAGGCAGATTAACAGAAAACGTTGATGCCGATATTCACCGTATGCTATTGAGGCACTATTGAGGGTCTTCAAGCCGACGTTTTGGCTCCGGGTTTGTTTTCACGGCAGAGCTTTTGGACTTGATTAAGTAAATGAGCAGGTGTTTCCCCCTTAAGTCCTCAGACACAACTAATGAGCTCACTTAAGTATGCTTAAATTATTAGGCAATTAGAGAGGGGAAATGTCGAAAGAACTCAACAGTGGGTGGCATTAAGTGTCTTTGTGGCAGATGAGGTGAAAACGTGTCTTTTAGTGTGGTGCCAATGGAGAATGTTTGTCATTAGTAATGGAAAAATGAAAATATTAGGTAACATATTAAATTGTCCCTAAACTATGGTTAATGTGAATGATAATGAATCCCAAAACTAAATAAAGAACGTAAAAAAGGGAATGGTCATGACTTTTTGTAAATATTGTATGTATATACTGTATGTTGTTTTGCTATTTTTTATGCTTTACATGAAGCTTTTGTGTAAAGAACGATTTTCAAACGACTTGTTCTTGACACATCGGAATATCCTGTTTTGTCTTTATATTGCTAGTTATCTCCACGGCAACAGTATAGTCACTTGTATTTTGTTGTCAGTGCAGCAAAAATGAAAATGAAAAAAAAAAAGAAAAACTATATTGAATATACAAACATGTTATACAATTTGTTCCTATTAACTTACATTGAAAAGTAAACTCCTCTTGCTCCGTTACCGTTTGTGTTTATTGCCCTCGATGATCTTGATCTTTGTACGTTGATGTTGTCTTTGTGAGTTCAGATATGAGCCATAAGGTTCGACAAATCAGATACCTTCATACACAGGGAAACTCTAGCTTGCTTTAGCAACATGTATGCTCTGAAATTGGCTCTAGATAGCTTATGTTCAAATCAGCACGGTGGCTGAGTGGACAGCACTGTTGCCTCTCAGCAAGAAGGTTCTGGGTTCAAATCCCAGTTCTAAGTGGAGTTTGTTCTCCCCGGATAAATAAAGTGCAACTTTGCCTTTACTTCCACAGTCGACAAACACTATCGTAATGTCGGCACTCGGTAGGTGTATGTGCATCCTGTATTGAATCAATAAGGGACAGTTTTTGTCCTGTATCTTCAGAGTTGCCTTAAATGCATCACTCACTGCATGTCACACGCACGACACACACACAATCACAGTTTAAGCGTCTACCTTTTGGCCAATCAGTGCCAATGGGGGCATAAGCTTGATCACATCCATGGGCTTAATGTTGACAAGCGCCAGCGTGGCCCGCGCCCGCCCGCAGCATCATCATCATCCTGGCAGAGGCACGACCGTCAGAATGTTTGACAGACTCAGAATCAGAGACCATTCCGTTCAACTCAGAAAGGTTAAGGAAAAAACAAAAGCAACTACAGAAGTATAGACGAGAGTGGGAAGCACAACACACGTGGTTAGAGAGTGTGAACGGCAATGCGGCAGGAGAACAACATTCCTTGAATGTGAAATCAGTAAGATAAAGTTTAGAAATTATAAATTCTTGTTAGGCTATGGTTAAACTTAGGCTGTTTCATTTTTGACTACGGAGTGGTTTAATCTATATGCAGTCAATAAATTACATTCTAAAAATGGTGGATATGAAATTCATGATTCTTGTGTAGAATGAAAATAGGGCAACTAAAAAGTGCTCAACCCGATCCACCCAACTGGTGTCCAACGGCAGATGACAGAGACACCAGGCATTAATTTGTGAAAACTACTGCCCTGTACCACTTCCAAGACATTCTCTGGAGCTAACTATGATTTTAAATCATTGTTAGTAATTGTATAATCATGACATTTATTCCCTGACCATCCGCAACTCTGATATAGAACGTTGCGACTTCCTACGTACCAAAGAATGCCATCGAATGACTGTGACCTTTCCGGCTTCATTGTGACATGAGCAGAAGCTAATTAAAGCTTGTCTAACCTTTAGCACTGATACAAAAACGCATGCTCGGGGCAGTAATGCAAGCCTTTTTTGCTGAAGTACTTGATTAGGTTGATTTAGTTCAAAGGAAACCGAACAAAACAAGTGACGCGGAGGCTGACAGAGGACCAGTGGTTTTGCACTTGATCAACTCAATAATTCACCACAGTCACAGTTGGCCAATGAAAAAGAGAAAGAGTGAAGCGCTCCGGGTAAAAAAACCTGATATGTCTCCGAACAAGGGGAAGTGTGAAGACGACAATGGCCTCCATCTGACACCCAAGGCAACAAACAGCCATCTGTCATCATTATAAGTGGCGCCTGATGTGCTGCACTTAAGAGCCACCTTGAATCTTTTATGCTCCACCGGCAATTAAGCTGAGCCAATTATGGTCTGAATTATTGAGTCAAATTTGGAAACCCAATATCGGATTCAAATTGGACCCATAACTAAAATGTCCTGGCTGTTCTGTGTTACTAATTCATACATTGGGATGAGCTAATCGCGCTTTTGTGTTGGGCCCTGTAGCGACGCCAGCTCTTTGCTTATTCATATTCCTGCTGCACACAATAGCCACCTCTTCAAACTCCATAATAGCTAATCCTCTGGTCGCCAAAAGTCACCGGTCTCAGGTGAATGTCAGCTGAAACTCTATCGCCAGCTCAAACCCACAAAAAAATAATATTCTAGCTGCGCAGCGCATGCACTTACAAGCCTCAGACGGTTTTGGCACTCCCCATTTTCCTACATTACACGTCAAGTGTGGAAGTGAAGTCATACCACAGGCTATATATGATGAAAAGTCATTAGTATCTCTTGTATCTGGTGACTAATCCCCAAAATCTTGACAAAGGAGCAGTAGAGGACGGGGGATGTAGTCTGGACAAATTCACATGAGAGTCCTTTCAAAGACTTAATCCCTTCAGAACAAAGTCGAGTCATTCCAGAACAACCTGTTCAATGTGATCTACTTTTAGATTTTAATCTTAAATGTCTTTTATAAGAATCAATGCAGATGTTGCAGTAAAAGATGCAGTGACTGATTTCCGAATATGACTGATTCGCTCAAAACTGCAAATATGTCTTTTAACATTGAGTGCGTTTACAAAGCATACAAATACAAAGGATTCTTTGTCTTTTTTTCTCTCTGCTGTCCTGTCGTCTCTCCTGAAGTAAGTAAGTGATCGTTAGATATAGTGCCTTCACAGACAGAGTCACAAAGTACGTCTACACAATGATGGGAGCAGGGTGAAGATGGAATCGAACCCAGGACCTTCTAGCTGTGAAGCACAAGCGCTAACAGCTGCACCACCGTGCCATTCACTTCAGTTTATTTTTGCATAGCCCTAAATCACAACAGAAGTCCTTGCAGAGAACATTGCAAGGCTAGCAATTTTCAAACCACAGATCAGAGAATCAAACGGTTTGAACACAGGAAATACAATAAAAACACACATGAGAGCCATTGAGCCACAGGGAATACTGTGACCAATGTCAGTAAATGTTAATAAATCCATGTCTATAAATGTCCTTCATTTACTGGATCATCACTGTCATTAGACCCTCCCGCATTGACAAGGAATTATCTCAAATAAATAAAATACAAACTGAAAAAATGTGACAAATCTCTGGGATGCCCGCACTGAGAGAGGGTTACAGACATTCTACAGATCCACGACTCAGGCTGTTGAACGAGGACTGAGGCCGTGGGGTGCAGGACTGAGGGGGCTCTAATCCGGGGTGGGGGTTGCAGCCCACGATATCCGCCACAGGTACAGATGAAAGGGGCCTGATTCAGTAGTCCCATCTTCAACCATGAAACAGGGAATGGGACAGTGGGTAAATAGCAACGAAAAAAACTCTCACATTTAAGAATAGTTCTGTTTTTTTTCCCCACTGCTTTCATTTTTACCTGGATCTTGTCAAGCTTGTCATCTCGTTCTGGCCAATGACATATATGTACTGTAGCAACCTACTCACATTGCAGCACAAATAAAGTTGGATTTTATAAACCACATTTAATCCACATGTATTTACAGTTGGCGTAGCGTTGTGTGACACAGCAGACCATACTGTGACTTCCTGCAGATCCATTGGCTGTGAAAAGCCCTGTCTGCAGCGCGTCCTGACTGACAGCTCCTTAATATTTGATAAGGGACTTGGGATGGACCAAAGGTGTCTCTACCAGTGTGTGATCCTGGGGAACACCCTAGACCTGCTATTGTTAAGCCTCACGCCGCCCGCCTATTCATAGAGCCTCGGATAGGGTTCTGCTCCGGGTTTCACCGCAGAGAGCTGCACAATGAAACCACGACAACAAAGGTCCAGCTTCATCATATGAGCTCCTCTATAAGAGCCCTGATGGACAGTTTGAATTAAGGACACGCCAAGTCTGGTTTTTCCGACGTATATCACTGACCTGGAGGCACATTACATTACGGATTGCACCATATGTCGCAAAGGAGTCTATATAAGCAGTGAAGGTACCAATATGTATCACAATAAAATCAAGATTTTCCACGAGACAGAAATGTAGAATGGTAGCCCCACTACAGATTAAAGCTGTGGTACCTAACTTTCAAACCACCTTATATCTCACACAGTTTGGTTCTATCCTTAGTCAAGTATGCATTTTTGGCCACACATCTTTATATCAGTTTTTTTAATAAAAAAGGAGAAAGAGAAGACCACCCTCTCTTGAAGGGGTGAGTGATTTTAAGTATTTATTTTACTTCTGCCTATTCCTCTGAGCTCTATACAGCACATTTTGTTGTGTCAACTGTATGTATTGCTCTGAGATAAAAAAAATAAAAATACAACAGCAAAAAACAATCTGAACGGAACTAAACTGAAGCCTCACAAAACCAATCAGCTCCCAGCCCAAAGCGTCAAATCGTGACTCATTCTTCCATGCAAACAAAAACATGTTTTCCAATAAGATGGTGGTATTATGATATGTTGTGGTCGTATTTGCCGTGTATAATTTATGAATTAAGAAGGTAAGATACCCCAGCTTTAACACTTGAGCTCTTGGTGTAGTCAATTTGATGGATTCTCGTTTTGGATTCTCGGGCTGTACTTACTCAGCTCACATAAATTTTGATCTTCATAACTTGTCATGGAATGGTATGATTTTTATTTTTACAGGGACAGTGTACAATAAACATTAGCCAAGAGGAGAGATGCATGGCCCAGGTTGTATCAGCAGTGCTAATTTACACCTATAGTCTGTAGCCCCTGACCATACATTTAGCAAGCAGAAAGAACCGCACAATTGAATTTACCTTACAAGTTATAATAAAACCACCCACCCCCATTTTTCAGATTCTCTCTATACATACATTCCTGTACTTTGTAATTATGTATGAATTGATATGGATCTATTTACACTAATAAATGCCTTTGTTATGTTTTTTTTACGGCTCATTCCTATTTCACAATCATATACATTTTAAAAAATTCAAACATTTTTTGACAATGTTTGGTCTCATTTGTTGTGTCTTTGATGTTTTGGTCTGGCTGGGAAAAGGATTTAGATATAGCAATACAATGACATTATTTAAAGCCCTCCTGTTTTTATTTGTTCAACAGTGTGTATGACAAGTGCACCACTTTTCTGTCAGTGCTTCTAGAGTTTTGGCAGCTTGGACCGATACACTGAAAATAATATTCTACGTTCGCCCCGTAATTTAATAACCATCCCACAAAGATGTGGTGTGTCATCCATTCGGTGATGTCACTCTTGCCAATCCTTCATTCTTCTGTCATATGTTTTCACCTGTGCCACAATGTCATTCAGATGCAGGAACTGGTATATTTGGTTTCTGAGTGAGGTTTGGACAGTCAGGGAACATTTAACGTGACATCAAAAGATGACACAAATGCGTTTTCCATCACTGCAGGTGTGGAACATTACTATTGTCTGATCCAAAGTAATCCCTCAAAAAATGTCTTTGAGGGCATTTATTTATCAATGTCATGACCATAGACAATATATTAGCAGTGAGTGAGTGCGGATGTTATCCATAATGCTGAAGAGGCCCATTTGAACGTTCGCTTTCTTCCACGGCACTAGCTTTGTGTAATAACAGGGGCAGCTGTGTTGCCAAGACGGTTGCTATGACAATCTGGAGTTTCCCCGCAAATGAAGGCATCTAATTGGTCAATCCTTATACGGCTCATTGCTGGATTTATAAAGACAATATCAAAATATAAACATCAGGTTCATAGACAGCACTAAACCACAGATTTATTAAGCCCAAAATGTTGAGTGTTACACAAACAGTTACTGAGGTAGAGGAATTTACTTTTCTATGCAAGTCAATAGAAATGAATTGGAGCAAAACATTTCTATTGGGCTTCATTGCGCTACAGGTTTAGCATTGTCCATCTAGATATACTCCATCTCCAACCTGTTGCTCAGGAGCTACCAGTATCTCGCAAGCCCCTTTCAGGTAGCTCCACAAGGGATTTAGAATTCAACACATCATCTTTAATGAATACATTTGGAGTCATTACATCTATTATAATAATAAATATAGGGTTATACAGTATTATGGTATATTTTACATGTCTTGTCGTAATTATTGCGTAGATTTTGATCACGACTGCAAAAAGGAGTAGCTCTCTGCCTCTTCTGTTGTAGCTCCTGATATAAAGTTTATGGTCATGACTGTAGGAATGACATAATAACAGACAACACCAGTGACTGTGTTGTGTCAGAAAAGGCCCCACACTGCACCTCTGTGGCCTCCTCAGGGGACACTCGCTCTCTTTTCACCTTCCTTCTCCCAGGAAGTGTATAGGACTCTGCTTTCTGCTCAGCGACCTTCAAAGCCACAAAACACACACAGAGCTCCGTATCAGGCCCCAGCTGCCGACACCAGCGCTCAGCAGCATATTTATTTAAACGTGCCGCTGGTCCTGGCGCTGCCGTGAAGGCCTCGCCGGGGGCCTCCCTGGCTTGTTTGAGAATCCATTCACACCTGCGCATTAAATTACTGACACTAATGTTACTAGTAATGCTTGGAGCAGCTCCCACTCTTGAACCCATAAACCTGGAGGAGCTGGACGTCCTGGGCATGTTGTCAAGAGAAAAACAGGCGGAGTGTGAACAAGTCACTGGTCTTTTTATTGTATGAATACGAGGGTATGTCTTCATTTATTTAATTGTTTAATTAAGGACAATGACAACCTGGGTAGACAAATACACAGCTTAAGGAAAGAGACATAAGCAAAACAAAAGCACAGAGCAAAGACAAAACAAAAAGGACAAACAAATGATACAATAAAACATCTAAAGATTTGTAAATCACATTCATTCCAATTTATATCTAAACAAAATCAAAAACTTTACTAATAATCAGAATGTATTTCCAATGATAAGGGATCAAGAATTCTTCCCTACACTTGTCTTTGGTATGTCTTTGCTGATTTTAAATACAAGCTCACAATACTCATTATGCATTGTATAAACAAACACAAAGCAATATGTGTGTTTTATTTAGAACATATTAGAATGTCCTAATTGAGCTGTAGAGTTTGGCTCTGCAGCACATTGCCTTAGGGCGTCTGCACAAAGCCTGACGTTTGCTTAAGACACAGAGGCTTTTGAACTTGACAGGTGTGGAAGTACGAACACCTGCACGGCCCCCCCTGCTTTAAATACCTCCACGTCTGTTCACTCTGAAGCACTCATCAGGAGAAAGGAAGAGAAGACAGCCGCCTCGCACAGTGGAAAGTCAGCGAGAGGCTGTCAGTCTGGGGTCAGGAGCCAGAGGCCAGCGTGGGGGGCATGTCAGGTGTTAAGTGGAGCACGCAGCGGTGGAGGGTGCGTTAAATGCTTAGTTAACGACCTGCTTACCTGAAGCCAGGTGGGAGGACAAAGCAGCAAGGTGAATGACAGAATGTAGATCACAGGAAACACACCTGATATGGAGCTGGTATCAGAGAACTACCCACTTACAAAGCAGACACAATGGTTAAGATCACACAAGTACTGTTTATAAAGAAGTGAAAATAATGTTGAAAACAATCCACCAATTAATTATGATTGAATAAAGGCGTCTTAACTATCATCGTTGGATTGCCTTGTCTGCTTTTGTCCTGAGCCAGGGGTGCCAAAACTAGGGCCCGCGATCCAACTGCGGCCCTCTGTCTTATTGTATGTGGCCCTCTATATTGCTAACACAGAGTAGTCTTTGAGATCATAAAAACAACCAAACTTTTAGAATTCAGCCGTATATTTGTCTACTCTGGCGTTTGTAGTTCATTGTATCACAAAATTGCATTAATGGAATTAATAAAGCTGATGAGATAGTAATTTATCATTCACCCAACTTCAGCTCCATCATAGCTAATTATAAAGCTCAGCACAAAGCAAATCCAGGTAACACAATTTAACGTCCCAGTTGTCGGTCCCTGAACAAGGGACCGACCTGTCGGCCTGGTTAACTAACCTGTAGCAACAGTTCAGCCTGTGGTAGCAGTGGCACAGGGTGCAGATGAGGGGTAGTGATGTTAGGGAGGGTCTGATGCGTCACTTTCTGTCCAATGTCTGAACATTTTGCCTGTTTTGGAACAACAAATAAACCTTTTTGTATTCAGCAAAAATGCCTTCTATTCATATTTCACTCCTGGGAAAGTACAGGTATTACTCATATAGGTCACATTACAGTCACCACTCACAGAACAGTCGCAGGAATATGCCATCTGCTGCAGATGCTTCCTGGAATACTCACAATGAAGAGCAATAATCCTAAATAAAATCAATATCCAAACAGTTATTCAAATCAATATCCAAACAGCCCACAACCTGGGCCCATTTAAACGCAGAGCTTCTAAAGTTCACTCCCAAAAACAAACTCAATTATGCAAATGACTTACAGGAATTGACACTACCCAACACGATGTCAAGACTTTGCATTTTCTCCAGATGCCAATTTCTGGACCCAAATCCGCAACATTTACTTTATGGCCAAAAACTCAAACATACAACTCAAAGTCCTCCATAGATACCACTACAGAGACCGCTAACTTTTAAAAATGGGTTTCAGCACTTGCTCGCATTGCACAAAAATAGTGCTGATAACATTAATATAGATATGGATGTTTATAGCAATAATGAGAAACTCAAGAGGGCAAGTGGAGAGGTCCAACGCACCACTAGAACAGGACACAATGTAGTGCAAGTATTGACAGTCATAATGGATTCATTTTTTGTGCTGTTACTTGTTTTGTCATTGTAACCTTTTGGTGGGATATGCATGTATGTGTTCATGTATATGCAGAGAGCCAATATTGCATATTAATGAAATATTAATTCATACATTTTCAATCATACACCCATTAACCATTCCCACCATTACAAATACCTTTATTCCCTTTCAGATTTGGATCAGCCACTCGCACGTGCACACACAAACTCTTTATCGTGCCTTTCTTACCCACTTTCCTAGCTTATTGTATTGTAACCAACACTGTACATTATCAGTAGTCTGTATTGTTCCCTGTAGGCTCCTCACTTAAATAAATAAACCTTCTATTCCTAAATTTACCACAATTAAGGATTTACTGACAACAAATAATGTGAAACCTTTGGTTTGCATGTTAACTCATGTGTACCGAGAAATGAAACCTGGCTTGGAAAAAATCACACATTTATTTAAAAAAAACAAAATTTTAAAGTGCACCAATAAAATTATTTACAAAGTGTCTTGGTGAAGAGTGTCTTGGTGAAGTGTCAGTTTCGGCGGCCACTCATGGCTTCCACCAGCTGGCCCAGGAGACCAAGAAATGATTGGTTAAATGCAGCCGCCTGTGCATTTTCCTCCCTCCTCAATGTCGCTTCCAACTCTTGCGACTCTCTGACAAGCTGGAGTTGCTGTGTCCGGTTCAGCTCCTGCTGCACCACATCTTCAGCTTGGATCTGCCTCATCATTTCTACAGTCTCCGTCTGGAAGAGCGCCCTTTTTCTCTTCCCTGTACAACAATAAAAAAAGTATTAACAGTTGGTAATTATCCAAAGCAGTGACATTTCTGGAGACATACTTTTATGTAGGCAAAAAGATTATTACGTTTCAGACCAGTATATATCACACTACCCGAGATTTTGCAACAACTACCCTTTCAAAGAGGAAAAACCTCCACTTAAAGTGTTACGTGTGGGATCATTTGACTTAATTGCAAATCGGGTAATGTTTGTATGTCATGTATCACGCTTTGTCAATAAACAATATTTAATGGTCAATGTTTAGGCATTTTAGGACAAAGCATGAGCATGACTTAAATACACCCAGATTAATCAAATCAGTCAGTGCAGCTAAACTTACATTTCGCTGCATTTCTTTTTCACACCAAAGTGAAGTGGTATTGTATCACAAATTAGATTTTTTATTTGGAAAAAGATCACTGACAGGTGGTCCGATTCCTTTTTTATTGACATTCTCTAAAGCTAGGGTGATAGTGTCCAAACTAGGCATTAATTGGACATACTTCACCGAGTTGAATGCAATTACTTCTGAGATCCACCAGGTGTCGGTATAGAGCTGCACTGTTGCGGCACAGTATCAATGTAGTTGTATTATTTTTTTTTTGCTGCTATAGGACATAAATTTCTCCCAGGGTGATGAATAAAATATCTATCGATCATGTATTATGTTTGCCTTACCCGTGACCACACGCTGTGCGCTGCTAGACGTGTCGCTCGCTATCGAAGGGAACGCATCAGGCGTCGAAGCAGCAGCTGGTTCTGGAGGGATTGGAGACGGGGACCTTGGGGGGTCGTTCGACGCTTCACTTGCGACAAGGGATTCTATAATAAGACAAACACACACAACGACTTAAGTAAAAGCACAAAACTGAATGGCAACACGTGAAATGGCAAGATGTAGCACGTGTTAGCAGCTTGCTATCGATAGCTTAAAGTAGCTAGCTCACTTTGTACAGCAGACAACAATCAAACGTTTACATGAATAAATACATTCCAGTGGGCATTGAGCCACAGTTTACTTGATAATTCATTTTCACAATAACTACAGATAAAAGTTACAAAGCACTTACCATTATTGCCCATTCTCGACGTGGAAGAAGAGTCCAGAGCACACTCCCGTCCATTGTTTGCAGGCCTGTGGCCATAAATGGCATCCATCTCGGCATACCACCTCCAGGTCTTCCGATTGACCCCACTTCGGCCGTTGTGGTCCTTTATGGCCCGGTAATCGCACTTCATCTTCTTAATCTTGTCCCTGCACTGCTGATGCGTACGGTGGTAACCGTGTGTTAGCAAGAGCTGGGCGATCTCTTTATAGACCTTCTCATTTCGCGTACTGCCATCGAGCTCCTTCTGTATTCTGTCTTCGGCCAGTAAAGACAGAAATGTTTGGACCTCATCAACAGACCACGGTGTGGACTTTTGCGGCTTGCTGGATTCCATTTCTCGAGTGCAGTGCGTATGCTCACAGGGCTGTTTTAAAAATGGCGGGGTTGAATCTTGTCTCTCAATACGGTCAGACGTCGCACTTATGACGCTACCAGTGACGACAGTCGTTGGCCAATAGTGTGAGAGAGCCGTTGGCCAATAGCGTAGGCAGTCCGCTTACGTCACGAGCGTGTAGCTTTTTGGAACCGCTCCAGAGGCGGTCCGAAAATAGAACACAATACCTAGCTTCAACGCTAGTGGAAATGCAAAAGTAACGCGCCGTGTCGTGTAGAGTGGTGTAGTGCCGGTGCTGTGGAAAAGCGCCATAAAGTGGCCCTCTCACGGAAATGTTATGATGTTAATGCTATTGTATTTGCCTATAGCCTCCCAAAAGCTTGTGACTGACACTTTGGACGTCCATGAAGCGCTCCTCAGAGGCCTCTGTACTGAAGTCAAAATAGTGGAGTCCATGTATGAAAGTGCCTGGTTTATTGTATGTTTGAACAACACTGAACTTTTGTCTGTATTGTTAATCTGGGCGACGAAAGGCCGTGTTTGAACAGTGTTGTGTCTGAGCCAGGGCACATACATCACTTGAATGATGCTTGGAGGAAGAGGAGGGGGAGGAGGAGGAGGAGGAGGGGTATAGATTGGGTGGAGCTGTCTTCAGAAATGTATACAGTGACATTCAGACCTCAGCACAAGAGTTAATATTAGAAAATCACACTTACATATAACACAAAAGAGGTCAAAGAACAAACAAAAAAAGACAAAGAAAAAAAAACAAATCCAAACAGAACATACATACAGTAAATGACTGGAAAACAAATAAAAAAATAAATTAAAAAAACCATTACAAAAAATATATGCACCTCCATTCTCCCTTTCTTTTTCCTAAAATGATCACTGTGCTCGTCATCATTATTTGATTAATATTTTACATATCAGTTAGTTAAAAAATAGTTCTTTGTTTATCAAACACATTTTAGAATGTGGCATATTATCTTCAGTATAACAATTTCGAAGGGTAAATAATGCTATCAGCCTGTGATTCCCTTATGTTACAACCGAAGGTTTTTTTGGTCCAAATATGAAAACTATCGACTGTAAACATTATTCATGTGATTATAAGGAATCATTTCACTTGAGAAATTACCAGCACAAATTAATGGGGAATACTTTTGTTTTAAAGGAAGAAAACTACTCTGAGTGTGATGTCATAGTTTGTAGCGAGCTAAATGTTTGTGCCAGAAGTTTCTGATGTTAAGGTGGATGGATCTAAAAACAACTGCAGGTCTGTGTCTGATGAGTTTATTATTTACGAATTGTCTTAATTAGGTCTATTAGGTCTTTTACACATTTCACAGATGAAGGTCACCTTCAGATGAAGAGCCCTTTTATTAAATCACTTTCTCAACTGACTGACAACAATTTTTCCAACTTTTTTCTTCACAAACATTTATGAGATGTACTAGTTTGCTGATTTTTCTGGGAAACCATTTAATTCAATTACATGTATATTTGTATAGTCTTAAATCACAACAGCAGCTGTTTCACAATTCAGGCTCAAACAATTGATTGATATTGTCACCATTTTATTTCATGACTTGATTCTGGCCATCACTCAAACCTGTGCTTTTGATGAGGACTAGATTTTTCCCAAATAGTTAAACACACATCATGTAATCAGAGTGTGTTTTCCTCCGGTCGTGTGCAGCTATTGTCCTTGTAATAGAAACCCGTCTCTCTGGGTTCTTCAGAGCAGGAAATGTTTAAGCACGTCTAATTAGCTGGAGTTTGCTGCTGGTGCTCCGCCTGCTCCTTTGAGCCGCTGATCTGACAGCAATCGTGCCTTGGGGGCCTAGGTTAATAATCACTCAGTCCAGAGACTTTGGGGAACATTAGACATGCTCCATCCCTGCACATTTATGTCAAGCTTGTCACGGACGAACATTGTATTTGAAATTTATAACAAGTCTTGTTGTCATTTGTTGCTTTTGTTGTGGCTTAGGTATGGAAGAGGAAGAGTCTCGAAGCCCGCGGCCCACAGAGAGCACTGTGTTGCCAGATTGAAAACCACATGTGGCCAGAAAACTTTCTATCAATAAAATCAGCCCTTGTAAGACTCATCACATGTACAACCTACCTCTCACATCAAAAAACAAATCAGAAGACATTTTTTTGGCTTATTTGCACCGTTGTAATTAGTTTAGAGGACTCTACCATTCAGAGGACTTCAGTCCTGCTCCTGCCTCTCAGTGCGGTGTTCTATGCAGTTCTATTTTACAGTGCACGCACAGCTTTTGACAGCTGCAGCAGCACTCAGACCTACAACTATCGGGTTTGATATCTCAGTGAATGCGCTTCATTAGTTGTGAGTTCAGGTGGTTAGACAAGTTTAAAAAGTGTGTGGTGAGGGGTTTTACAACTTTAAACACGTAGCTGCTACTTTGCAGATTTTGCTTATAGCAAGTTATTTTTAGAATGTCCCTGAAAATTAAGGGACCACTGTAAAAGCTTGAGGTTTAGTGGATTTTTTAACAATCATTCTTCAATACGTGAAATGCACAATTTTATCTTTATTGCCTGAGGTTAATTTATTTGAGCAACATACAATAATAATTATAAAACCAAAAAGCTTATAAACACCTTCCTCAACCAACATACAACCAAGCATTACAACCAAAGACACCAGATTTCAGGGGATACAAGCCCAGAATGTACTACCCTCATCCAGTCAGGTTTGGGAGACTCATTTTTAAAATCTTTGTTTAGTTAAGAAGTCAAAAAACCTTCCCGTTTCTATTTGTAAAGACGAGTGTGCAGTGAATGGTCCAAAACTGCAAGATAAACAGAAGTCAGACATGTGTCACCTTTTGCCAATTATCATCAATGAGAGGCGTGTTTGGGGAGCGACCGCTGCTTCTCATGCCTCAAATTAACTTGTCATTGGAGCGTCTGCCTCAATCCTGCACGCTTACGGGAAGAAGGAGCGTTCTGAGGCCGAGTGCCATGTAACATTCAATTACATGTTAATAGTGGCAGCTCTATTAGCCAGGGTAGGATTCAGGGTCTGAGGCAAAGGTCACCGCTCTTCTCCTCAAACAGGTGCTTCACCGCTGGGCCTCCTGCAACACGTGGGCTAGAAGAATCTATGCTTTTATACTCTGCACAAAAAAGAACAGCTTGAAGTGTGTGGTGTCTTGGTTTGATTGAGGCCTATGTTTTCAGGGTGCATATTTATATTAGGCGTCCACAAGTCGTGTAGTGGTTCCCAACCTTATGCTCTGCGAACCCCCTAGCTAGCGTAGAAACATGAGTACCTCTTTTAAAAGAAGTGGAAAAATGGACTATGTACCCCTGGGGACTCATAAATAAATAAATAAAAACATTGATTAGACGCATCAACTGCTTTCAGGGCTGTGTTTCCAAGCTTTTTTAATTTTTCTTGTTTGGTTTTCAGCAAACTTTTTGCCTCCATGTTGGTGTTTAGACCATAGTATTACTTTTATGTAACTTGAGTTTTACTATTTACTTCTGAACAAAATGAGTGCACACTGTCTAGTTTTCAATAACAAGCCTATTATTATGTGTTAATGTTAACAGAAATTATGCAGTTGTCTCTGGGCATATAGTCCATGCAAATATATATATAAATGTTAGCAAGATAATGAAAATAGTTGGAAATCCTTTCAAGTACCCCCTTTGCAATACACGTACCCCTGCTTTGGAAACAATGATATTTTCAAATGATATCGTTGAATCAATCAATCCATCAACTTTTAATTGAAGAGCGCCTTTCCTATGCAAGGCAATGCAAAGGCCAATTAACAAAATTGTACTCACAACTTGAAAAAAAAAAAATCTTGCTAAGAAAAAAAGCAAAGAGCACCGGTGGGTTTGACTGGTGCTAGCACCAGTATTTGTAATTTGTATTCTGTTAAAGAAGTTTATTGTTGATTAAATTGAGTGCATTTTGTAAATATTGGTTAACTTGTCCGTAGACTGTTTTCATTGATTGGTTTTCTAAATTGATTTTGTTCAGTTGTTGTGATTTTCGACTATGCAAAAAATGCATTGATTTGGATTTGATAAATACTACTTAAACCCAACACTTACAATCACTTACCCTGTCATTCCAAACACAGCTGGACAAAAAGCTCACACACACACACTACGGTGGAAATCAGAGCTGACAGTCGACATCTCAAACAAATATATTTCTTCATCGTTTTGTTTTAAGATATTAAAGCAATTTCTATAATTGTTCGAAACAAGTCCACTTTTGGTAATTCACATCTGCGTCCTTGACAACGGGGTCATGGGGGAAACTCCAGATGGTGAAGCGACACGGATGAAGTGAAAAAGGGGGAAGAGATGAGAGACGCCTTCAATGTCGAGCGGAGAATTAGAGTCATTTCCCAAGTCTTTTAAGTTGGCTTTACCTGTCCACTGGCTGGCTCAGACAGACCCATACACACCCTCGGGCAGCACACGTCAGCAGCAAGTGAACAAACAACAAAAAAGAGGCAGAAAAATCCCTATGTGTTTAAAGACATGTTTGAACTAATTGTCCGGAGTCTTTAGCGAATCAGAGAAGAGCCTGTCCAAACAGAGAGAACTCTCCGCAGAGGATTAGCAACAGTCGCACAAACGAGAGAGTGAAAGGAGATGACAGCAGATCGAGCTGCTGTTGGAGGGTCAGTAATCTATAAGGAACTGTCCAGACGAAGACGAAGGGGCGAATATTTCGGGAACCATGTTACGAACAGACAGAACCTGCTCTGTAAATGTATCCGTCAATCATGAAGCTGAAAAATAACTTAAATTCACTTCAAGTATAATGCACGTGCCAGGTCTGACGGAAGCACTGTGAGGCAGGAATATCCCCCCCCCAAAAAAAATAACTCTGGACTCCCTGTGCTGGTCTGCGAACAAGCCAAGCAGTTCCTGGGTTTGATTCCACCTCCAGACAAAGCCTTTCTCAGTAGATTTTGCATGTTCTGCAGTGTCTGCTCTGGGTTTCTGCTACCAATTCTCCAGCGCTGCTCCTGACCAAGTGCACCAACATCTGGAGATGGGTCCCTAAGGCGACCACCGCTCCTAACAAAGGCCCTACTGTATAGCATTACAGGATGGGTCAAATGCGAAGTATCACTTAACTAAAGGTAAAGGTAAAGGTGCACTTTATTGATCCCTGTCGGGCAATTCATCCTTTGCCGTAGTACAGCGCCCGGGAACCCATGTCCAGATGTTGATGCTTGGCTTGGTCAGGGCCGGAGTTGGAGGATTTAACCTAGTGTGCATGTTTTTAGTGGTAGGGGATACCGGAGTATCCGGAGGAAACCTACGCAAGCATGGGGAGAACACGCAAACTCCACTCAGAAAAGCCTACTTCTAAAATAATAAATGCCATAGTATAATAAAGTACATAAATGGAGCATGGCATCATTTCATGCCAATAAGAAAAATACACTCTGTGACAGTGGCTCAGTTGGTAGGCCTTTGGGCCTGAAGGTTGTGGGCTCGATCCCCCCACAAGACTTACTCCGACTCCACTGATGTCTGCTATCACTGTGTCCTTGGGAAAGAACAAGGCTGTGTCACCGTTGATGGAGCAGCAGCCATCTTCCTGTGGACTCACCACCTGCTGGAGAATCAGCGAGGGACTGGTGCTGTGAGCATTGGGTGGTTAATAACCCAGAAATGGACTAATAAAGGGGTAGAAAATAAATTAATGAATGAGTGATACCTTCAAACATGTTTATGTGTTTGACTACAAATTGTTTGTCCAAATTTGAAAATTACATGTCTGTACAAAGACATGTAATTGTACTTTAATTTCATTTGAGAAATGATCCGAACTAATTGTGGGACAATGATATCATTCTATTACAGGACTGAGACAAGATCTTTTAGACGGAAAGGGCGGAGTTACATCTTTGTGCCAAATTACCATGTCAGGATCTAAAAACAACCCCAGGTCTGTAACTGAAAAGGAACAATGATTTGACATGGTTTCTATGTCACTGTTAAGTTCCAAATAAATTTGGAATTCATACTATTCTATAATTTAAACGCGTAGTCATTGTTTAACAATGAAACACGTGTCTATATATCCATCCACACATCCATGAGACACATGGAGTTGATACATTGTGTCACTAACTTTTAGTTTTGAAAGTGTGACTAAGCTTACTGTATGTACATTTGTGGTCTTCAAAACTTTGTGACCTTTTCTCCTCGTACACTTAGTTTATTTCTATGTGATTTGTTTTTTTTAATTGCTATACAATTGTGTTTTTTATTTTTTATTTTATGTGAGTACTTTTACGCTGTCATTTTGACTGAATTTTTTTCCGCAATTTTTGGTCATCAACATTTTATGGCAGTTAAAGCTCTTTTTCTCAAAGGTGCTGGTCCTGAACTGGTTCTGGTTCAGCTCGTTTTTCCACCAGAGAAGAGATGTTTGTTACCATAGCAACACACTGTTTACTTGCTGCAATAAGCCTTTCAACAATCTGTATCTTTTCTGTATTTCAAGAAACCCGTTTTAGCTCTTATTCCAAAGTGAGTAAAGGTAAAAACCTTGTAAATGACAAACTTTGGGGGAATTGTTCAGAATTCATTTGATTTGAATGGGAGCCGTCAAAATGACTAGTGTTATATAAATAACAAGCCACATGTTGAATATATTGCATGAAATAAAAAAGTGAAAGTCAAACGCTGTCAAAAATCCTTCCATAAATAAAGAGAAAGTAACGTGCTCCACCTTCTTGTTATGATTTTGAAACAACAAAGGCCGGCAACATCTTTTCTTTTTTTTTCTTCCCAGAGTCAAAGTAAAGCAGTCCGCCACAAAACACTTAAAAGAAACATAACAGAGTGGAAATTTCACAGGCCGCCATTTGGACACGGCAAAACACTACTCAGCCCCTGCTCCTGTCATCGTCCACTCAAGCAGCGCAGCGAGGGTTAAACCTGCTTCTCGTCCAACCCAAAGTCAAACCAAACCAAACATGTGCCAGAGAAAGTGGGCACCGGTCTGCTCCCAGTCCCAAAAGAGGACGGTAAAATAAGCAGGCGACACGCTGACGACATCCCGGGCCCCTCTGGGTGTTTGGAAGCACTCACGCAGGGGCCATGGTGTCAACGTTAAGAAGAGAACCCCGATAGCGCGGCGTGGAGCGGCTGGCTCCTCACGCAGGACGCTGTCTGCGGTTTGTCCACGATTCAGGAGAAGGTGCTGGAAAATGAGGTGCTAAGGAGAAAGAGAGGCTTGACTACAGACTACAGCTGTGGCGATGTTACTGTATATACAGTATAAAGAGGCATTTGATTTTGTTAGTCAGACTAGAGTTTTCATTGTTTACTTTATGATGTTTTCAATTTGACTGTTTTTTTTATTTTTACATTGTCCCAGTTTACTTCCTGGTTGTTGCCTAGACATATGGATAGATAGATGGATGGATAGATATGAATAGACAGATACTTAATTTACCCTGAAGGAGAAATCAAGCTGTCACAATATCCATACAAACGTAAATAAAAATATGAAAATCTAAAAAGTTATTAACAATAGTAATAAAGTTAAATAAATGTTTAATTGAGACGGATCTTGTAAATTTCTCTTTTGTGAGATATATGTGAGAGTATAACTTATCTCATCTGTTATATAGTGTGGTTGCATCACGCAAACGCAAGCTATGCTATTAGCAATTACATTATAGCAAAAAAGTGAGAAATGTGTGTAAGATGTGCACTTACAGTTGCTCTTCTGGAGACAAGACAATAGTGTGAAAGTGTGTTAGCGTTATGTGCGGTCAAATAAAGGACTGTCCTCGTGCTGCAGTGTGACTCTGATCCTTCCTTGACTCAGTATTAACATTTTAATCTCACAAATGATTCACGCATTATGATAAAGTGTTTGCTGTAAATTCTGAGCTCCAACATTCTGTCTGTCCCTCGTGTGATGTCATCAGTTCTAAAACTTTTCTAACTGTAAATTTCCACATATTTTATAATTTTTCCATATAAACTCTCACTTTATCGGTGTAAAACTATTATTAATATTTCAAACAGGTGTCATTCGACCAAAATGTATCAAAATAAAAACTGTATAGAGTCTTGTCAAATGCACTTTTAGCTTTGAGCTAGTTTGATTAAAGTTTAATATATAGGTTTTAATTTAATACATTTCATAAATAATTATTTACATAAATATATAGATACATGCATTCATTTTGGAAGTTTTGACACAAAAAATTCCAAATCGTATTTAATTATTTGTGCCAAAATGACCAATGAACATTTAAAATCTTCTACAGTTTTCCAAGATACATAGAAATCACAATTATACATACAAATATACACATAAAAATAGTTCCTCATAAAAATTGTGAATGCAAAAATCATAAAAGTTTGTCCAAAATCTCCAAATTTTATGAAGCTTGGTTATAAAAGCTAATCCTGCACACACTGCTATAACCAGCACAAAGTTGCCGACATTTGCAGTCATTTCTGTCACATTTAGCAACAAAGCACTCACGATGTTGTTTTGATCTTTTGCAAATTGTATCTATTTTTGAGATACCAACCCACCTCTAATCATGCATTTCTGAATAGATGCATACAAGTATTCCTATTTGCTCCTTCCCTCTTCAAACGCTGTCTTGTCGCGGTCTCTTCCAGACACAAGCAGAGCACACGCCGTTCTCTGCAGCTGGTAAGAAAACGCCTCCATTCATTAAAGCGACTCAGGGCCCTTTGCTATTATCAGTGTTAATACAAGGCCATAGGGCACGAGCATAGGCCTACAGTTTAAACAGCTCACATGCTGCCAGCTGCCGTCCGCCTGCTGCAAGAGGCCTGAAGTTTGGTTTCATTAGAACATTTGGTCTAGGTGTCAAAGAGGTTCCCTATGTCTGCGCGGCGGCTATTAGGCTCAATTATAGCTGCCAAAAAGAGGGTGAGCTGAGCGGGATGTGAGTGCCGCATTCAGCCTGGCCTTAAAGAGCCACTGAGACGCACAGAAATTGCTATTCATGACGCTTAATGACTTATGAATTAAGTTTTCCTCTAAATTATTGGTAATAGCGCAAAAAGTAACAAAAAGTAATTACGTATTTGCCTTGAAAACCAGCACAATTAAATTTGAAGATGTATTTTTGGAAAACACTGGAAGCACATATGGAGAGTTCAAATGCATATGCAAAAATATAAATCTCAGTTTTGAAAATGTGTCAGAAAGTGGTATTCCTGTTGGTGCAATTTTTGACATGTTTAGTCATTGGCAGTACATTTGAAAGGATATGAAGAGGCAAGAAGAGGTGACACTTTATTTTTATTGTACTAAAATGTCAGGCTTTTAAAAAAAAAATACTGCTTAGTAAGGACAAACCTGTAAGCTTTTCTCAATTTTGTTCTACGTACGTATCTGTTAGAAAAATAATGGAGAGGCTTACAAGTTGCTCTCTCTACCTCTAGAAAAGCCGGATGTATTTTAGTGCCAGTCATATAAAGTTTCACTCCTTGTTGAGTCAAAAGTTCTGCCTATAACAAAACAACTTTTTGACACATTTTCAAAACCGAGAATTCTTTTTTTGCAAATGAACTCTTCAGATTTACGGCAAAATGTGACAAATAATAAGATTAGACTTTGTTGAATGAAGAATTATTTAGAGTAGTTTGAAGTCTCAAGACTCAAAACGAGATGGTTGATTGTCAATTAAAGACATATTATTCCATTTGCAAATTATATTTTAGATAGATTAAAACTACATGTATCCATATTTGTTAACTTACTTTAAAGTGTTTGAAAAAAATAATGGTGCTTTTAAAACTAATTTAAAGTGAAAACAAGCGTTACGATGTTGAACACGGCCCACAGTTTTTGCTGTCTTAAGCCGTAGAAACAACAGTCGCCGCAGCGCTGCTATTTCAAATGTCAAATTCCAAATTGCTCGTATGACGTATGTTCGCCTATGAGCCCTGCTTCTTATTTTTTGGATCCACTTACAGATTAGAAGTAATAGATTTGCCGGGAAATGTGCAGAAGGAATGTCAACCACATGTTGGAATATAAATAGACCTGGGAGAATTGAAACAAGCACTCGTAAGGTTAATCAAATCTAATTACTTCATGGTTTCTCAGCTTTGGTCAGCCAGCCTTTTGCCTGTCATTTTATTATTGAATATTTCTTGTGAGCGACTGTAATCCAACCATAACTAGGTCCTGCCACAATAAATTAGCTGCAAGCAGATGTAGAGCAGAGCGAGCGGGTGCGCTTCTCACCTCGTGCAGAAGGCTCTCTGAGGCTGCATAACATTTTAGCTCATTACCTCATTAGAATATTGAGTGTCTGCAGATAGTGAATCCCTAAGCTGTTGATCAGGGTGAATAAAACACTTGTGCGTCTGGGGAGTCTCTGTCATGGCACAAACTCAACATGTGAGTGTGAGAACAGGCTCAGAGTAGTGCAGAGACAAACCTCCTGCGCTTGCATAGCAGGAAGAAAAATCACAACTCCACATTTCCTGGACACTTTGCTCCCTCCCCATTAGATAATGTTACCTTTCACATTTACAGTAAATGGCTCCATCTCTTTTTTCCTCTAGAATAAGAGTCCTATCAGTGAAATCAAAAGCGATTACACAGCTCACCAGTCATTTCAGATCTCTGCGGCTGGGGAAGTATGCAATACCAGCCGCAGCCCCAAAGTCTCTGTTTATTCAGTGAAAGTGCTCTGTAATTTATTTAAAATAATCTATTTTAACAAATAAAGAGCTCATTGAGTGAGCGCAATGCTGCAGGCACACTTTTAAAGGCCTCTTTAGGAGTGGTAGGGCTGACAGGCGGCTGAGCTGGATGGACCCCGAGCGCCCTCCTGCACTGAACAAAGTGATTCACCAACATCTCAACCGGCATCACATGGTCGGAGCCAATCCTGGGCCAGTGTTGATTTTAAACGGGACACTGAGCTCCGATCAGCACTGCCAGCCCTCTACCCCTATGCCTCTACCCCTCATCTCATTCAGATACCACTTTGATTCCTGTCCAGAGGGCTTGTTTGAAGAGGGGGTGGGCTCAAGCCCTTGTGGATGTTTGGAGCGCTGAAGTAAATATGAAGGATGGGATTACAAGGAAAGCCTCTCAGCAATTTGGAAGAGATTGAAATAGAGCTGCTCCTCCTGAATGTCAGTGAATGTGCCACTCGCGCTGGGTGGAGTTAGGCTTTCAGGTGCACTGTATCTGATGATGGGTCCTGACTGCACCTCGACATAGGTCACTTAAAAGCGAGACGAGGTCATTCCAACTGTAATAGATTCAGTAACAGAAATGAAGCCAAGTGCTTTGCTTTATTTGGACTTGTGGCCTTATTTGTTTGTACACCACACAGCGTTGCACTTGGCAAGAAGCTGGGCAAAGTTTCCCCTACTTAAAAAGTCAACAGTAAGGGGCTTGTTGACGCAGGCTTGTAAAACAACTTTTTTCCATCCATAAATCATAGTTATTATAGTTTTCTAGAGGTTCAGCCAACAATGGTCTCATCAAAGACACTAAGTACGTGCTCATTAAAAGGTTTGTTCCACCCGCTTTTGGCCTGAACAAAGTTACAAATTATGAATCACACACATTCAAGAGACACGCACAGCTCAGAGCTAACAAAGTGGCTAATTTTTGAGTCAACATTGGAAGGATGAGAAATCTGACAAGTCACCAAACCTCACAGTGAACAGTGCATGAGTGACATGCACTATGTGATGTGGGCTTTTAATCCCTCGAACGGGATCCGACTTAGTGAAACCACTTCTTCCCAACACCAAAACGGATGAGAAGTTTGTGTCAGGAAAAAGTGACTGTGAGTGGAATCCTTTCACCTTTAGCAGCTCAACCCCTGAAACGAACAGCTCACAATGTGGTCTGGGTTAATGAGGAAGACTGGAGGTGATGGATTACTTAACTAATGATTTTGGCCCAGTGAAGGAACTTGTTTTAAATGGCAGTCATTTAGCGAGTCAGCTTAGATTTCATACAATGTTATGAGCGGCCAGAGCTCTTCAACGGCCAGGCTCTGCGCTTATTTGATTTTCTTGGTTTACAAACCGGTCCTAATCTGCTGAGCAAAGAAACAAGAAATTCTATCAGCGCAAATACTTCTGTAACATTTCAAATCCACAACAATATTCCATGCTGGCGATGACTGCTTCATACATACCTGTGCCTAACCCGACTGTAACTTTATGAAGCGATTCGCACTGGAGATGTTTGCTGTACTGTACCACTGGCGGAAGATGATCTCCGTGATAGAGCCCACCCACATTGCAGTGTTGTGAGGAAGCGTGCCCCTTACCTCCCTTTGGGGGCAACAAGGTCCTGTGTCCACATTTCTAACAGGCCTGTCACTCACAGTAGGGGAGAAAGGGTTCCGTCTTGGGGTCAACACTTATGTTCTCCAGCTAAGAAAGCAAGTCCGGCTCTCCCAGGACAGACAGCAGTTCAACACAGCATGCTTTGTGTTGTATCTCTACAGGCGGCATAGGAGGGGCGCAGAGATGAGCCGTGAAGATGTCGACCCTGATGGAGCAAAGAGGACATAGACTGAATTTAAATATTGGTTCTATTTTATGTTGTGTCTGAAATAATCACAATCACAATCACATGTTTTTATTCCAATGTCTTCAACGTCCCATCAGACTTTCCATCAAACGGTTGTGAGTACAGTGTATGGCCTGTAAGAAAAGATAAACTTTATTGATCTCACACTGGAGAAGTGTACAAGTCACATTTGGCATAGATAGGATCACTCAGGATGTGGAAAAACAGGAAACGTGCAAACATAATAATTACAATATTGCATCGGTTTTTTATGTGATGCTTCTCAGGACACTCAAAAACACGCCACTTGTCGTTATTCCATACCCGGTGGTCATAAGCTACAAATGTAGCCACAGCTGCCCTGACAGAAGTGAGGCAACCAGTATATGCCAGTATAGCCCCTCCGACCACCGCTAACCATTCACACACACCACACACACACACACAGACACACTGAACACTGTAAAGCGCTTTGTCCTTGGTCTGTAAAAATGTGCTATATAAATAAGATAAGAGAAGAGATCCTGTATTCGTCCCACAGTGGGGAAATTTCAATGTTGCAGCGCACAGACAGGACAGTAGTAAAAGCACATAGGGAGCACACAAAATATACTAAATAAGTAGTAGATGTGTTTCTTATCTAGCTGTAAATGCTGTAAAAGCTTCAATACCAGTCTTTCGATAAAGAAAAAAAAATATACATATAAATATGTAGTAAAAAAGTACATACATACCAGACTCAATGTGGGTGAAGTGTCTTGCCAAACATGTTAAAGAAGTGAAAAGATAGTTTTGTGCAAGATTATAATATATTAGTGTACATGTATTATTATAGCGAGGAGATTCAACTTAGTCCTCAAAGGGGTGTGTGGCTGCAGGTTTTCATTCCAACCAAGCCGTGCACAGCAGACTCCACCCATCCCTGCTGCTGGGATGCCAGATTAGAATCCTGGGCTTTTTTGCACATGTTCAAATCAGCCCTTCATGTCATTTGGCTCATGGTGCTGTGTGCTTCTTGTGGTGTTGGGTTTCTTGAAAGTGGCTAATGCCTGTGGTGGGTGAGGACCCATGGGAGACAAGAGGGGTCAGTGTTTTGGGTGGAAGCGTGTGGAAAAGGTGTGTGCGATCTTGTGTCATTCAGCGCTCCTTCATCTGGACCGCCTGACATCTGACCTAACGCAGACGACCGGGAGCAGGGATTCTGTAAAAACATGGCAATTCTCCAAGCTACTTTTTTACGAATCGCACCAATGTTAACAATAGCAATAGCAATTCAAAAAAATATAAAATAATAAATAGTGGTTTTGTTCTCACCGTGGAACATGAGTTGGCTGCAATTTTTATATAGCTCTATTGAATAATTGTAATTCCTAGTAGAGACGGCAACGTCCTTCCCATGCTTATTCCAATACTAGTACGAAATATTGTAACAAAGCGGGGACCTCAAACAAAATAAAAATATATATACAAATCTGAATTTTATTGCCATTGTAAATAACAGGAAGTCACAAACTAGCAATTTGCTTTGGCTCATGGTGCAAACAAGTTAAAAAAGTAGCTATTAGATATAGGGGCAAAAAAAGAAAAAGAAAATCTTAATACAATTCTAATAAATGAATACACACAGTTATCAATAGACATTGAAAAGTGCATATTATCAATAAGTGACCAGAGGTATAAGATTATAAGGTTGCAGAAGTGTAAAATGAAGATTGTAAAGGACTTGGATCTAGTGATGACTTATGTATATGTGTTATTATATAGTCTCGTAAGTTCTGTACCGTTACGGCTAAAAATGTGTTTCACCCATGTATCACTGTATTACAAACTGCGCTCGGCAGGACCACCCTACCTTGCATTGATGATATCTCAGGACATTTTGTATTGCTATTTCATAAATTAGTTTTCATTTCAAGGGAGAAAATTTAAAATAATGTTGTAAAACAAAGTTTTTTGAATTATCAATACAAAAAAAACCAAATCTTGTCGTGTATGTCCTTATATTTACAAACTGCTTGTGGATTTTGCAGCAGTTGAAGCTGCTTGGGCTCATAATGAATATAGCACAAGGCCTCACTTCCTGCTCGACCTCGGATCAAAGTGAGCAGCGTTCTCAGGTTTCATGGAGCCGCAGCAGAGGAGGCTGCAAGGCTTGTTTCTCTTCCTGCAGATGAGTGCAGAGACACGGGGAAGAGGTCAGCAGCACACCGGGGGATTCCCTGACAGCCGCCCCGCCAAAGACCACCAAGGTGAGAGCTACATGAAGACCTGCATTCTTCTCCTGCCCCCCGAGCTGCTCCGGCACCCAAAAGGTGTCATCACTATCAAGCGACTGTGTTTCCATGCAGAAAACAGTCCATATACACATACAGTACTTTGGTAGGATTTGAGCCTGGAGTGAAAAGAAACAGGCAAACAACTCTCATCAATGATAGATGATAGAGAAATAAAGCCGTTTCCATTTGCCCAACTCTGCTTAACCCCCGTCCCAATTCTCACCCTTGCCCTAGATTCTGAGCGTGCCCGCGTGCACAGAGTGCAGAAATGCAGATTTTTTTATTATGCCTTATTCTATTCTCTACTTTTGATTTGTTTGCATTGAGAGCCTATAAGAAATTTCCTAGTCTGTGACTTACATTTCCTCTTGTTACTTACATGGCAATAAAAAGGATTGAGATTCTGAGAGGGAAGTGCTCATTGACAAAGTTTTGCCCCAATCCACTCTGGCTCCCACTAGATCAGTGACGTTTGTGTCACACTCACCATTTTAGGATCTTGGTGTTTAAATGTTGATAATGTCTTTGTAAATCCAGATATTAGGGCCAAGTAGGTGCTAAAAAGTACCTGGTACCTGTTTAACAGGGCTGGTGGAAATGCTCCCAATCAGGGTTGAGTAGAAAAATCCAAGTAGGGCTGGTGGAAACAGTGGGAGTAAATCTTAATTACTAGTTGGGAGGCAAATGCTCCATTATCCCAGGGGAGCCTCGTACTGAGCCTCATGAAGAGAACACTGTGGCGAAGCTGCTCCTTCGCCCACCACAAAGCACAAGCCGCTTGACCCTCTTCACCGCATACCTGCTCCGACCATGAGCCGTCTCATAATCACGGCTTCACTCTCACTCACTCTGAAAAGACACCCATCTGAACATATGCCTACATATTTATTGCCCATAAAAACACATTTGGTCAGTTTTTGCTCCTCAAAAGTGGACTGGTTTCCCCTACATAGTGCCTCATTCATCATTGGCTGGTGTGGAAGAGCAACTACTCATATATTTCCTGTAATTGGAGTGCTATAGAGCCAAAGGGCTGAACAGTTATTGAAAGTTAACTGTTTTTAGACTTACTCGCTTTGCAATCCATTGTGTTATGTGTAATGCCAACTTGTCAGTCTTTTATTTCCAGCTTCCTCTCAGGTCAAAGAGCCCCTGTGGCGCCCTAAAAGCTCTCCACAAGCCTATGGCCATAGTGGTGAGTCCCAGTCTGTGTGAAGCATAATTCTGCCTGTCAAAATACAGGCAGCCTCTCAAGCTCTGCCACAGTCCCACGCTGCTGAACTCCAGGAGCCAACAGTTATGAGGTCATTTTCAGTGCCTGCAAGTGAACTTTTAATAATAATAAAGGTTCTCTTATCTTATCTTTCTCAATTAATTTAGCTTGATACGTGGTGTTTTAGGGCCTGATGTATTTAAGCATGGCTTTATCTCTTGTGAAGTGTTGCTGTATGTGGAAAATGTTGGAAATGATCATTTACAGGAAAGCTTGCAACACAGAGTGCTAACACCTCCGACACTTTAGGCTTAGGGGGGAAAAGGAGAGCTATTGATGGTAAGAACTGCACCCTGCTGTTCGTTGGACCTGACACACGGGAAGTATAAATAAAGTTGCTTATTATGCCAAGATCTCGACAGCCCACTCACTAAATGGGGGATTTTAATTCAAATTAGTAGATGGTGAGATATCAGATGTAATGCTAAGCAGAAGTGATGGATGTTAAATTAGTTTTGCTTTGGTTTGATTTAGATGTCATACAGATACGGCACAAACAAGAGTGTGCTTCATTTGAGCCTGCACCTGCGGAGAACCAACAACATTTCATGCATAACATCAAAAGAACTGCAGTCTTTTTATATCTAAATGAAATATTGTGAATTTCCCTCTTGCATCAGGACAAGCAGCAGCCAGAGGACACAGATCAGAGCTGCACAGGAGAGCACTCTTGACCATCACTTACATTAAGGTGTTTTCTTTTGCACTGCCGTCAATCATTTGATTTGACATACACAAATACACTGGGACACTTAGCAAAGAAAACCTCATTTATAGCACCCTTTGGAGCATATATGAAAACAGGAGTTTCATGTCCTGTTTGCTTTAGATAATTATTTTACCAATTAAACGAACACTTCACTTATTCTTCAAGTGAGATGTGGCCTTGTGGCTGTAGTTCGATGGCTTTTAAGGCTCTGTGTCTGCAGTTACAATACGTGTAATTCAGTGAAGAAACAGCTCTTTAACACAGAGCAGTGCTAAGCGCTTTACCTCTTGGTGGTGCGTCAAGAGACTTTCCTTGTTGACTTTTAGCGGGCTGCTTTTTAAGAGTGATAGAACACAGATTTCCTCTTGTATTTATACACTGTGAGTCTTGGATGTTACGTACGACATGAAATATTTGTATGGGAACATCATTATGGTTTGGATAAATTGGCAGTGGCAACAGGGCATAAGGTCTTCCCTATTTGTGCCACAATATGAGTGTATTTTGTGCCGGTGCCAGCGGCCTGTGCACCAGGACTGATTAAACGGCCGATCACAGGCCCGCGCTGACAGAGGGTGTGTCTCGTATGCAGCAGCCTCATTATCTGTGTGACACAGAAGAGCATCAGCCAGGAGCAGGACATCTGTCTCTGAACACATCACATGGTCAGCACACAACTTTGGGATTGTAGGATTTTAGCGTGATGAAAATGAAAATTCAGACTTATTCCACATATGAGTGAATGTATTAAACATGCATTTATCCCTACTGTGATTTTCCAGAGAGAGACAGCATTCCGTTATTGTGGTTCCATATATTTTAGGTACCACAGCTTTAACAAAAGTTTTAATGATACATTGGTGAATAAAAACCAGGGCCGGGACTTTATTGCGTTAATAAAAATGTAATTACACAAAAATACATTTTAATGCATTTCGCACCGCAGAACCTTTGTCCTGGGAAAGAGTTTCGGCGGACCAACTAAAAAGAACCTACTGCTCCGGACAACAACACAAACCCCATTCAACATGAACAAATAGAAACGAATGGAAGCGTTGATTAGAGCATGGTTGTGTTTGCACATCACCGCAGCACATGGAGCATCACCTCAATGCTAAACATAGAGCAGCTAATATGGACATTAGCCCTGAGTATAAAGACCCACACCCAAGCCACACTCACCAGGTGACTGCTTTAAACCTGGCTCACTGGATTGCACTCGACTGTGGACTGTAGTGTGGTCGAAGATAAGGGCTTGCAGAATTTATTATATTCCTAAATATGCTATTGCTACAGTTAATGGCAATAAGTTGCACTGGTCTGTTGGACTTGGTCGAACAATATAAACTATATTTTGTCACTTAAACTTCTCACTGTTCTCAGTTTAAATATTTATATGCAGATAATTAATTACAGAACTTCTAATCAATGTGATTATTTTATTGAGGCCCTAATAAAAACATCTTTAATTACCATTATTTCATTCAGCCCTTATTTATCATAGGGGACTCACGGGACTCTGGGATCAGGCTCTCAGGACACTGGGATCAGGCCCACAAGACTCTGGGATCAGACTCACTGGACTTTGGGATCAGGCCCATTGGATTCTGGGATTAGACTCACAGGATACTGGGATCAGGCCCACTGGACTCTGGGATTAGGCCCACAGGACTCTGGGATCAGACTCACATGACTCTTGGCTCAGGCCCACAGGAAGAGCAGCGAAGTGCAAGAGGAAGAGGGGAATGTGGACGGTCTGATCCTCAGCAGTATATCAGAGGTTTTATGAGGCGGCCCACCCTGAACGATGAAGTGCTCTTGTTGTGAGAGAAAACAGTGGAGCAGCGCACATGTCATAACACCGACACCTAAGAAGGTGGACTGGGACGCCTCCTCAGGCCACAGCTCCTGTGCCCCTTAGGCCTGGGACACCTTCAGTGTCCTGAAGCGTGTGGTTCACACCATTCCGACCTACAGCCCTGTTAAAGCTACAGCCCACAGTTCATGAGTCAGTTTTACACATCAGTGACCTGAAGTCCATTGTAAAGCATGTCAAAACAGAGCTCTCAATTCAGGTTTTTTATAGGAATGGAACCTCCCCTCTCGGCGTAAGTCTGTGCTCTGTGAGTGCCTAAAGCTATTGACTAAAATGAACGGTGAATGGAAATAAAACAAACAAAAGAGAATCGAAACTTTGTTAAAAGTGACACTGTATATAAAGGATTGGGTCATGAGCAGCAGGTCAAACAACTACGAACATACTCATGATAATTGACTAATGCATATATACCAGTCTTGGTGACTATATGGCTTACTCCAGACTTGTTTCCACTCTCAAATTCACTGTATTAACTTAATTTTAGTAACTTCAAAAGCCCTGTTCAAAGCACAAAGATATAACTGCTAATTAGTCTTATGGCATGTATTTTGACAACACAACCTTTCCTGTTTTAATACTTCAGCTAAGTGCCAAATGAGGGACTCAGGAGGGGATATTTTTAGCTGTTAGCGTGTAAAAGTCTGCTTTTTTAACTCCAGCTCTTTTGAACGGTTGGCCCTGTCAACAACACAAGTGTGTGTTGGGGTTTGTGTGGAAACAGTTTGTCACATTGCATTAGTTCATGAGGAGCACTTACCGCACCTTTAACCCGGGCTGCATCAGCTCGCAGCTTTCACACCAACACAATGCTCATAACCAGCTTAATACTGACACCTGAATGGAGACGGCATCTTACAGGTGTTTCATGACTTTGGTGAAATACATGGCATATCAGTGAGGATCACTTTGTGGAAACAGATGACTGGAATTGGATTTGAGCCCAGGGCTTTCAGCTGCTGTCATTTTGGACAAATCAACAGAAGCAAGGTAAAAGCACGGAATTCACCTTTCTCACACCCAGACAAACAGCAGCGTATGGATCAGATGATAAAACCAAGATGTACTGGACATAACTTCACAAAACCAAGTCTGTTAAACCCTTTTGAATACAATTCATCATTATAATCATAATAATATACACTTTTTCATTTGGTATGAAAAATGGTATGGTGTTTTGTAAGTTACTCTAAAATAGTAATAGTAATTTACTCTGGGGAACAAATGTATATAGTTGTATTCCAATAATATATATATATATATATATATTTAAATGTACCTGAGTTACACTACTGTAAGAACACAAATTACATCCCACTGAGAGTTTGAATGATCATCTTTGTTTTCTCAAATAATAACAGACGATGAGGAACAAACCAAACATACAGGCACAGTGATTCTTCATAACAAACGTGTGACTTTAAACAAGTGATATAAATTACCAATGTTCATTTTAGTATCTCTACTGTTCTCTTCTTTATCTTTTATATATAAAAAATGGAAGAGGCTGTTTCTTTCAATGTGTTCTGTGCTTTCCAATATACATTATTATATACATATAGTATATTTTATATTTAAGTCTCGTAAACTAATATCAAAAACAGTGGTAAAAGCAGGCAAGCCTATTTGGAGCTGAGTACTGTACATGTGTTGAGTGTTGGTCTTGGCAGTTTCTCTGATAATTTACGATATCTCTGGTATTAATCTGGCATCAGATTCCTCAAAAGAGATTCACAGTTTGCGGTGGTTCCAGAGAGTTTTCATAGAGATGTCCAGATTATGAAATATATTATGCAGATGAAGAAGTTCAGAACCCATGTGACAACAAACCTCCAACCTCTGTGTGCTCTGCGGCGCCATTATTATGTATAAAAACATGTATTCCTTAGTGTCTGCCCTGCCCCACCCGCCTGCATTGTTAAGATTTTGATTGTAGTGTGTTCATTGCTATTCACCCGTTGTCCTGTTGTCTGTTTACAATGGGACCTCTGAACCGGCCCTATCCATCTACACCTGCGGACTGCCCTGCCCGACCTGCCTGGGAGCGCTTCAGTCCTGCACCGGACCTGTCCATGTTCTGCGGCTGCTGTGTGGCATTGGTCCTTGTTCTGTAGCTTAGGTCCTGGATCATTAGCCCGTGCGTCCGTGTAGGAGCAGATCCCTTTCTCAATATGTGGGTCTCCCCGAGGTTTCTCACTTTTTTTTCCCACTGCGTTTTTGTGAGTTTTTCCTTGCCGATGCAGGAGGGTCTGTTGGGCAGTTAGAGTCCAACTAGAAGAACTGTGGTGATGATCCAGGACACTTTAAATAGGCCACCGTTTTTACATACTGACATATTTTCTTACCTTACCTTAGACTAGTTGATATGTACCTGTCTGGTCTCTGTCATGCAAACGGAGCACAAATGCAGCCTCTTCCACAGACTGTATAGTACCAAATCAGCTCCCGTTAGAAGCTACCAAACTCTTCCACGTGTTCCCTATTTAAATACATTTACGTGACGTGTTACACTACAAAGTATAGTAACACAGAAATGTAACATGTCGATTTTCTCAGCGGATAAAAAGGGGTACTATATTGTGAGGCGTAATAATACGAGGAGCGCTTCGTCCGCGCACAAACTCCCATAGACTTCTCTCCCGCTCATGCTGCTTCTATTGACGGAAGTGAGCGGGAGAGATTTGGTACTATACAGTCTGTGGAAGAGGCTGCATTTGTGCTCGGTTTGCATGACAGAGCGCACGGACAAAGACCAGACAGGTACATATCGACTAGTCTAAAGCCTAGCGTACATCGGACTGGCAACTGATTATATCCGTCGCATATGAGTTGCTGCCCCGCACACATCGACAATCTGGCGAAAACGGGCAACTCTGAGTCGCAGGCCAGTCTCTTGAATAACAGCGCGTACATCGACAGCAACTGGCCTCAACTACAGTGTGTTTTCTGACATAAACTGTTGCGGGCGCGCTATACACGCAATACACACACGTTGTCGGAGCGGCGCATGGAGCGCGCACATCGGAGCAACTGAGGACAACTAGTTGCCGAAAAGTAGAACACGGGCAACTGACTGGAACTGGAGACCGACTGATCATCTCCAGTTGTAAGAGCGCGCACATCGACCGATTTCGGCAACTGATCATCTCCCACCATCTCCTCTCAGTTGCCAAAAGCCGCCTTGCAACTAGTTGTCCCCAGTTTCTCTGTCGATGTACGCTAGGCTTAAGGTAAGGTAAGAAAATATGTCAGTATGTAAAAACGGTGGCCTATTGCTTTAACATTCTACAACATGTATGGACATTAATCAACATTCATGAACATTGATCTCTCCTTATGGACCAATTCATATGTGTATATTTTGTGTCTAAACTGTTGATTCTCTGATCCGTGTCGGTAATTTCAATGGTTTTGTTAAGTCCTCTGAAATGACTTTTGTTATGATTTAGGGCTATACAAGAGTAAGTTGTTGTTGTTGTTGTAGTGTGTATTTTGTAAAACATAATACATCTTTTTCATTTTGGTGCAGTTCTAAAACAAGATTTGACAAACATTTCAAAGATCAAAAACCTTTCCATTGAGGATGAGTTGTTACTCCTTCAATCATCCTTAGTATGAAAAACGAACCTGTCTCACAACGGTCTGACTCAACACTCACTGGTACGAAGCGACGATTTCTGTCGGATTTGTTCCAGAATTTAGTAAAGGATTGACAATGGTAAAAAAGGAAAAACTACTCAATTCAATTAAATGTATTATTGTATAGCCCTAACTCATAACAGCCGACGTCTCGGGGGACTTTAGTTGTTGATTTCTCAACAACAGACCAGAGAATCAAACAGTTCCAACACAGGAAATGCAATCATAACAAACATATAGAAGTCATTGGTCCATAGCGGGATGAGCGATGTCCGTAAATGTCCTGGATCATCATCACTGTCCTCATACCCTCCTACGTCAGCAAGAAACAACTCAAAAACCCAGTGGAAAAAGGTTGCAGAACTTGGGGAGGCCCACATTGAGAGAGGGATTTTTATTTTAAGATGAGCGCCGGTTGTGGGCCTTTGTCAAGCCATCTGAGATAGGGACAAGCGGCATCACATGGGTTTCTCAAAAAGTGTACATTAGGCCCATTTCACATCACAAATCAGTGTCAGGTCATAACAATGGGACGAGAGAATAGGACTTTTTCACAAGACAGGATAAATATTCAGATACGAATAAATGATACATACATGGCAGGGACGTGCGGTGAGGTTTGTGATTGGGGAGGCACTGACTTTAAAAGTCAGATTTACAATCATTATTCAAATAAAATAGCATTTAATCACCAATGCAATGACATCCACAAACTTTATATACTGTAAAGATAAGAGAACCAGCTTCTTTTAATAATCTCACAACAAATCTAGCTGCTGACTCTGCTCCGCATCAAACAACATCTTTAAGAAGCGCAGGTGCGAGAGACGCGAGGAGAGAGAGACGCGAGAGGAGAGAGGAGCAGAGAGAGACAGAGAGGAGAGAGGAGCAGAGAGAGACAGAGAGGAGCAGAGAGACGGAGACGCGAGGAGCAGAGAGAGACGGAGACGCGAGGAGAGAGAGACGCGAGGAGAGAGGAGCAGAGAGAGACAGAGAGGAGCAGAGAGACGGAGACGCGAGGAGCAGAGAGAGACGGAGACGCGAGGAGAGAGAGACGCGAGGAGAGAGAGACGCGAGGAGAGAGAGACGCGAGGAACATAAACAATAATTTAAACAAGTTGCAGAACTCTTGAGCAGTGTTTGAATCAGTGTTTTTCGGAAAAGCACTACTTTGCCGGTATCTGTCAATGTTCAACATAAAACACAGATTAACAAACTCCTCCCCCGCAGCCGGACTAACCTCGTAAGTCCAGTGGTGGTCTCCCAGTCTATATTAATTCTTTCTTTGTTTGAAAGTCCAATTGAGAAAAAAAATCTTCATTCAAATCATCCATTTTCCAGCAAAAGAAATAGCATTTTGGGTTGATTGTTTGTTAGCAACTCTGGTATGAACTTTATGCTCACTATCACCCCTAGCGGTGAGGCACAGATACCGCCTGCCTCACGCCAAGCTTTTTCCTTGTGTGTTCATCTACGATCAAAAGACTTAAACTAAATATAAATTGTACACACATACGTGCAATACACTACTAAACACTAAGAGGAGTTTAAAAAATGTTTTTAAAGCAGGATATTTGAAACAAACGGTGATATATCAACTGCACGAGCTGAGTGCACTCAGACACACACACACACACTGTGAGGGAGCGGTCTGGGGTGAGGCACGCAGGAGCGCTGCCTCACCTCGTCTCTTTGAATAGGAATAACGGGATTTCGGCGATTTTGACTTCAGAAATGATCAAAACTGATGGGAACCGTGCCGAATATACATTAAAAGCATAGGACAGTGGATATAAATTATATATTTAAACTAAAATAATTATTAGTTTTCAATAATGGCAGGTGAGGCTCTGCCTCCCCTGCCTCCCCTGACTGCACGTCCCTGATACATGGACCAAACTTTGGCATATATAAAAAATTAACTAGAACTCAGAAGCCAGGGTTTCCATTTGCAAATATGCTTGAATTTTACATGAATAAAGCTTTTTCTAAGAAGCGTATGCTTAATTAGATATACCGGGGTGAGGTGAGGATGGAGGGTGGGGTCATCATTATGTATGCCATGGTTAATATGTGACGACAGCTTTACTCTTCAACTGTAGAGGCTGTGCAAAACGCACATGGTTGAAAAAGTTTAATACAATAATAATAATATTTCTCATCATTTATTTTGGTGCTAAAACTCTGCTCTAAGATGTTGTGCTGAAAAGTGTGTCTGAGGATATTCCCTATCGCTGTAAAAGCGCACGGGCCGCAGGGAGCCGCACACTGAATGTGTCATTATATCTAATGTTGCCTTGTGTGCTGCGCGCTCCAAAGTAAGCGTACGGCGAAGGCTGCAGCTCAGAACGCCCAAACCCCAGGTGACCACTTGGAGCAGAGCAACTCCCCACTTTCTTATTTTCGCCCCCGAATGAGAGCCTCTGCATGGATTATGTGTGCGCTCACAGAGGGCCTTTTGATTTCACCTGATGTTCACTTGCACATTTAAAAGAGTAGGGTTTCACCCCAGAAAGTCAGCTTGACATGATGAAAACTGGGCTAATATTATGAAATTGATAAAAAGGGAAGTAACAAATATTTTTGCAACATACACCACTACTAACAGATGTCCAAGGCAAATACTTTGGTAATCTGATGAGATTTGCATGTTTGGAGAATATCGGTAACGGTTTCAGCATGTTTGAAATGGAGCACACGACTGAAAAGACGTTGGATTTCCGAGTCTGATCGAGAATGATTCATATCGCATAATATTGTGAGAGCCATTATTGAAGCAAAGTCAAGGTATTTACATGAACTACAGTAGTCCCTCGCTTTTTTTACATAATATATCATAAACAAACATATAACCGGTAGAACATGACAGTTACCTTTATTTAAAGTCAGAAGAAATATTTTGTGGCCTGTTGCCCACAAGCAACAAAAGTTTTCTTCTGACTGCAGTGGTTAGTTCAGAGGACTACTGCGGTCTTTCCTTCAGCCCTCAGTCCTGCTCCTGCCCCTCTGTGCGGTGTCTTCTGCAGCTGTATTTGAGGTTTTGCACAGCTTTTGACAGCTGCAGCAGCTCTCCTACAACCAACAGGTTTGATATTTCTGCGATTGCACGTATAATGTGTGTGCTAAGGGGTTTTACAGCCTCATAACGTACACCTGCTTCATGGACTTCGCTTATTGCTGGATATTTTTATAAAATGTAACAGTGACCCCACAATCAACGACCACTGTATGTATTTTTGACATGGTAGTTTGACCACTGGAAGAAGTTTTATGCTTATTGAGAGTGCACTGACCCTAAAGTTGGTCAGTACACAACTGATTCTTTATTTGTATCAGTTTATTGTTTTGATAGAATTAGAATATGGAATAAATAAGAAAATATAGGAAAAGAATGTATTTCTTTTTAAACGTTTTTGTTTGCGTTTGGTTGCCGTAAAGTGTCAAAGTGGGGAAACCTTTTTTATTCAGAACTGATACTTGTTGTTTGTCCCAACAGAAGAGTAAAATGTTATTGAGTTTTCTCTCTGATCTAATTTTGATGCAGGTTAAGTATAAATGCACGTGTAAACTATATATCACGGATCTTATTATATATTCCATTATTTAGTTTCAGTTGATTATTACTCCATGTCTTTTATGTGCAGTCAAGTGTGGCCTTTTGTATTGGGCCAAAGTGAGTCACATGTGATTTACAGATTTATTATAATTCTATTATCAAAATGTTTTATACCAATAACATGCCACTAACTTGTGCAATTCCAGCGTCTCTGACACAGCTTTTGAGCATAATTGAGCTTGTGCCGTGGTGTCATGGGGGGTGATGCTAATTGAGTCCATTATTGCCTTAAACGGTTCATGCCGGCGCTGGTCCGTGTGCACTGGCTGCTGCTCTGCGTGTGCTGGGACTTATAGCTGCACACATCTGTATAATATTAGCTCGGGAAATAACAGCTGGGCGGACCTCAGCCACAGTCACCCACTTCACCTCTCTGTGTCTCTGAGGATAACCCCGGCCCGCCTCCCTCCAGATGACAAGTGCCCAGTCCGACGTCCAGCAGAGCCCTGCGCACAAACAAACGCTCCTCCACTTTCTCCTCCAGCTCGTCCCGCTGCGCCTGGGAACAGAGTGGGTGGTATCTGCATTTCATCGCCTGCTTTAATTTCCCATAAAGTGTTGGACTTCACTCCACAGTTCTTGTCAGTCATTCATGTGTTTTTCTTTTAGGTCCAAAATGGAATATATTTACACACACATCAACACATTAATATCTGTATATTTTAGTGAGTTCCAGAGTTATCAATAGAGAGAAAAAGAGGTATGGTAAGATACAGAGAAATATCTGATATGAATCCAGACTGTAAACTAGATATTTGGACACATTTTTAAAACATAAAGTATTTTAGAATATGATTTTAGAATTTATAAGTCAAAAATAAAACTCAGTGTATATAGCACTCTGAGGTTTAATGGACATGTAAGGTGCATTATAAATGAAATGTTTTATTATTATTTCTGGATTTCAGTCTTGTCTCCATGATATAAACCTGGTAAAGATCAAATGTTACAATCAGCTAAATATTTATGCTTGGCAAGCATTTCAAAAGTGTCAGAGGAGATGTAAGTTGATCATGGTTAGCCATGCTTCAAAGATAATTTATTGATCATTGTAAGTAAGCAATGCTTTCAAGTGCAGACATGAATTGTGGTAAGTTCATTAACAGCTTCTGTGTCAGTCTGAACATTTTTCTCCAAAGGTTTATGTGTTTCACTGAAACTGTAAATTTTTCAATAAAAGTTGAAAACATATTGTTTATTGTTTATTTGGTTGGGACAGTACATGTTAATGAACACATCACTCCGGATTGTAGCCATGGGCTAATTTCCATCCGTTGTCCTATATATATTGTTCAACTACTTAACGAGCGTTTTTACATAAGTATACACACAATAAAGTACTTCTTTAGTTGTACTCAACTATAGGAATCATTGCAATACTTACATTTGAATCCGGTTACTATTCAGTACTTTTGCTCCCTCTGCAGAGCGGCGTGGACAGGATAAAACAATCACTACTGTTATGATACAGTATAACACATGATCGTTACCAAAGGTGAAGTGACCACAGGCTCAGAGTTTCTGTTGCAACAGCAGCAAGACGTCCCAACATTCTCTGCAGAATGCCAGACCAAAAGAAAATACAGAAAGTGGAGAAAAGGTCCGTACAGCTATAGCTCTCACTATATTCTGTATAGCCTTTACACGGCAGGGACGTTTCTTTACTTTCAGTGTGTTGTTTCTATGGTGATTGGTGTTTTGTGCATTCAGGCAAAATATGAACAACATGAATTTCAGAAATATATATTCACCTTTATGGTAAGGGAAAGTGAATAAATAATAATACAATATAATTATGAAAATGCAATTGATATTTCATAGTACTGAATACAAAATATGCAAATTAGATCATTTGATTATTTAGTGATCCTGATGATTGGATGATATTATTATCGTTTAAGACCAAAACGATACATATCATAAAACATCAATCAGATGAAGCACGGATCCTAAATCCACACAAACCTCTTCATGTTGCATTTTTTTTCTTTTACTTTGATCTCTCAGAGTAAAACTACGGAATCCACTCGAATATGAAATAAAATGCTCTGCCGACATGCACATGTTTTCGAACAAAATCAAAGCAACATCACTAAAATCATATGAAAGTAATAAGTGCAAATGGGGAAAAATTCTACAAAGAAATCCAATTATGTCTGTCCTCACTGGCCTCACCGTCTGACAACAGATATATTGCTCCTCTCTTTTTCTCATCTTGCCTTTTTGTACTTTTTTGTATAATATTATTTTGATTAATATATTTAATGCAAGAAATAGGGATCAAATAAAATAATGTAAAAAAATCAAACCAGTTTTAAGGAGCGCTGCAGTCCAAATGCGTGTGTATGTGGTTGAGAAAAGGGAAGGAAACATTATTCTTCTTTCTGCTTCAATTGTTGTGTCCGGACAACAATTATTTAAAATGTGCTGCTAATATGTTGTTTGTTGTCGTGTCCACAATTTAAATGAATGCATAAATAAATACAAATCAAATGTATAAATCTTGTCACCAATATATGTTGAAGCTCCTGTTGAGTAAACTTAAATAATCAGCCAAATAACTTTATAACTGACACAATGGCACCCAAAGCACAGTTATGGTTGAAAACACAAGGATTTGACTGTTGAGATACTTTCATTTTAACTTTAAACAGCTCAAAAGTATTAAAATAAGAACAACTCACACATTTATATAAGAAAAGTTTTATTGATGCGAAGTCACATGTCAACTCTTTATCTGTGAAAATTTGGACTGTGTTCCTTTTTATTTTGTTTAACTTTAATTTAACCAAGAAAGTCCCATGGGAGTCCTGGACAAGAGGCAGCATAACAATTAATAATTACATATTATAAAAAACAGTACATCATTTCATAAAATTACAGATTATTAAAACCGTTACACGTAAACAAGTCTTGACCTAAAAGCATTCAATGAAATAAGCTCAGTGAATTTCCAGTCTTTCTTTCTTCAATGCCAAGTGCATCCCAACTCACATTATGAATATCTAATGTAATTTTTAATTGCAATAAAACATCTAAAACTTGAAAATAAATACGAAATGATTTCTTCAGAATCTAAAACATTGGTCCGTGAAGAGATCAGACTGGAAGAGACTATAAAGTGCTCTCAGTGACCACATTCAGTCGTCCCCCGTTCAGCCTCTCGGGGCCCACGGCTCTTTCATATCCTCAGACCCACCCTGGGACTCTGGGTGTCGTTATGCAGTCCCATTTTATGACCTTGTGATTAGTGTTTTTTATAGGGAGGTCTGCAGATGTTCTGTGTAAACTTGTCCCACTGAGGGGCTCTTGTCGCTGCTCGGACAGAGAAGGGGACCTCTGTTCGGCGGCGACATTCGCAGAGGCAGTGCGCCCTCTGCAGGAAAATCTGCGAATCGACATGGCATAGAGAGGAAGGAGCTGTGTGAGATGGACAATGCTAACCCTCAATCTTAATCCCGAGGCTGTATGTAGATATATGGACAGTGCTAATCCCCGCGCTCACTGAAGACCAATAGGGAAGTGCTCATGGCCAAAGATTTTCTCCAACTCGCCCTGGCTTCTATTGATTTACAATGAAAAGTACTCTAGCTCAGAAAAATATTGTGATACTTACCATTTCGTGCTTAAAAAATCCATGGTTTGGCGCTCGGAATCAGACATGACTTTTTTGCTAATTTACAGTAATCTTTGAGATCCTGAACAAGTTCGCAGTGTCATCCAGCTGACATAAGCTTTACTAATACATGTTGTTCATCATTGTAAAACTTTGAACTTTTGAAAACCTGTAATTTACTATATTTGTATGGATAGAGTGTGTGTATTATTGTCTCACAAAATTCTATATATGGCACTAATGTAGTTTTAGTCAGATTGAAGCAAACTTCAAATCTGTCAAATGCAGTCAAATCTGAGTTGTCAGCTCATTTACAAGTCTGGTGAACTAAAGTGGCCCTGTATGTAGGGATTGACACATCAGATGCCTTCATTCACAAGGTAACACTCAGCTTGCCATATGAATCCCTCTTACGCCGTTGAAACAAATGCCCATATAAGGATATATGGGCATAAATATGCGGTCTATGAGCTCAATGAAGACCAATATGTACCTTAAACTCTGGATGAGTCTGCAGTACTTTTACTGTCTGCTAGTTCCATATGTACAGTAATGTTTGTTTTTTATTTGCCTATAGGTAGGAACCTATAGGGACAACAGATGGAAATTTGCTTCTCGCCTGCAATCTTCCACTGTATTTACAGATCATGAATACATACTATCCATATCAAATGAATAATTAAATGATTAATATAGGGAAGTGCTCATGGACAAAGTTTTTCTCCAACTCACTCTAGCTCCTATTGACGTACACAGAGTGAACTCCTCTAGCTCGACGAATGGCTCATTTCATTTCATTTCAGAATCAGAATGATTTTTAACTTGGAAATTGCTTCGGCTCTTGGTGCAAACAAGTTGTAAAAGTAAAAATAGTAATTGTTGAGCTAGAGGTGTGCTAAAGGTAAAATGATTTCACATTTATCATTTTGGGCTGAAGAAAATTCATGATTTAGCACTCGGATGCTAGCTAGTGGCGTGAGAGTACAATTGGCGCTGCTCCGGATTGGCGGTTGATAATTCGACCGTTTGCATCAATTTGGCTCCATATTCCTGCTCAAAACTTGTGTTCGAGCTGCTCTAATCGGCCTCTTCTGCACTAATGCAAACACTATTGGTGACATCATCACTGGGTCACAGTCCACTCCTAATATACACCTGTGGGGACAGGCAGGGAAACCATAGTGTTACATTATTAGAGAAATGAATTACAAACATGATGCAGTCGGTGTATATTCAGCCTCTTGTGTGAGAATATTGTTGTGAAATGTCCTCAATATTGTTCCATTCCTCTCAGTGCAATAACACGCAGCAACTCAGCGACTCATTAACTATTTGCCACATGGGAATTTAGTGTAAGTATGTCATATTTATTTACGCAGCATATTTTGCAGACCATGGTCACCCAAAGCAAGTGAATGATCACTTTTGTGTTGAATCTGCAAACGGAGATGCATGAAAAATAAATATTTATAACTGGATAATAAATGGAGAGCTTATGTAGTCTACATACAGTAAATCTGTCATGGTGGTTTTAGTTGTGGAAGTAAATAAAGAATAACTAAATTGTTGCAGTTATGTTCAAAAAATTCCCGCAAAAGCCATGGAGAAGATACTTTTCCAAACTCCTAAACTCACAACTAAATGAAGTGGGATCGCAGATATCCAACCTGTTCGTTGTATGTCTGGGAGCTGCTGCAGCTGTCAAAAGTCATACGGGAAGACAGTCGCAGTCTTCTGAACTAATCACAGCGGTGCGCACGAGCCACAAAAGATTTTTTCTGACCTTGAATAAAGGTATCTGTCATGTTATACTAGCGAATATGTGTCATGGAGTCTGCATGTGGCACACTACAAATCTTCCAAACAGCAAAGCAGTGAAAGGTGAACAGCATTAAAGTGACTGTTTACCATTTCTTTTTCTTCCAAAAAAGAAAACATTTTGTGAGTATTCTTATTTTTTTGTTTGCTAACATGGATTTTCTAATATTTATACTGCATGATTTAAAAATGCATACATAGCACAATTCTGAAATGATGGATGCACAAAAATATCTTCCCACTGATTATTGACTGATCATGACGATCATAGCGTCACATCAATAGTATGTTTTTCTAGTTCGATGAGCAGCGTTGCTTCTGAGTTTTCCTCCCTGCATGCCTTCTCCCCCTGATCTCGCACAGCCCCACTTCTTTCTGCAACCAGAGGAAGATACTGTAAAAATGTAGTATACTATTCAATACTAGTTACAGACATAACAATTGTATTATGTCTGTATTTCAACATAACCGACCTGGAGGTACTTTGAGAATAGAGCACATGTTTTTGGTGTGACGTAAAATACTTCTATTTCAAATGCAGTGAGTTCTGTTTCAGCTGCAAGAGGTCGATCTAAGTAAATTGTTAACCGTGAAAGAACAACACTCAAACCCGAGGATCGCCCTCTATGTGTGTTATTTATGGGTTTCAGTTTCCTGTTTCATGCACATTCTGAGGGCCATTTTCCTACTTAAAATTCATAACATTTTGTTTTAAATTACTACGGCAACAGTCAGATTTTCCCAATCTTTTCTTTCCAAATCTATTCTTCTGTTTTCTGTCCTCTGAACAGTAGAGAACATTAGAAAAGGCTTCTAAGATCATGGCTCAAACAGACTATGTAAAAGGGGATACATAAACTTAAATGTCTTGATTAACTCATAACATAACATAACATGCAGTCATAATTTTACGTCTTTTCTCAAATTTCAACAATTATAAGAACCAATTTGTGGGAGGGAAAGCTCCTTCTCCAGCCTATATTTACCTCAGCGGTGCCTCCACTTGGACAAGTCAGCAGAGGCAGCTTATTTTTTCAGGTGCTTGTACTTTGGACAACGGTGAGCCACAAACTTGAGATTTCCACTCAGCAAACCCACTCACTTCACTTCTGGGAAGGAGCCGTGTGACAGTCAGGAGGTGACAGATGCTGGAATGACGCAGTGCTTAATCATGACATGGCCCATTAGTGCCGTTCAGCCACATGTCAGAATACGCTGTAATACATTTTATAACCAGGGAGGGTCAAAAAGTCAACATGTACTCCCCCTGTTTGATTTCATCAGTTGTGACAAGAACAGTTATAGACATCCTATGACCGACCAATGGCTCATATGTGTTTGTTAGTATTGCATTTCATGTGTTCGAACAGTTTGATTCTCTGATCAAATCAACAACTTTGTAACATCCTCGGAGTCGTCTGCTATATTGACACTGCAAAATTGATAAAATAGGAGGTAATAAATGGTGGTTGTATTTTCATTTGAGTACATTCTGACTGTCTTAAAACGAGATTTACCAATAGGACAAAGCCATTTAGTCTTATTTTAGAAAAAATAAGGTCATAAAAAGTGAATGAAAGTGACCAGTGCCGCGTAGAGTGGAGAGACAGTGGTGGATCCCGTGTGGCTGTGTGTTTGTACAGCTGAACACAGGCTGAAGGAGAAGGCCTCACACTCCATTAGGCTCTTCCACTCCACGCTGCACATAAACAGCTCCAGGCCTGGTGCGGAGGAGCAGGGATCCCGGCGCCACGGTAACTGCCCGCTCTCATCACACACACACTTGGAGATGGCATGTTACTGATATGTGGTTTTTATTTTAAAAAGTAAGTGCATATGTTTCTTTTATACATTCCATTAGACATAGTTGGTGACTCTTTAAGAACTTACAGTACCTCGCAAGTTTCCCCCATACAACGTGCTTTTTAAGATTGATGTGTGTGCAATTTGGCATGCAATTTTTACTGCGTGCTTCTTATTCGGCGTATTTATACTCCAACATCATAAAACCGCTAATTTGAAATGACAGATACCTTTATTTATAGGTCCCATAATATGCTTTTCAACTTTTCAAGGCTTTAGAGATCATTTCAGATCGTTATAAAAAGAGGTTCTAATTTGGTCTTCATACACATGCCCAAAGCAGTTTTCTCTTTCATTTTCAAGAGGCAGCAAAAAGCCTCGGTTCAATTTGTGACATGGCAAGTGGCATCGAGCTGGTGAAGCCCCCCTCCAGAAGGTGATTTACAGGGCGAGAAATCAAAACAGCAAATCAGCACACGCAGCTGTATTTACCACGGTCTGTGTTCGCTTCACATCGAGCTCTGCTGTTTTTCAGATTTTCTCACCAAATAATACTGTTAACATCATGTCAACTTGGAGAAAATGTGTTTTTGGGTGTACATATATAACCACACTGTTTGGCCAGAAGAAGAAGAATGCGGCAAAAATGGCTGGTCTTTTTATTCACTGGGATTTACCTCTGACATCTGTGACAAATCTGTTTTTATGAGAGTAACACTTCACCAAAGACTGTTTTCAGAACTACGGAGCATGAAACTAGACTTACTCAAAAGCTGATCTTGAAACCTGATGTTATTCCCACATTATGACGCTAACAAGAAGCCTAGATCTGTAAGTATAGTGCTATACTTACTCGCTGTGTACTACTGGTCACCAAATAATTAGGGTCCTTTTCTGTATCGAGGATCTAGGGTTCTATTGTAGAAAACAAGTTTATTCTCTGGTGTGTAATAACTATGTACCAGAAAACGCCAAACCTCCAAGCTGTGTGTTTACCTCCGAGTCAGTGTGAAGCTACATCACTGTGTGGCTGGAGGGAGGCGGGCTCACAGGAGATCCACTTGTTTTCAATGAGGTGACGAAGGTGAGAAGAAAAAGAAGATACTTTATTGATCTCACAACAAAGAAATTTGGTTCAATTAATACACATATAGACATATATTCATCAAGGCATGCAGTGTACTATTACTTTTGAGTGTTGTATGATGTATCACCCAAATTATTATCACATTTGTGCTTGGGATGGACTGTGAAATAAAGTGCGAAATATGTGACCTTAAAAGTCAGAAGAAAACTTTTGTGGACTTCTGTGAATCTCGTAATATCGCCGCAATCTCACTTCAGCAGTTGTGAGTTCAGGTGGTTAGAAAAGTGTATAAAATGTGTCGCTTCTTGCAGGTTGCTTGGGAGCTTGTTACCAATCTTCGGTGTGGAGTTTGGCAAGGCATAAGAAATACACAAGGCATCACACATCTGTTTAAATGAAAGCAGCTATAAAAACAAGTCATAAGTAACAGAGTTTTTAGCTAAAAATAAATGGTTATTCATTTATCTTTTCCGTTTTGGACCACAGAGTTACCAAGAGTGCCTTCACACTTGTTGGTCTGGCTCACTTTTACAGGACCAATTAAAATTTTTTTTGTACAGCCCTAAATCACAACAGAAGTTGTTTCGGCGGACTTTACAAAGTTGTCAATTTGCCAAAAGTTGTCAATTATAATTGCAATAGGATAGATAAATCAATAACTTAGCTAAATAATTGTTGGTTGCACTTTTGGATGAAAGTGAAGGTTCAAAGGCAGATATGTAAGCAAGGTAACAAACACATTTCACACACATATTAAAACACACATGTTGTATTTTTCATGCTTTTGATGCAAAAGACACAATTTTCATGAATTTTGCTTTGAGCTCCATCTCCACTTTCACATCAAGGCGCCGCTGCAGGAACAAACAGAGCGATAAGGTGACTATGGTCAGTTTTTAAAAACCGCAAACAGTCCAAGTGCTCCTCTCTCCATAAGGGGTATCATATTTTATTTCCATTAGGAACCTGGCAGCCGCTCAATTCTACCAACTCGTCAAGCCGCCACCAAAGCACATATCCATCACAGTGTGGAGGCTTTTGAATGCGGGGCCCGCATTCACACAGTCCCCAGTATAGGCTGCCGTGAGCCCTTTTAGTAATTGTCAATATTGTTTTTGCACTAGTTGAGCGGACGTGAATGCACACCAAGAATCAAAATAATTTGCTGTTTTATTCCTGAAGATATTAAATTAACCCTATAGGTGCCACACTTTTTTTCAGGAATTTTAGGTGATACACACACACACACACGCACACACACACAGACACACACACACAAACACACACACAAAGTCTCTCCACCCCAAAATGCATTAGAATCCCCCTTTCTTTTCCATTGATTTGTTTCTGTGTAATACAAATTGTCACTTCCTTGCTTGATGCTTCCAAATAAAACAATACATAAAAAAAAAAAACATTAGATAAAAAGAGCCCTGAAATGTTAAAAGTGATAGAGGAAATCAAATCAAAAGAAATGAACTGTCCTGAATTATGTCCCGAAAGAGTTTATACAATTCTGTGCACACTTCATTAATACATTGAATATATTCATTATTCAACATTAAACAGTTCCTGCTGTGTTCGCTCCAATCATTTCAAACTACACAAACACCTGCAAACTCAAGCCAAAATGTTTGCATGAATTTGGGGACCAATCACAGGACGGCAAGGCGTCGAAGGCACACTTTTTCACAGACAGAAGCTTGCTGTTTGTTTACAGATGCAGCAGACACAAACATTACTTCTCTCATGCTTCACTTTCACAAACGCCAGAAAATGTTCAGTTCCATTGTGTAAGAATCACGTCACTCACATCGCCCACATCCCCAAGGTCATGGCTGCAATATATCATTTTTTTGTATATAGATGAACAATGCTAACCTCTTATCTGAATAAAGCCCATTTGGGAAGTACTCATGGACAAAGTTTACCCCCAACTCGCTCTGGATCCTATTGATCTCTATTGAAAAGGAAACTCCTCTCGCTCAGTATGGTTTAGCGCTCTCGGTCCCACTTTAGTTTAGCCCTCACTAATTAACAGCTGCTAAAGCGCTAATTAGTTTATAGTTTGCCCTTAATTGGTATTTATTAAGCACATATTGTAGTAGCCATTATTCTACATGGCCTTATTCAACATCTAACTAACTACTAACTGGAACTTTCTCATGTGGTTAGGGCTAGGGCAGGGGTGTCAAACTCATTTTGTGTTTGGGGGGTTCACATTAGATGGAATATTCTTTTTGATTTTTCTGAAAAATGCTTTGATCAAAATTAGTTCAGTTACTGTGGATTGAACCAAAACAAATATTAAAAGAGATGTAATTCAAGACTTATAAGCAATTTCTTAAATACAGTATATCTAACAGTAAAAATTCTAATTATAAGCTGTCAATGTTTATTCATTAATTAGATTTAAAATGAGGTATAACATGCCATTGTATTCTATTACCATCAATGCTCTAACTTAACATATCAATTTAAAATAATTTGAGGGGACATTAAAAAGGGTTTTGCGGGTCAAATTTGGCCCACCGGCCCGAGATTGACATGTCTGGGCAAGGGTTAGGGTACACTAATTGGCACTTCATTAGCTGTTACTTAGTGAGGGCTAATCTAAAGTGTTGCCGCACTCTCTATGATCATGGTGTAAATCCAGATGTGAGCCATAAACACAGAGTGACATCAGCACTCGGCCAATCCACTCCACTAATATACGGCTATGCTACATATACATAAAGTAACCTTTAATTATTGTGATGATTTAAAAGATCAATTATCTGTCCTCAAACAAACCTTGGTACGTACAGAGGTCCATGAAGATCAGCTTAAATAATAGTAATCAACTAACAAAACAATGGTTCACAAAAAGTAGTATATGCAGTATATAATGAGTACATTGACGATATACAGTACCTCTCCATTCGGGCTGCTTCCACCACCAAGAGCCTGGGGACGTGAGCCTTGTGACTTCCCTGCTGATGAAGAGAACTCAGGCGAGTGTGACGGCCAAAGTGATGACTGTTTTTTCCAGCGCAGGAGATGGGCTGAGCCTCACGCTGCAGCAGGACCACACAGAAGACGTCTCCTCTCCATTGACTGACCCGTGATTAAGCCAGAGCCGGTATATTTTTCTATTGCTCCATAAAGACTCCAACGGGAAGGCAGTAAAAGACAATGGTGAGAGCTAAATAAAGCCAAGTGGGTGATTCTTTGCTTAGTGAAAGCGGAAAGCTGAAGACGGATTGATGTGTTGCTGTAGGATGTGGCTGGTGCGTTTTGTTTGGCTCTACGCTTGTATCTATTTAGATTTCGAGTGAGTAATCCGTGATTCAAAGTTCCCCCGACATGCTGTTGGGTAAGGAAGCCTACAAGAAAACCCCTCTATCCCTTAATCTCAACTTCTGATTAGATTCAATCACTAACATGATTTCATGACCCTGTCCCCTTCAAATACTTTTGTTGTTGTTGATACTGAGGGAAAGTTGCAAACTCTAAAGCAAGTATTCCAATGTATTGGATTTAGAGTTTACTTGAAACTTCACTAATCCTGCTAATTATTAACTCATTCTATTTTCCACGGACAATTGTTCCATTATGCCTCTGACTACACCAACAACCTGTTGCTGACTTTACTGCATGGTAGAAATTGAGGCATTTTCATCCATCCATCCATCTATTTTCTTCCCCTTAATCCATTTCTTGGTCGGGGATGACAGTCAGAGCTGCACCCAATTCACAGAGCATCAGCCCCTCACTGATCCTCCTGCAGGTGGTGAGTCCAGCTCTGCTGGAAAAACAATTTTTCACCTGAAATGTACTTGAATTACTGTTTATATTTCTTTACAAATCTGGTTTCAAGTCAATCTATGTCATGACAATAAAATCTCAAGCAATGTATTGAGAAAACTTGTTCTTCTATTTTTAAGAGTTTAAGATTAGGTGTTAAAACAAAGCCAAAGTAGTGGCGCTTGTGGTGGCAAGGCCTACGCCATGAAACAGTAAAATGGATGGACACTATTGATTCACTTTTTCAGTTTCTGAAGTGTTCTGAAAACGTCATTCATTTTTGGGTTATGCTGCAAACAGATAACCCTTACTTGATTACATTACACTCACACAGATGAAAAAAAAAGTACAATATTTTCCAACTAACTTTTTCTTTTTCATTTAAGTACGTTTGACTTGTTTGGTCGTATTGCAGCGCACTCCGGGGCTGATTGTCTAACAACCTCACACAACGGGGACAGGGGTTGAAACACACCAGAAGACGATTGCATATTTTCCTTGCGTATTCCTGGGAAGATAAAGCACTGTCAGATATAATGCACCCCTATGAGTCTGCTGCTTCCAGTTCTCCTCGGATTAATGGTGCGTGTTGAGAAAAGTGTGCAGCCAGCCGTGGAGCATAAATAAGGCCTTTAAGTGGGAGCTATGGCCCTGTCTGCTAACACACAAAGACAATCCTGTGATTTACTGCTCCAACATTGCACCTCATTCCAAAAGATAAAAGAAAGAACGTTGACTTCCACTTGTGCAAAAACTCTGCTTGTGTCCACAGAGTTTTCTGTCAAAGCACGTTAGAGGAAACTTCTTTATACTCAGCTTAACTTATGTTTGCTGAAATGTGTGACAAAAAGTGAAATGAATCTTGCAAAGTGCATGGAGGAAAGTCAGAGTTTGGGTGCAATTGGGTTTGGTCGGTAACCTAATCTGACCCGTATTTTGACTTTCGATTTTAGTGCAGCTGCGTTTAAGCCAGCTCTTTCAGCACAATGCTTTATAAGTGTGTTCCACGTTCTTCTCATGACGCTAAGTGAAGAATAAAAAGGGAACAGAAGTCATTTGCAAAAACAATTAAGCATTTAGGGAAAACGACTTGGAGTTTTATCAGTAACAGCGTTGAATGTCAAACTCAAATCTATAGGATTTTCCTCACTGGGTCATTTTGTCTCATGTTAAAGTAACTTGTTGACAACAAGATAACCTTGGGAAAAGTTGATGTGTTATGAACGAGGTACATATAATAAATAAAAAAATCACTGGAAAATCAAGTTTACACTCACCGGCACTTTATTAGGTGCACCCTGCTAGTACCGGGTTGGACCCAATTTGCCTTCAAAACTGTCTTAATCCTTTGTAGCATACATTCAACAAGGTCCTGGACATATTACCAGCAACATAGCAACATGCAGTTTCTGCAGATTTGTCAGCTGCACATCCTTGATGCGATTATCTTCTGTTCCACCACATCTCAAAGTTGCTCTATTGGGTTGAGAAGTTTTATGACAAGGTGTTTTATCCTGCTGGAAGTAGCCATCAGAAGATGGGTACACTGTGGTCATAAAGGGATGGACAGGGTCAGCAACAATATTCAGGTGGCAAGGTTGCAAGTTGCAACAAAGCTCAATTGATAAGGTGCGTTCAGACCAAACGCGTCTTGAGCGTCCAAAGCGTCGGGTTTACATTGACATAACATGGGGGACGCGCGTCAAGAGATCACGCGGCGCGTCACGCGCCTCCCGAGCAGCGCGTCTTCGAGCGTTTCGCGCGTTTGCCGCGGCGCGTTTTGAGATTTCGAGCGTCTTGACGCGCGTGAAGCGCGTGACGTGCGGCCGACGCTTGAGTTGAACAATGTTGCCTCCAATCAGGCCAATCAGGAGCCTCCTCCAACAGTGACCTGGTAACTCATTTCACGGCAGGACCGAGGGGGACGAGAACACAACAGCTATGGAGGACAAGCTGTGTGGTTAGCCCATGAGCCCTGCAGACTATAACCACCGTGACATGAGGAGGGTTAGTGAGGAGGTTGGTGTCTCTGGTAAGTTATTTAAACTTTTCACAATCGTTAATACTTCCCTGCGCAAAATCTGTAATGTCATCTTTAGGGAGAAACAAACCCACAGATTACATATTAAAGCTACACAGAGGAAACAGTCCATGGAGACAGCAGCTCTAGTATTCTAACATGTAGTATGCCAAGTAACACGAAGTATCTGTATTCATATAAAATAGATTGTGTATATAATTTATAATCCCATACTAAGACTGGGAATACTGTATAATTATTAACATTTACTGTAAATATGTGGCTTATTATGAAGCACTTTTCATACAATAGTCTGATAAATATAATGATGAAATAAGAGCACATTATACAGATGTTTATTTTGTCATTAATAAAGGACATTTGCAGATGACAGTCTCACTTCCAAAAGGTTTAAAGTGGTTAGCCACACTCCTAAGTTTTATTTGTGTGTATATTTCCATCCATCCATCCATTTTCTTCCCCTTAATCCATTTCTGGGTCAGGGGGGTGGCCAGAGATGCCACCCAGTACACAGAGCACCAGCCCCTCACTGATCCTCCTGCAGGTGGTGAGTCCACAGGAGCTGAGATCTTTCAGTGGGAGCTTCAGGCAAAGTGGGGTTAAGTGTCTTGCCTAAGGACACAACGACAGCAGTCATCAGCGGGAGTCGTGAAGAAGGTCTTACGGTGGGCTCGAACCCACAACCTTCAGGCTCAAAGGCCAATGCTCTACCAACTGAGATACTGTCGGTGTATATTTCCAATATATTATTCTTCTGTTACTCCTCAGTGTCTGTTTCTCCTGCTGTGTACCTCTAATATTACATACAGGAAGGATTTCTGTATTTTATTTTGAGGTGTCCATGTTTTAACATGATATTTGTGTTCTTTTTCAGAGACTTTTGGTGAAATGGAACTCAGACTTTCTCTGACAGCAACAAAATCACACGGCATCGTTTCTCCAGCTTCACCTCCATCACCTCCTGCTTCACCTCCAGCTTCACCTCCACACCTCCTGCTTCACTGCGGATTAACAATATGAACTACAACAAACATATTTTCATGTTTTATTTAATCATCAGTCATGAATAGTTAGAACAGTGGGATCTGCATCTCTGAAGACGAGGAGCAGCAGGAGCAGCAGCAGCAGCAGGAGCAACAGCAGAGTCCTGGGCGTCTGCCTCTGACACCTTCATAGAAAGCCTTGGAAATAAAAAATAAAACTTGTTGGTGTTATTATTTAGTTTTTTGTGTCTGAAGTGTAAAGAGTCATGAAAAATAAGGTATTATTTACACAAGTACATATTTGTCAGCAGTACTTAAAGTTCTAATTGAATACATTCAACTCTAATCTGATCAGTAACAGTCTGTTGCTTTTCAAGACTTCAAAAAGAGCAGTTTTAGGCCTCTCCTGTGTTCAACTGCTTTTTACTGATGTTCGTTATAATACAGATCCATGGATGTGCTTATTATTATAGATCCATGGAAATTCTTTTTTCATCAGAAAAAACGTTATTACATTTATGTAAGTGATGCGCAAACGAGGGCCAGAGCAAATAAATCAATCATATATCATTTATCGCATACGTGTGCATTGTTTACATACAATATGGCTTTGTAAAAACAAATGATTACTGCCAATACAATTGTTATAACAGAGAAAGTCCGTAACAAAAGCCTCGGATTCGCAGAATGAAGATTGTGAGAGCTCCACTGATGTGTCCCTGCGTTGAGACGCTCTTTCTCGGCTTGAGCACTGCCCGACCCCGCTCTCTGCACTGGAGAAAAGTCCGACAATGTTCTATTTGACCACCAAGCAGACCTCCGATATAACAATAAAGGGGGGTATTTCTCGCCTCAAATGTTATTAGAATTAACTTTTATGTCCTAATTAAAGCGTATTTTACACTTTTTACCTTAATCCTGGCTCCCATGTCCTTCCCTCTCCGAGTTGTGTTGGCAACAGAGCAAAACGCTTTTCCTTGACGCGCCTCCAGAACGCTGCCCTCTAGTGTCCTGGACGCGTGTGACGCGCCTCCAAGATGCTCTGTGACAGCGTCTGCCACAATTTGTCACAAGCGTCCCAAGACGCGTGTCAGACGCGATTTTGCCGCAGAAAACGCGTTTGGTCTGAACGCAGCTTTAGGGACTCAAAGAGTGCCAAAAAAACATCCCCCACACCATTACACCCCCACCACCAGCCTGAACCGTTGAAACAAGGCAGGATGGATCCATGCTTTCATGCTCTTGTATACCTTGGTTTTTATAAAATCTCAGTAGATCAGAAGTTTCTGAAATACTCAGACCAGCCCGTCTAGCACCAACAACCGTGCCACGTTAAAAGTCACCTTTCTTCACCTTTCTTCCCCATTCTGATGCTCGGTTTGAACTGCAGCAGATCGTCTTGCCCATGTCTACATGCCTAAATGTATTGAGTTGCTGCCATGTGATTGGCTGATTAGGAATTTGCATTATAGTGGAGTTGGATAGGTGTACCTAATAAAGTGGCAGGTGTATTATATACTTTATATTCCGACAGCTTGTTGCAGTAACAGGGGCAAACATGTTGCTGTGAAGGTTCTTCTGAAAAGCTGAGGAGTTTACTTTTCAATGTAAGTCAATCGAAGTTAGAGCGAGTTGGAGCCTAACTTTGTCCATGAGCATTTCCCTGTTGGGCTTCATTGAGCTATGGGATTAGTAACATCCATCCAGAGCACATGTGTCAAAGTCAAGGCCCGCGGGCCAAATCCGCAAATGAATTTTACATGGCCTGTTGCCTGCCATTGACGGACTATTAAATCAATTGCGTTTTCCGCTATTTTCATGTTCCCAGATGTCTATTATATCTAATATGTGTGGGGATAAGCTTGAGAGCATATTGATGCGAGCCAGCAGGTGGCAGCAGCGCTCTCTGAATGGTTTGAAAACAGCTAGATGCACTTGTTGTGCCTCTTTTTTCTCAGCTTTTTGGTGATTTTAGTAAAACTTCCCTCTACTCAACTAGAAACAAAATTATTTTTGCTGATTAAAGTAGACAGTCTATTCTTTCAGAATCTTGTTTCAGAATGCAGATAGTCATAGTACACAATATTCTGTGGGTCTTGAAAAATCTATAAAAATCATCAGAAATTGCTGGCAATATGGGAGTACCTGTTCTGAAATAGGCTGGCAGACAACATTGAACCAGTCCGGCCCTCGGCTCGCAGCAAATTAATTTTTTTGGCCCTCTGATGTATTTGACTTTGACATGCCTGATCCAGAGTCTACGCTCTGGCATCAGGCTGCCAGTTTGTAATGAATGCAATAAATAAAAAACAAAAACAAAGATCTCTCACCATTCTTTTCAATAACAAACATTCTATTGAATAACGGGATATTTGTATGTTTTAGTATAATGTCAACTACTGCTGTTTGCACCTTATGCCTACTGTTCTGAAACTTATGATGCAACACTGAAATGTTCCCGCTGTGGGACAAAAAAAGGATCTCTTCGTCTTAATATTAACTATAAGATCTTATACTCTTACCTAAACACAACTATGGCCTTGACTAAGCCCTGATAGAAACTTATCAAAACAGGCTTTGAATCTGAAATTGAAATGGACTGTAACTGTTTTGCAAAGAGTGTGTGCGGAGTAGATGTTTTAGATTCCTGCAGGAGGAGAGGTGCACACAGCCAGTTAATTTACCATCACCAGGGTCTCATTTGAACCCACCCTGAACAGTGAGAGCAGATGTGAGCCCACTCCAGCTGCGTGCTAACACTGGAGGTGACTATATCGTAACACGCCACAGTGGGCAGCAGTCATCGCACTTGATCCATGAATTTAAAGAGCCGAATACCACCCACTGGATCCCACACACAGCTGTGCTTTGGGAGGGTGAGAGGGAGAGTGAACTAATCCACTGCAGCAGGCATTGTGCGACGGTGCTGGACGACTGTAACCTGCTCGCTGCTAATCCCCTCTTCAGAGAGAAAGACATCCGTATGACGGAATACTCACGTTTCAAAACAGTCGGCCATGTTTTATCACTGTGAAAGGGCTTGGGGGGCTTTCACTGTGAAACATCCACATTATACTTTTGGGCGCAACCAACATGGATTGTAATGCAAGAGAAAATGTAGGTATCCCAGCTTTGAGTTTTCGTTGTGTTCCAGGGGGAGGCATGGGGAAATACATATAAATATATATCTTTAAAAATATATATATATATATATTAGTTGTAGTATTATGTTTATTTATTTGGTCATTATGAACATTGGATCTTTGGTCAAATGTTTTGTGACCTAAGATACAAAGCTCAATAACAATAAGAAACTGCGACAATATGTCCAAAGATGACACTTTTCTCATATACCAATGATGGTAACATGTAAGTAAGTAGGTAAATAATCTTTATTTATAGATAATAGTGTAGTTTATTTAGATTGGGTCAATCACAAAGGGAGGCTATTTCACATAACACAGGGTCAAATTAGACAGTGGTAAACGAGGCGTGAACGTTTTGGCCCAATAATACCCAATAATACGAGCACTGAGCCGTTATAAGTGACATTTGCAATATGAAAAACACTACACAAGACAGTTATGTGTGTACTTTTATAAGTAAATATTAAAATATTAAAATCACACCTATACAATTTCTCAAGTTTATTTTCTTTAATATTAATAATGCATCGGTTTTATATTGCGCTTTTCAGGTCACTCAACGACGCCTTTTCATGTCATGAATCATTCACTCCATACACGGCGGAGGGAAACTACTACTATGGCCACAGCTGCTGGGAGACTGACAGAAGCGAGTCAACCAGCCGTGCCATCGACACAATGACAGTTTGGCACTTTAAAGCCGCCGCTGCCCCACTGTTGCACCTGGTGTTCCCATAGGTCATCCCATCTTTGTAGCTCCCAAACTTGAAAATGGATAAAACTCTCTCCTGGAAGTTTAAGTTGAATTCACTCCAATAAACAGACTCGTGTTTTTTTTGGATTTTTATTGTTTTTCTTGTCATTGACCAAATTATCATTATTAAAAAATCTATTTAATATTTGATTTTTGGGCCAAAGCGTTTTTATACTAATCCTAATATTCAACTTTCGCCATCAAACGTTTCCAAATACTATATTTAACTTAAGCTGAGTAACTATGAACAAAATGTGATATTCTGAATTGTAACATTCACACAGGAATCTAAGGTAGATCTCGTCTCAATGGTTGCTGTAAAAGTAGATCTCGGTTTGACAAAGTGTGGGCACCACGGTTGCGTTAATGTGACACACATACATTAAACTCCATGCAATCATTTAAGGAAGGTTTTAATTATTATTTTTTTTTCCCATTTTCTATTTTATTTTTTGCTGTGAAGCTAAATGTACACATTGTGGACGGACAAATATTCAGTTCAGTGTGGGACCACTGCACCGCATACTGTATGTCGTCCTAGTGAAGACCTATTTGAGGAGTCTTCAATCAGGGAGACGTTATGTTGCACCGAATTGTAAAAGCAATCGTTTTTCCCAACCGCTATTAGACTCACACGCAAGAATAGTCAGAGTTGAATACACAAATGGGTTGATTTATAGAAAACCCGATGGATTTAGAAATAAGAAGCGTTCAGGAAGACAAGGGACAGGAAACCCCCCCAGAATCCGACCTTTGTGAAAGCTTAGGTTCCCTGTCAGTTGAGGACTGGCCATTTTAGTTCACATTTAGGTCATTGGGATGAATATTCTATGCAGTGTGTGAATTTAAGTTGCAATGCTGCGAGTGGCCCCTTGTCTGCGTGGAGACAGATTTAACCTAGCAATACTCCCCAGTTAATAAAACACATCCATGCAGGTCCACAGTACGTTAACTGCAGACCAGCCCATTCATAGAAACCCATCACAGATATCATTAAGCTGACTTTGCACAGGCAGTATAGTTCCATTTAATTCAGATTTCAAAGTGGGTTCTCTGGTCGCTGCACGTCTTGCCAAGTGAAGCAGGTCCTGATGTAGTAATCAGCTGTAACAACAACAATAGCAGCCCCAAACAGACCCGTGCTGATGGATGTGCTGCCGGCCCGGACATGTGCCCAGGGTGAGAATGCAGCCAACTCTCCTCTGATCGCTTACAGAACGACTTCTCGGTTACAAATGATCTCACTTTGTCAAGGAGCAAATATTATCTTTTCAAAGTGGAATGCTTACGCTGCACCGAATAAAACCAGTGGTGGCAAAGTAAAGCCAAAATGGTGCCGATCATTTCTTACATCGAGTAGCTCAAATTAGTGGTCCAGGAAGAAATGTTTAGTGAACAAAGCAGACTGTACATTATTATCATTATTTATTATCATTAATATTAGTGTTTTTTAGTGCCTGGTAATCAACACAGGTCTCCGGATTGTAGCTTTGGATTTGCATCTGTTGTCTCCCAGTCACAATCTCAAACACAAACACTATTGTCCATGTTTTAGTGGTAGGAGAAAGCTAATTTCTAGCATAAACATGTGACTCCACCTCTTCTGTCTAAAAGCTCCTGTCTCAGTCCTGTATGGTGTCATTGTACCACTATGACATCACGCTCAGAGCAGTTTTCTGCAGGAGAATTTCTGCCCATGAATTTGTTTTGTTAATGAACGTTCTGTACAACCACACTTCAGTTTGTGGAGCCGGTTATTGTGAAATCTGGAAAAAAACAAAACTACAGAACAATATTGAAACAATCATATAAGAAACAAAATAGAAAGTACAGCACATTAAAGAGAGCGAAGATACAATCCTTCAGCACAGCTAAACAGAACTGTTTCAATATGGATTTGAACATCGTCAAAGCCTGTCTCACATTTTCAGAAAGACATTAACATGCCGCTGATGTACTTTGGTGCGAGGCCATTGAGAAAACGTGTACACAAGCAATGCCTTTAAAGAACACACTTGAGAATGAGTAGACGGTTTTCTGCTGGAAAAACACTTTATAAGCAATCCAGGGCAACACATTCTACATTTGCCTGTATGTCTTTGGGCTGACGGCGTCGGTGTGGTCAGGACACTACTACCCTGAAGTTGAATCAACTCCTTGTCTCATTTTTTGTTTTATGTCGCACAATTATTACACAATTTAAAAATGAGGCGTTCCACTTTGGCTTGGCTTTTGCTCGACTGGCACAAATGCATCCAAACCTACATATAAATCATACCCAGACTATTATAATAACCGTGTGCCATTTATACAGCCATACTTTATGCTTTGTAATTATGCATTAGGTAGAAGGGTTATGTCTTCTTGGCTGCTCTTGCATGACGCCTTGTATTCCCCGCGACTTTCAAAGTGCTTTATTCCCTGCAGACACAATTATGAGCAAGCACTATTAGCTGGACAAATACTTAAACAAGTCTGGGAGCTTGTGTTGGCAGGAAATGGAGGGAATTCTGCAAAGTGGTAATTCTTTAATGGCTTTGGCGATAAAATAGAGTATTCATTTAAGTGTGAACTCCCTGCTGCTCTCAATGGAAATGCCACCAGAGTTTTAAGTGGGTGATTCAATTTAACAGGTTTTCCCATTTGGTTTGGATTCAGTTATAAATATGAAAATAAGATGTTAAATGAAAAGGGATTTGGTCCTTGATCTCGAGAGGATGCAGAGAAAAGATAGATCTATCTATCTATCTATCTATCTATAGAAAGATAGATAGATACAAAGGTAGATAGATAGGTAGGTACTTTGTTTATCCCTCAAGGCAAAATTCTGGTCACTGATGGCTGATGGGGACAACACAGACAATTGTTCCATGACTTATATAGAATCATAAATAATAGAAAAACAAAAATATACTCCCCCCATGAGCATTTTGAGAACACCAAGGGCACAGGTACTCTCAAACAGACCCAACAAGTAGAGGTGAAGCGCCGGAAGGATCGGCCATAATTCCTGATGTATTTGACGAGGTGCTGGATGAGCAGCTTGGTGGACTGATCTCCCACAGAACCCGCAGGGCCGGGCCTGTAGCAACGAGGCTCCTGTACTCCGCCAGTGGCCGGGCCTCTCCTGTGAAGTTCTGTTGCGCTGACTCAAAATGCGTCACATAACTGCTTGGATTAAGTTGCTGATGGCAGTGAACAGACCTCATGTCCGTGCTGTTGTTTCTGGGACTGTTTATGGTGCTTTGGGGTGACAGTGGCTCAATTGGTAGAGCAACGGCCTTTGAGCCTGAAGGTCGTGGGTTCAAGCCATCCAAGAGATCTTCTTCTCCGACTCCATTGATGTCTGCTGTTGTTGTGTCCTTGGGCAAGACACTTAACCCACTTTGCCAATAAGGGGCGCGGAAGTAATGTTTGCTGCATGCCTTGATATACTGTATGTGTATGTGTATTCAACAAACTGAAATTTCCCCACTGTGGGACAAATAAAGGACCTTCTTCTTCTTTCATGCGTTCTGATAGCTATGGTAAATACTTGTTGAGTGGGAAATGACACATGAACGGCTTCATCTCCTCATTCTATGGGTTTAACTTTGCATTATTTTTAATGATGATTCCATATGGTAATATAAACATAATTCTGTTTCACAAATAGGCTTTGGAAATTAGCGCAGAAGTGATGAGTAATAAAATTGTAAAAAGAAATTGATCTAGAGGCATGCATTAACAATCTTAATACATCTACTATACACAATATACATCTAACAGTCTCCAAAGGTAGGTCAAATGGAATAGAAATGGGAATAGTTTAGCAGTCACACACAACTGTCTTCAATAATAATGGCAAACGACAGTTTCTCAGACCTGTTGTTTATCTATTTATGTGATGTGTTTAAATGACAGCAGCATGATGTCCTGGGACAGTATAATTCATATACAGCTTGATCTCCAGGGACAGTTTTATACATATACAGTATAACAGCAGGGCACAGATCAGTGCGTTGTCACCAGTTGCTGCATCTATGGTTGTTCTATCGCCACATACTGAACAATAACCAACGGACTCTCTGTGATCTCAAAGCAACAGAAACAACAGAGGCCTGGATTCTATCTATCAAGTGCTAGTGTTAGCTTCATATCAACCAGGGGGATTGGGCCGGAGACACCATCAAGAATGCACGCGTCTATATACAGTATCTGTGGATATGATTGATTTAATCAGGTCTGTGTGGATCCAGAATGAAGCCATACCTCAGTTGGTAAGATGCACATGGAGCTGACTTTGTTTACAGTCTATAGAAATGGTCATGAACTTAAATGTCGATTTTTTCTATGTATATACTAGAATGTTTGATTTTTTCTGACTTGAAAGCACTATTTACAAAAGAAAAAGTTGTGACTTCCAGTATACAAATAATTATATTAAAATTAAATTGAAAATAGAATTAATTGATTTTTGTTTTCTGTACGTTCCGGTTCAATAAAAATTGATGCAGATCTATTTGCAGTTAGGAAAATAATAAATCACGTGTTTTATATATTGCCTTTGGAGCCATCGCCCCACCAGCCCCTCACACACTCGTCAGACTCACACTATAATACTCACAATATATTTTGTTCATCACGCATTACAAATCTCCTGTATTTTACCAAAACAAGACAAAAGGACTATGTAGATGCTTGGGCAATTTACGGCGGCAAAGCGTTCAATGCACTCAATGAACTGTTCTGAAGATCTGATAATTTTGCAGACATTCCTCAGTCAAGTTGCACCTCCGTTTTCAGACAGTAGAGGGAGACAGTAGCTGGAGGTTGGAGCTGAGCAACGCCGCAGAACTTCAGTCGCGTATGATTAAATATTGTCAAACTTTTTTAGCTGAAAGGTAAAAATAGTACCACAAAATGTTGTTACGATACTAAAATTTCCAATTCAATTTCTAGTTCTGAAATTATACATTCAACAATATTAATATTAAAATTATTGAAACATACAAGACATTGACAAATATTTGAACTGTCCTGACGTTATAATTGGAAGCCCCCTGCAGAAACTTGGACACTTCATGACAGACGACTGTTGTGAGAACGGACACAGAAGTATTATTTGGTGTGGATTTGTAGTGTGCTAGGAATGAACTGACCTATTCCCACTCCAGCCTCAGGAGGGATAACAAAAGCAGCATGAAACAACAGGCAGATTTGCATAAAGAAATTATATCAGGGAAAAGTGATCAGATAAAGGAGAGATCTGAAGAGCTGGGAAACCAAATCCCAAATCCACTTCACCCTCGGCTTCAGGCACAAAGCAGGGCCACAATAACACAAGTCCCAATTATGGCGGCCATGTGAGTTCCTGTGACCCATGTCCCAAATTTGTATTTGTATTATATGTTTAACATCACATTCCAATTCATTTTCATTGTAATTTCAACCACTGACTACAGTATATTAAGAGTGGACTAACTAAGTACTGATGTCAGCCATAGTGTTTGTTTTAATGCTCAGGCCAATTTGAACAAAAGCTGCCAAGTTGTTCAGGCAAGTTGGAGGCTCATATCCGGATTTACATAGAGCTATCAAAATCAAAACCCCAGGATCACATAGAGCGCTAAACCATGGTAAAGCCCAAGATGGTGAGGGTGACATAAACGGCTACTGGGAAAGAGTAATTTGCTTTTCAAGGTAAGTCAATAGGAGCCAGAGGGAGTTGGAGAAAAACTTTGTCCATGAGCACTTCCATGTCGGGCTTCATTGAACTAGCAGGTTTGCATATCCCGTCCACTGTATATACAGTCTATGATGCAATCCTAAATATTGACCAAAATATTCTATTGGATGAGTGCTATCATTTTCTAGGCTTTGGCTGCAATATTACTAGTTGTGTGTCTTTTCAAAGACACAAAAAAAAAAATTACTGATTTTTTGTTTTTTTATGAATGACATACAGGCCTCAACAATTATATGGTTTTAGTGCCTTGGGGGAAATTAATCTTCTATGAGGCAAAACCCCCAAAAGTTGATTATCCATTTCTGAGCCATTGCTTTTGGTAATTTGTATAAATCAGTGCACTGTCTAAAACTTGATCTCATTTACAGTCATGGAAACATTATGTGTTCTTGCGCACAGTTTTGGTGAGCCTTCCAAAAGCTCCATTCTGTCCCATTTGGCAGTAAATGTAGCATCACTTCATGTGTGCCACACTCAGTTATGCCACACAGCCCCGCCGCTGTGACAGCGTGTTAAGGCAACCCTGCTAATTGCTCTATGCAGTGCTAAAAGCTCTGCTCAAGTACTTTTGGAGGAGTAGGATGTTGTCCGTCGGGGAAATCAAACTCAAATCTTTGGTCATGAATCAACAGTTGTTTGGAAAGTTAATGGTCATAACTATTCATTTGCATGAATAATACATATTATCTGTCCCAACAGAAGCAGACTTTTTATATAGTTTACATATTTGAAAGAAAAAACCCTGGGTATCAATATTAAACCTGATTGCATTGAACAAAACTGTTATTGGGGCTGCTGCTTCATGTTTGGGTCAAATTAATGCAAACAAAGAAAAATAAAACACTTTGAAATCCCATTCAGTTGTAAGGGAGTCCAAAATATGCATTATTTACTGATCAAGTTAAACTGCCAAGCTTATCAGCGCTCTCCTTTCCCTTCACAGTAAACGCTTGAGTTTCCCTTGTGAATATTTATCAGTGCAACAAGTCATGCAGACCTACACCCAGGTTAGTGCATTGTTCCTCATACTCCACACTGATAAGTCGAGTTATTTGCAAACAATGCACTGGATATTTTGATTTCTTTAGTCTTGTGTTTCCTGGAGGATTTGGTTTCAAGGAATTTTCATGAAACACCATTTAAGCAGCAGCGATAAGGCTGTCTTTGAGCTGAGATAAAGCCGCTGTGCGCACATTATTGATCTGCCACTGCCCTGTTTGTGGATGCGAGTTACAAGGGACAATCACTCTTCAAAAGGGCCTAAGGGGAAGAGAGAAAAATAACTACGTATAATGTATAGCACTGCACACCACTTTACCATTTTTAACAGAAATAAATTATCTTCAATGGAGCAATACATATATTACTATTACTACTAGTTAATCTCTATTCCTACTCTGACCTATGGCCTAGCTTTTACTTTGGTTAAAGACTGAAAGAACAAGATTGTGGATACAAGCGGTCAAAATGAGTTGGTGGGGGGATTTCTTGGAGCTCAGTCACACTGGAGGAGCTTGGAGTAGAGCAGCTGCTCCTCCACATTGAAAGGAGTGGGTTGAGTTGCCGTCTGTCTTCCTACTGGGTATTGCTCCCGAAGACAGAGGACACACTAGTCTCTAGTCAGTTTTTGACTAAGCAATGGAAAAAGCAGAAGAAAAACACACACAATAAAGCAGGTTTCACCAGAAAACCCTGTCCAACATAATGGGATGCAGTGCTTTGTCAGAATCTTGATAGAAAACTTAAACAATGAGTGCCAATGACGAGTATCAACTAACATTCTGTGGTACCCTTTTGTTGTTACCATTCATTAACAACCCAAATAGTCCAACATGCACAGAAAACTAACACAAATATCAATTATTAATATATTTTAGTTGTAAAGAGAGATTTGTGTCCAGATTTGTTTTCTAACTATTGCTGAGGCTCCACACTTTCATCCAGAAAAGGCCTCTTCCCTACACTTTCATTTCAGTGGGCCTAAAATATATTATAATCCTCTATCCGCCAGACAAGTTAAGCCAAATTGCCTGTGTCCTGAGCTCATCCTGGGTGCGCCACAAGCTGTCCGCACCAAACAATGAGCGTTTGGCGGTGTGGACAGGCGCTGCAGTGGCTCTGAGCTCTGGCTGTGTGTTGGATGGCAGAGGAGCACCAGGGGCCAGCGCGCCTGACCTTCTGCGATCACCGGAGACACACTCATTTATCACAACAACCTTGAATCATTGTTTTACGCAGCTTGAACCCTGCGCGCTTCTGTTCCAGCGAAAAAATAGAATAAGTGCGATTTGGTTTAAGGTGGAAAAAAGGGAAACTGTGATGATTCATGTCAAGTCCTTTCAGTAACATATTACAGACCACATGTTATGCATTTTGGCTCTTAAATGTGATTTTGAGAATATTCAAATTGGCATTTCATGTTTTACAATGTAAAATCATGTCCTCAGTGGAAATTGACTGAATGAAGAATGGAATAAGAGATGGACTACATCCGAACTTCAGCAAAAACACCTTTTTCCTTACCCTTCCCTGTCCTTGGCTGTGCTTTGACCTTTAATGGAACGGGGGAGCTCCATGTTTAGTGCTACATTCCAAGTGAAATATTAGCGCCTTTAACACTAGGACCGCCGTGCTCTAAACATACCTTGCACCGCCCCCTGCGGTCAGTTGACCGCTATGTATTTTGCGCTGATACAGCCTTTTGCCAAATTGATTGTTCACTAAACCAGAATTTGTTGTTGCAAGGAAATCGTGATCATAATGAAACTGTGTAAATTATTTGTCTAAATATGCTAAGTAATTGTAATTCCAGCCGAAATTAAAAAAAATTACGAAGACTTTTCTGGCTAGATTTATTTTGTAACTTTGCAAACACGTAAAAGGTCGGTCACTATATGTTAAATTTGACTCAGTAACAATATGTAAATTCAAACAATATAAATGAAAATTTAGAGTTCGGGACCATAACGTCTTCGCGCTGCTATATACGTCTACTTCTTACGTCATCTCCAGACTGTTTTCTCTTTCCAGCCGAAATCACTGTGGGAAATATTATCTCGATAATAATAATAGTATTCGTATTGACACAAGATTATATATACGTTATATATAGGGGGCGACAGTAGCTCAGTTGGTAGAGCATTGGCCTTAAGGCCAGAGGTTCCCACCTCTGCAACTTCTCCATCGACTCCCACTGATGACTGCTGTCGTTGTGTCCTTGGGCAAGACACTTAACCCCACTTTGCCCAAAGCCCCCACTGAAAGATCAAGGCTATGCTCACACTCAGAGAGCAGCCGTCCTCCTGTGGACTCACCACCTGCAGAGGGTCAGTGAGGGGCTGGTGCTATGAGACTTGGGTGGCATCTCTGACTGCCACCCCCCTGACCCAGAAATGGATTAAAGGGTAGAAAATGGATGGATGGATGGATGGACGTTATATATATATATATTTGTATTTATTTGAGACAAGCAGTGCTCTTTATGATCAGAAGAAAATTATAATCATTGCCTTGCAGTGTGCGCTGTGCAGAATAACACAGTGTTGTCTGGATAAAATAATAATATGAATAAGTATATGAGGGCCGCTTCTGCCCCACAGTCGCTCTCCTCCTGCAGTGTCCGCGGGTGACGAGAGGCCTCACAGTGCTCTCTCTGCACTCTGCCTTGATAGTTCATCTAATTGTTCTATTTTATTGCGATATTGTATTCTGCTTTATTGCCTTCTTCTATGTATAAATATAAGAATGTAATTGATGATGAATGAAAAGGCAGAATGGAGCGACAGGCGCACACAGACACCTGCGTATGTTTGGCATTACGCGGGTCATGTGCGTTATTGCTTCTGGACTTGTTCCAACACTGCTGTCCGTGCTGTGAATGCACTACGGGTTTACGTTCAGATTTAGAATATTATAGGTGTTCTCCACGCTGTCACTTTCCAGCTCAAAGTCTGACATCTCACCTCCGTCAGACTCATTCTCATTCAATGTCTTGAAGCACTGTCAGGGCTTCATACCGTATACTTGCAGCTCTATTCATGTAATACTTCTCTCAATTCAAAACTCTTTCTCTCTCCCAAATAATAAAAAAAACCTCAAGTCCCTTTAGAGTCTAATGACAACATATTGATACATTTTTATAAGGCGCGAAAAAACCCCGGGAAAGGTTACTATGACAACAGTCGCCCCTGCGCCATGTATCCCTATGGGGCAGCAGAAAGGGCTGTGGTTTAGAAAAGTTAAAATGCGTGTAAATCTTGTTTTCTTTACTTTTTCCAAAAACAAAACACACCAAAATATAAGCAACAAGTACCCAGTAAATGTCATAAAATTTCAACTTCTGGCGTTTTGTTTTGAATACACTAATTAGCATATAAAGTGAGTGACGGTCAGTTGACCGCTAGGGGCGCTCCTAGTGTTAAAGAAGAGTTCAATTCCACTTAAGTCAAGATTAAATGAAAAACATTGAAGGAATAAGGCAATAATGAAAAAATCAACCCAAAATGGAAGACAATTGTGAAATTATTTAACACCCATATAATACAAATTTAATGCTTGACTTTATTTTATTCTCTGAGTGAAACCAATTGTCATTAGAATCCAATCCAATCCCTTTTATTTATATTGCACATTTCATAAACAAGCAGTTTCCAAAGTGCTGTACAACAAGCAAAATTATAAGTTGCTTGGTGAATAGTCAAAGTCACAGTGTGTCCACCAGAGGATAATCTAATCTCATTACTGCTGTGCATTGGCGACCTCAGAGGTTTGTCAAGAAAATATCTTGTGGAACTCACCACACCTGTCTGAGGTGTTAATGAGCAGCAGTGCTGTAAATACACCGGATTGTACCCTGCGGCCAATTCCATCAGTTGTCCCACAACAACAACAACATCTCACAGAGCACTGTTTAATCCATCACCCAGAGATGGAATGAGTATGGCACAACTGACACTTACCGTGCCACCGTCTGCCCAAACAAACTAGGACAGCACTGAGATGTAGACAAGCTGCCTATGGTAACTCTGGCTGAGCTTCAGTGATCCACAGCAGAGGACAACTAATTGTAAGGCGCAACACACATTTATGGATGAGTGGCGAATAGAAATCTAATGTTGAAATACGCATGTGGAAAAAGAGACATATGTCTTCATTTGTACAGAGCTGAGACATATCCTAAATGAAATATAAGATCATTGTAGCATAAGGTGGTTCCCCAACACTTTCACTCACAGGGAATGAATACTTCTTCGAGCCACACAATGAACAAGTGCCATTTAGTTTATTTTTTTAGAAAACTAAAAGGACAAACCTGTTTAGCATAAGCACAAATGTTCACTAATTATACTACAGATAACAAAGGCTGATGTGTAATGTGTGTGCACAAATACTTGCCTCGGTCGGTGTCTGTGTTCACGTCAGTACACATAAAGTGGAAGTCAAAAAAGACCAGGTGCAGTGAGTCAGAGATAAACTCACATTGTCTGGTGCTGAACAAAAGGACAGTGAACCTGTCCTATGAGCTGTATGGAGTCTCCACAATCCAGTCAATGATCTTGTAGTGTAATCCATTTCTCTGCGTTCATCACCCGTATATTGTCATATGGAATGTGCTTGCACAAAAGACTGTTCATATTACAATGAGAAGCAAATGTTTAATCATAAAATCTTCTACAACTGCTCTGGTAATGTCATTTTTTTTACTTTAGCTAAAATCATTATCTAGTTTTCTAAGTATCTAAGTCCAAAATTACAAACATCTTTAAAGACACATAGTGCTTTGAAATCCATGAGCAAAGACAATATTATATATCTAAGTCCTCACCAATCTGTTCAAATCAAATGACTGCTTTGATGAAGGGAGTATAAATGCCTCAAACGTGTACAGTATGAATGGCTTTAAAAAACACTTATAAAGAAAGGGGAAAAAAACTATTACATGGTCAAAACTGTTGACTCATTGAATTGAGTACTTTACCTACATGTTGGTGTGTGGCTTCCATACAAAGCTACCAATGGAAAAAGGTCAGATTTCCCACTGTTTTATTTTTATTTGTGGTATAATAAAGAGCTGAGACTCGCCTTAAGGTTTCCCAATCTCAATGAAGCAGCATCTTCACGGAGGATTGTGGTATAGTCAACGTGAACCCAATCAAATAAGTGTCAGACTTGTGAGGAGAGATGTGTTATTAGCCTGGCCTCAGCCATCCGCTCAATCACCATTTCCCTGCATGTAACATCTGGGTCTGGTCCCTATATTTGTGATTACAATCGGTTGAATTCCATCGGACCAATCAGAAAGCACGGGAGGCGGGTGTTGTAGCTTGTTATGGGTGACATGAAGAGTCTGCGCCGAACAAGTAGGCTGTAGTTTGGCAATGGGGAAGAATGCGATAGTAAAGTATTCCGGTCTGGTTCTATCAAGAAATTGAAGCCGGGGTAAGAGGAATGTTCAGCAATGTAATTACTGGCAAAGATTGTGGCGCTACTCCCCGCGGGCTAGGCCAAATGCTAAAGACTCACTCGGGCGCATTACTTACGTCACGGTAAACTCACATCCAATCATTTCAATCTGCAAAAGGAGTTAACCCCTCCCATCCTTAATGGAGCTGAATGGCGCTCCTCCAGACCCTTAGTAATTTTTTCTGAAATGATTGAAGGCTGCAGCAACAATCTGTGTGTTCTGTTTTCAACAGTTAATAGATTAACAAACCCCCCTTGTCAGATGCCATTAGAGCTAACTTCCAAACGTAAATGCAATGAGTTTGCAAATTTTTTCACTGACAAGGTTCAAGGCATCAAAAACGCCAATGTCTCCAATCCACAGATAACAATCCAACAGCCAGAAAGGCTCTTTCAGCTAACTCACTTTGCACCTGTAGATGATAAAACTGTCCAAGAGATAATCACAAGTCTGAGCTCCTCCACATGCAGCCTGGATGTACTACCCACTAGATTTCTCAAGTCTGTTCTGAGCAGTCTGTTACCTTTACTCACACAGATAGTAAACATGTCCCTTCATTCTGGAATATTCCCAAAGGCCCTGAAAACTGCGATCATCAGGCCCCTTCTATAAAAGAGCAGTCTGGATGCTACGGTACTTAACAACTATCGTCCCATCTCAAATCTGTCATTTATGGGGAAAATCCTTGACAAATTTGTCTACCTACAGCTTACTAGATTTCTTCTAATCAACAACTCATTTGATATGTTTCAGTCCGGCTTTAGACCCCACCACAGCACTGAGACTGCTCTTGTCAAGGTTACAAATGATATCTGGCTGAACACTGACGCAGGCAAAGTCTCAATCTTAATCTTGTTAGATCTGAGTGCCTTTGACACCGTCGACCATGAGATCCTCTTACAGAGACTAGAGGACTGGGTTGGCGTCGTTGGCACCGCCCTAAGTTGGTTTAGGTCTTACCTTGAAGACAAGAAGTACTTTGTGGAGATTGGAAACTGTGCCTCAGATCATATGGCCCTGACCTGTGGAGTCCCACAGGGGTCGATCCTGGGACCTCTTCTGTTCAATCTCTACATGCTGCCGTTAGGTCAGTTAATACGCAGAAACGAAGTGTCCTATCACAACTATGCAGACGACACTCAGATCTATGTCTCACTGACTGCAGGAGAACATGGACCAGTGGACTCACTCCTTCACTGTATCCAACAGATCAGTGAGTGGATGCAAAACAACTTCCTTCAGCTAAACGCAGACCAAACTGAAATGATTGTCTTTGGTCCCCAGAAACAAAGAGAGAGCGTCCTCTGTCACCTCCAGTCTCTCTCCCTAAAACCTTCAAACAAGGTCAGAAATCTAGGGGTAGTACTGGACTCAAACTTAAATTTTAATAGCCACATCAAATCAGTAACATCAGCAGCTTTTTACCATCTAAAAAACATTGCCAGGATCAAAAACATAGTGTCTAAAGCAGACTTGGAGATTCTTATCCATGCATTTGTCTCCAGTAGGTTAGACTACTGCAATGGCCTTCTCACAGGTCTGTCCAAACAGGCTGTAACACAGCTGCAGTAAATTCAAAATGCAGCAGCTCGAGTCCTGACTAGAACCAGGAAGTACGACCACATTAGTCCAGTCCTCAGGTCTCTGCACTGGCTTCCTGTAGCTCAGAGAATAGACTTTAAAACAGCTCTGCTTGTGTACAAGTCTCTCCATGGCCTCGCACCAAAATATATTCGTGACATGTTAGTCCCATATGAACCAGCCCGGACTCTGAGGAGCACAGGGACTGGACTCCTGTTAGTGCCCAGAGTCAGAACTAAACATGGGGAGGCTGCTTTTCAGATTCATGCTGCTAAAATCTGGAACAATCTTCCTGAAAGTGTGAGACAGGCCTCCTCTCTGACAATGTTTAAAACCAGGTTAAAAACAATCCTGTTTAGCTGTGCATACAACTGAGGGATTTTATATTTTTATCTTTCTTTTTATTGTTCTGTGATTATTTATGATTTTAATGCTTTCTTATTTTGTTCAGCACTTTGTATTGCCTTGTGCATGAATTGTGCTATAAAAATAAACTTGCCTTAGTACGAAATGTAATTTGTACTATGGTGTGGACCTGGCTAACGTGGCGTAAGTATTGCAGGTAAAATCATAACAGTCCCTTGCTGTGACCACATTTAATTTCTATTTGAAGCCTACATTTAATTACATTTAGCTATCTTCAAAGTAGAAGGCAATTGATGATGGAGAGACGGAAAAACTTACCTATTTTTATTTTATTTATTTGATATGAACACAACAAATATATTTGGCGGATGAGATGCGTTGTCTTTGGTGTTATCACAAGACCATGCTAATTTTCAACACTTCCATTGGAGGAGTTAATCACAAACACTTTGTCCAGCTTATCCGGGGGAATCCCGAGGCGTTCCCAGGCCAGTTGAGAACTGGCCAAACCGGACTCCCTCTGGTCGATCAAAGGCGTTTTTATAAAATATAATTGAAACATGACTAAAGTATTTCTATCTAGACTCTTTGGCACACGTAGAGTGGTTTTACCTTCTGTTGCTGTTTCTCTGGAGTATTTTATACATTTAAACATTATTCAAATCAACATGATTTTACTGTTATAGATGTCCATTTGTCAAGTCCTACCTCTCTGTAAACTAAACGTCACAGAGTTTACACTTGTCTCACACATGTCCATGTTGATTTTCTTGAATCATTTTAAATAGTAGTCTCAGTGCATCATTTCTTTTGATTCTTGATATGTCTCCTGTACCTTAACTTGTACCTGAGCTAACTGGCGTATCACTATTTGGGCAGCGCAATGATAAACATGTACATTCCACATGGTGTAAACTTTTACAATCACCATCTGCTATGTTCTCACTTGCCAAAGTTTATAAATGTGTTTTCAAATCTAAATAGTGTCCAGCTATAGAACAACTTCCTTAGACTGCTTAAAAGGCAAAGAAATAAAAGTGTGGAAAATGCGATGCAGAAAACTCAAATTGTGTTTTACAAAGCCCGCACATTCACTACTTAATTTGATTTCATCCCCTCTGTTTGCGAAGACTGACAGGTAAAATGGGCCGATGATTAATCCTACACACACCGTGAATAGGTTTTTCCGCAGCGTTGGAGTGCATTTAAAATGATTGCTTCTTTCTCCCCTATTCTTCCGTGAATGACAGGCAAACAACCCACTCGAACCGAAGGCACCCACTTCCTTGTAAAATGCTCCAATTTGCACACATGATTCACTCAAGTCATCCATGCGGGGAAATGAGATTCAAGGTTGCACTTGGGCATGTAGAATGAAAAGGTGCAGAGCCTGGCGGGACAGCGGAGGCAGCGCGCACACAAGCGGCGTCTGGGAGTGATGGATCGTCCGGCGTCCCGTTGGAGAAAGGCTTGATTAATGGCTGTCCACTCCACAAAACACACCAGCTGTGAGGGGAGATAAGTACCAATACAAAGAGCAAATTACTGTCTGCACTGTAATATTCACCCCACAGACCAATGCAGGAAGTCAGAGTGCGCTTCTTTCACGCATCATGAAACAAAGAGGAACTTCCAACAGCATTGACACGGTTCCAAGATGTTGCGAATCGGAGATACCACGTCTGCTACTTCATAGATAAACCCTTTTCGTGCAACCACTTGACGAGTTCTGTCTTCTTTGCCATTTTGCTCTCTGTAGAGAATGAGCATTGTGTTGCAACAATAAATACTCATTTAAAGATATAGCTACTACGTGTGAAAACAGCAAGATCAACATCACGAAAAGGAGCCTTCAGTGTTTCTGATTGGAAGGTACTCACGCTCGGTAAGTGTCCAGTTGTGCCACACTCACTCCATCTCTGGGTGATGGATTACACAGTGCTCAGTGAGATGTTGTTGTTGTAGGACACCTGATGGAATTGGCCGCATGCTACAATCTGATGTACTTAAGTTTTGCACTGGTTCAGACCGGACCAGGGAGGATTCCTGGTCCAAAACAAGCGGATCTGTCAAAAATCCACTGGAGGAATGTCGACTTTTTGAAAAATGCTAACAAAGCATTACTTTGGACAAGAGCAGAGAAAATGGTCCGAACCAAGCGGCTACTCCACCTCTGCTGCTGTGACCTAAAGTGCTGCTGCATTTGACTACTATTGTTACCTTTTGAATTATCTATGTATTTTGTTTGTATGACAAAACATCTAAAGGCACACTAACATGCCACGGAGTACTGTCTGAAAAACACTGTCATAGAATTTTAGTCTATATTTTAGATCAGGGGTTCCCAACCTTTTTTCGTGAGGTTTGACTCAGAGTTGACAAAGAACGTTGTTGCTCGCAAAGTGTAGATCAGGGGTGTTAAACTCATTTTGGTCCGGGGGCCACATACAACCTAATTGGAGCCAAACTGGGCTGGACCAGAAAAAAAAATAAAAAAAGTCCTAATCTTAGATTTTAGATTTTAGATCAGTGGTCTCCAACTTTTTTTGATCCGAGAGCTGGCAGAGAGCTACTCCTTTATCTGCACTCCAAAAACATTGTAAAGCACTTTCGGTGACCTTGGTCTGTGAAATGCGCTATACAAATAAAGATCAGGACGCATGCATCCGTTATTCTGCACAGTCTCCCTGCAGTAATGAAAACATTTATAGTTAGAGTAGATATGACTTAAAAGTGAAGCATTCAGGATCATATGTTCAACTCTCCTGGGCCACAGGTTAAAAACCAATGTTTAGGATGATGCATGGACTATGTATTTAACATTCCCATTTGTTACACCATAAGAATTACTGGAATTAAATGTTGATTTCAGTACCAGGTTCTAAACACATCACCTCTGAAACAATCTAATATACAAGCACATGTTTAAAGACATTAGAACTGATTAATGAGCATAAAAAAATCCTCTTTAGAAGTCCTCCAGTATTTAAGTTCCGATACTAAAGCTTTACCCTTTGAACCACAATCTCGCAGGGCACAACAGCTCTTGTTGGCCGATCCACACAGTTAAACCTTCAATTAACAGCATCTTTTCACACCTCACTGAAACTTTTCCACAGCACTGCATATGAACAAATTACCACTGATTTGAAAAAGGGAAACACATCCATTGTGAAAATGACAACGCACGCTGCCAAGCTCATCCCCTCGGATCCAAACGGTCTTCAGTCAAATACACGGAGTGGAATAATTGCACAGCCGCTGAATAGGGATACAAATGAGCAGTGTAGCGTCTGGACTCGCAGATTGGCAGAAATGTTTGTAAAAGTCTGCATCCAGCTGGAGCAGAGTTTGAAGCAATATGTGTGAAGACGCGAGGTAGGGAAACACAGCATGGTCTCTTCAGTTGCCTGATGGTTTTTTTTGTTTTTTTTAAACATTTTGTTTGCTACAATATTTGATCAGCTTGTAGTGATAGATTCATTCTCCACCTGAAACCCCTCACTGTGAATGCACGTAATTGTCCTTCATGCTTCCAAGTTCCTGGAGTTATGAACTTGTCTCGTCACGGTAAAGCTACTCTTTGATAAGAGTTAATGAGGGGGAGAATACTTAAAGCGTTATTAGTTTTGGCATGATGCAGTAGCTATGAAGCTTATTTTCCACATTCAGATTTATAGGAATTGACAACGTAACAACAACATGCTAGAAAATTGGCCAATATCTAATGCTATCAAGGCAACTCAAAGTGTTGAACAAAACCTGATACAGTCAAACAAGGCATGCAAACCATTAGCAATCACAGTACACTAAAAACAGTGAAGATGAAATCCCTGAGTCGTGTGCACAAATGAACAGAACTATTTTTAACCTGGATTTGAACATGACCAATTACGTAATGACAAGCACATATTGTATTTAACTGTTGGCTGGGACAGTAAGAGCACATTATCTGGAAAAACGTCAAGACAAATTCCAAACGGATGACCACTTTTCTAACGTAAGAGAGCCATAGCGCCCTCTACTGAATGACCTGAAGCCGAAAGCCGTCAACATTTTCTTGATTGGGTGTCTTCATTTTTAAAGTCCTTTATCAGAGCTGCTTTAACACCATTCAGGCTTTTCAAAGATTCGCCAAGTACATAAACTATTTAAAAGATTAGGAAAATATGAGTTTGTGTCGGCCTCCGGTTGTGAGGCAAATATACATTTTTGATTATGTAGGGGTCGCTATGAGACTCATAGTTCTTTTGATTTTATTTTCTAACGCTGGGAATTGGTTAAAAATGTTTTTGACCATTTGTAAGTTTGTTTGTGTTTCACCAATTCCGGATAGTTCAACATTTTCTTGAAAGGAAGTGGGAGCATTCCCAGCAGCAACAAATGCTTTCTTCTCAATCTAATAATTGAAACGTTATGAGACAATGACCATCTGCACCAAAAATGTATGTAAAAGTGACCTGAATAGATCGTAAACAAGTGACAATTGATTATATGCAATTATATAGATATAACTTTCTATAGATTTATTATTTTTGACAGAAAGTACATGATCCCCAATGAAACCTGTTCATTATTAGTTGTCAAGTAGCTCAACAAAAAGTCCCTCAACTGATACCACTGATAACCAGGTTTTTTCACAGGATTTTTAATTGACCTTTGTAATACCCACTTTAAGTATTTCTTGAATGTTGTAATGTCACTTTAGCAAAAACTATTCATAAATTTTATCAAGTGTTGATTAACAAAACAACACTGGACACAAAAAGTAGCCACAGACAGTTTTCTGTTTCTGAACAGAGTCTCCACAGAAACAGACTGCACACAATACCTCTGCTCTGGTCCAGGGTCAGTGCTGGTTTTATAGTTAAAAACACCAACATGGACCAATCATCTGAGAGAATACTGACATGTGACAAACCAGGACTTTCAATCACAAAATGTGTGAAATGTGCGTCACATGAATATGTAAATTTCTTCTTAAAATAATTGTTATGTATACACTGTATAAACATATGCACTTTGATGATTAATCAAAATAATATATTATTCATATATTTTTTTGTTATCTGCGCCAGCTGTCAATTAATTAGGATTAGACCATCACCATTTGGATTTGTTCTTTATTGGATTTTTAAATAATAATATTCTCAAAGTCCTTTAGTTGGGTGGGGGTTATGAGGAGGAGCTGTAATCACCTCCATTTGAGAAGAGATAGTCCCGCCCTCTAACCTGACTCCTATTGGTTGAGGCCTGTCTGATCTGTGCTGCTTTATCAGTTTGACTCAGAGTTAGGCCTGTCACGATAACAAATTTTGCTGGACGATTAATTGTCTCAGAAATTATTGCGATAAGCGATTATATTGGCGTTCTGAGATCATTTGCATCGATTACAATGATCATGCAGGTACACCTTTTCAAAGAGAAATAAACTTTTATTTTTAACGAATATTTAACGCTAGAACACAATAAATTTACAAACAACCAAAAACAATAAATAAAATACTCAAGTCTCTTAACAAAAAATGACCAGGAATAAAACTGCCAGGACCTTTGTAAAGAAAATATGAAACAGATGCCTCAAATGTCAATCATTTCTCAGACTTTATGGCAGATTACGAGAAAGAAATACCAACATGTTGACTTTGTGTGGCTTAAGACACACCAGGCGAATGACAAGTGACTGACATGTGGGTTCACCAATGGGGCGTACAGAAGTCCTGCTGCGGTAGCGCCCACCGGAAGTAGCGGGGCGGGCTTTGATGCTAACAGCTAAGCTAGCGGGTTTTTTGTGTAAAGTTCTACTCCAAGAATGCAAGTCTGCAGCATCTCTGTGTTCAGAGACCTTCTAGAGACTTTATATAACAGCAGTATGTGTTCACGGAGGTGCGCCATAAGTTTATTTTATTGGTACGGTACGGTACTTCTGCATTGGCTAGCTGCGCTAGTATAGTCACTAATCAAGCCTGAATGAGAACTCAGCTGCTGGCATATGTTCACAACTACTGTGTCCCCCATTGTCAATCCTGGTTAAGTCCTGGTTTAGGTCCTGTTTTGGCTGTATTTTGTATTTTTGAGTAATTTCCGTCTGCTTGCTAGACCGCTAATGTTCCCGTGACCACTTTGCGGCTCTCTGACCCGAGAGCGAGGGGGAGAGAGAGACGGGGAAAACAAACAAGCATGCAAATGGGATTTATCGCGGCCAGAAAAGTTATTGAGCAAATTTTATTTATCGTGCGATTAATTGATTTATTGACTATCGCGACAGGCCTACTCAGAGTTGACAAAGAACGTTGATGCTCGGACAACCATCGCACAAAGTGTAGAGTCCGGCTCTTTTGATGGATGACGAAAAAGTATTGTACAAATATAGGGCCAGCCAAAGTCCACTGGTAGGTTTGGAATATTTGGCCTAGAAATAGACTTGTAAAGCAATGGTACATTAGACTGCCCCAAAAGAATGTTGAAAAAGTAAATTATTGCATGCCCTTCACTCTGTATTTGTGTAATTTTCCAAGTGCATCAAACAGACGCTCTTTGCAATTACTATATATCACAAATATGAAACTAAATCCCTGAGCAACTCTTCTCTTATCAAACCCATTTTCACAAAGTGCCATGTGGTCTTCCTCTTCAAAAGGCCTGTTTATAATACCACCACATTGAATGGTCAGCAGTGCGCTCTGTTTTATTGGGAGCTATCTGCGCGGAGCATATGGCAGAGTGAGCAGCAGGAGAAAACCCAGAGAGAGCCCATATTGTGAGCAGGATCTTTGAAGTGTGGAGACCTATCACTTTGGCTCCTAAAACCCATTCTTAGCAACAGCCCATATTCCTCTCCTCAGGGTACTCACCTTCTTACAACACTGCTACAGGGCCAACCGGACCCGCAGCAGTTTTGATTTTGACAAGAAATTTCAATTTAGTACTAGTTTTTTGACAAAATTATTGTTTGGTTTTATTTTTTATTTAATTTTTGTCAACAAAAATGGCATGATATTTTTATCAACTAAAATTGAATCAAATGTAGTTCAATAAATTAGTTTTTGTTAGAAGGCAGGGTTCTCTTCCAGTAAAAATACTTTATAATGTGATGTGCAGTCAGTATCAAACACATTTTTATCTCAGCTCAAAACAATAGTGACTCACAGAGCACTTTCTCGCAATTATGCATAATATAATATGTTTTCTTATAAGATTAATATAGAATGTTGTGGTCATAAATGTTGACCACGCTTTACCTTTATATGACGTTCTGTTGAAACAAACATTTGAAACAAATCCATATGAAGCAAGAAAGTTACGTAGCACGGCTTTAATTTGGCTGCTTACTGAGCAGAACTACTTTATGGTCAGAAGAAGCAACAACATGAGCTGATGTCATCGGAGTGTTTGGAACATAGATGTAACAAGCAAACACCATCATTCGTCATTCAGAGGCTGTTTGCAACAACACAGACGAGGAAGATGTTTTCCACAGTAAAAACAGAAGTCATGTTAGCAAAAATTATTATTATAAAACTTAACTTATTAATTATCTTACTAATTATTATAAAACTTTAATCTCTGCACCATCAAACAGGGGGCTGTGATTGGCTCTTGTTCTCATCCAAATTTTGTTTTCATTGTTTGCCAACATTGAAGTCATAAGAAAGTCAGATTTAGTTTTTCTCTCTTTCACATAAAGCATTTTGTCTGCAACATGAACACTGCCCTGTTGCATGCATGTGTGACTTGGCTTGACTCTATGATCAAACCAAAAGACAATTTTGTGGCCCAGGTTCACCTTTGACTGGATATGCCAACGTTTCTGCAGCGTTGAGGCGTGCTTCTGGTCACGCTGCGTTTCTTACAGTCCTGTCTTATTAATGAGGGACTCTAAACAGCTGCCTTGGCGGGAGGGGAATAGATTTCGGCAATGCCTCAGCAACTCTCAACAGCGTTCTGTGAGGGAGCGGAGAAGCGGCAGGCAAATGGAGATAAAAGAAAGCATTAAGGCTAAAAATAGGGCTTTAGTTTTTGTGATGAAATGAACAGAAAAACATGAGGCAAAAGACTGTGCAGATGAAACGCACACAAAAACATGAGGATATAAGGTTGTTTAAGATGTGACGCTACGTTGAGCTGTGTTTTCTATTATTTATGATCTTATCCCATCCATCTATTTCAGGTATTTCTTCAAAGGCCTTTGAAATTCTCACACTTGAATACATTTGTCCCTATACATACTGTATGCATATACTTTCCAGAACTAAATCCTTATGTTTTGAAATGTAAAATCCTGGCACAAGCTCTTTATTATAAACATGCCTTTTCGCCTGTGTTGACCTGGAGCACCTCCAGGGCTTCAGTCTCAGTTTTAAAAGTTGATTTGAATGGGTCAAGTTACCAATAATTGCTAATTCTAGAGAGGCAATGCAGGATCTGGGAATGTCAAGCATGCTTCAAACCCATTCAAGTCAGATGCAGGTGGTCAGTCCATCATGAGAGCTCTGATATTGTTGGGGGTAAGAGGCCTGATTACAGAAAAGCCATTAGATGCAGCTGAAAAGGCATTGACTCATGAGCCCATGATCCTACCCCAATGATTCCTTGAACATCACTGAGGATGTGTTTGAGTTGCTCTAAGAGGTGTTTGCAATTACTATAGCCACAAGTATTTGCAACCGAGAAGATGGATCTGGCCAGGAACATGTGATGTGATTATTAAAACATCTTTGAGATACTGAATCTAATAAAAACATTTCTCTTCGCAGTGACTTGATGAAAATACTCTATTGTAAATACGCAGGAAGTAAATCAAATAGCTCTTGTTTTAGGGGAAATCTGAGCCCCTGGAAAAAAACCACGCAGACAGAGGGAGAATATGCAAATTCTATACAAAAAGGGAGTCAAACCCAGGACCTTCTTGCTGAAGGTCTAAGATCTAACTACTGTGCCACAAAAGGTGCACTTGCTCAAATCTGGACTCTATCTGTGATATGTTATATGTTATATTACCCATGTTCCAGTCTATATTCTCTGCTTTATGCGTTGCCGGGTCACAGGGGCAGCAGTCTGAGCAGAGATGCCCAGACTTCCCTATCTACACACACTTCCACATCCAGGGGAATCCCAAGGATGTTTTTCTGTCTAAATCAATATTACTAACTTTCAACTTTACAAATATCCAAATGTATGCTCATATTACTTCTGTTGACCTGTACTGCTTAACCTTGCTTAATTTTCATCGCAGGGGACTTAACAAAGTTGTTGATTTGTTGACAACAGAGCAGAGAATCCAAGAGCACAAGAAATGCATAAATAACAAACACAGCGGAGCCATTGGGCCATAGGGAGTGGTATGACCATGAATGTTAATAGATGTGCATAAATGTCCCTAAATATTGTCACTCTCCTTAGACCCTCCTGTATCGGCAAAGAACAACTCAAAAAAAGCCAGCGGGAATTTTTTTTTTGTGAGATGCTGTGTCTAACTGTATGTCAGGGATGTCTAAGACAAATACAAATCAAAGGGCCAAAAAACCAAATTGCTACAAAACGAGGGCCAGATTGGTTCTATGTTTATTAAAACACAATAAAATGATTGCTTATAACCCAATGTGTAACACAGTGTACCGTATTTTATCTAATGATTATATGAATAATCCAATATTTTTGTATGGCTTTCAGACAAAAACAAAATTCCTTGAAAGAGAAAACACATATCCTGAACATTAAAGGAATAATCCAGAGCTGCAGCTATCGAATATTTTGGTAATCAATTATTCTATCGTATGCACTGAACGATTAATTGAGAAAAAAAACATGTTTTTGCCTAATTAAAAATATACAATATCAAGGAAAATAGATAATAATAATGAAGTGTGAGAATACGTATGCAAGTATACGGGTAGAGCATGTGCAGTGGGCCAAGAGGAGTGGGAGTATGTTTTGGGATGCTGGTGAGGGACAATAGATATGTGGTGTCTGGTGCGGTGTGTCTGCATGTGTGAGTCCCCTGTTAGTGCATAGGCATGCACTGTCTCAACCAAATAGACGGGTATGGTACGATGTGGAATTGGGGCCGATCTGATGTAAAGGTCATTCATGTCATTTACATTATTTGTGTTGTGTATATCTTCTGACGGACTGAACTTGTTCCTCCTTGTTATTTTATAACTGTTTTTTATGTTTGTTGTTTTTTGTGTGTTTGTTTCTTTTTTTTAATGTTTGTATGTTTTTGTATATTGGCTATGGTATATTGTCTACTTATTTTTGAAAAATTATAAAAAATAAAGTAAAAAAATAAAAATAAAAAAAATACACAATATCAAATGAAAACCATTTAATAATGACAACTGTTTTTAAATTTGATAGTTTATTGCATTCATGTTATAGAAGAAGACAAAACAGCGGCAAACCTTACATATTGAACAGAATCAGATGAGGCATGTCTCTGACCAGCATATTTCAAATGCTATCTGTCAGAACAGCTGCTTGATTTGGGAGCAGGAACTGGTCCTAAACAGTCTGTGATGGTTTACTGAAAGACAGGGAAAAGCAGACGTTAATTGTCAACCCCTTCCAGATTCAATATGTCCTATATTAGATAAACACTGCTGACCTCACATGTCGTGCATCTCTGGAATAATAATAATATGCAATATAGAACCACATGTGCCTGACTATATATGACACTATACAATACTACGCTACAACATTTTATACTTGTTTTTCTATTTAAAGTTGGAGGTTTTATTTAATTTTAGTATATTGTTATTGTTCACATCTCTTGTACCGTGTGCTCCTCATTCCTACATCTCTGTAACTGCTGATGGATCTTGGTCCACAGAGTTCATACAGGCATATTATGTACGAACTGTTGTGGAGTAGTATAATACCCGTTGGCACTAGGATTGTAGTGAATGTCAACTTAAGTGAAACATTCATAACACATGTCTTTTGTAGGTACTGATAAACCTTTCTGCTTCATCACTGCGTTGACAAATGAAAGGCTAACTGTAGGCGACAAGCGGCAACATTCCTATTGCTCTGGCTTCAATTTCTTGATAGAACCAGAACGGATTTCTTTACTATCGCATTTTTCGCCATTGCCAAAGTACAACCTTCCCGATTGACGCAAACTCTTGATGTCACCCACAAATAAATACAACACTCTCCTTCCGCGCTCGCTGGTTGGTTGGTCGAAATTCAACCTATTGTAATCGCTAACCCAGGGACCAGACCCAGATGTTACATGCAGTGAAATGATGATTGAGCGGAGTGTACTAGGAGTGACCCACACTTTAGATGCTTCTCATTAACTCTCCTGTCTTTGCCAGTGCTGTCCGTCGTCCTCCATTTATATTATAATAGACCAATGCATTGTCCGCGAAAAAGTTTTACAAAGACTAGAGATGCATGCAGACCGGTGCTGTGTAGCGCAGGGCACGTAAGATCTGTGATGTAAAGATGTTGCGCAACACTAAGAGAATTTGTGCGAAACGTGAGAAAAGTCTATGGAGCAAACAAGGCAAAATGCTGCAAATAAACTACCGTATACGAAGCATCGATGCAGGTTAAATTTCTCGACTATTTTTAATAACCAAATTATTCAAGTTTTTAGATTAATTGTTTCAGTTCTAGAATAATCCAATATTTTCTTATGACTCTTGACGGGCGGGTTCTAATACCAATCAAATATTATCCTGGGGGCCAAGATGATTTATTTGCGTTCTGGATCTGGCCCCCGGGCCTCGACTTTGACTTTGACACCGAAGCCCGGGGGCCAAAAATGCAGACACACAATAAGCTCAGCCGATCGCTGAAGACTTGTCCCGTTGTTTGTTTAAAGGGCAGCAGAATCGATGGCCTTGTTTTTTTGAGCCATGGCTTTGACCTCTGCTTGTGGCACCTGTATCCATCAAAGAGGCGCTGATCTCTGCCTCGCTGCACGTCACATTTGTCTGCGGCGCCCATCCACTGCCCTACGCCACTCGTCACTCTATGTCAGAGCTTCACGGCGGGCCATACGTACACTGTAAAGAATTTCCTTGTAGAAAAACGGTAAAGACCTGGCAGCCGTGGTTCCAGGGCTTTACCGTTTTCTCAACATGGCATTACTGTTTTTATTTTAACGGTTAAATGCCGTTTCACTGAATCACATTATGTCTTTGTGATTTCATTGGTAAACGGTATTTTCCTGTTAAATCACATACGTCATAAACAGCATAATAATGTTGTTTTATTATAATTACACCATATTACTGTTTAACTATTTTAATTTCGTAATTTATAATTAATTGAATTCAAAACAACACACACACAACTTTCGATCTTTTGGCTTACCTTTAATGAACAAAAAGTTTTTCTTCTTTTTTTAACAATTTTAATGTCATTTTTTACAGCAAAATTGTTGAAACCTCTTGTTTTTTGGGTTTGCTCAGTAAGCTAACAACAAAATTATTAACAAAGGCACGGGTTTTCTTAACCTCTTCACTCCTTAACCCCCACCTGAACTGAGCACATTTTCTCCAGCTTTAGCCAAATCTAGCTTCTTGGGAGGAAAAAAAGTCAAAATAGAGACAAAAATGAGCCAGAAACGAGGAATAAAACGCAACATAAGAGTGACAAAAACACAAAAAAATGGCAAAAATGCCGCTAAAGACCAACAAAAAAGAAATGTCAACACCACAGCAACAACGCAAGGAAAAATATCAATTTAGATGAGTTTTGTAGGACTTAGCTTTCAAATGAGACGTTACTCTGGCCTATAGGGTATAACCTTTTTGATTTGGGTAAAACTGAACTGGAAATGTACTTGGTTAAGGCGGGGGTTAAGAGGTTAAAGCTCTCACTCAAAGTACCATGTAAAAAAAACAATACCAGGACAAATAAACAAAAAAAGCCCCAGCATCTCTCGACTGGGTACCAGGATTAACCCAAAATGTAACAAAATCATAAACAAATCACAAGTGGCCAACACCAGAGGTCCCTCTAAAATGGTTTGTGAAACACTGAACTAAAATGTAAACGCCGCACTAGTATCGGACTCAACTAAATAAAATCCCACTCAAAGTCCATGAGTTTCCTTACAAGAGTGGAGACACGAGGATTCACTGTTGCGGGTTTCTTTGTTGTCACTTTGCCTGTTTTCTTGGACACAGCCTCCCCACGTACTCTTTTTGTTCCACGTTCAGGATTAATTCCAATGAAGCGCCTGCAAATAAAAGTACTGGCTTAGACAGGCTTCTATTGATTTGGATATATTTATACATTTTATTACTTAACTTACCTTTGTATGAATTCCAGTGTGCATGCTGCTTCAAGCTGGTACTGTAGATTCAAATTATAATATAATGAAAAGACAGCAGCAAGTCCGGTAACGAATGTGGGCTGTATCCCCGTACAGACAATCCTGCCCTCCAGGCTGATTTTCCACTGCCGAATGCAGTTTCCCCCAGTGTCTCCTGAAACTGGAGATATATAGTTAGATAGTTAGAAGAAAAGATAGATCAAGATTTGTACAGATTTCCTTTTTAGGTTTTCCAATGAATTTTAGGTTTTTTTTTCATGACTGAACGCCTGAACAGAGCACATTTTCTCCTGTTTGTCTTTACATAAAAATCTTAAAAATACAAAAGCAATGAAAAAAGCCACGAAAAAGTGACAAAAATACAAGAAAAATGTGACTAAAAAAAACAAGAAAAAAAAGTGACAATAATATGAGAAAAAAAGGGACAAAATATGAGAAAAAAGTGGAAAAGGTGACAATATTACAAGAAATAAATGACAAAAAGTTACAAAAAATTAGAAATAGTGACAAAAATATGAGAAAAAAAGTGAGAAAAAATGACTAAAATATGGCAAAAAGTGACAAAAATACAAGAAAAAAGTGACTAAAATATGAGAAATATTTGGCAAAAAAGTGACAAATCCAAGAAAAAAAATGACAAAAAAACCACAAAAAATTAGAAAAAGGTGACAAAAATATGAGAAAAAAGGTGACAAAAATACAAGAAAAAAATGACAAAAAAAGTTACATAAATATGAGAAAATGTGGTAAAAAGTGACAACAATACATGAAAAAAGCTACAAAAATAAGAGAAAAAAAATTACAAAAAAGTGACAGATAGATAGATATGAAAAAGAGAGTAATTGAATTTGGATAAATGTAATCAAGTGTGTTTACAAGTACATACATACCTAGCAGTATCAGACGGGCAGATGCTGGAAGTGGAAATGTTTCTTCAAGTTCATTGTTACTTGTATATTCCTGTGAAAAAACATATATATATGTTTGATTACCAAATAATGTTTCTAGTATTCGAATGTTATTATATGTTTCATAATGTATATGCATATAAATACCTTTACTGTAAGGACTAAGCCAGAGAGGGTCTCCGAAAAGTGCGCCATCAGAAGCTGGAGGACCACAAATGGCATCTCAACATCTGGACTCAGCTTGAGAACTTGTTTGACATCAGCATTTGTAGGTTTTATCTTGAAATATTCAATGATTGCTTTTCCACATTCATCCAAGGACTGTTCCAACGCACGCAGCACTGAGATGTCAGTAAGTTGCTCAAAGTGATTGTAAAGACCTTTCTGAGTAAAGAGGTAGGGCCATTTGCTTTTTAACTCTGTAATGCTTTGTGCTGGGATAGCATTTATGTGGGTTCTTTGTAAATGGAAAGTTGTGCACATCATTTTCTGTACATCAGCTCTCTCCCCTCCATCCGCACCCTCTCTCATGTGGGTCTCTTCTAGTTGTTTCCTCTGGCTCTCCAATGTCTCCACAGTTTCTTCAGAGGGCATGGCAGGCTGAAAACTTGTGCAGCCATAGATGTCTTTAGGACCTCTTTTTCGTCCATGGCTGGATGAGCGATGATGGCTGATACTGCTAGTTCGATTAAGGTTATCTAATCAATTTTTTATTTGTGTCAGAAGGGAGTCAAAACCAGTTCCTAATATCTGACCACTTCCTACTTTATCTGCAAAGCTGTTCGGGTATTGTCTAACAATGCTTCTGCACACGACCTGACATTGAACACGGGTTGGATTCGACTCGTTTTTACGTATTTCGTCAGCAATTATTCTAACCATTTGACGTCTTGAATCTGGGGAAGGTCTTTTCCCCGATACTATTGCAGACCTTATTTCCTGTGGCATTAGATTCCATGGAACCTCGAAGGTGTCTGGCCAAAACTTGTTTTTTTGTGATGATTTTGGACTTTCCTCAGATTCACTTGTTAATGGGTGACAGGATGAGGATGAGCTTGGTGAGCTTGGGACAGGGTTGACAGTGATGTTCTTCTCAGGAAAGATGCATGGCAGAGCCTCTAAGTTGATAATTACGGTTTCTGTCTCTAAAATGGACACACCATATAACACAACGTGAGTAAAAGCAGTATTGATGAGCAAATGTTGACACGATAGAAGAGGTGTTTTTGTAATAAAGGTTGGCAATACCTGTTTTGATGGCATCTATGAGTTTCCGCTGCTGGATAACAGGAAGTAGGTCTTTGACATCATCCTGTTGCACATATTTAAGGCCATCTCTTGTGTCAAGACCAGAATTTATCAGACGGTCAGTGATCTGCAGTGTTATCTCCTCCGAAAGACTGGGCAAGGTTCTTTGAATTATTGCTTTTAACTCATCCTCCAGAGTTGCCATTATCTACGGAGAGAGAAAGGAATGGTGAGGAACAATAACTGACATATCATTCCATGCATATTGCGGTAAAGTAAGTAAGTAAGTAAGTAAGCTTTATTTATATACCGCCTTTCACAGACCAGAGTCACAAAGCGGTTTACAATTGTTATTTTTGGGCACTTGTCCTCTCACTCCACACAGAGATGGGAGCGGGGTCGCCGAACAGGAGGTGCATGCCAGACCTATTGTACATATTTTTAGTGGTAGGGGAAACCGGAGTACCCGGAGGAAACCTACGCAGACACGGGGAGAACATGCAAACTCCACTCAGAAAGGATAATAATCCACAAGATCTTGTTGCTTAATGCAAGATATGCCTTTTGCTGGTTTCACACCATATACTCCCATGTCAGGATAAAACTCTACTCTGCAATTCTCTGTTATAAAGTATACCGATTGATTGTTGTGTAAAAGAACCAAAATAATTTTCCCGAAAACAAGGCCCTTTGACCTCTGTTCTGTTGCCACAAGCATCGTTTTCTTGTACTTAGTACCTTTCACTGTTATTTCATGAGCACTAAATGTATTTTCAGGCCCAAAATCATAGGTTGATACACACTCTTTGATGCCTTCATTGTAGTCTTCAGGAAAAAATGCAGTTGCTTTTTCCATACCGCGGAGCAGCCCGCAGAAGAGCCCGCAGAGGAGGAGAGCAGTGGGGATATGCGAACCACAGCAGGTGCAGGGACGTGGAGGAGGAGCAGATAAGGGAAACTAACGAGCAGCCAGACTGAGGACAGCAGGGCCACGCGCACGAGCAACACGTGAGCAGAAGCGACCCCTCCAGAACAACGCATGCATTTGCGAACAGGTGCGTTAGCGACATGCACTTTGCAGACTTCAGAAGATCGAGAAGTGGGCGTCTCCGGCTTTTAACTTGCTGTCCTGGTGGTTATTGGTTGACTGGGTGTGGGCGTTGCTGGTATTGATGAGTCGAGGAAGAGCAGCCTGTGGCCTGGCAGCAACAGCCGGGTCTACCACGGTGAACTTTCGCGAAAGCTCCATGTGCCAAAACTCAGCAACTTCTTCAGGTTGAAGCTGGAGGCTATTGAAGGGTTGTGGAAGTCCTCTCAAACGTGGAGCTGAGGTTTGAGGCCATCTAAGAGGCCCAAGGCCCCTTGGTTGCCTAAGCAGAGCCCAGGGCAGAGCCCAGGGCAGAGCCCAGGGAGGTCTCGTCACTCCGTGGTTCCAAAGCAGACTGGTTTGTCTACCCTCTTGTAGAGTCGTTGGGGGAAGGGTGTTGCCATGGCACTTATCTTAAGACATTCTTGCCCACAATAAAACCTGAACCACAAGGATTTACACACAGTGGGGACAGAAGTTATAATATGTCTCAATATACAACAAAATGTCTTTGATTGAGGAAAGAGGTCATTTTAATTCATCCTACACAATTTTCAAATGGTGAGAGGGACACAAACAGTTACTGAGCCAGGAGTTTACTTTTTATTTTAAGTAAAAAGGAACAACGAGTTGGAGCATAATTTCATCCATGAGCACTTCATTGAGCTAGGAGCTTATCAATATCCATCCAAATACAGTTCATGATAAAAAAAATATTGATGTGTAACAGTATCGGTGCATTGCTTTTTGTGTCCTTGCAATTTCAGAAAGTGCATTAAGCTCCCTTTGACGAGTTTGGTGCCCTTCCCAGTTTTGTTCTTTTTCTCCACATGGAAGATTTATGCCTTTATCTAAACAACTGCATCTGAGTGATGAGCCTCGAATGTCGTGCGCACACTCCATGCCTCCATTTCCACTTTTCCACTGGAGAATTTGAACTCAGCTTTGCCCTCTATCGCCGCAACTGCACGTTCTCATCAACAGAGAGAAACGGGACATTCACAAGGGGAGAAAACGGCTCCTTTTCTGACCTTTGGGAAATGGCAAGAGGGAGTGAATGCTTGAATAAACGTCTACACAAGTGCTTTTTGATAAATGCTACAATGAAAGACGCCAAGTAATTTTATTTTACACTTCCCCGGAGAGTGGGGCGGGATGGAGGCACAAATAATGAACTCCGATGGTCTTTCGAACTGCTGACCTTGACAACGGTAATGGTAGGAAGCATAGTTTTTCCAGAGCCAAAAGAGGCATGGCTTTTCTTTACAGCATTAAATGTCTTCTAGATGCAAATAAACATGCAATTTAAAGGGCAGAGAATATGATACTGATAACACTTGTGCTATCCTCGAGTCAAATTGACCCACCACGTTTCATTTCACTTTTTTTTCTTGATTTGACCCAATATAGGGTATTTTTCTTTTACTTTTAATCATCTGTAGCAGGTCAATTTAACTTAAAGATAGTATAAGGAGGCTGTGTGCCACTTTTTTTATCTTGTGACGCAGTGGTTGTCCATTGCCTGTACTTTCCATCACAGTGGTCTGTGAGATCTTTAACGAGGATCTTGGAGTGACGTCGCTGTTTATAGTTTTTCCGCGCCGGTCATGTGACCGGGTGGCAAAACAGCATAGAAAGCTTTCTGGATGTTTTAGACGTTTATAGAGAGGTTTTACTAAATCAAATGGTTCTTTTGGAAAAGAACAGCGAAAATCGGCTGCGGTAAAGTCCTTTTTATGCTGTTGCCTATGGTAAACGTAGAACGGGAACCCGGGGGATGAGGGGATAATAATTCACAAAAAACTTTAAGTTTTGCAACTACTTTCACTGCACACTTGGTTACTGTGATGATTAATTTTAAACCTTGCATTTTGGTTGCTCAGCACCGTTTCTTCCTTTTCCACGTTTACCGTAAGAAACAGCAAAAAGGCGCAACCCGCTTTTAATGTGCGGACCACTTTACAGCGTCGGCGAAAAGCCGGGCCACTTCACTGCGGTGAAAATTGCAAGAAATGGATTTTCACCACGGACCCTTTTAACCGGAATTAGAGGTTAAAATAAAGTAAAATATGTGTTAATCATTGATTAACATATATTTTAAAACTAACCGAGAATAATAACAATAGCAAGTACTGTGAGGAAAATAAACTTGTGTTTATTGTATATTTTGAGGCGATCACTTGAAGTGTTTTGCCTTGTTATTAGTGGCATGAACTAGGGACTCGGTCTTCGAAATGCTCCTGTTCTGACATGTAAACTGTACAGTTTGATCATTGATAGTATTGTTTGGACATTTTTTTAAACACATGAACGAATACACCTATAAACTACAATAGATAGAAAAGAGAACATTTAATGACACTAAACATAGAGATGCATTCACACAACGACAAGGGTGTATCCTCCAGGATGGAGCCTCAGCGGGAGGCCTTCTGGTACATGGTGTTGGGGGAGAGGGGGTCCACAGATAGAGAGAGGGTTAGAGGTTCCTACAAAGTAGATACCAATAAAGACAAAAATGGAGAGTTAGGTTTTGTATCATGTGAATTGTGCTTTTACACGTCATAAACTACGAGGATATATCATAACACAGAAGTGCTAAAGGTACTGTATGAAGTTGAGATATAGGCCCTGTCCCAATACTTGCCCTCATTTGCACGTTCACGATGATGGGTGCGAGTACTTAGGGTGTCCCAATTCCCCAGGGAGGTCTTTCGCCCTGCCCCCTTTGCGCCCCTGATCCACACTTCGCTATAGTCTGCATCTATGCGGACTCTGGCGAAGGATTTTGCCCATAATTCTTTGTGGTACACACCAAAACGTGGGGAAAATGCATTTAAGTGTAAGTTTTGAAATATATATGCTGTATGTTTGTAAATAAGTTTTGCTCTGTTACTTGGAAAGAAGCATGAATGACTGATGAAGAATCACGGACATTCTATGGTAACAATGTAATAACTTTTTTAATCCAAGCTTTCATAAAACATTTAATTTAAACTTTACACTTTGTACAATAAACTTAGGATGTATAAAAACCTACCAGATATCAGTTAGTTACCCACATTTAACTTGAAATTATACAACTATTTCAAATTAAGAATAACCAATATACATGTATTTTAACGTGTGTGGAGCAACTCATTTTGTTTCCCACAGGGTACGAAAATGAAAGTTTAGGTCTGAAAATGACCATCTCTTGACGAGTTGATGACGTAACCTGCACTGTGTGCACTGTCCCAATTCCGCCTTTTTTGCACGCTTGTAACCTGCGCACTTCAAACCCTTGCGTGCACTTCAAACAAATGCACACTTCGTTGAGGAGTGTAGGGTGCAGTGTGGGTTTTGGGATAGGGCCATAGAAGCAGCACCCTTACACCATCCTCAGATCAAATTGACCCACAACAGTGAGTAAGTAAACTTATTTACAAACACAGAGATGGGAGCTGTGCATGCCAGACCTATTGCACAATGTTTTTGTGGTAGAGGATAGGCTTAAAGATATTATAGCATTGCATCATTTTTATGGATGATCTAAGTTTTACCAAAGGTCAGTTAAAGTATTTTTAATTGCATGTCAAATCATCATTAAATGGCCCTAATCTGTCAAGTCATTAATAAACCATGCTCTTTTCAAATACTTTGAAACTTTAACTTAAAACAGTACTTCTGCCGAGATATTTCAATTTCAAAATTGGATTCACAGCCCCTAAATCTTGTTATTATTTTTAATTTTGATGTCCAGCCCTCCACTGTTTTACGAATCAGAAAGTTTGCCAGAACTCACAACGTCGTGCTAATCTCGCTGGTAAAGTAACATTTGGCCGTGATACTAAAAACTGTCTTGTTGTGATTCTAAAAACATTAATAAGAAAATAAGGAATAAAACAATCAGGGATACCTTTGTGAAAAAGGTGTTGATTATAGATTTGTGACAACTCTAGTCTATTCAGATATTATGCTACCAGCTGTATTCGTCTGCAAATCTGGCAACCTGAGTCAGGGAGAGTGTGAGAGGCTGCAGTACCACCTTTGGCCGAAGGTTTACATATCACTCCTTTAAAACTGGAATAGTTAAAGTTATTTGAATATTTCATGTGAATTTCCCTTTTTATCACAGACGAGTTTTGTGAGTGGTTTATTTATCACATGGCAAGAATAAAAGAAACAGCACGTGCATATTTTGATTGAACACTTGGTTTACATGTATGAATGTTCCATCCATCCATCCATTTTCTACCCTTTAATCCATTTCTGGGTCAGGGGGGTGGCAATCAGAGATGCCACCCAAGTCTCATAGCACCAGCCATTTTAACAATATACATGTCAACACGTTATTATGACCTATGGTGATTTTGTTTTTAGTACCTAGTACCACGCTGTAGTTGGCAGTGACCAGACTGTGCAGAACATTACAATCAGTAATCTGGATTTACCAGACTAGAAACTAGACTGCATCTGGAAACTGCTAGACTAATCTTTTAGGGCGTCAGGATTGTAGAGATCGATCACCAACTCTTGCAAGATTATTTTTAACAATCAAAAAGACAAATTAAAAAATACCCTTTGCTTTTTTTTATCTAAATAAGTGATACGTTATTATTTTCAAATCATTTCCAATATTTGATCTTCTGTATTCTATTCCAGCCTCAATATAACTTATGTTGATCCCATTTGGAATTCACTCCCTACTCATTCCACACATTTACTTTATAAAGTAGAAAAGTTGTCTCTGTGAGTGACGGTCTATGAGTGACCATGGAAACCAGGCGACGTGGGTGAGGCTAAGCATGATTCATGATTGGTGATTGATCAGCGCACCTCTACCCATGACCAATCAGAATGTCTCACACGGTTTTAAAGCCTGAAACAACCGTAGCCTGATTAATTTCCCCTTTCTTTCAGTTACCTTAATGCAACACTACTATCCATGTAATGCAGATGGGATTTTGAGCTTAATTGAAGTGCTAATCTACCCAGGGTGAATACAGTTCATAGTATCTAATCCTTTGAAGGGCACACAGAGGTGGCCTTGTTGGGCCTGAGCTCCAACTTCCATCTCCAGAGATCAAATTAACCTCACACCTTTGCCTCCTCTGCTCACCCCTGCAGCATCTCAGCTCTTTATTTCTACTGGTGGACAATTGCCAAGAAACTCCAGGGCTTGAGTGGACCACTATTTATTCTGACGGATAATGTAAAGATGCCTACGGGCCTTCACCACTTAACATAAAACAGATTGTAATATTATGTTCTTGAATTAATATTAATGTATTGGGGTTATATAGCGCATTTCAGGACACTCAAAGACACTTCTCATATGATTATTATTTTCACTCTATACATGGTGGTGATAAACTACCACTGTAGCCACAGCTGCCCTGGGGCACACTTGACAGAACCAACCAGTATGTGCCATCAGCCCCTCCACTTGTAACTTATCTTGTTACTCGTTACTTATTTTAAAAAGTAACCTGTTACTTTACTTAGTTACTCTCTAAAGAAAGTAACGTATTATATTACTTGTTACTTTTAAGTTTCTTTTGTGCTACTGTTATTATCCACAAGTCTATGCTTTCCACAAAAAGCTGTTAAACCAAAGAGATGCGTCGAAACTATGGACTATGAGTACATCCCTATTTGGCTTCATTGAGCTAGGGTCTTAGCATTGACCATCTATATATGCATAATCTTCTAATTAGATTATTGAACACATATGAGCTACCAGTTAATTAGTTATCAACGACCTTTTAGATAAGCCATCCTATAATCTCGGCCTAGAAAAGATGGGGGATGTGCTATTTACTTAAACAGTGCTGCAAGAGAATTTCTCCCACAAAACTATCTCCTATGAAGCTGCTTTTATCATCAGCTATCAGACACTTGGGTCAATTATTTCCTCTGCACTTACTCTGGCGCCTTGCTGCAAATGGCTCTAATTGGCTTATTTAAGTCGCAAAGCGGTGCTGTGTTGGAGATTACGCCGTGAGGATGGAGTCAGCAAAGATAAGGATTTTTTTGTGGCGAGAATACATTACGGCTAATGTACTGTAGCTTCCCGTTTCACCTCTGCAATTTTACTATTGATTTCAACTTAATTATCCGCTCCTGAGAGATTACATCCCAGCGGTGGTTAATGAGGAAATAGTCCTCAGAGAAGTGGTGCGGTTTGCCAGCTGCAATCTGGAGGCTTTTCCCTACGTGTTGTTTGACACGAGAAAGGGGGAAGTTATGAGTTATTCCCCAAATCCAATCAGCAACAAAAAATAATTTATAAAAGAACAAAATACTCCAGGGATGTTGTTTTCAAAATGAAGAAAGTAAATTCTTAGTAGGTTATTTTATTTTATAAAGTACTGCATTTTAAACTCAGGGCAACTGCAATAACATACTGCACTTAAGGTTTTCTTAAGTGCAAGTTTATTATTTTTCTATTTATTTTTTTCTTTAGGGGTATTATCTGCATCTATTTTGGTCTTTCTAATGTTTAAAGTGTAATGTCCACTGTGGTGTATGCAAATGTATGTGGAAACATGTGTATGGGAGACAATAAAGGAGTATCTTCTCTTATGTAATATGATAAAGAGTGTAAAGAAGTACTGGTAAGTACCTTTTCCGCATTCGTCAGAGGTGACACATGATGGTGTGATGTGTCTCTTACTAGCTGTTTTATCGGATGCAGGCAGATCAGACCACGCCCACGTCATTCTGTGGTATCTGGAGCAGGCAGTTCCATGTGTGAGCCAAGTTATAGGCCCCCTTGTCTCTGTTGATGGTCCGTGCAACTCGCTGCCTGATTTTGACAGCCTCTTCTTTTCTAGTTTTGGATATCTGTGCTGTTATTGGATACATTGTTGGATTGAGTATTGGTTTAAAGATATCTGTTATGCAAGATTTCCTGATTAGGCCTTTCAGTTTATGTAATAAAACCCTATATTTGAGTTTTAACTTATTCTAACACTAGCATTTTTTTCGGCACTCAAAGACGTTTTACAAAAGGACAGGTTAAGAAACAAGAATAAAAGTGTAGCAGGTTTGAACAGGTGGGTTTTGAGCAGTGATTTGAAGTTCTAAAGTGAGTTCCTGATGTGTTGTGGGAGAGAGCTGCAGCAAAGGCTCAGTTCCCCAAGGTTTGACACTTTGTTCTGATGGAAGTGAGGAGTCTGTGTTTTACTCAAACAAAGAGGAAAACGTCAGAGGCACTAATTACTGATGCTAGAAACACAACAAACTGTATTACATATGACTTCTTGTGTTTTGTACAAGATTTCATTCAAATATGTGTGGTGCTATTTTTGTTTATTTGTGAATTGGAAATGAAAAGAAAAGATGAGCCAAAACCTTCTCAAACTGGCAACGCAACTCTCATTCTGCTCTCTGATGGCACAATCTTCGATAAAATCATAAACATAATTATTTTGGATTTTCATTGTATTTTTGATTAATATTACTAACTAGGGACATATGCGTAATATGTAGATTTCAATATTGCATACATGTCCCTTTTAAATTACAGCATATTCTTGAAAACCGAGTACACCAGCTTTAGTGCAAGTCATAGACGGTAAATGGCAGCTCTTTCTCGACGTGTTGTTTATTTTCATCATCAAAGGGAAATCATGTGAGGAGAGCTAACTCGATTCGGCTGCAACTCACTGGAGAGATGTTTGGTTTCATGCAAATTTCCATGTCTGCCCCTGTAAGCGGTGGTGAAAAGTGATAGCCTGCAGCTTATCATAATTATTCTGTCTAAAGTCTGTGTAAATAGTGGCAAAAGGCTGTGTGCTATAGGACTGTGCGGTGGCATTTGCAGTGCTGTGAAAAAAGCCTCTTTGGAAGTGACGGTTCGAGTAACAACAGATGTTACACAGCTGGAGACAGGATTTTAAAAAAAATCTCAGCTTTTTGTGGCGATATGGTACATTCTGTAGAAAACCAAAGGACCTGCACCACACAAATCGAAAAGCAACATTCCACCCTTCAGAGAAATGTTGAAAAGCAGTTTAACACACAGAACAATATGTTACTGCCAAATCAAATTGATTTTTTGTTTCATCCATAAAGCCTGTGCAACAAATCACATGAACATCAAAATGCAGAAAAGGAAACACTAAAATCATTTAACAAGTCTGACCACTTTTCTTTCATTTTCAAACCTCTTTTGAACAAATGAATGGCAAAAAATAAAAATAAAGGGTTAGGACATCAACACTGTTTAAGCTCCCCTCCCCATTTCCACTGCGTATGATTTAAAACAAACATATTGTGCGGTTAATGTAGAGTGAAAGGAGATGTTAATGTGGCAAAAACACCATGTCCCCAAATGTCACATTTCACAAGATTACAGTCATTTCTGGATCTGATTTGTCATTAAAAATCTGCCCCAGCCCAGCTGGAGATCGAGCCATATCCGAGTCCACAGGGAGTAAAGAGAGAGAACTGTCTGATGAATGATGTCAGTCCGTAAGAAGAAAACCAAAATGCTCGTCGCTTCTATGACAAGCCGTTAGACAGACTATTAAGGAGATGGTATAGTATGGATGCAATACACCATGGAAATAATACACAATCTCTTTCATCCATTTGTAACCTCCTCAAACAAGTCAATAATTTGGGGGAAATTACACAACAAATACATTACACACTAAATTGTCTATACATCCTCAACTGTTGCTGCAAGTAATTAATGATATAATACAGTATTTGTCATTATTATTTATCTTTCCTAATGGTACATTAGTGATGCCATTTCCATGTAATGTAATAGCTGTTTTGCTCATCCAGATAATCTGACAATCCTCTTCAAAACATCAACTCAAATAATGCATAGAATTTGTTTCTTTAAATGCAACTTTATAGTGACAAAGTGAATGTTTTGGACATGGCCTTTGAGTGGAGTTTGCATGTTCTCCCCGTGTCTGCGTAAGTTTTCTCTACCATAAAAACATATTTGTTTTTGCTCCGATTTTCCATGAGATGGACTTATAGATCTGAAAATCATTCCAGATACACAATATCACCATTTCTCTCAAACTTTGTTCACAAATCTACCTAAATGTGTGATAGAGAGCACTTCTGCTTTGCTGAGATAATCCATCCCACCTCACAGGTGTGTCACATCAAAAGGCTGATTTGACATCATGATTAGTGCACAGGTGTGCCTGAAGCCTAGTGTATACTCGTGCGGCGCAGCGCTTACAGAGGTGACGTGACGTCACTTGCGCAACTCGTTGGTCACCGCAAGGCCCTTAAGTTGCCTGCGCGCAGCATAAAAATTTTCTAACTACGTAAGGGTCGCCGTAAGGAAGCTCCGCTGTGATTGGTCCGTGTGTGTGTTTTGGGCAGAAGCATGAAGCGGCTGCAGCAGGGACAATGGACGAGGCGCTATGGAGCAGAGAGCTTTGTGCTTCGAAGGAAACAAAGGAAAAGCAGTTTGGGCTCAGAACCTGATATACAGGGAGACTGTGGACTATCTAACATATATATAACTTATAAACTGTGCAGTCGTTTCTTTTGCACTGTTCCTGTCTTTGTTTGAATCGTAGCTTATCGTGTCTGATCCATTCCTCCTGCACTTATAAATTGTTCATGTTTGCCTCAAATATTTACCATTTATTGTTTTGCTGTTTGTGCTGAATAAAATTTAATAACTATGTTTCCAACGAGAACTGTGTCTTTGTTCACAACATCACAGTTAAATGAGTTAAGAAATAATGAGTCCATAGAACTATCACATAAACCTACAGTAGAAACACATGTAATGAGCTCAAACAGCTCGGTTTGTTCATGTTTTTGTTCTGAAGAGGAGAAAGAAGCAGCGTAAATGAGACCGCTTTGGTTTCTCATGCAGCTCCTGTGAGATCGCCATCATGTGGTTGGTTGTGGGATTACAACATTCTCCTCAAAACTCCGCAAGGAGTATAAATTAAATTGTGCTTGTGTAGGTCCACCGCAACCGCTAACGTAAGCAGCGCCGCGCAAGTATACACTAGGCTTTAGACTGTCCACAATAAAAGGCCACCCTGAAATTTGCATGATTTTGCTTTATTGGGGGTCTGGGGACTCAGAACCAGTCGTAATCATGCTGCCTCATGCTGTGCAACATATCTTCTTCGCATAGAGTTTATCAGATTGTCAATTATGGCCTGTGGAATCCTCTTCAATGGCTGTCCGAAGTTGCTGGATATCAGTGGGAACTGGTGCACACTGTCGTATACGCCTGTCAAGCACATCCCAAAAATGCTCAATGGGTGACATGTCCAGTGAGTATGCTGGCCATGCAAGAACTGGGACATTTTCACCTTCCAAGAATTGTGTACAGGTCCTTGCAACATGGAGCTGTCTTGCTGAAACATGAGGTGATGTTTATGGATGTATGGCACAACAATGGGCCTCAGGATCTCATCACGGTATCCCTGTGCTTTTCACAGTGCCAAAATGCACTTGTGTTCTTCGACCATAACACAAGTTGACAGCCAAAAAATGGTCAGGGGTTTCTCAACTGATTTAGACAAATTTTGGTGTTCTGAGTCCGAATATCACATGCATTTTGTTCTATCTGGTCAACTTTTTGAGATACAGCCATAGTGTTACGGACCAACCACTGCACCTCCAGCCACGACTCCGTGAAGCTGATCAAGTTCGCGGACGACACCACCCTCATTGGACTCATCTCCAACAACGATGAGTCCGCCTACAGGAGGGAGGTGGACTGGATGGTGTTCTGGTGCAGTGGTAACAACCTGGAGCTGAACGCCCTGAAGACAGTGGAGATGATTGTGGACTTCAGGAAGAGCACTGTCCCCCCGCCCCCACCCTCCGTGATGGACTCCCCCATCACCTCTGTGGAGTCCTTCCGTTTCCTGGGCACCACCATCACCCAGGACCTCAAGTGGGAGCCGACCATCAGCTCCCTCATCAAGAAGGCCCAGCAGAGGATGTACTTCCTGCGGCAGCTCAAGAAAGCCAAGCTGCCTGCACAGATGTTGGTGGAGTTGATCATCGAGTCCATCCTCACCTCCTCCATCACCGTGTGGTTCGCTGGAGCCACAGTCAGGGACAAACAGAGACTACAGCGCATTGTGCGCTCTGCAGAGGAAGTGATCGGCCGCAGCCTTCCATCGCTGCAGGACCTGTACGTCGCCCGAGCTCGAGGCCGGGCCGGTCGTATCACAGCTGACCCCTCTCACCCTGCACATGGACTATTCCAACCACTCCCCTGAGGCAGGAGGCTGCGGTCCATCAGGACTAGAACCTCCCGCCACAAGAACAGTTTCTTCCCCTCTGCTGTTGGACTCCTGAACACTTCTTAACCTGTCCCCCCGCCCCTTATAAAGTCACTTTAATGCCCATCATACGTCACTTTACTTCACTGTACTGCTGTCACCTTACATTGTGTGCACCATGTGCACTTGTATATTGTAAATAGTAACTGTAACTCTATTTTAAATTTAAAATTATTCCTTAGAAGTGTTTTTTATTCTTGATTTTTATTCTTTATTTTATTATCTCTTTCTGACTGTTGCACTGAGCCAAAGCAATTTCCAAGTCTGTGACTTCCTGTTACTTACGTGGCAATAAAAATGATTCTGATTCTGAACGTCTACGTTATTATGAATTCTGCTTATCAAATTTGATGGAGTAAATAAAAACTGAATGACTTTGGATACGTTGACTTTTAATTCTTGAGGAAAACGGAAAAAACGTCAAGGGTTTCTCAGCTGATGATCCGCAGAAATTTGTTTTTTACGCAAAATCGATTAAAAAAAAAATTTCTGTAGCAAAAAATTGTTAGCCTGACTCTCGCCAGACCCATGTAGTTTGCGGCACTTCACATATGAGTCTGGTACTGAGCCATAGTGGTTGGATTTCAGAAGGCAGGGCCTTCTAAAAAAATCCTTGTATGTGATTGGATAGACCACTTGTCCGTTATCTTGAATGAAGTCTGCTTTCAACCACTCACATCGAAGCACACGGCTCCCATAGGTTAGGCAAGATTTTCCAACCCAAAATCCCCGAGAATACCCACACAAAAAAAACACTCAGAATGATTATTTGGCTAAAAACGTAATGTAATCAACTTGGGCCATCATGATTCTGTTTATTGTCTTTCTGTGCATTTAATACCTACAAGTCTCTTGAAAAAAAATGCGGGAACCACCGAACCTGGCAACCCTGCTGCATAGTGTGTAAACAGGAACACTGAACCAGTGCTTCAACCAAACTTTACAGGAACATTTGACTCTTAAAACACACATATATCAACATAGAACCATCTACATCTCGCCTCAAATTGCATTAAAAGTGACATCCGTGTCTTAATTCGATCGTATTTGCCCTTTTAAAAAGATTCGAGGACTTTACGTCCACCATCTTGGATTCCTCTCGCTGCTGCATGAGAGAAGCTTGACGGCAATCCTGATTGGTCGATTAAAAAATAATCTGGGGAAGGCGTTCACTATGGCGTCGATACCAGACCCATGTGGTTCAGCAAAACGCCTCTGGTGGAGCATGGCGGAACTACAAGGGTCTGGTAGAGCCAGGCTAAAAAATCCCGACCTGATTGAGCAAAACCAAGGTCATTTTTGGACTCAGAGCATCAAAATTAGTCTAATTCAGCTGGAAAACCCTGGACTATTTTCGAAATATATTTTTTTGTTACCCAATGTAACAGATGCCTGCCCATACCATTACCCCGCCACCACACAACGCCACACACGCTGTCTGCCATCTGCCCTGAACAATGCAAACCCAGATTCATCAGTGAAGAGAACATCTCTCCAATGTGCCAGGCGCCATCGAATGTGAGCATTTGCCCACTCAAGTCTGTTACGGTTTTCTGACAGTTTGTGCAGAAATGGTTTGGTTATGCAAACCAATTGTTTTCAGCAGCTGTCTCAGTGGCTGGTCTCAGACAATCTTGGAGGTGAACCTGCTGGATGTGGAGGTCCTGGGCTGGTGTGGTTACACGTGGTCTGCGGTTGTGAGGCCGGTTGGATTTACTGCCATATTCTCTGAAGCGCCTTTGGAGACGGCTTATGGTGGAGAAATGAACATTCAATGCATGAGCAACAGATCTAGTTGACATTCCTGCTGTCAGCCAATTGCACGCTCCCCAATGCTTATGGCATCTGTGGCATTTTGCTGTGAGACAGAACTGCACATTTCAGGGTAGCCTTTTATTGTGGACAGTCTAAAGGCCTGTGTACACTCGCGCGGTTACGTTGGTCCTATGCAGCCACAGTTGGTGGTACACTCGCGCGTTCCCCTTGCGGAGTTTTGAAGAGATTTTTGTAATCCCACACCCAACCACGTGATGGCGATCTCACAGGAGTTGCCTGAGAAACCAAAGCGGTCGCATTTACGCTGCTACTTTCTCCTCTTAAGAACAAAAACAATAGCAAAGCAAGCTGTTTGAGATCATTGCATGTGTAACTACTGTAGGTTTATGTGACATTTCCATGGACTCATCGTTTCAACTCATTTAAATGTGATGCTGTGAATAAAGACTTTGTTCTTATTGGAAACTTATTGTTATTATATTGTATTCAGCACAAACAGATAAGTGGTAAATATCAGAGACAAACACAAACTATTTAAAAGTGCAGGAGACGCGATAAGCTATGAGTGCAGATTCAAAGACAGGAACAGTGCAAAACAAACGACTGCACAGTTTATAAGTTATATGTTAGATATCCAACAGAACTCTAGTCCACAGTCTCCACGTATATATGGCTCTGAGCCATGAACCCAAACTGTTTCCTTCGAAGCGCGAAGCAGTCTGCTCGAAGTGCCTTGTCCATGCTCCCTGCTTCCGCTCCATCTTTCCCAGAAAGTGATCACACACGGACCAATCACAGCGGAGCTGCTCTGCGGCAGGCTAGGTAAGGGCCTAATGGTGATCCATGTATTGCTCATGTGATGTGACCTAACCACCATAAGCTACGCGCCGCGCGGCTATACACTAGGCTTAAGGCACACCTGTGCACTAATCATGATGTCGGATCAGCATCTTGATGTGGCACACCTGTGAGGTGGGATGGATTATCTCAGCAAAGCAGAAGTGCCAACCACTCCCACTAATGCAAACATTCAATGTATATATTATTCAACGTGTATAGAGCTGAAAAGGTGACTCATAACTCATGTAATCTCAAAGTATTTATTGCCTTCAGAGCGACTTTACAAAACCCTTCAATGATAGAACTAGAGGACACAATAACAGGAGCAGAGCCACGACGTGTATCGAGCTCCTGGTGCCGTGTTGGACATGGAGGGGTCAGGCCCAGGTGCATGTTTGTGCTGCTCCTTTATTGCAGCTCAATCCAGGATATTGATCCATACAGTACAATACATTCAGTGGAATAGCTTCTGCAGAAATTGATATTAAGCTCTCATTTCAATCAATAAACCGCAGCAGGAATTTCCCAAGATAAGGCTAGCACAATAAGAACTGCATGGTCCAAATAAGGGAATGGATTTGCTTTCTATGTATGAAAATGTGAAAAGCAAAGAGGCTTTGTCTGACTTCATTCACTCCAGTCTGCTTTATGCAGATATGTATGTATACAATCTACTGTATTCTGCTTCACCCATTAAAACTGCAGATGAAATTCACCGGGGATACCCAGGAAATTATACCATAGACCTCGATGTTAACAAAAAGAGATCGCCCTCAGCTGTCATAGAACTATTGAGCTGACGTTTTATCTTTCTCAAGTTAAGGCATTTTTCTCAAAGATATGCAAGCTGTAAACGGCGCAGTGCTGCCCTCAACAGTCTGCACTTATTGGTGAGAACGCTCACATGGGGGCACCTTTAGTACAATTGGACACATAGCTCATAAATCTCACAGGCTTTGGGGCACTTGAAAATAGCGCCTCATAACCCAAGAATTATGGTATATGTTGTTAGAGGTTATTGCTATTTGACAGACAAAGAGGCGCTGATCTCTGTGCCTCTTTGCTACGTTATGTCTCCTTTAAGGAAAATTTGGTCCTGCTACCCTGTTTTTCTCTCTGCTCACAATATCAACGTAAATCTTTGCTGACATTTTCCCCTCCAACAAATCTACTCTAAGCTCTGTCCATTCACATTTCAGCTGCATACACTGTAACAAATTTCTGTAAATTTACGCCAACATTTCAACATTAGACAAATGTTATTTTGAAATACAAGTGTAACATGTTAATTTAATCATAGTTTGGTTAAAAAACATCTAGTGGTGTATTTTTACCACAATTACGATGTAATTACAAAAAAACTCTATCATACTGTTAATTCACTTTGTAATTATCTAAATTTAACATTACTATGCTGTATTTTTGGAATGCTGGGATATTTTTTTTTGCTTAGCAAGCTCCACGTGAGGACAACGTCTCATTTTGTCATCCATTATCATCTGCAATTTTTTGGTAAGTATTGCTTTACAAAGATTACACAAGCAGCACAGGGCACAAGCAGCCAGGGTTTCATATTATATAAATTAGATTCATGTTGTTTACGTCTCTTTATTAACACGTTGTTACGGCGACGGGACCAATCTGATGAGCGCGTGATATCTTTAGCTAACTCTTAAAAGTATATGTTTTACCTCGGCACTCTTGCGCGCCCACTTACATTATCCTTTGTTACTTTGACTCTCAGCTACATTTCGGAGCAAGACACACAGATGCCAAGCCATCCCCGCGACGTGGTATCTCCCCTCCTGTTAACGTGACTGCCGGGCTGAAACGCAAACACGGGGGCATCTAACTACATGTATGGAGGACTGGCTTGTTGTGACTGTACTTAGGTGGTTATGTTTAATCCGTCACAAGTGTGGAATTTGCGCACATGAAGTGGTGTCCAGCGGGTTTAATCGCTGAGACTGGCGGGGGATCAGCGAGGGTTGGGGGCTCCGTGACACAGGTGAATAAAGCATCACTGCGAGAAATGCACCCCCTCTCGGCATACACCTCAGTTCGGCTCACTTGAGACCCGCTGTCTAATTGGTTTTGAATTGTTAATCGATGCTTGTTATACTTCTTTTCTGATTTTTACCATATTCCACTTATATCTATTACATGTGCCGGTTTTTGTGGACTTTATGTTCTTCATAATTTAATTTGTTTTCTTCACAGATCTGGATTTCACAACTTACAAAACATTTTAGTAAGTACGCCCAAGTTTTTTGTCACCTCATTCTTCAGAAAGACAATGTTGTCTATATGCAATATTTGCGGGCATCAATCAAACACATCAATGCAGTATATAAGACACACAAGACTCCACAGAAATTTGTCAAATGTGCTGTTGCACTGTTGTATGGTTGACTGCAAAATGAAATATAGAAAATATGAAACTTTAAAAACCCATATTTACCGGCATCATAGACAATCAACGAATAAGACCATCCACAGCATACCAAATGATCTTCAGTGCCATATTAATTTTTGCCGTGACAGCTTTGACTCTATGAGTATGCTTATCAGTCATTTAAGAGTTCATATCAAAGAAGGAAGAGTTGTTCCTTGTCCTTTCAACAACTGTGATCAAACTTTCAAGAACGTAAAAACATTTTCCTCCCATTTATCAAGACAGCATAAAAAACGTGAAAAGGCAAATCTGAAAGAGTCTATTGCGAACAGTGACGGTATGAGTCAACCTAGTTGCTCTCACAATCAGAGTGAAATGGAGAATGCCGGGGATTCTCATGGTACAGAAGAAATCTCAGAAGATTCGGCTTTGGATCCAGAAAATGTTGATGAAACGTTGTTTTTGAAAAATCTTGCCTTATTTTATCTAAAACTGCAAGCCAAGCTGCTTCTTCCTGCATCAACAATACAGACAATAATAGAAGATTTCCAGTCAGTTCATGACATCAGTCAGTCCCTATTCCTTTTCAATCTGCGTGGAAAATTGCAGTCTTATGGCATTTCTGAAGATGTTATTACGTCACTCATAAATGAAATGAAAAAATATGATACACTTTCACAATAATAAAACACTGAACACAGATCAACAAAGAAAGACTGTATTTAAAAAAAAATTTTATTATGTGGAACCATTACCTGTACTTTTAGGTGAAAATGAATCTGGCAAGGAATGTTTTGCCCAGTATGTACCATTGAGGCAAACACTTGAGGCTCTTTTTCAGTGCAAATCTGTAAATGAACAGTTCAACGAAATGCTGAATAGAGAGAAGAACAATGACATATTCAAAGACGTCTGGGATGGTAAAAATGTTACTGAAGACAACGTGCACCAAAATCCATGTTTGGGCTTAATCCTTTACCAGGATTCGTTTGAAGTAGCTAATCCTCTTGGATCAGGAAGAAAGAAGCACAAAATACTGGCAGTTTATCTTACACTTGCTAACCTACAACCTCACAACAGGTCAACCATTGACCAAATGCAACTAGTGCTTCTGTGCAGAGAACAAGATTTTAAGTTTTTTGGTCAAGATTTAGTTTTTAGACTTTTGGTGAAAGACTTGAAAGACATTGAGGACAATAACATAGTGTTAGCCAATGAACAAGTTTGTAAAGGAGTACTTCTCGCTATTGCTGGTGACAACCTGGGGTCACACTGCATTGGAGGATTTCTTGAGAATTTCAGCTCTAGTGGATATTTGTGTCGATTTTGTGAAATCAACAGACACACCTTTCAGGATGACCCTCTCAGCAAAGCTCCAGATCGTACAATAGAGTCCTATCGAGACCACATTCAACTGCTTGAACAAGGCATAGATCAAAGTGGTGGAGTAAAATTTGACTCCGTCTTTAATATACTGTCTTGTTATCATGTATGCAAGCCAGGACTGCCTCCATGTATAGGCCATGACCTGTTCGAAGGCATTGTCTCATCAGATTTGGCTTTGTACATTCAACATCTTGTGAAGATTGACAAGCAATTTACCTATCCTGAGTTGAACACGAGGATTAAACATTTTAGGTATAAGGGAAATGATGCAAATGACTGCCCCTGCGCAGTCAATCCTGGAAGTAGCACACTAAGTGGACATGCTGTCCAAAATTGGTGTTTCTTAAGGCTCCTCCCACTGCTGATAGGAGACAAAATTGAATCTCTCCATGAAAATCCAGTCTGGCAACTTGTGTTACAGCTACGAGAAATAGTTTCCCTTATTTGTGCACCTGCTATTTCGTCTGGACAGATTGCTTACTTGAAAGTACTTTATGAAGAATACTTGTTTTTCCGGAAAAAAAAATTCCCTACATGCAAACTGCGACCCAAGCATCATTTTGTGACCCACTATCCCGAGCTCATCATCCATTTCGGCCCATTAATCCGTTTGTGGACATTACGGTTTGAAAGTAAACACAGCTATTTCAAACAATGTGCAAGAAAGCTCCACAATTTCAAAAGCCTTTGCTCAACTCTAGCAGAAAGGCATCAGCTTCTCCAGGCCTATCTCACTGCAGGTGACCTTTTTCCTCCAAATGTATTGATGGAAAAAGCAACTGCATTTTTTCCTGAAGACTACAATGAAGGCATCAAAGAGTGTGTATCAACCTATGATTTTGGGCCTGAAAATACATTTAGTGCTCATGAAATAACAGTGAAAGGTACTAAGTACAAGAAAACGATGCTTGTGGCAACAGAACAGAGGTCAAAGGGCCTTGTTTTCGGGAAAATTATTTTGGTTCTTTTACACAACAATCAATCGGTATACTTTATAACAGAGAATTGCAGAGTAGAGTTTTATCCTGACATGGGAGTATATGGTGTGAAACCAGCAAAAGGCATATCTTGCATTAAGCAACAAGATCTTGTGGATTATTATCCTTTCTGAGTGGAGTTTGCATGTTCTCCCCGTGTCTGCGTAGGTTTCCTCCGGGTACTCCGGTTTCCCCTACCACTAAAAATATGTACAATAGGTCTGGCATGCACCTCCTGTTCGGCGACCCCGCTCCCATCTCTGTGTGGAGTGAGAGGACAAGTGCCCAAAAATAACAATTGTAAACCGCTTTGTGACTCTGGTCTTGGTGAAAGGCGGTATATAAATAAAGCTTACTTACTTACTTACTTACTTTACCGCAATATGCATGGAATGATATGTCAGTTATTGTTCCTCACCATTCCTTTCTCTCTCCGTAGATAATGGCAACTCTGGAGGATGAGTTAAAAGCAATAATTCAAAGAACCTTGCCCAGTCTTTCGGAGGAGATAACACTGCAGATCACTGACCGTCTGATAAATTCTGGTCTTGACACAAGAGATGGCCATACGAGGTGAGAACGCCCAGAGTGAATCGCGATAGAGTTCGATAATAGAGAATCGCGAGTGTAACCTCGTAATTGAGAACGCGTATAGTGTACGAGAAATAGATCGTGCGTGAGATACTCTGATAGTGTACGCTGTCGGGAGTTCGCGAGAGTGAACGCGTAAGAGTACTCGTATAGTAGTAATCGCGTTAGATGATACGCATATGAGTTCGACGTAGTGTTATCGCGATTGAGTTCGCCGTTTATGAACGCTTAGTGAGAAAGCGAGATGTGATCGCGAATAGTAGATCGCGAAGAGTTTACTCTAAATGTGATTACAAATGTGGATGAACGCAGAGTGAGAACGCGAATGATAACGCTTGATAGAATCGCTGGATAGAACGCGTAGAGAATGATTCGCGATTTGAAGTTCGCGTAAGAGTTACGCGTGTGTGGAACGCGAAAGATAACGCTTATGAGTATCGAAACCGTTTTGATCCAGAGAAGAGTTAGAGAGATGTGAATCGCACAGTTGTACGCGATGAGGTAATACTCGAATGTGATCGCGTGAGAGTACGCGAAGAGAACGCCCGATAGAGAATCGCGATAGAGATCGCGAGATGAGTAAGCGATAGATATCGCGATAGAGTAACGCGAAAGATGACGCGTTATTGTATGATCGCGTTTGATGTGTATGCTGCTCGGCGTACCGCAAGTGCCGCTAGCGTTTATGGCACCCCAACCCCCGTGGTTGTTATTGAAACGCATGGACGGCGTCACCGCCCGACAGTTCAATACGTCCAAACGTTGTATTGACCAGAATAACCTCAACCTTTATATTTTGGAGCTTTTCTCCAGCCCCCTTTCCACTCAGCCCCAACTCTCCACTACCTCCTAGCCCTACACTCACTCTACACTACTCTACTCATCACTCTACTCACCTCTCTACTCTTTCCCACTCGAACATGTTGCTTCCTTGCGGGGTATCAGATTGACAGTCGTCAATGTGACTATAATCAAAAATATGCTCAACGGCAATTTATTTGTCAAAAAGCTTCCAGATAACCGCTGGAGCTGACCCCTTTCATCACCCTCGGCAAAATGAAAATAAAAATTTGGTAATGTGGTGGGCCCCACAGGAGGGACTGTGGCCCACCACAATACCAACATTTTAATTCATATTTGCCGTGGGCTGTGAACCGGGTCAGCTCCATACGGTTACTCTGGAAGTATTAGACAAAATAAATTGCCTTGAGCAGATTTTAGATTTAAATCACACACTGACGACTCAATCTGAATACCCCTCAAGGACAACATGTTCCTAGAGTGGAGGTAGAGAGTGAGTAGAGAAAGTAGAGTAAGTAAGAGTAGAGTAGGTCGCAGTAAGTAGAGTAGGGCTTGGAAATGGGGCTCATGAGAAATCTCCAAACAATAAATGTGAGTAAACTTTCCAAAACAAACTGTTGTCACTTCTTGAACATCTTCGGTGACGCCTCCACGTTTCAAACACCACTTGTTTGGTTAACTCCCAAACCAGCTGCACATACTGACGCCTCTCATCATCCACACAAAACTCTAACTCAAACTCTAACACACACTCTAACACACACTCTAACACAACTTTAACCACACGCTACACAACTCCCCCCCACTCCTAACACACACACTAACACAAACTCTAACACACACCTAACACAAACTCTAACACACACTCTAACACAAACGCTAACACAAACTCATAACACACCACTCTAACACAAACTCTAACACACACTCTAACAACCACAAACCCTTCTAACACACACTCTACCAAAAACTCTAACACAAACTCTAACACACACTCTAACTCACACGCTAACACACACTCTAACACAAACTCTAACACACCCTTCTAACCGCAACTCAACACAAACTCTAACACACCACTCCTAACACAAACTCTAACACACACTCTAACACAAACTCTAACACACACTCTAACACAAACTCTAACACACACTACTAACCAAACATCTAACACACACTCTAACACAAAACTCTAACACAAACTCTAACCACCCCCGTTAAGCCCAAAACACTCTAACACACACTCTCACACAAACACTAACACACACTCTAACACAAACTCTAACACAACCTCTAACACAAACTCAACACACACCTCTAACACAAACTAACACAAACTCTAACACACTTTCTAACACACACTCTAACACAAACTAACCACACTCTAACACACACTCTAACACAAACTCTAACCACAAACCTAACACACACACAAACACAAACTCTAACACAAACACTAACACAAAACTCTAACAAAACTCTAACACAAACCTAACACACACTTAACACACACTCTAACACACACTCTTAACACAAACTCTAACACACAAACAACACACACTCTAACCACACTCTAACACAAAACTCTAACCACACTCTAACACAAACTCTAACACACACTCTAACACAAACACTAACACTACACTCTAACACAAACTCTAACACACACTTCTAACACAAAACTCAAACACACACTCTGAACACAACACATAACACAAACTCTAACACAACTCTAACACAAACTCGAACCCACACTCTAACACAAACAACACACACTCTATCACAAACTCTAACACAAACTCTAACACACACTCTAACACACACTCTAACACACACTCAACACAAACTCTAACACACACTCTAACACAAACACTAACACAAACTCTAACACACACTCTAACACAAACTCTACCACACACTCTAACACAAACTCTAACACACACTCTAACACAAACCGAACACACACTCTAACCACACTCTAACACACACTCTAACACAAACCCTAACACACACCTCTAACACAAACTCTAACACACACTTCTAACACAAGAACTCTAACCCAAACTCTAACTCACACCCTCAAACACAAACTCTAACACACCAATCTAACACACACTCTAACACAACTCTAACACAAACTCTAACACACACCAAACACAAACTCTACACAAACTCTACCACACATTCTAACCACACTCTAACAAACCTAACACAAACAAACACACACCTAACACAAACTCTAACACAAAACTCTAACACAAACTCTACCACACTTCTAACACAAATCTAAAACAACTCCTAACACACACTCTAACACAAACTCTAACACACACTCTATGACACAAACTCTAAACACCACTCTAACAACAAACTCTAACCCACACTCCTAACACAAACTCTAACACAAACTCTAACACACTTCTAACACACACTCTAACATCCTCTAACACTAACTAACACACACTCTAACACAAACTCTAACACAAACTCTAACACAAACTCTAACACCCACTCTAACACAAACTCTAACACAAACTCTAACACACACTCTACACACAAAACTCTATCACAAACTCTAACACAAAACTCTAACCCAAACTCTAACACACACTCTAACCCACACTCGTAACACACACTCTAACACAAACTCTAACACACATTCTAACACACACTCAAACACACACTCAACACAAACTCTAACACACACTTCTAACACAAAACCTAACACACACTCTAACACATACTCTAACACACACTCTAGTACACAAACGCTAACACGACACTCTAACACAAACTCTAACACACGACTCGAACACAAAACTCTAACACAAACTCTAACACACCCACTCGAACACACAAACTCCTAACACACACCTAACACAAACTCTAACACACCACTCTAACACAACTCTAACCAAAACTCTAACACACACTCTAAATCACACTCTAACACACAACTCTAACACAAAACGCTAACACACTCTCTCAACACAAACTCTAACTCAACTCTAACACACAATACCTCTAACACAAACCTAAACACACTCTAACACAAACTCTAACACAACTCTAACACTCACCTATCTAACACACACTCTAACACACACTCTAACACAAAATCTAAACACACACGCTAACACAAACGCTAACAAACCTAACACAAACTCTAACACACACTCTACACAAACTCTAACAACAAACTCTAACACACATCTAACACACACCTAACTCAAACTCTAACACAAACTAAACACACTCTAACACAAACGCTAACACAAACTCTAACACAAACTCTAACACACACTCTAACACAACTCTAACACAAACTCTAACACACACTCTAAACACAAACTCTACACAACTCTAACAAAACGCTAACACAACTCTAACACAAACTCTAAGCACACAGCGAAACAAACTCTAACACACACTCTAACACAAACGCTAACACAAGACTCTAACACACCATCTCTAACACAAACTCTAACACAAACTCTAACACTCACTCTAACACAACTCTAACAAACTCTAACACACACTCTAACACACACTCTAAAACAAACTCTAACACACACTCTAACACACCACTCTAAACACAAACTCTAACACACACTCTAACACACACTCTAACACACAATCTAACACACACTCTAACACACCACTCTAACACAAACTCTAATACACACTCTAACACAAACTCTTGGACACACACTCTAACACACACTCTAACACACACTCTAACACACACCTAACACAAACGCTAATACACATCTAACACACACTGCTAACACACACTCTAACACTCACTCGAACACAAAACGCTATACACCACGCTAACACAATCGCGGACACACACTCTGAACACAACTCTAAGATCACACTCTAACACAATACTTCTGACCACAATCTAACACACACCTACTCAATCCTGGGACACTCACGCATAACTCCCACACTACACACCACCTCGAAACACACTCTAAACAAAACGTCTAAGTACACTGTCTAAACACACAGTTCGAACACACCTCTAACACTCCTCTAACACTCACTCGAACACCAAACTCAGAACACACACGCTAACACACTCTCGAACACACACTCTAACACACACGCTAACACAAACGCTAAGACACATCTAACACACACTCTTAACCACACTCTGAACACACACGCTAACACAAACTAGGCAGAAACGTATAAGTGAAATCCATCTCACCCTCAAACACTTTTCTTTTCTTCTTCGATCACGAGTTTTCCTGTGTTTTAGTTTTAAATAAATACAATAAGTGAGAATAGCTTTATGTAGGGCACCAAGGAATAACTCCCAACGGATAACGTGCATAGACTCACAATATCATTAATTGGCTCATTTATTGATTAAGTAAGCTCATGAGTCCTATTCATTATTTAATTAGTCCATTATCTCTTCAATAGAATCTGTAGGTAGTGAATTCTTTTTTACAAATCATGACCCAATTTCTGAGTTAAAAGTACAAATATCACTTTCAGATCAAAGATGGTTGTGGTAGATTATAATGAAGTATACACAATACAGACTAGATATGAAATATGCAAATTGTCAAGAATAACATAGAAGGGAAAGTGGATTTCAAGATACATTATTAAAATGCTAGGCTAAAGTTGGCTACGCAAGAACATGTGTCTATGAATGGATTGGTATAGGCCTGAGGCCTGCATGTGTTCAGCCTTGGTAAGAAGTATTCTTTGAAGATAGGTTTTTAAATAAAGCCAACAGCTGGGTGTGTATCAAGAGAAGCAGAATCATAACAACCAGAATAGCCTTTGGTGAATGAGCAAGTCCCTTGGTATTGATGGTGTGGGATGGAGGCTTCTTGTCACGGGGCCTGACCATGCGCTGCATCATGTGGCTCGGAAACAAGGTCCTCCCACGAACACAGTCCCTAGGTGCCAAAACTCAGCACTTCTTCAGGTTGAACTGGAGGCAGGGAAGGGTGGTGGGGAAGTCCTCTCAAACGTGGGGCGGAGGGTTTGAGGCCATCTAAGAAGGCCCAAAGCCCCTTGGTTGCCTGACAGAGCCCAGGGAGGTCCTGGGCACCTCCGGGTTCCAAAGCATACTGGTTTTTCCTCCATTGGTCCCTTGTAAGTCTTCACACCTGTAGAGTCGTTGGGGAAGGGTGTTGCCATGGCACATTATCTAAACATCTTACCACAATAAAACCTGAACCACAAGGATTTAAACACAGTGGAGACAGAGTTAATAATATTCTTCAATAATACAACAAACTTCTTTGATTGAGGAACAGAGGTCATTTTAATTATCCTCCACCCCCCCCCCTTTGTGTCCAGCTCCGCAACTAGCGAGAGGTTTACACTACATAAGTTTGATTATGACCGATGACGAACGGTCACTGTCCAATTCTTGTACGGGCAGAGCTCTCGCAGTGGGGCTGGTGGAATGTTCTACTGGGGGGCTATGAATATGATGAACTAGAGATATACCCACAGCATGGTAGGATGCTTTCTGATCCCTACCCAGTAGCTTTCATCCAGCTGGGAATGGAATATTATCTTCCCAAACATAGCTAATTTGAGGCATTTTGCATGTGAATACCATCTGCTCAAGCATATTTGCCTTTTCTAAAAAGTGCTTCAGAATCAGCATACCTGTCTTGATCCATGCTGGGTCAGATCCGGAGGTATGAAACAAGAGGCAAGGGAAAGCAAAATAAGCTTAGCTCACGCTACATGCTGCTAGCCACGATTTGGCGCGGACCCAGGTCCTGGAAAAAGTACGCGTTAACCGTCTCCCCTTCGCGGACTGCTGACTAAGGGTAATCATTGGCTGATCAGTCCAAGCTCTTTACCTCAACCATCTCTGGTATGATCTTCTCTCAAACGGTATTGTTTTGAGTGATCTAACTGAATTATTCTTTTTCTCGTTCTCCATTTTGCGTCCATCTTTACGTTCCGTCTCAAACTCCCACAGCTTGACCTTCAATCACTGTAAACGGACGTCACAGAACAGGACAGTACGAGGTCCGGGCGAGCCCCACCCTCAGGGGCACTCTCCTGCGCCCCCAAATCGCTATCCTTGCATTGAAGAGGAGCTACTGCGCATGTCCACTTTTAACGAAGTCCATAACGGCTCAGGCGCAATCTTTTGCGCCCTGAGCGGAAATACGTCCCTCAGTCCGACACAGAACAACGTTGATGAGCTTAAATCAAATCCAACTCAGCATAAAACAATAACGTATTTCTTCCACAACTGAAATATAAACACACATAAATTTCGAAATATTTTAATGTTATTATTTGTTTTTAACGTTTTATCCAAGGTAACATGGCAAGTTTGTAGTGTGGGGCGGTGCCCCTAGCGCCCTCTATTGGCCCCGCCGCCACAGGCCTCTCAGTAGGAGCGAGTTCCTTCATTAATTTCGCCTACAGTTTATTATGAAACAAAAGTTGAACAAGATTTGCCATGATACAAAACAAACTGATCTGTTATAAAAATCACGCCAGTCAAGATACTTTTCAGCGTAGGATGGACAATGCTAACCTGCACGCTCATATGCCCCCATAGGAGTGGCTCATGGATGAAGTTTTGGCTCCAACGCTCTCTGGCTCCTACTGTGTTAAGCCCTATTCGCATAGGATTATATCTCGGTAATTAGACAATCTCGAATGCGCCATGTCTTAATTTGTAAAGTAATAATTCAGCTGCAAATTACCTCCCTGTATTTTTCACAGACGGCCCATTTTGAGGTGTTGTGATATTACTACGCCAGTAAGAATCGCATGTCATGATTGTGATCGCTATTTGCCAACGAGGTGTGCGTGAACATAAGTCATTTTACAGACATTTGATACTTATTCAAAGGGTGAACGCGGCTGCCAATATCACAGAGGAGGGGCGGTAATTTGACAACGACCACAGGTTAACTAATCCTAGCAAATAAGGATTTACATAAAATCCTCATCTCTGTAAACATTTGTTGTCACAATCACCTTTTTTTGGATTAAGAATCTGTGTTACGCTCCCTGTGTTTATAATTTGTCTTTGTGAAATCCGAAAAAAAAAAAAAAAAAAAAAAAAAAAAATCTGAGCAATATAAGATATGGCTACAAACTGTGGGGGAAACTCCAGCTTGCCATAGCAACCGTACTTAGCGACACGTCTGCCAGTGTTACGGCGCTAAGCATGGACGTCGAAACCAATGCCCATAATAAGAAAATGCTCCAGCAGCTTATCTTCAAATCGCCCTCCTCCACCTTCGGCTAAACAACGTCCAAACTATGGTTCCCTGGAGCAACTGCGGCCCTCTATGCATGTTTGTGTGGTCCTCTTTCTTGCACACTAGCCATTTAGATAAAAAACTTCACAGTGTCATCCAGCCAACTTCCAGCTCAAGTCCTTATCAGATTTTTTTTAAACAAGGACATTTCTGTGAACTAAAGAGACCTCATATATAACATTGTTTCCATCGCGGGGCTGACACTATGGTGATGACACTCACGCTTCTGTCATTGTTGCTACATGAGAATACTGCATGTTAAGAATGTTGGTGAGGTTTAAAGTGCATTTAACACACTTTTTGATTACACAATAACTCAATAATTGGTGTTTGAGGAAAGGCCTACAGACTTAGTGCTGACCAGTGTGATTTTTAATTATTCCCACCTTATTCATCCAGTTTAAAAGTGCTTGAAAAAAGTTTTGTTGTTGTATGCTTACACTGAAATATGTTGAGAGGAATATTGGTATAAAAGTAAGCAGAGGATGTGTGGAGGACAGATACAAGGGTGACCAAGCAAAAAAAAGTTAGTAAAGTAATAATAATCATAAGAAAACACATTTTATTTAGGTCCCCCGCGGAAGACCTAGGACACGCTGGAGAACTATGTCCCTCTCAGCTGGCCTGGGAACGCCTTGGGTCCCCCGGATGACTGGAGGGAGTGTGTGTGAATAGGGAAGTCTGGGTGTCTCTGCTTAGACTGCTGTCCCCCCGCGACCCTCAACGGGATAAAGCGAAAGAAAATGGATGAATGGAAATGGATAGCATTTTATTTATAATGCACTTTACATTTGACACCTAATCTCAAGTGCGCCAAACAGCAGCATAAATAAAGCAAACACATACATCAGGATAAAAGACAACACAAACAAAAATTAGCAGTACGCTTTAGTTAAAGATGGGTTTTGAGTCCCTTTTAAAGCTTCCACCGTCTGTGGGCCCTGAGTGGTCCGGGGGCGTTCCACAGACGGGGATCACGGCCTCGAAGGCCCGGTCCCCCCAGTTTCTTGAGCCTGTCCTGGGCGGGATCAGACGGTGCTGTTGGCCTGACCGGGTTTCTGCATGAGGAGTGTGGAGTGCGGGAGGTCAGTGAGCGTGGGGGTATCACCGTGGAGACAGTGGTGGGTGTGGCAGAGGATCCTTGTATTCCTATACGGAGGTGAACGGACCAGTGGAGGTGTGAAGGATGGGGGTATGGCTCCTGCTTCCGCACCCTCATCAGATCCTGGCCACGCTTTTTTGTACGACAGGACTTTTGAAGGATCCCTGCCAGGGATCCCGATGAGGAGTGCGTTGCAGTATGTCAAACCTGGAGGGAGACAAAGGCATGGACGAGCTTCTACTGCACCCGGAGAGAGAGAAAAATAGATGTATTTATGTACTTAAAAAAGCAGAAATGGTGCGTTACGTGGGGGGTCTGCTTTAAGCAAGACACCTGTGGCTTCATAATTATATATTTATACATTTTAAATTGCACATATTGGTCTATCATGAAGTCATTTAAGTTCTATAGATAATACTAATAATATTAATCAATTAAAAAATTATTAATTAATTAATATTATTTTAAAAAGCCCTCCAGGCTCCGTTCAAGACCGGCGGTTCAAGTTAGAAGTTGATTTGAATAGAGTGTCAAGCAATTTTGATTTATTTTAAAATATGTAAAACTATTTTATGCGCCAAAACTTTTATAGTCCTAAATCAAACAGAAGGGCGGCTCGAGAAATTGGGAAGTTTTGTCGATTCTTCACTAAACAAGCCAAAGGCAAAGAACCATGACGAAGAGGGTAAATGCTGTGAATGGGATCAGCCCAGGAGCATTTGTTCAGGGGCGGAGTCAGACTGTATTAACAATATTCGCAACAGCTTGTTTATCATGCTGTCAGATTTATTATTGTGGAAAGTCGCAGTAGCAGTAGTTAAAACCCCAGTACTATCAGTAAGCAGTAGCATTAGCAGTAGCAGCAGTAGCAGTAGCATTAGCAGCAGCAGTAGCAGTAGCACAGTAGCATTAGCAGGAGCATTAGCCGTACATTAGCTGTAGCCGCATAGCGTAGCATTATCAGCAGTAGCAGTAGCTTAGTAGCAGTACAGTAGCCTTATCGGTAGTACAGAAGCATTTAGCAGTACAGAGCAGCAGTAACCCCCATTACAGATTGTCTTACTGCAGCTTTAACCACACATACACTATCGGAGTAGCCTGGATGTGTCTAAACACCGCCTCAGACATCGTTCCAGGCCCTGCTCCTGAGTCTCTGCACGGCTCAGCTCTGAGTGCCGTCCACAAGTACTATGGTTCCACTCCACTTTTATGATTGTTTGGAATGAGCTGAGATGTTTTGGCCCTGGCGCACGTGCCAGACAGGAAATTACAGGCCAGACAAGCGCGAGTACTTCCTGTTGGGGTGAGGACAAATCCAGATTGGGAGAGAGAGGGAGGAGAGTCGAGGAAAGAGGAGAGGGGCAGAGAGAGAGGAAGAGAAGGGAGGGAGAGAGAGACGGAAAAAAGAGAGAGAGGGAAGAGAGGAAGAGAGACGAGAGAGAAAGCAGAGATAGGAGTGAAGAGAAAGAGAGGGAGAGAGAGAGAGAGGGGGGGTATAAAGAGAAGAGAGAGTGGGGGGGAAGAGAAAGAAGAGAGAGGAGTGAGAGAGAAGAGAAGGGAGAGGAGAGGGGGGATAGAGAGAGAAAGACAGGGGAGGGAGAGAGAAGACACAGAGAAAATAGAGAGCTAGAATGGGGGGGGGGGGAGAGTAGAGAGACAGAGAGGAAGAGATGGAGGAGAGAGGAGAGAGGGAGAGAGAGCGGGGAAGAGAGAAAGAAGAAGAGAGGGAGGAGAGAGAAAGAGAAGGAGAGGAGAATGATGACGAGGGAGGAAAGAGGAGAGAGATGAAGAAAAAGAAGAGAGAGAGGACAAACAATAGAAAAACACAATAGGTGAGAGAAAAATAGAAGGTAGAGGATAGAGATGAGAGAGAGGAAAGAGGCCTGGGCTGGCAACACAAGACACATCTGGCAACATAGATCATGTGGAGGAAGCTGGTTCCAAGTCCCCCACAGTGTATTAAAAGTGATGTCCTTAAGTTCAAATTATATTTGATTATAGCATATTGTTCACCACATGACATAAAAATGATCAGTTTTTAATATGGCACTTTTTGGTCTCCCATCCACAGAACCAACCAGGCCCTGCCCTAGCTTAGCCCTCAGCTGTCTTAATTTCCCACAATGCCATAAGAAATGTAATAAAATCATCGAAGCCAGAGGAAAGCTCAGTGTGGTCTCTGCAATATTGTTGAAAGTAGCAGCTGTTTGTATTTCGGTCCTCTGTGTAAGCAATGAGCTCATTCATTTCAATGGAACGCTGTCAAACTCCACACACTTAACTTACTGCGTCAAATTTTGTATTTAAGAAGTTCCTCATTGTCTTAGTTACATAAAGACTTTGTCACATTTAAAATCTCAATATTGAACAAAAAACAATATAAATGTACAGAAGATATGTGTATGTGTCATTAGAGCCAGAATAACAGGAAAACAAATCTATGGTGTCTCCTTGGTCTCTCTCTGGTCTACTTTGTCTCGTTGTCTGGTCCTCTCTTTGGTCCTTCTTTGGTCCACTCTTGGTCTCCTCTCTCGGTCTCACTCTTTGGTCTCTCTCTGGTCTCACTCTTTGGTCTCTCTCTGGTCTCACTCTTTGGTCCTCACTCTGGTTCTCACTCTTTGGTGTCCTTTCTGGACTCACTCTTTGGTGCCCTTTCTGGCGCACTCTTTGGTCTCTCTCTGTCTCTCTCTGTCTCTCGTTTGTCTCTCTCTCTGGGCTCCTCTCCTGGTCTCGTTCTCTGGTTTCATCTGTGGTCTCTCTCTGGTCTCTCTCTGGTCTCGGTTCTCTGGTTTCTCTTTGGTCCTCTCTCGGGTCCTCTCTCTGTGTTCTCTTTTCTCTGGTTTGCTCTTGTCTCTCTCGGGTCTCTCTCTGGTCCCGTTCTCTGGTTCTCTTTGGTCTCTCTCTGTCTTCTCTCGTGGTCTGTGCTCTGGTGTGTGTGTATATGCCTCAGTGTGCCTCAGGAGCTCAGTGTGAGGCTGTCAGACACAACATCTGCTGCAGACACACGACGACTGCGTCATTCAGACTCGGACACAGTTAAAGCTCAGGGACCCAAACTTATGGTGTCCACTATACTACTGCCTGCTGCCTATAACTAAAATATTACATTTCTGTCCCTGGTCTGGTCTCTCTCTGGTTCCCACTCTGGTCTCTCTCTCTGGTCTCCTTTCTAGTCTCTCTCTGGTCTCGCTTTGGTCTCGCTACTAGCTCTGGTCTCTCTCTTGTTTCTCTCTAGTCGCTTCTCGGTCTCCCCTCTCCCTGGTCTCCCTCTGTCTCTTTCTGGTCTCTCTGTATTCTCTCGCTAGTCTCTCTCTGGTGTCTTTCTGGTCTCTGTTCGTTCCTCTTCTCTAAAACTTACTGTCTTAATTTCTGACTGGGGACAGAGTGATTATAAAACTCCAAATAATTAAACATTCAGTGGGTATATTAAACAAAATTAATCCTTTAAAACAAAACCCAAGAAAATCTTGTTTTGGGGGAATCGGTCTCTGAAGTCACCTTCCGTCTCGACACGGGGAATAAGAATCTTTAGTCAACACATGTCCCTCATCCCCCGGTATCTGGCAACCCTTCAGAACGCCTAATATGTTTGTTGATCTCAAACCAGTGATCCAAACCACTTCAAAGATGTTGTTTCCAAATCGCTGGAGGAGGCGTAACCACGGCAACAGCGTGATTAGAAAACAGCAGCAGCGACGCCCGAGCCGAAGCGGCAACTCCCCACTTAACCTGTCATTACGGGAGAGGATCTGAGGAGAGGGGGAGAGGAAGTCCACAATAGAGGGAGAGGAGAGGGGAGGCAGAGTGAGGAAGGGATGAGAGATAGGGGGGAGAAAGGAGACACTGAGAGGAGTCCACACATGGGACTGAGTCCCCTCAGCAAAAGGGGGGGGGGGGAGAGAGCGGGAGAGAGCGGAGAGAGTGGAGAGAGGGATAGAGCAGAAAGAGAAGGAAGAGTGGAAGAGAGATAGAGAGACAGGGAAACAGCAGGAGAGAGAGGAGAGAACAGATAGACAGAATAGAAAAGGAAGAACAGAGAGACCAGAAGAGACCAGGGGAGACCATGGGGAGACCAGGAGAGGCACATGAGAGGGAAACATGAGAGGGAAACAGAGAGGAACATGAGAGGGAACAGGAAGGGAACATGAAGGAACATGAGAGGGAACATAGAGGGAACATGGAGAGGGAACAGAGGTGAGCAGGGAGAGCAGAGAGAGGATGGACCGTTTTCCTTGCCCTACTCGAAGGAACAAGTCAATGGACTGTTGTATTATCTGAAAAGTGATCAGTAAACACATTTAATTCAATTTTAGCTCTGGACCCAGCTGAACCAGGACTGGACCAGGATGACCAAGGACTGGACCATGGACTGCAAATAGTGTTCTACAACCAGCCTTTTTACTGTTTCTCTTTAGTTTGGAAAAAACAATATATGATTACGTAATTAAGGCAGCCACCTCCCCTCGTCCAGCCTCCCCTCTTCCCCTTCCTCCCCTGTCCTCCCCCAACTTTCTCCTCCCCCTCCTCTCCCCCCCCCCCCCCTTCTGCGGAACTATAGTCCCATGTAGTGGACACCTCCTCAGTAGCCCTCCCTGTCCTCCCCCTATCCTCCTCCTTCCTCTTCCTCCTCTGCCTCCCCTCTTCCTCTCCCCCTCATATTGTGACCTCCTCTCGCCCCTCTCCCTCAGAGTAAGATCCTCCCGTAATGGACAGGTTAAGTGGGATCGTCTGCACGCTTCGGGGCCTCGGCGTCGCGGGCTGCAGTTTTTAACTCAAGCTGTTGCGTGGTTAACGCCTCCTTCCAGATTTGGAAACAAACCATCTTTGTATTGTTTGATCCAGGTTTGAGATCACCCCAAATATTAGGCGTTCTAAGGGTTGCCAGATACCGTGGGATGAGACTGTGGTTGACTAAACAGATTCGTCATTCACCGTGTCGAGACGGACAGGTGAATTCAGAGACAGTTCAAAACCAAGACTTTTCTCTGGGTTTGTTTTAAAAGAATTATTTTGGTAATATACCCACAGAATGTTTAATTTTTTTGGTGTTTTTATAATCACTAAGTCCCAGAAAGAAATTAAAAGAAAGGTCAAGTTTTAAGAGAGGAACTGAAAGAGACCAGAAAGACACCAGAGAGGAGAACTAGAGAGAGACTACACGAGAGACCAGAAGAGACAGAGGGAGACCAGAGAGAGACCAAGAGAGACTAGAGAAAACAAGAGAGAGACCAGAGACTAGAGGCGAGACCAAGCGAGACCAAGAGAGACTAGTAAGAGAACCAGAGAGAGAGACCATAGAGGAACCAAGAGAGACCAAGACCAGACAGAAATGTATTATTTAGTTATAGCAGCAGCAGTAGTATAGTTGACACATAAAGTTAGTCCCGGAGCTTTAAACTGTGACCGAGTCTTAATGACGCATCGGGTCGGGTTTTCGGGGCAGCAGATTTTGTGTCTGAAGCCTTCACACTGAGCCCTGAGGCACACGTGAGGAATTTACACACACACCAGAGAAAGACCAGAGAGAGACCAGCAGAGAGACCAAAGAGAAACCAAGAACGAAGAGAACAGAGAGAGACCAGAGAGAGACCAAGAGAAACCAGAAACGAGACCAGAGAGTGACCAGAGAGAGACAAAGAGAAACCAGAGAAACGAACCAGAGAGAGACCAGAGAGAGACCAAAGAGAAACCAAGAACGAGACCAGAGAGAGAACCAGGAGAGAGAGACAAAAGAGAGACCAGAGAGAGACGCAAGAGAGAGACCAAAGCGTGAGACCAGAAAGACACCCCCAAAATGGGTGTGAGACCCAGAAAGACACCAAAGAGGAGACCAGAGTGAGACCACGAGTGAGACCAAGAGAGACCAAAGAGTGAGACCAGAAGAGACCAAGAGTGGACCCCGAGAGAGACCTAAGAGAGAACCAAAGAGAGACCAAAGAGAACCAACAACCGAGACCAAAGTGAGACCAAGAGAGAGACACAGGAACACCAATAGATTTGTTTTTCCTGTTTTTATATGGCTCTAATGACACAGACATCATATCTGACTGAACAATTATATTGTTTTTTGATCAATAGTAGAGTCTAATGTGAACAAAGTCTTTAATAACTAAGACAGATGAGGACTTCTTCACCATACAATTTGACTCAGTAAGTTTCCGTGTGAGGAGTTTTTGACAGCGTTTCCCGCCCCATTTGAAATGAATGAGCTCATTGCTTACACAGAGACCGAAACAAAACAGCTGCTACTTTCAACAACTTGCAGAAGACACACTGAGCTTTCCTCCTCTGCCGCGATGATTTTATTACATTTTCTTATGGCATTGTGGAAAAAAAAATTAGACAGCTGATGCTAAGCAGGGGCCGGGCGCTGGTTGGTTTCTGTGGATGGGAGACCAAAAAGTTCCAATACAACTGATGCACTTTATTTATCGTCATGTGGTGAAAAATATGCTTAGAATCAAATATAATTGAACTTACAACATCACCTTTAAATTCACCTGTGCTCTGAACCCCAGCTCTCCTCCACATAGATTCATGTTGCCAGATGTGTCTTGCGTTGCCAGCCAGGCCCTCTCTCCTCTCTCTCATCTCTATCCTCTACCTTCTATTTTTCTCTCACTCCGCCTCTCTTCTTTTTCTCTCCTCTCTCTCCCTCTTTCCTCCCTCTCTCATCATCTCCTCTCCCTTCTCTTGTCTCTCTCACTAACTCAGGAACAAATCTCTCTCGACTCCTCTCTCTTCTTCTCTCGCCCTGCTCTCTCTCCCCTCTCCTACCTTCTCATCCTCCCTCTCTCCCTCTCTTTCTCTCTTCCTCTCCCCCCCCCCTCATTCTCCTCGCCTCTTTTCGCTGTGTCTCTCTCATCCCTCCCCTGTCTTTCTCTCTCTAGCCCCCCCTCCCTCTCCCTTACTCTTTCTCGTCTATCACTCCTCTCTCTTCTTTCTCCTCTCCCCGCGCTCTCTTCTCTCTCTATCCCCCCGCGCCTACCTCTCTCCTCCCGCCCTTCTCTTTCTCTCTCACTCCTATCTCTTCTTTCTCTCTCACCGCTCTCCATCTTTTCTCATCTATCTACTCTAAGCCCCTCTCCTCTCTTTTTTCTCTGTCTCTCTGCACCCTCCCCTAATCGCTCCTCCTCTCTCACCTCTTCGCCATCCCTCTTTCCTCGCTCCTCACCTCCCTCTCTCTCCCACATCTGGATTTGTCCTCACAGCCCGCACACAGGAAGACTCCGGAGCTTGTCTGCCTGTTAATTTCCTGTCTGCAACGTTAGCGCCACGGGCCAAAACATCTCAGCTCCCTTTCCAAACAAATCATAAAAGTGGAGATGAACCTTAGACTGTGGACAGCACCTCAGAGCGGACCGTCCGCCAGAGACTCAGGATCACGGGCCTGGAACGATCTGAGGCGTTTATAGACACATCCAGGCTACTCAATATGTATTGTGTTGGTTAAAGCTGCTGCAGTAAGGACAATCTGTAATGGGGTTACTGCTGCGGCAGCTAAAATGCTAATGCTTCGCGACACCCAGCTAATGCACTGCTACTTACGGCTACAATGAACGGCTAACTGCTGATAATGCAACGCTACTGCGGGCTCCACTGATAATGCACTGCTAATGCTACAGCTAAATGCTACTGCTGCTACTGCTACTAGCTAGCTGCTGAATGCTACTGCACTGCTGCTACTGCTAATATGCTACTGCTACTACTGGCTAGTACTGTGTTTATACCTACTGCTACTGCTACTTCCACAATAAAAAATCTTACACAGGATAACAGCTGTTGCAAATATTGTTAATATCATATCTGACTCCGCCCCCTCTGAACAAATGCCTCCTGGCGCATCCCATTCACGAGAATTTTACCCTCTTCCGTCCATAGGTTCATTGCCTTTGGGCTTGTTTTGTGAAGAATCGACAACTTTCAATTTCTCCGAGACACTTCCTGCATATGATTTAGAACTAATAAAAGTCTTGCGCATAAAATAGGTTTTAACAGATTTAAAATTAAATCAATAAGTGCTTGAAATTCTATTAAAATCCACTGCTAACTTGAACCGGCGGTCTGACCGAGCCTGAGGGCTTTTTAAATAATGCACTTAATTAATTCTGAATTTTTTAATTGCATTAATTATTATTAAAATTATTAGTATAGAACTTAAATGACTTATGATATCCAATATTGCAATTTTAAAGGTACTAAATACATAATTATGAGCCCACAGTGTCTTGCTAAAGGCAGACAAAAAAAGCACCATTTCAGATTTTAAGTCACAATAAATACATCTATTTTCTCTCTCGCTCCCGGCTGCAGAGAAGCTCGTCCATGCCAATTTTGTCTCCTCCAGGTTGGACTACTGCACAACGCACTCCTCATTCGGGATCCCTGCAGGAGCCTTCCAAAAGCTCCATAACGGTACAAAACAGCGTGGCCAGGGTCCTGATGAGGGTGCGGAAGCATGAGCACATCACCCCCATACCTTCACACCCTCCACTGGCTCCCCTATCACCTCCTATAGAATACAAGATCCTCCTGCACACTCCACTCACTGTCTCCACGGTGATGCCCCCACCTCACTGGACCTCCTCACTCCACACTAACAAAGGCGTACTAGCCACATGCAGAACCCGGTCAGGCCAACAGCACCCGGTCTGCGCCCGCCCAAGACAAAAACACGCTCAAGAAAATGGGGACCGGGCCTTCGAGGCCGCTGCTCCCCGTGTCTGTGGAACGCCCTCCCGACCACCTCATGGCCCCACAGACGGTGGAAGCCATTAAAAAGGGACCAAAACCCATCTTTAACGAAAGCGTACTGCTAATTTTTTTGTGTGTCTTTAACTATTTTATGTGTTTGCTTTTATTGAAGCTGCTGTTTGTACACTTTGAGATTGGTGTTCAAATGTAAAGTGCATTATAAATAAAATGCCCATCCATGTTCCATTCCATCCATTTTCGCTTGCCGCTTTATCCCGTTGCCGGGTCGCGGGGCACAGTCTAAGCAGAGACACCCAGACGTCCCATTCACACACACTTCCTCCAAGCTCATCCCGGGGACGACCCAAGCGGTTCCCAGGCCAGCTGAGAGACATAGTCTCTCCCAGCGTGTCCTAGGTCTTCCGCGGGGGACCTAAATAAAAGGGTGTTTATTATTATAATATTATTACTTTTAACTTTTTTTGCTCTGGTTCACCTTGTATCTGTCCGCACACATCCCTGCTTCTACTTTTTCCACAACATATTGCCTCACATATTCAGTGAAGCAACAACAACAAAACCTTTTTTCAAAGCACATTTTCAAACCTGAATGAATAAGTGATAATTAAAATAACACAGGTCAGCCACTCAGTCTGTAGGCCCATGCTCAACACACAATTATTGATTATCTTGTGTAATAGAAAGTGTGTTAAAGCACTAAAACCTCACACAACATCTAACATGAGTATTCTCAAGTAGCAACAATGACAGAAGCGTGTGTGACATCACCATAGTGTCACCCCCGCGATGGAACAACTGATAATATAAAGGTCCTTTAGTATCACCCAAAATGTCCCCTTGTTAACAAAACAATCTGATAAGACTTCGCTGAAGTTGGCTGGATGAACTAGTGAAGTTTTTATCTAAATGGCTGTTAGCAAGAAAAGGCCCACAAAACATGACATAGAGGCCGCAATGTCCAACCAGCGAAACCATAGTTTTGGACGTTGTTTAGCCAAGTGGAGTGAAGCATTTGAAGGAGAAGCTAGCTGGAGCTATTTTTCCTTATATGGCATTTGTTTCGACTCCATGCTTAGCGCCCGTAACACTGGCACGACTGTCGCTAAGACGTTGCTAAGGCCAAGCTGGAGTTTCCCCCCACAGTTTAGCCATATCTTATCTTTGCGCAGATTTTGGATTCACAAAAGACAAATTAATAACACCAGGGAGCGATAAACCACAGATGCTTAAGCAAAAAAGGTGATTGTGACACAAATGTTTACAGAGATAGAGGATTTTTATGTAAAGTCCTATTGCAAGGGATTAAGTAGAACCTGGTCGTTGTCAAATTACCGCCCCACCTCTGTGATACTTGCAAGCGACGTTCACCCTTGATAAGTAAAATGTCTGTAAATGACTAGATTTTTCACCAACCCAAGTTGGCAATAGCCGATCACAATCACTGACCTGCAATCTTACTGGGGAGTAGTAATATCACTGGGCGTCGTGACAAATACAGGAGGTAATTTGCAGGCTGAATTATTACTTTAACAAATTACAGACCTGCGCATTCGAGATTGGCATAAATTATACCAGATACTAATCCTATGCGAATAGGGGCTTAACACAGTAGGAGCCAGAGAAGTTGGCCAAACCTTCATCCATAGAGCACTTTCCTATGGGGCTGCATTAGCGAGCAGTTAGCATTGTCCAATCTACGCTGAAAAGTAGCTTAATGGGAGTGTTTTTATAACAAGATCGTTTTGTTTTGTCTCATTGGCAAATCCTAGTTCAACTTTGGTTCATAATAACTGTAGGAGAAATTAACTGAGAACTCCGCCTCTACTGAAGCCTGTGGCGCCCCCGGCCAAATAGAGGGCGCTAGGGCACCGCCCCACCACTCACAACTTTGTCCAGGTTACCTTGGATAAAACGTTAAAAAAAATAATAACATTAAAATATTTCGAAATTTATGTGGTGTTTATATTCAGATGTGGAAGAAATACATTTATATTTATGCTGAGTTGGATTGATTAAGCTCATCATCGTTGTCTGTGTCGGACCTGAGAAGTATTTCCCCGCCTCAGGGCGCAAAAGATTGCGCCCGTAGAGCGTCTATGGACTCTCGTAAAAGTTGACATGCGCAGTAGCTCCTCTCAATGCATAGATAAACGATTTGGGGCGCAGGAAAGTCGCCCTGAAGGGGGCGGATCGGCCCGCGACCTGACTGTCACTGGTCCTGTGACTCCGATTACAGTAATTGACAGGTCAACTGTGGGAGTTTGAGACGAACGTAAAGACGAAGCAAAATGAGAACGAGAAAAAGATAATTCAGTTAGATCACTCAAACAATATCCCGTTTAGAGAAGATCATACCAGGAGAAGGTTAGGTTAAAGTGAGCTTGGACCTGATCAGCCAATATTACCCATTAGTCCAGCATCCAGCGACAGGGGGCGACTCGGTAAACACACCTCGTACTTTTATCCAGACCGTGGTTCAGCGCAAAATCTTGGCTACCCGCATGTAACGAGGCTAATGCTTTATTTTGCTTTCCATGCCCTCTTGTATTCAAACATCAGATCTGAACCCCGCATGGATCAAGACAGGTATACTGAGTCTGGAAGAGCACTTTTAGAAAAGGCAATGAAGCATGAGCCGACTGGGTATCCACATCAAATGGCCCTCAAATAGCTATGTTTGGGAAGATAAATAGTTCATCCCAGCTGGATTGAAAGCTACAGGGTAGGGACAGAAAGCAACCCGACCCTGGCGGTATATATCCTAGTCATCATATTCCATCAAGCCCCCCCAGTAGAAAATTCCACCAGCCGCCACTGCTGAGAGCTCCTGCCCCGTAAAGAACTAGGACAGTGAACGTCTCATCGTCAAATCAAAATTAATGCTGTGTCAACCTCATCGCTTTGTTTGCGGAGGCTGGACCAAGGGGGGGGGTTGTGGAATAAATTAAAATGACCTCTTTCCTCAATCAAAGACATTTTGTTGTATATAGAGACATCTTAGAACTTCTGTCTCCACTGTGTTTAATCCTTGTGGGTTCAGGTTTTATTGTGGGTAAGAATGTCTTAAAGATAATGCCATGGGCAACACCCTCCCCAACGACTCTACAAGATGTGAAACTTACAAGGACCCACAGGGAAAAAAAACCAGTCGGCTGTTGGAACCACCGGAGTGCCCATACCTCCCTGGCCTCTGCTCAGCAACCTAGGGGCTTTGGCCCTCTTTAGATGGCCTCAAACCTCAGCACCACGTTTGAGAGACGTCCACAACCCTTCAATACCTCCAGCGTCCAACCTGAGAAGTTGCTGAGTTTGGGCACTAGACTGTGGATCGTGGGAGGAACTGGTTCAGCCACATGATGCAGCCGCATGGGTTCCAGGCCCGTACAAGAAGCCTCCATCCTCAACCACTCAATACCAAGGACTGCTATTCACCAAAGGCTATTCTGTTGTAATGGATCTGCTGCCACGGTGAAACACAACAGCGGTTGGCTTTCATTAACACCTATCTTCAAAGAATACTTCTCTTACCAAGCTGAAACACATGCAGGCCTCAGCCCTATACCAACCATTCATAGACAAAGGGCTTGCGTACTACACTTTTAGCCTAGCATTTTAATAATGTATCTTGAAATCAACGTTCCCTTCATGTTAAATTCTTGTCAAATTGCATATTCAATATCTATCTTATGGGTGTCTACCGTCATTTAAATCTACAAAACCATCTTTGTCAGAAAGTGATATTTGTGACTTTTAACTCCAGAAATTGGGTCACTGGGTTTGGGGTAAAAAGAATTCACTACCTTCAAATCTATTGAAGAGAATTGGACTAATTATATAATGAAAGGACTCATGAATTGACTTAAATCAATAAATGACCATAAATTGGATATTGTGACGTCATATGCACGGTATCAGTTGGGAGTTTTATTCTTGGTGCCCCTAAATAAAGCTATTATCAATTATTGTATTTATTTAAAACTAAAACACAGGAAAACCGTGATAGAAGAAAGAAAGAAAGTGTTCCTGAGGGTGAGATGGATTTACTTATAAAGTTCTGCTGTTGTGTGTTAGATGTTGTGTTAGAGTGTTGTTAGAGTGTGTGTTAGACCCTGTGTATTAGAGTTTGTGTTAGAGGTGTGGTTAGAGGTGTGGTTAGAGTGTGTGTTAGAGTTGGGTGTCAAGATTGTGTTAGAGTGTGTGTGAGAGTGTGTGTTAGAGTGTGTGTTAGACTGTGTTTTAGAGACTGTGTATTAGAGTTTGTGATAGAGTGTGTGTTTAGAGTGTGTGTTAGAGTGGTGTGTTAGAGTTTGTCCAGAGTTTGGTTAAGTGTGTGTTTAGAGTGTTGTCAGAGTTTTTGTGTTAGAGTGTGTATTAGAGGTTGTGTTAGAGTGTGTGTCAGAGTTGTGTTAGAGTGGGATTAGAGTTTTGTGTTAGAGTGTGTGTTCAGAGGTGTGTTAGAGTGTGTGTTAGACTGTGTAGTAGAGTTTGTGTTAAGAGTGGTGTGTTGAGTGTGTGTTAGAGTGTGTGTTAGAGTGTGTGTCAGAGTTTGTGGTTAGAGTGTGTATTAGAGTTTTGTGATAGAGTGTGTGTTAGAGTGTGTGTTAGGTGGTGTGTTAGAGTGTGGTGTTAGAGTGTGTGTTAGAGTTTGTGTTAGAGTGGTGTTTAGAGTGTGTTGTGAGAGTTTGTGTGAGAAGGTGTGTTTAGAGTGTGGTGTAGAGTGGTGTTAGAGTTTTGTGGTTAGAGTGAGTGGTTAGAAGTTTGGGTTCGAGTTTGTGTTAGAGTAGTGTTTTGAGTTTGTGTTAGAGTTTGTGTTAGATGGTGGTGTTATGAGGTTATGTTAGAGTGTGGTGTTGAGATTGGTGTAAGGTTGTGGTTAAGTTTGTGTTAGAGTTTGTGTTAGAGTGTGTGTAAGAGTGGGTGTGTTAGAGGTTGTTGTGTAGAGAGTTTTTGTGTTAGAGTGGTGTTAGGAGTTTGTGTTAGAGTTTGTGTTAGAGTATGTGTTAGAGTGTGTGTAGTTTTTTAGAGTTGTGTTAGAGTGTGTGTATAATGTGTGTTAGAGTTTGGTGTTAGGAGTGTGTGGGTGAGGAGTGTGTGTTAGAGTTTGTGTTAGAGTTTTTGGTTAGAGTTTTGTGTTAAGTGTGTGTTAGAGTTTGTGTTAGAGTGTGTGGTTAGATGTGTGTTAGGAGATGTGTGGTTTAGAGTTGTGTAGAGGTTGTGGTTAGAGTGTGGGAGAGTTTTGGGTTAGAGTGTGTGTTTAGAGTTTTGTGTTAGAGTTTTGTGTTAGAGTGGGTGTTAGAGTTAGGTGTTAGAGGGTGTGTCAAGTGTGTGGTCTAGTGTGTGTTAGAGTTTTTGTTAGATTTTGGTTAGAGTGGTGTGTTAGAGTTTGTGGATAGAGTGTTGTTAGAGTTAGTGTTAGCGAGTGTGTGTTAGAGTTTGTGATAGAGTTTGTGTTAGGTGTGTGTTAGAGTTTGTGTTAGAAGTGTGTGTTAGAGTTTGTTTTAAGTGTGTGTTAGAGTTGTGTTAGATGTGTGTTTAGAGTTTGGTGTATATGTGTTAAGAGTTTGTGTTAGAGATGTGTGTTAGAGTGTGTGTTAGAATGGTGTGCTAGAGTTTTGTGTAGAGTGTGTGTTAGAGTGTGTGTTAGAGTGTGTGTATTAGAGTTTTGTGTAGAGTTGTGTTAGAGTTTGTGTTAAGTTGTGTTTCGAGTGTGTGTTTTAGAGTTTGTGTTTAGAGGTTTGTGTTAGAGTGTGTGTTAGAGTTTGTGTTAGAGTTTTATGTTTAGAGTTTGTTTAGAAGTGTGTGGTTTAGTTTGTGATAGAGTTTGTGTAGAGTGTGTGTTAGAATGTGTGTTAGAGTATGGTTAGAGTTTGTGTTAAGTGGTGTATAGAGTTAGGTGTTTGAGTATTGTGTTAGAGTTTGTGTAGAGTTGTGTTAGAGTTTGTTTAGAGTAGTGTGGTTAAGATTGTGTTAGAGTTTTTGTTAGAGAGTTGTTATAGAGTTTGTGTTAAGAGTTTGTGTTAGAGTTATGTGTTATAGTGTGTGTAGTTAGAGTTAGAGGTTTGTTAGAGTGTGTGTTGAATGTGTGTTAGAGTTTGTGTTCAGAGTTTGAAGTTAGATGTGTGATTAGAGTTTGAGTTCAGAGTTTGTGTTAAGTGTGAGTTAGAGTGTGTGTTAAGTTTGTGTTAGAGTTGTGTTCAGCGTTTGTGTAGAGTATAGAGTAAGACGTGTGTTTCGAGTTTGTGTTAGAGTGTGTGTGAAGTTAGTGTAGGAGTGTGGTTAGAGTGAGTGTTAGAGTGTGTGTTAAGTTTGATGTTAGAGAGTGAGTTAGAGTTTGTTGGTTAGAGGTGTGTTCGAGTTTTGTGTTAGAGTGTGGTGTTAGAGTTTGACTGGTTAGAGTATGTGTTAGAGTGTGTGTTAGAGTTTGTGATAAGATGTGTGTTCGAGTGTGTGTTTAAGTGTTGTTTCGAGTATTGTGTTTGATTTGTAGTTAGAGTGAGGTGTTAGTTTTGTTAGAGTGTGTGTTAGAGTTTGAGATAGCAGAGTGTTGTTTTGCGTTTTGTGTATTAGAGTATTGTGTTAGAAGTGTGTTAGAGTTTTGTTATTCGCAGTGTGTAGATAGAGATTGTGGTTAAGTGTGTGTTAAGAGTTTAGTGTTAGAGTGTGTTCGCGTATGAGTTAGAGTGTGGAGTTTAGAGTTATGTGTAGCGTGTGTGTTAGAGTGTGTGTTAGAATGTTATACGAGTTTTGTGTTCGCTGTTGGTTAGAGTGTGTGTTAAGGTGTGTTAAGGTTTAGTGTTAGAGTTTGTGTTCGAGTTTGTGTTCGAGTATGAGTTAGAGTTTGTGATTAGAGAGTGTGTTAGAGTTGTGGTATATTTGTGTTTATAGTGTGTGTTAGAGTGTGTGTTAGTCTTGTGTTAGAGTGTGTGTTAGAAATGTGTGTTAATAGTTTGTGATCGTTGTGTTAGCGTGTGTGTTAGAGATTGAGTTCATCGTTTGATGTTAGAAGTTTGTTTAGAGTGTTTGTAAGAGTTTGTGATTAGTGTGGTGTGTTCAGAGTGTGTTCGAGTTTGTGTCCGTTTGAGTTCCTAGTGTGAGTTGGATTTATGTGTAAGAGTGTGATACGAGTTTGTGTTAGAGTGTGTGTTACAGTTTGTGTTAGAGTGTGATGTTAGACGTTTGTTGAGTTTAGAGTGTGTGTTTACTCCTTTGTGTAAAAGTTAGAGTTAGAGTGTTGTTCGAGTTTGTGTTAGTAGTGTGTGTTCCTGTAGTTACGAGTGTGTGTATAGAGTTTTTGTGTTAGAGTTTGAGATTAAGTGGTGTTAGAGAATGTGTATAGAGTGGTGTGATCGACGATTGTGATTTCGAGTGTGTGGTTCGCGTTTTAGTTAGACGTATGTGTTGAGTGTGAGTTACGATTGTGTTACGCGTGAGTGGATCGCGTTTGTGTTAGATGAGTGTAACAGAGTATTGTGTTAGCTGTGTGGTGGTTAGAGTTTTGTGTTAGAGTGTGTGTTAGAGTTTTGTGTTAGAGTATTTTGTAGCCGTTTGTTGTGGATGAGATAGGCGTCCAATGTGCAGCTGCGTATGGGCGAAATCCAAAACAAAGTGGTGTTGAAACCGACTGCGGCGTCACCGGGACAGATGTTCAATAAAGTTACCAACAGTTGTTTTGGACAGTTTACTCACCTTTATTGTTTTGGAGATTTTCTCATGAGCCCCAATTCCACCAGCCCTACGCTATCTCACTAACCCTACTCTACTGCTACTCTACTCTACTCCTACCAATTTCTACCCTACTCACTACTCTCCACTCTAGACATGTTGCTCCTTGAGGGGTATCAGAATGAAGTCGCAGTGTGAGATTTAATCTAAAAATCCGCTCAAGAGGAATTTATTTTGTCTAAAACTTCCAAGTAACCGCTGGAGCTGACCCCTGTTCATCAGCCCCACGGCAAAATGAATTAAAATTTTGGTATTGTGGTGGGGCCCACACAGGAGGGACTGTGGGCCCACCACAATAAAAGCCAAATTTTAATTCATTTTTGCCGTGGGCTGATGAACAGGGGTCCAGGCTCCAGCGGTAACTCGGGAATTTTATAGACAAATACATTGCCTTGATCAGATTTCGATTAAATCACACACTGACGACCAATCTGAATACCCCTCAAGGAGCAACATGTTCTAGAGTGAGAGTAGAAGTAGAGTAAGTAGAGTAAGTAGAGTAGAGAGAGAGTAGAGTAGAGTAGAGTAGGCTGGTGGAAATGGGCTCATGAGAAATCTCCAAAACACTAAATGTGAGGAAAACTTTCCAAAACAACTGTTTCACTTATTGAACATCTGTCGGTGACGCCCCCGTCGTTTCAAACACCAAGTGTTTTGGTTTCTCCCAAACGCAGCTGCCACATTCTGACAACATCACGCCTCTCATCATCCACACAAACTTAACACAAACTCTAACACAAATCTAACACACACCACACAAACTCTAACACACACTCTAACACAAACTCTAACACACACCCATTTAAACACAAACTCTAACACACAAACTAACACAAACTCTAACACACACTCTAACACAAACTCTAACACAAACTCTAACACACACTCTACACAAACTCAACACACACCTAACACAAACTCTAACACACACTCTACCCCACAAACTCTAACACAACCTCTAACACACACTCTAAACACACACTCTAACCCACACTCTAACACAAACTCTAACACACACTCAAGCTAACAACAAACTCTAACACAAACTAACACACACTCTAACACAAACTCTAACACACACTCTAACTCAACACTCATAACACACACTCTAACACAAACTCTAACACACACACTAACCCAAACTCTACACACACTCTAACACCAACTCTAACACAAACTCTAACACACACTCTAACACCCACTCTAACACAAACTCTAACACACACTCTAACACACACTCTAACACAAAAAAACCTCTAACCCAAACTCCAACACTCACTCTAACACAAACTAACACAAACTCTAACACACATCTAACACCCAACTCTAACACTAACTAACACACACTCTAACACAACTCTAACACAAACTCTAACACAAACGCTAACACACACTCTAACACAAACTCTAACACAAACTCTAACAAACTCCTAACACAAACTCTAACACAAACTCTAACCACACACTCTAACACACACCTAACCACACACTCTAACACTAACTCAACACACAACTACTAACACACACACTAACACACACTCTAACACAAACTCTAACACACACTCTAACACAAACTCTAACACACACTCTACACCAACTCTAACAACACACTCTAACACACAACTCTAACACACACTCGAACACAAACTCTAAACACACCACACTAACACAAACTCTAAACACAAACTCAACACCCACACAACACAAACTCTAACACTCACTCTAACACAAAACTAACACACACCTAACAAACGCTAACACAAACACTAACACACACCTAACACACCACTCTAACAACACACCTACACACAAAATCTAACAACACTCTAACACAAACTCTAACACAAACTCTAACACACACTCTAACACAAACTCTAACATCACACTCTAACCCCAACTCTAAACACACACTCTAACACAAACTCTAACACACACACTAACACCCACCAACACACACACTCTAACACAAACTCTAACACAACTCTAACACAAACTCCTAACACACACCTAACACAAACTCTAACACAAACTCTAACCCACACTCTACCACAAACTCTAACACACACGCTAACACACACTCATAACACAAACTCTAACACAAACCTCTAACACACACTCTAACACAACTCTAACACAAACTCTAACACCCATTCCAACACACACTCTAACAAACTCTAAACAAACTAAACACCACTCTAACACAAACTCTAACACAACTCAAAACATACATCTAACACACACTCGAAACACACAACTCTAACTCAAACTCGAACCCACCACCTAACACAAACTCTAAACACACACTCTAACACAAACTCTAACACAACTCCTAACACAACTCTAACACACACTCTAACACAAACTCTAACACAAACTCTAACAGCACAATCTAACACCACTCTAACCAACTCAACACAAACTAACACACACTCTAAAAACCAACTCTAACCAAAATCCTAACACAGACAACTCCTAACACACACTCCTAACACGAAACTCTAACACCAACTCTAACACCCACTCTAACACAACCTCTAACACAAACTCTAACACAAACGCTAACACAAACACTAACACACACTCTAAACACCCACTCTAACACACACTCTAACACAAACTCTAACACACAATCTAACACAACACTCTACACACACCTTACAATACAAACTCTAACACACACTCTAACACAACTTCTAACCACACCCTCTAACACAAACTCTAACACACACTCTAACACAAACTCTACCACACACTCTAACACAAACTCTAACACACACTCTGAACACCAACTGCCTAACACAAACTCTAACACAACCCTCTAACCAAACCTACACACACACACTAACACAAACTCTAACACACACTCTAACACAAACTCTAACAAAACTCTAACACACCCTCTAACACACACTCTAACCACCCTCTACCACAAACTCTAACACACCCGCTAACACAAACTCTAACACCAAACCACTAACCCACACCTAACCCAAACTCTAACCACACACTCTAACACAAACTCTCACACAAACTCTAACACACACTCTAACACACACTCTAACTCACACTCTAACACAAACTCTAAACACACACTCTAACACAAACTCTACACCAACTCTAACCCAAACTCTTAACACACACTCTAACACAAACTCTAACCCAAACTCTAACACAACATTCTAACACACACTCTAACACAAACTCTAACCACAAACTAACACACACTCTAACACCAAACTCAAACCAACTCTTAACACAACTCTACCACACACTCTAACACAAACTCTAACCAAACTCTAACCCACACTCAAACAACAAACTCAAACCCCAACTCAAACAACAAACTCTAACACAAACTCTAACCCAAACTCTAACACCCACTCTAACACAAACTCAATCACACACTCTAACCACAAACTCTAACACAAACTCTAACACACACCTCTAACACAAACTCTAACACAAAACTCTAACACTCACTCTAAACACAAACTCTAACACACTCCTAACACACACTCTAACACACACGCTAACACAAACTCTAACACACACTCTAACACACACTCTAAACCAAACTCTAACACACACTCTAACACACACTCTAACACACACTCTAACAACACCTCCTCTACACACACTCTAACACATACTCTAATACACACTCTAACACAAACTCTGACACACTCGCTAACACACACTCTAACACACACGCTAACACACACGCTAACACTAACTCTAATACACAGTCTAACACACACTCTAACACACTCCCTAACCACACACTCTAACACAAACACTAAAGACACACTCTAACACAAACTCTGACATCACACTCAAACACAAACTCTAATACACACTCTAACCCAAACTCTGACACAACACTCTAACACACACTCTAAACCAAACTCTACACACACTCTAACACACACCTAACACAACCTCTAACACACCTCTAACACTAACGCTAATACCCAGTCGAACACACAGTCTAACACAACACTCCTAACACACACTCTAACTATACACACTCTAACACAACTCTGACACACAACTCAACACACACTCTAACACACACTCTAACACACACTCTAACACAAACTCTAATACACAGTCAACACAAACTCTTAAACACACACTCTAAACACACTCTAACACAAAGCCAGAACTTTATAATTAAATCATCTCACCCTCAGAACACTTTCTTTCTTTCTTCTATCACGAGTATTCTGTGGTTGATTTTTAAATAAATACAATCTGATAAAGCTTTATTTAGGGGCACCAAGGAATAACTCCCAACTGAATAACGTGCATATGACGTCACAATATAATTAATTGGCTCATTTTAATTGACTAAGTAATCTCATGAGTCCTTTCATTTATTTAATTAGTCCAATTCGCTCATAGAATCTGAAGGTAGTGAATTCGTTTAACCAAACAGTGGACCCCAAATTCTGGAGTTTAAAAGTACAAATATCACTTTCAGACAAAGAGGTTTTGTAGATTTAATGAAGTATACACAATACAGACTAGATATGAAATATGCACAATTGTCAAGACATAACATGACGGGAACGTTGATGTCAAGATACATTATTAAAAAGCATAGGCTAAAGTGAGCTAAGCAAGACCTTGTCTTATGATGGATTGGGCTAAGGCTGAGCCTGCAAGTGTTCACCTTGGTAGAGAAGTTTTCTTTGAAGTATAGGTTTTTTTAATAAAGCCAACGACGGGGTATCAAGAGAGCAGATCATACAACCAGAAATAGCCTTGGTGAATAGCGTCCTTGGGTATATTGAGGGTGGATTAGGCTTCTTGTCCACGGGGCCTGGACCATGCGGCTGCATCATGTGGCGGAACAAGGACCTCCCACGACCACCAGTCTAGGTGGCCAAAACTCAGCAACTTTCTTCAGGTTGAAGCTGGAGCTATTGAAGGGTTGTGGTAGTCCTCTCAAACTGGGCTGAGGTTTGAGCCATCTACGAGGCCCAAAGCCCCTTGGTTGCTGAGCAGAGCCCAGGGGTCGGGGCCACTCCGGGTTCCAAAGCAGACGGTTTTCCTTACCTGGTGGGTCCTTGTAAGTCTTCACATTCTTGTAGAGTCGTTTGGGAAAGGTGTTGTCCTGGCACTTATCTTAGACATCTACCCACAATAAAAACCTGAACCACAAGGATTTTAAACACATGGAGAACAGAAGTTATAATATGTCTCAATAATACAACAAAATGGGTCTTGATTGAGGAAAGAGGTCATTTTAATTTATCCGACAACCCCCCCCTTTGTGCCAGCTCCGCAAACAAAGCGAGAGGATGACACAACATAATTTTGATTATGACCGAATGACGAACGTTCACTGTCCAAGTTCTATACGGGGCAGAGCTCTCAGCAGTGGCGGCTGGTGGGAATTTTTCTACTGGGGGGGGCTATGACATTGATACTAGATATATACCAGCAGGGTAGGGATCTTTCTGATCTTATTAACCCCCTGTAGCTTTCATCCAGCTTGGGGATGAAATATTTAACTCCCAAACTTAGCTAATGAGGGCATTTTTGCATGTGGATACCAGTCTGCTCATGCTCTTTGCCTTTTCTAAAAAGTGCTTCAGATCAGTCATACCTGCTTGGATCCATCTGGGTCAGATCCTGATGTTTGAAACAGAGGCAATGGAAAGCAAAATAACAGCAGTAGCCTCGCTACATGTGCTAGCCAAGATTGGCGCTGAACAAGGTCCTGGAAAAAGTACGAGTGTACGTCTCCCCCCTTCGCGGGGGACTGGCTGGACTATTGATTATTTGCTGATCAGTCCCAGCTCTTTAACCTCAACCATCTCACTGGTATGATCCTCTCTCAACGGGTAATTGTTTGATGATCTAACTGAATTATTCTTTTTCTCGTTCTCCATTTTGCGTATCTTTACGTTCGTCTCCAAATCCCACAGCTTACCTGTCAATCACTGTAAACCCCCGGACGTCACAGACAATGACAGTACAGGTCGCGGGCGATCCCGCCCCCTCAGGGCGCACTTCTCCTGCGCCCCCAAATCGTCTGAGCTCTTGCATTGAAGAGAGCTACTTCCGCATGTCCAACTTTTAACGAGAGCCATAGACGGCTCAGGGCGCATCTTTTGGCGCCTGAGGGGAAAAAACGTCCTCATGTCCGACACAGACAACGTTGATGAGCTTAATCAATCCAACTCAGCATAAACTATCAAAGTATTTCTTCCACATCTGAAATAAAACACACGAAATTTCGAAATATTTTTAATGTTATTATTTTTTTAACGTTTTATCCAAGGTAACATGGCAAGTTGTGAGGGGTGGGCGGTGCCCTAGCGCCCTCTATTGGCCGCCGCCACTGGCTCTCAGTAGGAGCGGAGTTCTCATTAATTTCTCCTACAGTTATGATAACAAAAGTTGAACAAGATTTGCCATAGAGACAAAACAAACTGATCTTGTTATTCACAAAATCACTCCATTTCAAATACTTTCAGCGTAGATGACAATGCTAACTGCTCGCCAATGCACCCCATAGGAAAGTGGCTCATGATGAAGTTTGCTCCACTCTCGCTGGCTCCTACTGTGTTAAGCCCAATTCGCATAGATTAGTATCTCTGGTAATTTATGACAATCTCGAATGCGCCATGTTCTTGTAAATTGTAAATGAATAATTCAGCTGCAAAATTACCTCCTGTATGTCACTGACGCCAGTGAATATTACTACCCAGGTAAGAATCTGGCATGTCAGTGGAATTGTGATCGCTATTGCCAATGAGGGTGTGCGTGAAAATTAGTCCAATTACAGACATTTTACTTATCAAGGGTGAACGCGCTGCTCAAGTAGCACAGAGGTGGGGCGGTATTTACAACACCTCAGGTTATACTAATCCCTTGCAAATAGGACTTTACAAAAAATCCTCTATCTCTGTAAACATTTTGTGTCACAATCACCTTTTTTGGGCTTTAAGAATCTGTGGTTTATCCTCCCTGGTGTTTATAATTTGTCCCGTTGTGAATCCAAATCGGTGCAATATAAGGATAAGGCTAAAACTGTGGGGGGAAACTCCGCTTGCCTTAAGCAACCGTCTTAGCGACACGACCTGCCAGTGTACGGCCTATAGCATGACGTCGAAACAAATGCCCATATAAGGAAAATAGCTCCAGCTAGCTTATCTTGCAATTCGCCCTCCTCCCCCATCGGCTAAACAACACAAAACTAATGTTTCGCTTGGACAACGCCCTCTATGTCATGTTTTGTGGTCCTCTTTCTTGCTACCTACCATTTAGATAAAAACTTTCACGTGTCTTCCAGCCAACTTCAGCTCAGTCTTATCAGAATTTTTTTTTACAAGGACATTCTGGTGAACTCAAAGACCTCTTATGTAACAGTTGTTCTCATCGCGGGCTGAACACTATGGTGATGTCACACACGCTTCTGTCATTGTTGCTACAAAATGAGAATACTTGCATGTTAGAATGTTGTGTGGAGGGGTTTTAGGTGGCATTAACACAGCTTTTATATTACACAAATAACTCTATCATTGTGTTTTGAGAATGGCCTACAACTGAGTGCTGACCTGTTTATTTTAATTATTCCACCTTAATTCATCCAGTTTATTATGGGAAAAGTGCTTGGAAAAAAGATTGTTGTTTAATGCTTCACTGAATATCGTGAGAGAAATAAGTGGTGATAAAAGTAGAGCAGAGGATGGTGTAGGACAGATACACGGTGAACCAGAGCAAAAAAAGTTATAATAATAATAATAATAATATTAACCCATTTTTAATTAGGTCCCCCGCGGAAAGACCTAGACACGCGGGAGAGACTATGTCTCTCAAGCTAGCCTGGAACGCCCTTGGGTCCACCGGATGAGCTGAGGAAGTGAGTGTGAATAGGAAGTCTGGGTGTCCTCATGCTATAGACTGCTGCCCCCAGCGACCCGGCAACGGGATAAAGCGGATGAAACATGGATGGATGGAAATGGATGGCATGTTATTAATAAGCACATTACATTTGAACACCAAATCCAAAGTGCTACAAACAGCAGCATAATAAAAGCAAACACATAAAATCAGATAAACACAACACAAAAAAAATTAGCAGTACGCATTAGTTAAAAGATGGTTTTGAGTCCCTTTTTAAAAGCTTCCACCGTCTGTGGGGCCGGAGTGGTCCGGTAGGGCGTTCCACAGATCACGGGGAGCATGCGGCCTCGAAGGCCCGGTCCCCCATGTTTCTTGAGCCGTGTCCTGGGCGGGAGCAGACGGTGCTGTTGGCCTGACCGGGTTCTGCATGAGGATGTGGAGTGAGGAAGGTCAGTGAGGTGGGGGCATCACCGTGGGGAGACAGGGGTGGTGAGCAGGAGATCTTGTATTCTATACGAGGTGAACAGGGAGCCAGTGGAGGGTGTGAAGGTTGGGGGTGATGTGCCCATGCTATCCGCACCTCATCGGACCCTGCCACGCTGTGTTGTACGAACTGGAGCTTTGAAGGCTCCTGCCAGGGATCCCGATGAGGAGTGGCGTTGCAAGTGTCCAACCTGGAGGGAGACAAAGGCATGGACAGCGTCTCTGCAGCCGGGGAGAGAGAGAGAAAAATAGATGTATTTATTGTGGACTTAAAAATCAAAATGGGTGCTTTTGTCTGCTTAGCAAGACCCCTGTGGCTCATAATTCTATATTTTAGTACATTTAAAATAGCCATATTGTCAATCATGAAGTCATTTCAGTTCTATAGATAATAATACTAAGAATAATTGCAATTAAAAAATTATGAATTAATTAAGTATTTTATTTAAAAAGCCCTCCAGGCTCCGTTCAGTCCGCGGTCAAGTTAAAGGTGATTTTAATAGAAGATTTATCAAGCAATTATTTGATTTACATTTATAATATGTAAACTATTTTATGCGCAAGACTTTTATAGTCCTAAATCAAAGCAGAAGTCGTCTCGAGAAATTGAAAGTTGTCGATTCTTCACAAAACAAGCCCAAAGCAAAGAACCATGTCGAAGAGGGTAAATGCTGTGAATGGGATGCAGCCAGGAGCATTTGTTCGAGGGGGCCGGATCAGATATGATATTAACAATATTACCAATAAAAAAAAGGGGGGAAAAAAAAAAAAACAGCTGTTATCATGTCTGTCAGATTTAGTATGTGGAATGTAGCAGTAACAGTAGTAAATAACCCAGTACTAGCAGTAGTAGCTTAGCCATTAGCAGTAGCAGCAGAACAAGTAGGCATTAGCACAGCAAGTAGCAGTAGCAGACAGTAGCATATCAGTAGCATTACAGTAGCATTAAGCATTAGCAGCAGTAGCAGTAGCATTATCAGCAGACATAGCATTGTACAGTAGCATTAGCATTAGCGGTAGTACAGAACATTCGCATTAGCAGTCAGCAGCAGTTAAAAAAACCCCCCCCCCCCATTACAGATGGTCCTTACTGCAGCTTTAACCACACATACATATCTGAGTAGCCTGGATGTGTCCTAAAAACACCTCAGATCGTTTCCAGCCCCGTGCTCCTGAGTCTCTGGCGACGGCTCAGCTCTGATGCATCTCCACATCTATGGTTTCGCACTACACTTTATGATTTGTTTGAATGGGAGCTGAGATGTTTTGGGCCCGAGGCGCACTTGCAAGACAGGAAATAACAGGCAGACAAGCTCGAGTACTTCCTGTGTGGTGAGGCAAATCCAGATGTGTGGAGAGAGAGGGAGGAGAGCCGAGGAAAGAGAGAGGGGCGTGAGAGAGAGATAGAGATAGGGGTAGGGAGAGAGAGACAGAGAAAAAAAGAGAGAGAGGGAGAGAGAGAGAAAGAAGAGCGGGAGAGAGAAAGAAAGAGATAGGAGTGAAGACAAAAGAAAGGGAGAGGGATAGAGGAGAGGGGGATAGAGAGAAAGAGAAGCGGGCGAGAAACGAAGAGAGAGGAGTGAGAGAGAAAGAGAAGGAGAGAGAGGGGGGATAGAGAAGAAAGACAGGGAGGGGGGGGGGGGAGAGAGAGACCAGAGAAAGAAGAGGAGAATGAGGGGGGAGGAAAGAGAAAGAAGGGAAGAGAGGAGGAGAGAAGGAAGAGGCGAAGAGAGAGCGGGAAGAGAAAGAAGAAGAGAGGAAGTGATAGAGAAAGCGAAGGCGAGAGAAAGATAAGAGGGAGGAAAGAGGAGAGAAGAGAGAAAAAGAAGAGAGCGGAGGAGTGAAGAAAATAAAGTAGAGGATAGAGATGAGAGAGAGAGAAGAAGGCCAGGCTGGTCAACGCAAGACACATCTGGCAACATGAATCTATGTGGAGGATAGCTGGTTCAGAGCCACAGGTGAAATTGAAAGGTGATGTCTGTAAGTTCCAATTATATTGATTTTAAGCATATTTTTTCACCACATGACGATAAAGAATGCATCATTTAATATGGCACTTTTTGGTCTCCCATACACAGAACCAACCAGGCCTGCCCTCTTAGCCTCAGCGTCTAATTTCCACAATGCCATAAGAAAATGTAATAAAATCAGCGAGAGCAAGGAAAGCGCAGTGTGTCTCTGCAATTTTGTTGAAAGTAGCAGCTGTTTGGGTTCGTCTCTGTTGTAAGCACTGAGCTCATGCATTTCAATGGAACGCTGTCAAAACTCCACACACGGAAACTTACTGAGTCAAATTTGTATTGAAAAGTCCCGTTGTCTTAGTTACTATGTCAAAGACTTTGTCACATTTAGAATCTCAATATTTGATCAAAAAAACAATATAAATGTACAGTCGAATTATGTGTATGTGTCATTAGAGCATAAAAACAGAAAACAAATCTATGGTGGCCACTTGGTCTACTCTCTGGTCTCACTTTGTCGCGTTGCCTGGTCTCTCTTGTCCTCTTTGTCTCACTCTTTGGTCTCTCTTCTGGCCAGTCACTCTTTGGTCACTCTCTGGTCTCACTCTTTGGTCTCTCTCAGGTCTCACTCTTGGTCTCACTCTGGTCTCACTCTTTGGTGTCTTTCTGTGCTCACTCTTTGGTTCTTTCTGGTCTCACTCTTTGGTCTCTCTCTGGTCTCTCTCGGGTCCTCTTTGTCCTTCTCTCTCTGGTCTCTCTCTGGTCTCGATCTCTGGTTTCTCTTTGGTCTCTCTCTGTCTCTCTCTGGTCTCGTTCTCTGGTTTCTCTTTGGGGTCTCTCTCTGGGTCGCTCTCTGTCTCGTTCTCTGGTTTCTCTTTGTCTCACTCTGGCCTCTCTGGTCTCGTTCTCTGGTTTCTCTTTGGTCTCTCTCTGGTCCTCTCTCTGGGTCTTTCGTCTGTGTGGTGTGTAAATTCCTCACGTGTGCCTCAGGAGCTTCAGTGTGAGGCATAGAAACAAACATCTGCTGCAGAAACACGACGACTGCGTCAAGCCAGACTCGTCACAGTTAAAGCTCAGGACCTAACTTTATGTTCCCCTATACTACTGCTGCTGCTATAACTAAATATTACTCTGTCTGGTCTGGTCTCTCTCTGGTTCCTCTCTGGTCTCTCTCTCTGGTCACTCTTTCTAGTCTCTCTCTGGTCTCGCTTTGGTCTCGCTCTAGTCTCTGGCTCTCTCTGTTTCTCTCTATCTCTCTCTGGTCTCTCTCTGGTCTCCCCTGGTCTCTTTCTGTCTCTCTGTAGTCTCTCTCTAGTCTCTCTCTGGTGTCCTTTCGGGTCTCTTTCTGTTCTCTCTCTTAAAACTTGACTGGTCTTTAATTTCTTCCTGGACAGAGTGATTATAAAAAAACCAAATAATTAAACATTCTGTGGTATATTAAACAAAATTAATCTTTTAAAACAAAACCAGAGAAAAGCCTTGTTTTGACTCGTCTCGGAGTCACCTTCCGTCTCGACACGGGGAATAAGAATCTGTTTGTAGTCAACACATGTCCTCACCCACGGTATCTGGCAACACCCCTAGCCCTTCAGAAACGCTAATATTTGTGTTGTTCTCCAACCTGGATCCAAACACTTCCAAGAAGTTTGTTCCAAATCCTGGAGAGGCGTAACCACGGCAACAGACTGAGTTAAAAACAGCAGCAGCGACGCACAGGCCGAAGCGGCAGACGATCCCACTTAACATGTCATTACGGTAGAGGATCTGGAGGGAGAGGGGAGAGGAGTCCCACAATATGAGGGGAGAGGAGAGGGGGAGGCAGAGAGGGAAGAGGAGAGGAGGATAGGGAGGACAGGGCAGGACACTGAGGAGGAGTCCCACTACATGGGACTATAGTCTCAGCAGAAAAGGGGGGGGGGGGGAGAGAGCGGAGAGACGGGAAAGAGAGTGAGAGAGTGGAGAGAGCAGGAGAGAGAAGGAGAGAGTGGAAGAGAGATAAGAGACCAGGGAACACAGAGAGAGAAGGAAGAACAGATAGAGCAGGCAAGAAGAAGGAGGAGAACAGTGAGAGTGACCCCAGGAAGAGGGACCAGGTAGAGACCATGGGGAATGAGCCAGAGAGGGGTGGAAACATGAGAGGTGGGAGACGTATAAGAAGGGAACAGAGGTTGAGAGGTGGGAAAAGTGAGGAAAGTGGGAATCAAGAAGGGAACATAGAGTTGAACATGATGGAGATAGGGACCATGGAGAGGTAACATGAGAGGGGAACGGAGGTGAGCAGAGAGAGCTGAGAGAGGGATGGACCGGTGTTCCTCCCAAACCTAGAGGAAAAGTCAATGGGAATGTTGTATTATCGAAAGTGATCCAGTATTAACACATGGGTTATTTCTATGTTAGCTCTGGACCAGGCTGAACCAGGACTGGACCAGGCTGGACCAGGACTGGACCAGGACTGAAATTGTTCCGAAAACCAGCCTTTTTACGTTTCTCTTCTGTTTTGGACAAAAACACTATAGATTTACTGTAGTAAGTCTCCACCTCCCTCGTCCCATCCTCCCCTCTCGCCCTGCCCCCCCGGTCCTCCAACCCCAACTTTCTCCTACCTCCTCCTCACGCCCCACCCCCCCCCCCCCCCTTTCTGCTGAGACCCGATAGCCCATGTAGTGGACTTCCATCCTCAGTGTCCTGCCCTTCCTCCCCCTAGATTCCTCTCCTCCCTCTTCCTCTCTGCCTCCCCCTCCACCTCGCGTCAACCCTCATATTGTGGACTCCTCTCTCCCCCTCTCCCTACCCCCACCCTCAGATCCTCTCCCCGTAATGAAAGGTTAAGTGGGATCGTCTCCTCGCTTCGGCCTCGGCGTCGGCTGCTGCTGTTTTTAACTTCATGTCTGTTTGCCGTGGTTTAACGCCTCCCTCCAGGATTTGGAAACAAACATCTTTGAAGTGGTTTGGAATCCAGTTTGAGATCAACAACAAATATTAGGCGTTCTGAAGGGTTGCCAGAAACCGTGGGATGAGGACATGTGTTGACTAACAGATTCTTATTCCCCCGTGTCGGAGACGGACAGGTGACTTCAGAGACGATTCAAAACAAGACTTTTCTCTGGGTTTTTGTTTTAAAAGATTAAGTTTGTTTTAATAACCCCAGATGTTTTTATTATTTGGTGTTTTTTTATATCACTCACTCCCAGGAAAGAAATTAAAGAAAGTCAAGTTTTAAGAGAGAGAACAGAAGAGCCAGAAAGACACCAGAGAGAGACAAGAGAGAGACTACAGAGAGACCAGAAAGAGACCAAAAGGGAGACCAGAAGAGACCCAGAGAGAGACTAAAGAGAAACCAGAGAGAGACCAGAGACTAGAGCGAGACCAACGCGAGACCAAGAGAAGACTAGAAACGAACCAGAGAGAGAGACCAGAGAGAATACCAGAGAGAGACCAGACCAGACAGAATGTAATCTTAGTTTAATCGTCAGCAGCAGTAGTATAGTGGACACATAAAGTTAGGGTCCCTATCTTAACTGTGACCGAGTCTCGAATGACGCAGTCGTCGTGTTTCTCTCTCTTCGGCCAGCAGATGTTTGTGTCCCTGAAGCCTCACACTGACTCCTGAGGCACACGTTGAGGAATTTAACACACACACCTCAAGAAAGACCAGAGAGAGACCATAGAGAGACCAAAGAGAAACCGAGAACGAACCAGAGAGACCAGAGAGAGACCAAAGAGAAACCAGGAAACAGACCAAAGAGACCAGAGAGAGACCAAAGAGAAACCAGAGGAATCGAGACCAGAGAAGACCAGAGAGAGACCAAAGAGAAACCAGAGAACGAGAACCGAAGATGATCCAGAGGAGAGACAAAAAGAGAGACCAGAGAAGAAGGACCAAAGAGAGACCAAAGGAGTGAGACTCAAAAGACACCAAAGAGTGAGACCAGAAAGACACAAAGAGTGAAGACCAGAGTGAGACCTTAGAGTGAGACCAAGAGAGAGACCAAAGAGTGAGACCAGAGAGAGACCAAAGAAGTGAGACCAAGAGGAGAGACCAAAGAGTGAAGACCAAAGAGAGACCAAAGGAGCCAACAACGAGACCAAAGTGGAGACCCAAGAGAGACCCAAGGAGACACCATAATTTGTTTTCCTGTTTTTATGGCTCTAATGACACATACATATTGACTGTACATTTTAGTGTTTTGATCAATATTGAGATCTAAATGTGACAAAGTCTTTTAAGTAAACTAAGACCAATGAGGACTTCTTCAATTACAAACTTGACTCAGTAAGTTTTCCGTGTGTGGGAGTTTTGACAGCGTTCCCTTGAAATGAATGAGCGCATTGCTTACACAGAGAACCGAACAAACAGCTGCTACTTCAACCATAGTGCAGAGACACACTGAGCTTTCCTCAGCTCGCATGATTTTATTACATTTTCTTATGGCAGTGTGGAAATTAGACAGCTGAGCTAAGCCGGGCGGGGCCTGGTTGGTTCTGGGGATGGAGACAAATGTGCCATATAACCTGATGCATTATTTATTCGTCATGTGGTTAAAAATATCTATAATCAAATATATATTGAACTTACAGACATCCCTTTAATTCACCTGTGGCTCTGAACCCAGCGCCTCCTCCACATAATTCCATGTTGCCAGATGTGTCTTGCGTTGCCAGCCTGGCCCTCTTCTCCTCTCTCTCATCTCTATCCTCTACCTTCTAATTTTCACATCACAATCCTCCTTCTCTTCTTTTTCTCTCCTCTCCTCTCCCTTTCCTCCCTCCTCTCATCATTCTCCTCTACCCTTCTCTTCATCTCCACTCCACTCTCTTCTTTCTCTCTCCCCGATCTCAGTCTTCCCTCTCTCCCTTCTCTCCTCCCTCTCGACTCCCTCGTCTGGTCGCTCTTCCTCTCCCCCCCCTCATTCTCTCCTCTCTCTTTTCTCTGTGTCTCTCTCTCCCTCCCCTGTCTTTCTCTCTCCTATCCCCCCTCGCCTCTCCACCTTCTCTTTCTCTCTCTCTCCTCACTCCTCTCTCTTCTTTTCTTCTCTCTCCCCCGCTCTCTCTTCTCTCTCTATCCCCCCTCTCCTCTCATCCTCGCCCTTCTCTTTCTCTCCTCACTCCCTACGTCTTCCTTCTCTCTCCCGCTCTCCTCTTCTTCTCTCTCTTCCCCTCTCTCTCTTTTTCGCTGTCTCTCTCAGCCCTCCCCTAAGATTCTCTCTCTCTCTCTCCCGCCCCTCTCCTCTTTCCTCTCGCTCCATCCTCCCGCCTCATCCGACACGGATTGTCCTCACCCCACACAGGAAGTACTCGAGCTTGTGCTGGCCTGTTATTTCCTGTCTGCACGGCGCCACACGGGCCAAAACAACTCAGCTCCCATTCCAAACAAATCAGCAAAAGTGGAGTGGAACCATAGACTGTGGACGAGCACTCAGAGCTGAGCCCTTCGCCAGAGACTCAGTGCACGGGCCTGGAACGATCTGAGGCTGTTTTTAGACACATCCAGGCTACTCAGATATGTATGTGCGTCTCTGGTTAAAGGCTGCGTAAGACAATCGGTAATGGGTTTACTGCTGCTTGCTCGCTAATAGCCTAATGCTTCTTCTGCTACTAACCCGCTAAATGCTACGGCTACTGCTACTAATGCTACTGCTACTGCTGATAATGCACTGCTACTGACTGTTGGGCTACTGCCCCCCCCCCTAATGCTAACTGCTAATGCTACTCTAATGCTACTCTGCTGCTACTGGCTAACTGGCTGCTGCTAATGCAACTGCTATTGCTGCTACTGGCTAATGCTACTGCTACTACTGCTAGTACTCGGGTGTTATACTAATGCACTGGCTACTATTCCACAATAATAAATCTGACAGCAATGATAACAGCTGTTTGCGAAACATAATGTTAATATCATATCTGACTCCGCCCCCTCTGGAACAATGGCTCCAGGCTGGGATCCCATTCACAGCATTTACCCTCGTCGTCATGGTTCTTTGCCTTTGGGCTTGTTTGGTGAAGAATCGACCAACTTTCAATTTCTCTCCCGAGACACTTCTGCTTTGATTTAGGAACTATAAAAGTTTATCTTGCCATAAAATAGTTTACATATTTTAAATTAAATCAAATAATTGCTTAAAATCGTATTAAAATCCACTCTAACTTGAACCGCGGTCTTACGGAGCCTGGAGGGGCTTTTAAATAAAATACTTAATTAATTCATAATTTTTAATTGCATTATTATTATTATTATATCTATAGAACTTAAAGACTCATGATAGACCAATATTGCAATTATGAAAAGTACTAATAATATAATATTATTAGCCACAGAGTCTAGCTAAAGCAGTCAAAAAACAACATTTCTGATTTATGTAAGTCACAATAAATACATCTATTTTCCTCTCTCTCTTCCCCCTCTCCCGGCTCGCAGAGAAGCTTCGTCCATCAGGCCTTTTCTCCTTCCAGTTGACGACTGCAACGCACTCCTCATCGGATCCTGGCAGGAGGCCTTCAAAAGCTCCAGAACGTACAACACAGCGTGGCCAGGGTCCTGATGAGGTGCGGAAGCATGAGCACATCACCCCCATCCTTCTCACAAAAACCCCTCCGCCTCCACATGGGCTCCCCGTTCACCTCCGATAGATACAAGATCCTCCTGCACACCCCACCACTGTCCTCCACGTTGATAGCCGCCCACCAGCACTGACCTCCCTCACTCCCACACATCCTACATGCAGAACCCGGGCTCAGGCCAACCCACCCGTCTGCTCCCGCCCAGGCAACGGCTCAGAAAAGGGGGACCGGGCCCTTCGAGGCCAGCTGCTCACCCGTCGTGGAACGCCCGTCCCCCCTCGACCACCTCAGGGCCCCACAGACGGTGGAAGCTTTAAAAAGGGAGACTGCTATTCACCCATGGTATTCTTGGTTGTATGATCTGCTCTCTTGCGACACACAGCTGTTGCTTTATTATAACCTTTACTTCAGGAATATTCTGCCTACTGGCTGTAAAACATGCTAGGCCTCAGCCTATACATATCCATTAATTAGACTAATGGTCTTGCTTAGCTCACTTTAGCCTAGCATCATTTTAAACATTGTATCTTGAATCTTCGTTGTCTCTTTGTTATTCTTCGACTATTTGCTTATTTCATTTCTAGTCTGATTGTGGATACTTAATTTAAATCTTACAAAACCATTTTGTCGGAAGTGTTATTTGTACTTTTACATCCAGTATATTGGAGTCACTGATTTGTAAAAAGAATTCAATACCTTCAGATTCTATTGAAGAGGAAATTGGACTATTAGCTTATTTTATTAATGATTGGTTATGAGATTACTTTATTCTATAAAGGAGCCAATTATTTTGATTTTGGACGTCTATGCAAGTTATCAGTGGGAGTTATTCCCTGGCTGCCCCTCTATAATGCTATTATCAATTATTGTATTTATTACAGCGTTTGTTTTTATCAACAATTCTCCAGATATCATGGTACATTAAATTATGTTATGTGTGTTATCGACATTTTCTCACACTACATAGTTTGGGTTTGCCCTGGTTGAGGACCTAACATAATAATAATTTTGGAAATTATACATAAACAAAATTCAATGTGACAAACTTGTTGTAAACAGTTTTGTTGCAAAGTATTATCTAGGTACTTCACCGGAGCAATCTCAATCTAATCCCCAGTATCTATTCTTGTTTTCTCAATAAACATGCATACAACTCCAATGCATTACCAGCGCACTAAAGTTAAAACTTAATATGTTAATTTGCTGCGATTCTCTAATTCTAATGATTTCAAATAATAAATGGCTTTTCACTCTTGTATGCTGTATGTCACACCCCTGTGCCAAGAGCCATATAAGCATCTGGGCAATACAGAGCATTAATTATGCATGGCTGTGTGTGGGGGTGGGGGTACACGGCCCCTCCCCACAGACATCATCAGTTTGTCCCTCAAACTGCACCTCCTGAAGGTCTAGAAGGGATGAGATTGACAGCAGAGGTTTACGGAGTCATTAATGGCTTTGTCTGCTCGAACTAACTTATACCATAAACCACACTGAAAATTCTCGCGCTATTCCTTTACTTTGTTCAGACGTAATGGTTTGCGAGTGTCTTAACTGGCGTGTAAAGCTTAAAAACCTAGAGGCATCGTTGTGTAAATGAACATGACCAACTGCGGACTTTCCTGGGGACGGTTCAATTTCACCCGCACTGATATCATAGCTATGAATAAATCGCGACGTTACGTTTGCCATTAGCAAAAGTCCTGAAGTGGGGACTCAGCTATCCACACCTGGCTTGTTATTAGTAATTAAATCGCTGCGTGTACCGCCCCAGAGTGTAAACACTCGATTCAAAGGGGTCTCGGTGTAAATGTAGTGGCAACTTGCGATGTCCTCAGGGCTAGCCGATCAACAACCCCCTCGATCTTTAGGATAGGTCTAACGGGACTCTCTGTTAACCTTTAGCAAAAGACTGTATGTGAGATGAGCTACCCTAACTATTGCTACGGTATGCTTATCGCTGTGCAATGTAAGTCCAGCATCGTATATATCGTTTCACAAGTTGTAAACGTGCCACCACTGGTTTATATTTCAGTGCGGTATTTGCTTATCACCTTTCGCTCTACCAATAGAGCAAACATAGAAAGAATCATCTGAGATTAAACTGTCACTGTTTCTAGGGAAATTCTTGGACTCAATTACGAGTCATTTTGTGCGGCTTAAATCAAGCCAGTCTACTTGGCTCAAAGTTGAATTGTCATCAGTGGAATAGTATCCTCTCAACAACACTCTAATTGTTTGAAGATTCAAATTTTATACATTCTCTATTGTCTATTATAACTGCTATAGCTTACAGATATTAGCTTCCAGATACTAGCCTAGCTATTATGATAATACACGGCATCTTTGCCTCCTAGCTTTTACATAGCACTTTGAGCTCTCCTATCAAAGATTTGAAAGCTCAGACACTAATTATTGTACAGTTAATCTGAATTAAAACCAACTCCAGGGGAACTCCTAGATAGTGCATACACACAGACGGATAGCTATAAAACTCCTGACATTGTCTCAAACACAGTTCGGACAAACTATAAGCCCTAACTCTGTGAAAATATAGCAATTAGTGCTCTTATTTCTACGCAGACTTCGCCTCCGCCTCCTACTGAGAGCTCTGCTTCCTTGCTGTCGAGAATCTCCGTCCTTCCTACTGAGAGCCTCCTGACTTCCAGGACTCGAGAATCTCAGCGCTCCTTACTGAGTGGCTCTGACGCCTGCTTGCAAGATACTCCGCCTGCCTACTGAGAGCTTCGGCTTTCCTGCTCTGAGGTAACTCAGACCTCCTTACTGAGGAGCGATCGCTCCTGCCTGCTTGAGTACTACCGCCTCATAACTGAGAGCTCTGCTTACTGCGTGAGAACTACCGCCTACTTAACTGAGAGCTCTGCTTCCTGATGAGAAATACTCCACCTCTACTGAGAGCTCGATTCCTGCTGAGTGCTCTGGCCCCCGTAAAGATAATACTTGGAACAGTGAATAGGATCGTCATCGGTCTTTAATCTCAAATTGTGTTGTGTCAACCTTTTCGCATTTGTTTGCGGTGCTGCCACAAAGGGGGGGGGGGGGGTGGGGGGGGGTTTGTTAGCGATATATTAAATGACCTCTTTCCTCATCACAAAGACATTGTGTTTATTTTGAGACATATTATAAACTTCCGTTACCACTAGTGTTTAAATCCTTGTGGTTCAGGTTTTATTCGTGGGCAAGATGTCTTAAGATAAGTGCAATGGCAACACAATTCTCCAAACGGACTCTAAACATGGGATGACTATAAACCCAGTCTGCTTTGGAAAACACGGGTGTGAACCATGAAATCCACCTGGGCTCTGCCCTGGGCTATGCTTAGGAAACCATAGGGGGCCTTGGGCTCTTAGATGGCCTCAAAACCTCGCTCCCGTTTTAAGAGGGACATTCCCAATACCTTCATTAGCCTCAGCTTCAACCTGTAGAAGGTTGCTGAGTTTAGGCAGCCTAGACTGTGGATGTGGAGGACCACTTGATGCAGCACAGCATGTCCAGGCCCTGGGGTTCATAGAAGCACTCCATCAACGCCACATAAAGACCTAGGACTGCTATACCAAAGGCTATTCTGGGTTGTATGTTCTGCTCTATTGTACCACAGCTGTTGGCTTTATTAAACAAATTATACTTCAAAGAATACTTCTCCTACCAAGGACTGTGGATCGTGGGAGGACCACATGATGCAGCCGCATGGTCCAGGCCCTGGGGACAAAAAGCCTCCATCCAACGCCATCAAGACCCAAGGACTGCTATTCAGCAAAGGCTATTCTGGTTGTATGATCTGCTCTCTTGCTACACACAGTTGTTGGCTTTATTAAATCCTATACTTCAAAGAATACTTCTCTTACCAAGGCTGAACACATGCAGGCCTCAGCCTATACCATTCCATTCATAGACAAAGGTCTTGCTTAGCTCACTTTAGCCTAGCATTTTAACAATGTATCTTGAAATCAACGTTTCCTTCATGTTATTCTTGACAATTTGCATAATTCATATCTAGTCTGTATTGTGTATACTTCATTAAATCTACAAAACCATCTTTGTCTGAAAGTGATATTTGTACTTTTAACTCCAGAAATTGGGTCACTGATTTGTAAAAGAATTCACTACCTTCAGATTCTATTGAAGAGAATTGGAATAATTAGCTAATTAAATAATGAAAGGACTTATGAGATTACTTAATCAATAAATGAGCCAATTAATTGATATTGTGACGTCATATGCACGTTATCAGTTGGGAGTTACTCCCTGGTGCCCCTAAATAAAGCTATTATTAATTATTGTATTTATTACATGGTTGTTTTATCCAATTCTCCAATATCAGGTGCATAACTTAAGTTATGTGTGATATCGACATTTTCTCACCCTACACTTGTATGTATATATTTTTTTTTATTCTTTGTCTGTAGTGGTCCATAATACTTACATCCACGTATTCAGTTACAAGTTATTTTTTAAGTTACATTGTTACCGTACATTCTTGAACTGTATAACAGATCAGGCAGGCTATTACGTCTCCAGAGATACAGAACGGTAGACCGAAAAGTTACCCCTCTGGATCTTAGCCAGAGTTAACTCCAAGAAGATCATCTTCGAATCCTATAAATGGGTTTATGAGTTAATGGATGATGTTTGTAAACTTCAAGAGCTGCCTTTTGTAATTTTCTCCATTGTGAGATCGATAAAGTTCATCTTATCTAATCTTATTTTTGATTTAATAAAAAATATATTTTTTATTTGGTAATTTATGACTGAACATTCATCAATTTTTCCTGATACTTTATTTGTTGCCAGGTTGCAGGGACAGCAGTTTGTGCGGAGACGCCCATACTTCCTAGTTTGTATGCTCTTACTCCTGGTCCTTCCAGTCCAGTGAAGAGACACAGTCCCTCCAGCCTTCCCTGGGGTCTTTGCTTGGTGGGACTCAAAACACCTCTCCAAGGAGGTAGCCAGTTATCTGCAGCAGTCTCCAGGTTGAGCTGCCTTTTCTCCCAAAGCAAAGTGCATTAGGTCATATCCATGTGGGTTATGTTGAGGAAATTCTGCACATACCGAGAGTACAATAATGTAAACAACCAAGAGCTGTAAAAACAATCAAAGTGTGAGTTTATTCATTAGTAAATGTGCAAAAATACAATGAATAATAGAACCGATACCAATACCACCGGACAGCCGTCTGAAATCGACTGCCATTGATTGAGGAAATGACTGGACATTAAATAGACCAGAGTAAACAAACACATATCTACTCTAGATATTACATAAATGAAGTCAACATTGTTGTGTGTTGCTCAAGGCTTCTCTTTGCGCGTCCTTACGCTGATACAACACTGATATATGTAATATTCCCTGCCCTTCCGTTTCCTGGGCACCACCATCACCCAGGACCTCAAGTGGGAGCCGACCATCAGCTCCCTCATCAAGAAGGCCCAGCAGAGGATGTACTTCCTGCGGCAGCTCAGGAAAGCCAAGCTGCCTGCACAGATGTTGGTGCAGTTCTACACGGCCATCATCGAGTCCATCCTCACCTCCTCCATCACCGTGTGGTTCGCTGGAGCCACAGTCAGGGACAAACAGAGACTACAGCGCATTGTGCGCTCTGCAGAGGAAGTGATCGGCCGCAGCCTTCCATCGCTGCAGGGACCTGTACGTCGCCCGAGCTCGAGGCCGGGCTGGTCGTATCACAGCCGACCCCTCTCACCCTGCACATGGACTATTCCAACCACTCCCCTCAGGCAGGAGGCTGCGGTCCATCAGGACTAGAACCTCCCGCCACAAGAACAGTTTCTTCCCCTCTGCTGTTGGACTCTTGAACACTTCTTAACCTGTCCCCCCGCCCTTTATAAAGTCACTTTACTGCCCATCATACGTCACTTTACTTCACTGTACTGCTGTCACCTTACATTGTGTGCACCATGTGCACTTGTATATTGTAAATAGTAACTGTAACTCTATTTTAAATTTAAATTTATTCTTTAGAAGTGTTTTTTATTCTTATTTTTATTATCTCTTTTTGACTGTTGCACTGAGCCAAAGCAATTTCCAAGTCTGTGACCTCCCGTTACTTACGTTGGCAATAAAAATGATTCTGATTCTGATTCTGATTCTGATATTCTGCTTTTGACCTGAACATATTGTTCTATGACCCAGATGAGGTCAAAGACATGCTGCAGCACGTCTCCATCTATCAGCTGACCGGGATGACAACTGATCATTATGGCCTGTATTTGAATCCAGAGTTGACTATTAGTTAATAACTTACACTCATAACTATTTGGTGTTAATTCAGATCGCTTTACTAAAAGATTTCTATAACAGTTAAAATCTCTGTTCCCTTTCTGTTCAGTTTAAGTTATTGCTGCAATGATTCGTCTTAACCCCCCTCACCTCCAGATATGATCCTGCTGGGTTCAAACACAATCTACCAAAAGTGAAATAGACTTTACCGGCATGTATGTGTAGCACAGTAGCCAATGTAAGCTCCAGACCCGTTCGTTAAATTTTGACTCCCACTCAAGCAATTCTAACACCACGGGTCATTTCCTATGATTCCGGCATCCAATTCTTAACGACTTCCGCACCTTATTAAATATTTCAAAAGCTTTTGATTTCAGAGTTGAAGTGTTCACACAGGCCCACTTATTATTTCAACTGGACCCACAAGGTATTTTTACAATGCAATTTAATATTACAGGGTCTTTCTCTGCCTTCCATCTCCCAGACTCTCTTACATTGTCTTCATCTTCCATATAATTATCTCGGCTTGAATGATCTGAGTATGTAAAGTGTGGTTTCTAATTGTAAATGCACTTTTGCTGCTGTATGCCATTTTCAGGTGAGTGTTTGTAATTGCTTCCCTTTAAACGTTGACCATTTATTGTGCTGTTAGCTGATTGAAAAGAGCAGACTCTTTGATGCATCCACATTAATAGCGAGGTGTTAGGACCAGGCCTTCCATTCAAAAAGTCAATCCATTGTCCATAAATACAGTACATGGAGATGAGTGGAGGAAAATGGTAAAGACTGGAAAAATGACTTTGAAACTATTATACAAAACTGTTCTGAAGAGTTCGCGATTATTACACCAACAAATGATACATACGTGTCTCTTACGCCTTTGGTGTTGATTTCGGGCAGAGTTGGTACAGGGGAAAAAATATATGTTTTTTTATTTATTGAGTTTATTTGTTCCAGGGTGTATGTTACGCAATAGAGCATTTGAGCCAGGACTATGGCAAAGACTTATTCTCACTGGCCCTCATTTATGAAACTTGCGCAGAAAAGTGTGTATATTTTGGGTGTGTATTCCAAATGCTTAAGAAGCCAACGCCGGATTTATGAACGTGTGAGATCCGCCCAGATCTGAGCGTACACAGCTGCGGCTGTTCATAAATGCCGCAGTGAAAACTAGCGTATTTATGAAAGTCACGCCTAGAAATATTCAGAAACCGCTCCTCTCACGCCCCGTTTTTACGACAGGTCAGCATGGAAGTCGGCCAAGAAGACTGTTGGAAGCCTCAAAAAGCCTTTGCCGCGCACTACTGAGTTTTCACGTTTGTTTAAGAATAATAATAATAATAATTCCTTATTGTCTACTCTAGACCCACTGCAGCACTCATCTTTCTTCAACTTTAGAAGTAAATAAGTAATGAATGAATGAATGAATGTTAATATCTCGGCCTCAGCGGTGGCTCTCATCATTAACCGGATGAGGCATCTGAGCGATCTCTGTGAGAGAGAAAGATACGTACGACCACATTTGAGTAGAGATGCGGTGGGACCTCTCCTGGCACCTGCTGCGCACTGGTGCGTTGTATCTCTGCTACATGTGGAGACAGGGCAGTGGCTGAGACGGTTTTGAGTGAGCAAGACCATCGTTCATGGGGCTTTATGCACAAAACCAAGGAAAAAACACATTGCTTTGCCAGAGGCGAATGAGGCAAAACATATGTGTAATTACGCAGCGCAGGGCCTGCTACAGAGTTTGTGAGAAAGTAAAGTGTATTTGTATTGTGCCTTTCACAGAGCTTCACATTTAAAAAAACATACAGATGAAAATAATACGCTCAAGTCCAATTTGAAAACGAAGCAACAGAAGAGGGTCCTCAGCATGAACTGTGATGTATTCAAAGTTTGCGTGTTTCCATTAGACTTTTTCTGATGCGCAAATTCAAAATTCGAAACATGATGCTCATTGAAAACGCAGCTTATAATTTTGTCAGACTGGGAATGTTTATTGTTGTCCAAATCTTGAATTTCATGCCTGTTTCGTCAAGTTGTGATGAAGGTTGAGATGGGTGTAAAATTTACACCACCTCTTGACTTAGCGTTTATTTTGTGCGTAAAGTGTACATTTTTTTACGTACACCCTGATTTGGGCATACGCAAGTTTCATAAAGGAGGGCTAATGTCTCTCCCTGTGGCATTTACACACAAAAACACAGTACCGAAAACATAATACAATGAGATCAGAGATGGTCACAAATCTTTTAATATGTGTTTGAAAACAACCGTTTGTTTCTCCCTTTTCGTTCCAGAGATAAACCGTTCCATTCTCTGGAGCCTTGAACATTAAAGGCTGAGTGAACACTCTGGTCATAGAGCTCACTGACCTGAGAGGAACTACAGACCGCTTTAAAGTTGGTGAGCAAGGCCAGATGTGCCGCAACCAGTTTGCAGATCAAGCTACACACGATAGTCTGTAAACTATCGTGTGTAGCTTGATCTGCAAACTGGTTGCGGAAAGAGACCCAAACACTCTCTGACCCTAGACCTCAAATATAACAAGTATGGAAATATTTCCGCTTTTTGGGTACAGGTAAACATGTAACACTTGGTAAAAAAAAAAAAAAAAAGTTAAAACACACTTTGTTTAGTAATAGAGAATGAAGTAGAATGAAGAACATAGCTACTTCAAACCTGTATTCATGCACCAAGAAATATGGCTAACCACATAAAGCATATATTCATGGATTTAGGGAACTTTTACTTTGATTCAATCTCATCTGGGCCTAAAAACAGTGTAAAGCATGTCCTTGAATTTTCTGTGATGTAGGCCATGTGAGATTAGCATAAAAGCATCAAAAACATATATATTATTAATGTTGAATGTACGGATATCTCAGCATGTCTTACACCACACTGTGTAGGCAGCCTTTAAGCGACCATTTATCCATTTTAAATTGACTCATGAAATAAGAACAGCAAAACCTAATTGTTTCTGGTTTACAAAATATAGTGACAACTGCAGCCCCCTTTTCTTCTTTTTGATTTAACTGGTCCTTTGTACGTACCATGGCTATGTCTGAAGCGTAAAGCCTAATATAAATCTTCTTTGTAAATTGCTTGATGTGTTTAGAGGAGAAACGGGATGGAAACAATATGCAAAACAGCTTTACTGCACCTAAATTGAACATTCTGCAGCCTCTACACCTAATTCTTACAAGATACATTGGCAATCTGAGTACACCAGTGCAGCCATTCTTCCCATATCTATCTTGATTTGCACAAGCGCAGTCCCCCGGCTCTTAAATTGTGCCCCGACTGGACCCGTTTGATGGAGTGCACATTGAGTTAGCGACAACTAGGCAGGTGGATTTGTTCCCCTCTCACCACTCAATGGCTTGTGAGAGTGGCTGACTTAATTCCCTGTTCTAACACCTAAACTTGAGCAGAAGGACAGCACTGAAAGATTTATCAATCCGGAGTGGGCATGTGAGGGTTTGCAGTGACACATTTATAAACCAATGAAGAGAAGCAACATCTGGACTTGAATACAATAGTGTGGGATGGAAAGTCAAGATTTGTAGCTATTCTGGAAGATCCACCATTTTTTAACCATAGAATTGCATTAAAAAGAAATTAGAATTTATGTTTGATAATTGGGAATACGGACACGCTGGAGGGACTATGTCTCTCAGCTGGCCTGGGAACGTCTTGGGGTCCCCCCGGACGAGCTGGAGGAAGTAGTGTGTGTGGATAGGGAAGTCTGGGCGTCTCTGCTTAGACTGCTGCCCCCGTGACCCGGCAACGGATAAAGCGGAAGAAAATGGATGGATGGATAATTGGGAATACTTCTGTGAGTAGTGTTTTGTTATCTCCCCCTCCTCAGCCCGGGAATGAGGTGATACTTAAGATAGGCCGAAGTGCCTATGGCTCAACAGACTTGAACTCTTGGACGTAGACTTGAATCTATGGCCGTCTGTCTCACTAAGGCAGGTGATGGCATTTACCACGCAGCTACACAAAGGGTAAAATAACAACTCTATTAACAGCTGGGAAGAGTCCATGAGCCGCATGTTGTCTGTGGCTCGCATATTGCCCAGGTCCGATTGTACGGAGAGGAAATGATCCAGGAAATGTGTGGATATTGGTTTACCCATTATCCTATGGACCAATGATTATTAGTAGGTGGTGTGTTGCTGTATTTGTTATATCTTATGAGTGTTTAATTAAAAAAATGGTTTGGCAAATTAATAATTCTGTGATTCCCTTTGAGATGACTGCTTTACTGATTCTAGTCTATACAAAATAAATTGATATCGTTTATTAACGCGTTCGTGTCACAACATTTAATTTCTCTGAGATGTGCCAACATGATCCAGAGCTTTATGTAAAATTCTAAGCAAAATTGAAAGCATTTTAATGATCTTGCACTTGCATTGAACCTGTTTTTGTTTGATTTCGCACTTTTTGTTTCATTGGTCCAGAAATCGGTTACAGTGAGTGGATGCAAAACAACTTTCTCCAGCTAAACTGAAATTTTTTGTTTCTGGGGCTCAAAGAAAACAAAGCATTATTATTAATTTGGTTGTGCAAACATGGTTACCTGCCACACAGACAGCAGTTTGTCCAAATTAAGTCCAGTTAAGGAAACATCACATGCAGAGTTCTCCAAGGGTCACAATCAACTTTTGGAAACAATAACTAAGGATTTTTTAAACATCCTGAACTGGTTCAATGCAAATAAATTATCACTGAATCTAACCCTAACCCTAAGTTTTGTTCTGTTAAATGACGAAAAAGTGACAACTATTTATGATATTAAAAATGAAAGGGTCCAGCAAACTGAAAAGATTTCCTGGAGACCCCACATGAGTTATCCAAGTTGTATTGTACATAAGTAATATAAGCACATAAAATAATATATTGAAGTTTGCAGACACTTCTATGAAACAAACCTAATGCCTTTGATTCCACTCCAGAAAAAGTTCCTTACAATGAACATACACACCATATTTTTCTTAAAGAAAAGGGACGACACAAATTTAGTTCAAAGTATCAATAACTATTTCATGATAGAGAATCATGAAATATTTCTGAAAAGTCCATAGATTACACCAACTCAGGGTCAGAACAACATTGAATTCCATGCATATTTCTGTAAAGTGGACTATATTGTGGAATGGATTCACAAAATAATTGAATTTGATACAGTTAAAAAAACGTGTTTTTAAAAATTGGTGACGGAAAAGTCCCTGTATGAACATTATCTAAACCGTCTACAGACCCTGGTGTAAAGTGTGAAAACAAATACACCTTCTATTCCTACTTTAAACAACTGCCGACCATAACTTCACCTTATCTTAGCTGTATTAATGGTCTTGTGCTTATCACAAACACAAACATTACTGCTGTTGCCATCCTGACAAATTAGCCCATTGTGAAATCACCGACATGTCATTGCAGCTAATAACATCCTTCCTAAAAATGAAGTGTTTTGAATATTTGCAGAGCCGTGGAGCTCGCACGATAAGCCTTTTTCCTATAGCACCGGCAGCAGCAGACGTCAGAGGAGCGCTTAGCTGAGATTAACACTCTTCCTGATTCAAGGTGAAGCCTGAGCCACAATGTTGAACCCAGAGCTTGCCACGTCTCATTATCAGCAGCGCGCTAATGGAAGAGGAGACAAATTATTTATCCACCCTGATACTGACAAGAGGCAGAGCAGGGCAAACCAGGGGAGACTCGACTGCCTGTCAGTCCAAGATCGCACACACCAACACACAATGCAGCACAAAGGATACAAGGCAGGTGTAGTTTTTCGGACAACATTTGGCGAGGTCCCCGTCTTATCCTCAAGATGTTTGATTGACAGACACACACTTTAGTCAATCAAAGAATTGCACTGCTCATTTAATTTTCCGTCTGATTTTGAGATTATAGTTAATCATTATAATTATAAATATTATTTTATTATAACATTATAATAAAAAATATTTATTTTAACAAATAAATATTATTTTCTTCCATTAAAAAGTTTTAGAATATGAAACCATATCTTAAGAAAAAGAGATATTTGACATATAGAAAATGTCAAAACAAGTAAGGTAAACAATTCCACCAGTAAGAGAGTTAGATGTTGTTTTGTGTTCAAATTTGAAAATTGAAAACAGTCATGCAGTTGTAAAGAATGTCATATCACCTTAGAATTTGCCTAAACAAATGTGCAATTTTGTTTTAAAGGGCCCAGAATGTGTTGTGAGTGTGGTATGGACTGAACCCCAAAGACTAATTTCTCCATCTGGAAACAAAAAAGGCTCATCTTATCTCAAACATTTTTTTGTTGGCCGGAGCTTTTGGAGATGTAAATGTGTGCCAAGGGAGCAGAAATGTGGACGATTTTATATTCTTCAAATGCAGATTTCTCGTAACAAATCTACAAACAATTGAGAAAAAATGAGAGAAATGAATCCCCAGGTGCAGAGTCTCTCAAAATTGGGATGTAAACACAGTGTATTTTTGTTCATTTGTTTCACTAGTGTGAATAATAAATACTATGTTTGGAGATGTGGTTTTCAAGTGCTGGGAGTAATTGAAAAGAAAGTAAACAATTAGAAATTCTTATTTGTTGTGCACTCACAAATAAAATAATTCTATATCTCTGATTAAGCTGTTGTGGTAGCACAGCCAGCTTTTAATATGTGAAATGGCTGTGGCACCTACTGATACAAACAAACAAGCAGGAATAATAAATCTGCATATAGCTTTTAACATGTCTGAATGATCACTAGGCATAGTAGTTACATTAGCATGTTTGCATGAACAGTGCAGACACCATGTTTTAGAAAATATAGCATGATTATTAATTTCAATTTTTTCTTGTATTGCCCTAAATCACTACAGTATTATCTCAGAAGACTTTACACCACCGTTGAATTTGGCAACACAGATCAGAGAATCAAACAGTTCAAAACACAAAAAAATCCAATGATAGGAAACAAATGGGTATTGGTCCATAAGGGGCAAATGACCATAAATGTTGATAACTGTCCATAAATGTTGTTTGGATCATCACTACTGTCCTTGTGTTTGACCCTCCTGCATCGTAAAGGGCGGCATGTGCAATGTGTAAAATGAATAATGACAGTGACCAAGTGTGCAGTGAAACTACTGTAGTTGCAAAACGTAATTTGTTTATGAAATTTTATCCCCTGATCCCCTCCAGCTTTCCGTTCTACGTTTACCGTAAGTAACAGCATAAAAAGGGCAACCACTTTACCGCGGCCGTTTTTAGCTGTTCTTTTCCAAAATAATTAGAAAAAATTAAACTTAATCTGTTCCCAGCGGGCTGTACAACCGACCACACAACAAGAATGAACCATTTGTTTTGGAAAAACGTCTCTCTCCAAACATCTAAAAATAGCTAACTCTCTGGCATCCAGGTAGCTTTCTATACTGTTTTGCCACCCGGTCACGTGACCGTCATGGAAAAACTATAATCAAAGACGTCACTCTAAGATCCTCCTATTAGGAGCGGACTGACCGAGTGATGATGTCACCCAGAAGCCAATTTTTTCCATGGGCCTTTTTTCTGATAGCGTTAGCTTTGTGCCGTAACAGACGCCACAGAGACCGTGCAGTACCATCTTGTGCAGACTAAGATGGTACAGATTCAGGTGGTTATACTAAGATGGTTGCTAAGGCAAGTTGGAGTTTGAAATTAAAACATCCAATCAGTTAATCATTAGGCTCTCTGAACCGAAAGAAAATGTCAAATATATAAAAACTAAGATCATAGAGAGAACCAAACCACAGATTTTGTTACGACCAAAATGACTTCGGTTACTGAGGCACTGGGCTAAGTTTACTTTTCGATGGAAGTCAAAAGGAGCAAGTTGGATCAAAACTTTTTCTAATCGGTCTTCCTTGTAACTAGCGGGTTAGCATTGCCCATCTACATACAGTGGTTCAGAGTTCCAAGAAAGAGCCCTGTGAGTCGTGATGTGAATAACATGCACATGCTGACACACAGACAAGAGTGAATAAAGTATAACCACCATAACAATTTATATTACCAGTAATCACATGTACTAACAATTATATTGATCAGTAAATGTTCTTATAAGTATCTCCATAAAATGTTCTTATATTATCAGTAAGAGTCTGCATAATAGGCCTTTGTTATATGTGTTAGTGAGGTCAGTGAGAATTCAAGGACAGGCTGGTCTCTGTGCAAAAGTAACCTTTGCAGGAACCATGTGTCTGCTTCGCATGAGACAAAAATCCTGACCAGGCCAGTCTCAGGGACTGAGGTGATAAGGAGCCCATGACGTCTTCGAGGGACGAGTCCTGATCTTCAGCACATTTATAAAACTGTATTATGTAGAAATTGTGAACTAGTCTGGACAAGGGACCTGCAGTATAAAGTCAGAGCGCCTGACTTTATACTCATATATAGATTGGAGAGGGAGAGCTAATCTTAAGTCCAGACCGCTGTTTAGACTCTTTGTATCAGGGAATAAACATTTTGGATTTAACTTTTCGAATACTGGTCATCTTTTTATGGGATTTTGAACAAGTCATTTTTTACAATAGTCGCTATGTGACATTTTGGGCTGGGAGTGAGGGTGGTCCTCTCTCTTTTTTCACTTTTCCATATGTAAACACTAGTGATATAACCACACTGTTACAAGAGCTTGAAATCAATTTGGTGGATTTGATTACATAGTTTATTTATGTTTTTGGTTTCTAGGTAAATTTTTTGGCTTGGAAATAAAACAGGTAATCTTGTGTCTGTTTAAAAAGTTGAACATTCAAGCAGGTGCCCTCCATCAAAACTTACGGCACTCATTTAGTTGTATACGTAATTACATGAAGTGCTACTGAACGCAGCGCTATCGTCTGACATCCAGTAATTTTGACTTTTTTGACTGAGAAAATTACCTCAATAGTTTGAATAGCAGGCGAAACTTGAACTTAAATGATCCGCATTCAAAACACTGCTTCTCTTGACGTCGCCGTTTACCCCGCAGACCCGTACTGTATCTATCTTTTAAAAAGAGAGCACTATTTATATAAGCTCATGCTGTAACTAGGGCACAGCGTGAGCCTTTTTCTCTCTTGTCTTACCTGGTTCATCACAGCAGCTGTACCGCTCATGACCTAACATTAAATATGAAATGTGACACAAAAACTCGCCTTGTTTTGGCTCGGAAAGGGCTGTAGCCAACGGAGACAGAGTGCTTTCAAATCCCAGGTGATAAATGCGTGAGGATTGCAGCATTCAGCCCGTGGAGCTGCTGTGTGTAGTTACGTCAAATGGATACGCGGATGATAATTTATTTGAGAGGCGTTTAAGGAATAAAAGGGCCTCATGTTCCCCCTGGGTGTCGTGCAGGTCGAGTGCAGGTTTGAGCGATGCCTGCGCTCTTTTACACACACATGTCTGCAAGAGGAGATACGGAGGGGAATATGAGGGAAAGAAAACGGTTTGCAGTAATGTGCTGACCTTTGGTACAAAAGACATTTTTCCATACATTTTACATGCAGTGAGTGATTTGGCAAGCAGGATAAGAAGTGGTTAGGAAGACGAATAGACGAAAGAAAAATAAATGTATTGTTTGTAAAATGCTGAGAACACAGGCAGAGAAAATATTATTGGAAAAACTGATAATAAATATGTGCTATAATCGGTAACACTACAGTGATAAAACATCTGCTGGAGGGTACATAAGAATTTCACTACATATAGTGTATATGTTGACCTCTAGTGCAGTGTTTGGCGTCTCGCGTCTGTCTTTAACGTCAATCGAGTGAATGGGATTTACTGGTACACCAAACACTGTTAAGCATTTTGTGTGACCTTGGTCTGTGAAAAGCGCTATATATTATTTACTTAAAGCTGTGAAAAAATCTGGTAAAATTATGAATATCACTATTTATAGTAAAAAAAACATGTGTTCAATCAACTTTAAATTATGCTGTCAGTGGAATTTGTACAATTCCTTGTTCAGATGACAAAACTCAAACAGACTATATAAAAATCACATTTGACCTTAAAAAGCACCTTGACCTTGAGCAAACAAAGCTGCTGAGAAAATGTTACTTTGGACTGTAGTGAAAATGTATTGATTTTATGGTTATTGATTTCATACAACAATGATTAGGTGTGTTTTTTTTGTATTGGTATTGTATTGTACTCTTGTATTTTTCATAGATGCGGCAAAACTACTTTATCAAGAATATTTTTCTAAAAGATTATGCAAAAATCTAAAAACCTGTGTCAAAACAGCAAACGTGTAAACATAGTTAAAACAACAAGAAGCACATTGTAGTTTGCACACAGCATGTGCACATGTGCACAAGATGAAACTTTCTTCACACTGACAGTAATGAGAATGAAGCAGAATCAGCAGCACGGGTGTTCAGGATGTTCTGACTAGCTCCGAGCGCAGTCCATCTATGTCACAAGTTTCAACCAAACTTATTCAGGGACAAGCCTTAAATAAAAACACACAGAATGCGTTTATCAACAGCGTGAGTTTTAATCTGAGTTTTTAGCCACAGTTCTACCACGACTGTGTCCATGTCCTGGCTTCTCAGGAGACCTTGATTTTAAGCTCCAAAGGACGTCTTTTTCCTCCACACGTCTCTTCTCTTAGCACTACATTTGTAAAACCTAGTTAGAGCCTATGTGCAGCGTGTGGGTGCCACTTGGACTGTGTTTACATTTCTACCGTGTCAAGTGACCAAGACGCATGGAGAGATCCAGTCATTTATCAAACTAAATTCTTTCCTTGGCGAATGACTGCGAGTTTGGAACCACTGTCAAAAACTACACATTGTCCTTCGTAGTACCCTGGACTGCAATATATGATCTCAACGCTAGATTGGAGGATAAAATTCACAGTGTGCCTTTTTTTATTTTTTATTATTATTTAAAAAACAAAGTTATTTTTTTTCCATGCAAAATTTAAATTAGCTGTGTAGCTATAAGTAGTGATGTGCTGAGCGTGCCGGGTCTTCGAAGCGTGTACCGAGTAAAAAAGGGGCGTATTTTTTGAAGCGTGGTTCGAGGCGTGTGTTGGTGACGTTTGAAGCCTCGCGTAGCGGCCGCACCACGTGACGGTTCATATAGTTCGGAGAGTGCATTGCTTTGACAGGTGCTTTGTGATCCGCGGCTGTACCATAGACTGTATTGGCTGTCCCCGTCTGCCTCTGTGTGCGTACGTGTGTGTGCGTGATGTGGAGCAGTCCTGTACTAAGTATAGAGAAACTACTTCATATGAAATACAATTAAAAACGTTTCACTTTCGTAAAACCTCATATATCAAGGCTTCAAGTTATCAGTAATAATACGCTGGATAATACATTTAACAACAGCTGTGTGGCGTAGTCGGTATATGACGGACTCCGAAGTAGAAGGTATAGCGTTCGAATCCTGGTCTACCCATAATACATTTTTTGTTGCAAAGTAAATGTATTTATTTATTGGGAATAAATGGTTTGTTGTGTTTAATTAATCCACCTCTTGGTAGTTTTTCCTCCATTAATCACTTTCTGTAGAACTGTATTACTTTGGATGTGTTTGTTGTATCAACACAATTGACTGAAAGACTCAAATAGTTCATAGTTCATGAAGCATCATTTCAAACACAACACGTTAGACCATAGATTGTAAATAAACATTTTAACATTAGATCTCACCATTCATTGTAAGCACTAAGAGTGTTATGTATTTCTTTGTCCACATGATGGCGTAGTGGAGCATGATTCACCTCGAGCCTTCGACTCATGGGCCGAGTAATAGGCTGCGGTCCCTCAAGGCTTCATGGGGCTTCATATTGCCATCACTAGCTATAAGTAAGTAAGTAAGTAAGTAAGTAAGTAAGCTTTATTTATATACCGCCTTTCACAGACCAGAGTCTCAAAGCGGTTTACAATTGTTATTTTTTGGGCACTTGTCCTCTCACTCCACACAGAGATGGGAGTGGGGTCGCCGAACAGGAGGCGCATGCCAGACCTATTGTACATATTTTTAGTGGTAGGGGAAACCGGAGTACCCGGAGGAAACCTACGCAGACACGGGGAGAACATGCAAACTCCACTCAGAAAGGCCCTGGTCCGGCCGGGATTCGAACCCAGGACCTTCTTGCTGAGAGGCGAGAGTGCTATCCACTCAGCCACCGTGCCGCCAAGGCAGGGTAACAGTGGCTGGACAAAAAACCCATAAACAAAAAAACCCACAAGAGCACAAACTCACTCTGCTGCTGTATACTGACTCGTGACATTGAATAATCTGGCAGAGAAGTGAGGTCTGCACCAGAGCTTTAAGCAGAGCTGATGAGGATGAGGAACAGGTGCGTGAGCCCACACACCTGCTGCAGAGCCTGCCACGCCCCCAGTCACACACACATGCCCTGAAACAAACAGAAAGGGAGGATGGGAGGCAGGGCAAACACAAACCCAACAAACCATGCTTTAAACTTCATCTTCTCTTTGTGGAGTGAGAGTAATAATGCCCATAAACAATTGCAAAGTGCTTTGTGATTATTATTACTTACTTAAATATTAATTCAGCAGTCATTACTCCAAAATGTGCACGCCCCAATTTTCATTTTCTATGTTTAATATATTAACAAAACCCGGATCCATCTCTCAATGTGCATCTCCCTGAGGTTTCTCAGTTTTCTCCCACTGGCTTTTAAAGTTTGTCCTTGATGCAGGAGGGTCTGTTGGACAGTTAGTGTCTAACAAGAAGGACTCTAACATTCTACAACATTTGGTCTTTGGTCAACATTTATGGACATTTCAAAAATCTCCTAAAATGTTGACCAAAGTCCATGTGCCATTCATGGACTTGGGTCAACTCCATATGGACCAATACCTATGTACTCTATATTTTGTGTCTTAACTGTTGATTCTCTGAAGGATTTTCAGTAAAAAAAAAACATTAATTAAAATTAAAAAAAATCTTTTTTTATGGATGTAAACATGACAAAATGTGCAAAAGTTCAGGGTGCAATATTTCCAAGAGGTTCCCTACATTTCACCCCCAACAATCACTTGCACACGAGGCTAAAGGGTCATAACAATATGGCATTTTCCCACATCATCAACACTCTTCTATTTGATTCAGTCTGAGCTAATTAAAGCGTGCCCATGTGCAATTACGACCGTGATAAACGCGTGTTATGAGCTGGACACAAACCATAGGCACCCATCTGTGCGCAGCGCCTTGGACAAACCCAGGAGGACATGTGATTTGTTCCACATGGCCACAGCAGTTCACTAGGGGGCCATTCATCTAACACACATGCAGCTGGGTGGGTGCCGTCTCTGCCGTCGTGTAACTGACCTTTTGGATAAAACCGGCTGCATCCTTGGCTTTGATTTGCACCCGCTGTCACCCCTTTGTCCAGATTCCGGTGACGTTGGTAGTTTTAATAAAAAAACAAAAAAAATACAGACGCTCACACTGTTTGTATTGTAATAAACTTGTGTCATGCAGTCAATTTTATTTTCACTGTTGGCTCTGGGGACGCTGGGGGGTAAATTTTACCCCCAGAGTCCTAAAGCACGCTATCCATGATATGATTAAGTTCTATATGCAATGCATGAGTGAACGGATGTTTTCTTTAACTATGAAGTAGGAAATGACTCACAAACAAGTAATGAATTATTGATTATTTACTGTTAATGTTCTCTTACTGAATATAGATGGACACAGCTAACCTGCTCACCCCTAGCTCAATAAAGTTCAATATGGAAGTGCTTATGAACAAAGTTTTGCTCCAACTCGCTTTGGCTTCTATTGACTTGGATTGAAAAAAAAAAACTCCCCTAGCTCATTCACCATTTTTCTCACATTTTGGGCTCAAACACATTTGGTTTTTTTTAGCGCTCTGATCCTGGTGTTTTGAAATTGCATTTGTATATTCAGATATGAGCCAAATAAGTTGAACTCCAGCTAACCTTAACCATCTTAGCAACACATCTGTTGCAATTGCGGAACAAATGCCCATATAAGAAAATTGGTTCCAGCTAGCTTCTGTGTGAATCGGCTTTTCCCCGTTTCAGCGAACACTATGAGTGACATCAGCAGTCGGCCAGTCCACTCCTAATATATGGTTTATGGTTTTCTGTTTTAGAACCATCAGTAAAGAAAACGGAAGAAATAATATTAGGGCTGTCAAACGATTAAAATATTTTAGCTGATTAATCGCATAGTAATGGTGAGTTAACTCACGATTAATCGCATTTTTAACATTCTATTTCAAATCCACTCCAATTGAAGTTAAATGAGATTATCAAATGTACTTAAGTCTGTTTGATTTGCTCACAACCTTTTACTTTTGGGCACAACAAAAATGAGCTGTTAATGAAAGGGGAAAATGTACGTACCCTAGCTTTAATTTAGCGAGTTTAGTTTAGTTTCAGGAGGAGACACGGACACTTCCGCGGTGTATTTGCGTGCACAGGTTACGCACAGGTTGCAAAGACACACACACAACATGCAGAGAATAGTTCTGTGTGTATGATCTTATATGACCATGTTACCGCAGCGCCATTTACCGTGTTGTTGTTAGCAGCTGTTAGACATAATATACAATATATAACCAAAGCCAGAGCGGCCGCAGCTACCCCCGGGGGTTTTCCCCCGGAAGGCGGACTTCAGTTCATAGCAAACAATAGCAAACGTGCGTATTCTTTTAAAACTTTAATTCCCAGAGGGCCTACCTGCTCTGTTGCCATCTCACACACGCATGTGTCCGCAGCAATCTGAGTGATATTATTGATACAAGGGCAGGTCATTCGGACGTGCGTTAATGCGTTAATTTTGACAGCCCTAAATAATATAATTGTATTTTGCTTTCTTGTTCAATTATAAGTAAAGAAATGTGTGCAATGATATGAAAGTAAATCAATTCCATTAAAACAGTCATTGGTCCATAATGACAATATTATATAACCATTGTTTACTGGAACTGAGCAAATGGATACATGTCCCAGAGAATTTCCATCCTACAACCCTCACTTCAATTTCACTTCAATTTTACAAAAAAATAAAGAAGAGATCCAGGAAAGAGTGGAGAGAGACAGGTTGTAGATACGTCCAGGACTTGCAACATTTACACAACATATTTTTATTTTATCTTAATTTACTGTATGATCACATTTTAATTCATCCAATTGAAATTCTTTGCAATTTAAAACCAATCCTACTGTTCTCTAATAGTGCGATGTTGTGGGGGAAGATGCAACTTCATGCGACGTGCCGCGGTGAGTATAAATATAACATAAGACACGACATACATTTTTTTTCATCTTACATTCTCAAATATTCATGCTAATGTATAAAATGACAAGCTAAAGTCATGCCACACTACTCCTTTTACTGTTCTTGTCTTTATTGATATGTTATATAATGTCACTTCAGGCTGTGCCACACAGCAGGATTAAAATTAGCCATTTTCAGAATTTTAGAGGTCTTCCTAATTTTACTTGTTCCTTCCCGTCTCTAGTGAGTCTCCTTGTTGAGTCTCATTTTCAAACTCCTTATGCCAGCCATTTCAGACAACTGCAAGAGAAATGACCAGATTATGGTTTGAAACGGGTCACTGGTCAGTCTGAGCCACCTGTCAGGTCAAACAATCTGACCACACCTTCCCAGGAAGTAACATCGGCTGATAAATGACACGTCACCAAGATGGGTGACAGTTCTGAAGATGACCTCGCCGCGACAATCCCATCTCTTTCTGATTGGCTTCTTGCCACTGTCAATGAGGTCACAGGAGACACCACTCACGACAAGGGCTGAACTTCAGGCTGAGACAACCCAAGATGTTATATGTAACAGATTTGTGATCCTGACATCTTTTCGAGCGGATAAGAGCAGTCTGAACTCTCCACACACTGCAGGAAAATGTTCTGACATTATTATTATTATGATGATTGGGCATTATTAAAAAATGTTGAAGGGGAGAAGCCAAACTTGTCCTTGGTATACCCTGGTGTGTGAACCAGACTTAATTCTCATTTAGTGTTGAGATTCAATTATTTTCTCCTCTGCTTGAAATTAATTATTTCTTTCATTCTACTTAAGGCAAACTATATGGTCAATACTGGCCGTTAATTGAAGACACAGAACTGCGAACACAAGGCACTCATTAAAGTCCACGTTAGGACATTCCTCCCCTGCAGAAGTGTTGAGTTAAAGCAAGAATACATTATAGCCAGCAACACGGTTCAGGCCACTCACAGTAAGAATGTGTTATCTTAAACTAATTCTAAATCTAAGGATTGATAGACAATTGTCTTTTTATGGAATAGGAAAAGTTACATGGTGACAGAAAACACAACAAGAAGGAACAGTAGTTATTGTAGTAAATGTCTATCTTGGGTCACTGCCACTGACAACTCACCCTCAAATCCACTTTTTTTTGCTGATAAACGGTATAAATGAGTGTCCAATAGTGTTGTCTACATATCCTGGTCATAATCTTGTCACTTTGGTGCAAATTAGTTGAAAGTTAGACTTTCTGCCTAAAACCGTCTGTGAGGCGCCATCTGCTGGCGACCTGTATTACTACATTTGAATTTTGAATCTGGCGCCAACACTGGCACAGAAGTTGGACCTGACGTCTGCAAGTTGGACCTGACGTCAGCAGCCCCCCGCCCAGAGCAATGTAAACGGCCCAGTCTCGTTCACGCCCCCTTTAGTCCTCCAGGCTACGCCCATTTAGAGGAAGATTTGAACAGGAAATGTGAGTAACGTAAGCTCCGAGGAGCGGGGGTGAGAACCACTTTAATGAGATCAGTGGTGAGTTGTAGCGCTTTAGGCTGGGACAAATTGTTTTCAGCATCTGTCAAAATGCTGTCAGATAAACTTGAATATGAGCCAATTGTGGCAGTGGCTTCTTCACCAATATCTGTGCCAAACTGTGCAAACTCAATACTGGCAATGACGATAAGAAATGCAAGAAAGAACAACAATAATAGCCCAAAGCACAGCCATGATTTACCGATAAAATAATCTGCATTTAAACTAGTAATTTTTCTCAAACTCAGTCTGTGCTGCTAGTCCTTGCCAGTTCATGCAGCCATTAATCCAGTTTAGAAAGTGCCAGAAAATGCACAGCTTTTAGTTTGGCAGCTAAATGAGCAAAACACTTCAGCACAAATGAATCTATAAGTCTTTGTTTCACGCGTGTCTATTTTCCCAACATTTACCTAGGCACAAATACTAGCTCCACAAACGGACGACCCTTCCCATCCACTCTGCATTATCTGTGTCCTGCAGGTGCGTGTTCTTTTAAGACTTCGCTCTTTGAGGGATGAAAGGGTTGGGCAAAGTGCCACCTCAATATTGTCTCTGTGGATATGACGATTGCTGTGGTCTTTGTTGAGTAAAAATGCTGAGGCGGCTAATTGGTAATGTGCAAAGGTGATGATCCTTCGTTAAAGGAGTCCGTTGGGAGTCCATATCCTAATTAGGGTTTGGACATCAGCCGCATCATTAGAAAAGTGGTTGTAATCATAAGTACAATAAAGAACTCATTGTGATCTGACATACAGCCACACTTTAACCCTTTAATGTGCAAGCCGTGAGAGAATCAATGTACATTTTTGAAGATGTAGGAGCACTAATAACGCAAATATGTTGTTTTAATATTAAGTTTGATGATACATTGCCTAAAACCAAGTTCTAAATATGCCCCAATAAGGTCATTTTCAGTTCTAAGCTTCAAGTAGATATATAGTGACTCAAAAAGAGATCCACCAAATGGTTGAGAATTTTTCAGGGCCAATATTGTGTATACACTTTGTTTAAATGCATGAAGAATATTTATCTATCAAAACAAATATTCTCCACTGTATGGACTGGATGTAACAGCAACATTTGATGTATTTAATTGAATGGAACAGTGCATGTAATGAACATTTCAGATTTTCTCACAGGGAGAGGCAGCGAGCCGGGGTGGCCATTCTCATTGCCACCCATCTCAGTTGGAGTTCTCCCCGGTGAATGAGAGGGTCGCGTCCCTCCGCCTTCGGGTGGGGTACAAGTCTCTCACTGTTGTGACAGCCTACTCACCCTCCCAGGGACTCAACTGTGACAGTTGAGTCTCTGGGAGGGGTACTTGACAGTGCACCAACCGGGGAATCTGTTATTCTCCTGGGGGACTTCAACGCCCATGTGGGAAACGCCAGTGACACTTGGAGAGGGGTGATTGGGAATAACGGTCCCCCTGATCTGAGCCCCCTGTCAGGCGGACTTTCAACTCGCACCTCCGGGAGAGCTTCTCCCAGGTCCCGGGGGAGGAGGGGGACATTGAGTCTGAGTGGACCATGTTCTCCCCCTCTATCAACAACGCGGCAGCTCGTAGCTGTGGTTGCAAGGTCTCTGCTGCTGGTCCCGGCGGCAACCCCCGAGCCCGGTGGTGGACACCGGTAGTAAGGGATGCCGTCAGGCTGAAGAAGGAGTCCTATCGACCCATGATGGTTCGTGGGACTCCTAAGGCAGCTGTCCAGTGTCGGCAGGCCAAGCGTGCCGCTGGCCGGGCTGTCACAGAGGCAAAAAGCCGGAACTGGGAGGAGTTCGGAGAGTCCATGGAACATGACTATCGGTCGGCCTCGAAGAGGTTCTGGCAAACCGTCCGGCGCTTTGCCAACACCGTGTATGGTGCAGGTGGAGAGCTGCTGACCTCGAATGAGGATATTGTCAGGTGGTGGAAGGAATACTTTGAGGTTCTCCTCCATCCCCCCGTCACGTCCTTTGTTCCAGAGGCAGAGGCTGAGGATGTTGGGTCGGATACTTCCGACTCCCTGGCTGAGGTCACCAAGGTGGTTGGCAACCTCCTTGGTGGCAAGGCTCCGGGAGTGGATAAGATCCGTCCTGACTATCTAAAGTCTCTGGATGTTGTGGGACTGTCTTGGCTGACACGTCTCTGCAACATCGCATGGCGCTTGGGGGCGGTACCAGTGGAGTGGCAGACCGGGGTGGTGGTCCCTCTCTACAAGAAGGGGGACTGGAGTGTGTGTTCCAATTATCGTGGGATCACACTCCTCAGCCTCTTCTCCAGTACCTTGGAGTAGACCTTACCGGGGGGTAAGGTCTACTCCAACGTACTGGAGTAGAGACCAGCTCTATACTCTCCATCGGATACTCGAGGGTTCATGGGAGTTCGCCCAACCAGTCCACATGTGCTTTGTGGATTTGGAAAAGGCGTTCGACCGTGTTCCTCGGGGTGTCCTTTGGGGGGGTTCTCAGGGAGTCCGGGGTCCTCTACTGAGGGCCGTCCGGTCCCTGTATGACCGGAGCCAGAGCTGCGTTCGCATTGCCGGCAGTAAGTCAGACCTGGACCCGGTGTATGTTGGCCTACAACAAGGCTGCCCTTTGTCACCGGTTCTGTTCACTGTATTTATGGACAGAATTCCTGGGCGCAGCCAGGGCCCGGAGAGGGTCCGGTTCGGGTACCACAGGATTTCATCTCTGCTGTTTGCGAACGACGTTGTCCTGTTGGCTCCAACGAACCAGGACCTGCAACATGCACTGAGACGGTTTGCAGTATGTTTTAATATAACGTGAATAATGCACATTTTCTAGGGATATTACATAGTAATATCCTTACAAAGGAGGAGCTGTGACTCTACTCGTAGAGACTGAGCTCCTCAGCCTCTAAGGGAGCAATATGTGAGTTGGGTTCAGGATATTAAAAATAATGTGACTCACATTTGAATGAAAAATTCCAACAGCTTGGATATTGTTCACATTTGTGATTCCGTAGATTTCCTTGTGTGTTAGTTTACAATTAGTTTGAACAAAATAAATAATTTAACATTATTTTGAATTATGATATTCTGTAGTAGTGCTAAAACAAGATGATTGATTTTCCCTGAACAGATTTTTTAAACAGGTAAATGCTTTAAACAACATTTTTAACGGTGAGGAAATGCCAAGAACTGAATGAAGTAATGTAGCCAGAAACAAACCTAAAAACAATTCATCTAATTTTCTATTTCATTCAATTCTGAAGATGGTGTTCCGATTGTGTTGATCCTACTTATTTTGTGCTAAAACCCAAGTAACATTTTGGAGCGACAACAAGCAGCCTGTGGATTGAGCCGTGCTTGTTAACAGTAAATCTCTATAATACGATATAATCCGAGCCTCAATACAAGTTTCACCAAAACTCTTGTCCAGCAGTAGATTTTCAGCGTGGCCCAGCATGTCGCGGACTTCTCCGTCAGCAAAAAGAGGCAGATGGAGAAAGTGAGCGGCTGTTTGTGTGAGTAAACGAACCTGTGATTTGGGATTTGATGCTTGAGAGGATTATTGGCTGGAGTCATTCAGGAGCGAAGCTAACGGAGGCATGAACTGCAGGAGTAATAGACTGGAATAATGCGGGTCCAACTGAGCCCTGTGTCCACTTCAAACACATAATCCAGCTCAACCCATCTCCAAGTAGAAAAGTGAAATTGAAAACTGATCTCAAATCCGAAGGTAAAGGGAATTTCTCTATTCTAACTAATCTATTCATTTCCTGTCTTTAGCAGGGATTAGATCTGCCTCCCAAGCTGTTCTCAAAAGATTAGTCTTTTATGATTTCTCTGGGGTAGCCAACCAGAATCTATTATCTATTTCACAAAGTACCTCGTAACAAGAATTGTTGAATATATTTTTTGGATCATTTAAAAGTACATAGTTATTTATTGTTGAGCTCCTTATTCTCCTATAATGCATTGTAACGATTGGATTTCCCTATTATGAGACATAAAAAGGCTGTCATATAATATTAATATGGATTGCAGCATGGCACTGTGGCTGAGTGGTTTGCTCCTCTCTTCTAAGCAAGACAATCTTGGGTTTGAACCTTGGTCAGAATGGGGCCTTTCTAAGTAAGTTTCCATGTTCTCCCCATGACTGCAATAGGTTCTTCCAGGTGCTCAGTTTCCATCTCCAAAACATGTACAAAGGTAAAATCCTCCAGCTCCAATACCGACCAAGCCCGAAATGGGTCCCCGGGAGGTTACTCTTTTTGACAACGAGGACAGTAAAGTATAACTTGACTTGAAATTTTGTCATGCTAACCATAGCAACCTCATCCAAAGGGCAAGCAGGGGTTGAAGTTCAGAGACCTATGGTCAACGTCTATCCAAAATAAAGAAAAACAAAAAAACCCAAAAAGCAAATTTGTTGTTTTTTTTATGTTGAGCTTAGCCACATCATTGATTCTCTTAACCAACTTTTGTTTTAGTATGATGTTATGCTGTAAATGAGAATATGCAGTGCTTTATTGTTGTTTGGTTGTATATTTCTATACTAATTGTAGTATTTTTGTCATACGTTTATGTAGGTTTTGTTAAAGATTGGTATATTTCATATACACAGTGCAGAATTACGTTAAACTTTTGTTTCACAAGATGTAGGAATAGCACAATCAAAAAGAGCGAGCTCACCGCTCACATTCGCTTTAAGGTTTTCGTGGCATTTGGAGTTTGCTTGTCCTGTGGAAGACAAGGGTTATACAAACCAAAGTATCTCCACTCCACAAGAGTTATATTGGTCTTTGTTGTTGATCAAACCCATACACCCTCTAAAAAATGTAAACCTTGCACTCCAAATATTGTGCAAGCATGTGAAGAGGAACACTGATCAAACTGCAAGTTCTCTAAGAGGTACATTGCATTTGAAGCCGGTGGAGCTAATGGTGTATAAAAAGAGGACTTGCAGTAAAAGCAGTGGGTAGGTGCACTCCATATGCGGCCAGAAAAGGAAGGCTTAAACGATTGCGACAGATTTGATCGGCTTTACCTCTTGTGAAGTGCACTGCCCGAGCTCTGAGCTCCTGTAGCTATGTTATTATTCTGAATGTGAAAGCTGATGATTACTGCAAAAGCACGGAACTACCCTGGTTTGCAATAATGGAGTGAACATTGGCCGGGCCGATATCTTGGCACTGATATTGGTCAATATCTACAAATGTTTAGTTTTATTGTTTTCTAGTCAAATGATTGATTTTGTACAGAAGAGCAAAAGAAGAAAATATGTAAAAAAAAAAAAAATCTCATAATTATGAGATAGTATCTCATAATTATGAGTTAACTATCTCATAATTACGAGATAGTTATCTCGTAATTATGAGTTAGTATCTCGTAATTATGAGATAGTATCTCGTAATTATGAGATAATGAAAAAAATAAAAATAATAATAAACTTTAATCGGTATGATTCGGCTGTACAGGTAATGTTTGTTTAAATTAACACTTTGACTGATTTTTGTATTAAATATGTGTTTAAACCATTCATTAGGAAAACCTTTTTATTCAAGTATTTGTCATAGTCACAAAGTTACTATCATTACTAGCTTCATCATCGGCAACAGCAGCAGCAGACAGACCGGACACCACTCTGCTGGATTTCCTGAGGACGGGGTGTCACAGAAAGTTATGCATTATGGAAATGCAACAAGTGAAGGTACTTACAACATATAACGTTTGATGTTACGATCGTTTTCTCCATTTTAATTGCTATGTCCGATTAACCGCTAATGCTAATAAGCTAGCCGGTTGTTAGTTAGACATTTCACAGATATTACACACACACACACACTCACTAACAAGTATATATAATAATGTTATAATTATAATAACACAGTTAATATTATTGCTACCAAGCATTGTTGCTTCTATGGTAGTTTATGTCACTGACTTGTTTCACTTCTTTGGTTTCCAGAGAGAACTTCATGTGGAAAGCCAATCATTATGTACAGACCACCAACAGCAGACAAATTGAACTCTGCAGAGACGAGTGTGTCCCTAGGGGCCCCACCTTTGTGATAATACAGTATTTGACAAACTGTTTAGCAATGGCTGAAAATGATCACCCTCCTTCTTATTCCGATCTTTTTTTAAGAGAGTATGTTCATGTACATGGAGTGAACACTAACATTGAATTTGATGCTTGCTTCTGCAAAAAATCACCATCTACTCTGTGTATTAAAGTTATTGTTTTGCATAACAAATGTTTATGCACACTTTACATGGGTCTTAATATTGTATACAGTATATATATTATCTTGTATTAGGGCTATTAAATAGCTTGGCTATACGTTAATGAAACCATAAACCTAACATTTGGGAACAATTTCTACATTTTTATCCAGTAAAAGTCAATGTGACATTAAACCCTCGACAATGATAATGGACACAAAACAAATTAAAACGCAAACATTTTGCAACAGGAACAATTTAATGATGGAATTCTCATCTTCATACAAAATTGTCACCATAGGCTGGTATACACCGGATCAGGTATAAATCCTCCTATTCCTTGATGAGAAGTGGAGCTGTGAAAACTTAAAGCTGCACTAACTGACTTTATTTTTGTATTCATTACAAAAATGCTATCCATGTCCGTGTAGGGCATTGGGATATACCTCCTTTTGACGAAAAAGTAGCGCAGATTTGTGCTGGCGTGACATTATATTTTAGATCGAGTTTTGATGAAACAAGGAAGAGAATGTGTTTCGGGTCGCGGATTGTGACCAATCACCGCGGACCACTGGCCCCCACTTTTGTGAGAAATCTACAGGTCTCCGTTAGCATAGACAGCTGAGTTAGCACAACAAGCCAAGGAGCTAACCTGAAGCTTCGTCTCTTCATCACCGGTTACTGCTTACACAGCAAGACAGCCATCCAAAAGAAAGTCTCGTTCCTCCGCGCTTCCCGGTTCTATCGTTCTATGGTCACGCCATCCACGTGCAAATCCATGTCCATGTATTATCCATATTGGGAGACGCTAACTTCGTCCCAACAGTGGGTGTGTGTGGGGGGCGATAGCTTTGTGGGTGCGGGGAGGGGAGCAGAAAGAGAGAGGCCAGCGAGTCTGCTGCTTCAAAATCCCAAAGTCAGTTAGTGCAGCTTTAAGCAAAACATATTAGTTTAGAATTGTAAATCCTGTGGACAACTTTTCTTCAAACTTAACCTTACAGAAAACAGCCTAACACATCTTGAGGCTAGACATGTACAAATTGGAGGTTATTACACATTTTGTTATGTTTTTTTCATTGTTCTTTTAGAGCACTTAATCAGTCCAAACATTTAAACTGATGAAGTGCTACACATTAGCTAAAAATAGATCGTGCACTGATCGTAGCTTTTGGTAGGAGTAACACTGGGAATGTGTTGTTGATGTCCGTGCAAAACGGCTAGCTTATTAGCATTAGCGGTTAATCGGACAAAGCATTAAAATGGAGAAAATGATAGTAACATCAAACGTTATATGTTGTAAGTACCTTCACTTGTTGCATTTCCATAATGCATAACTTTCTGTGACACCTCGTCCTCAGGAAATCCAGCAGAGTGGTCTGGTCCGTAACTTTGTGACTATGACAAATAGTTGAATAAAAAGGTTTTCCTAATGAATGGTTTAAACACATATTTAATACAAAAATCAGTCAAAGTGACCGCCTGATGAGGGTTTTTTTTTTTTTTTCACTATCTCATAATTATGAGATAGGTATAAATATATATTTTTTTAACATATTTTCTTTTTTGTTTGTGACAACAATGCTCTTCCGTAATTTTGTTCAGCCTGCTGGTCCGAATAAGAATATTACAACTCAACTAAAAAGCTTCAACACCTTTGCGAGGATCATTTAAATGCAGCTGTTTGTGTTTTCTAAAAAAACAAAACAAAAAAAACATCACAAAATCCCTATAATTTATGAAGGAGTTGTCTTGGACTAGCCTGGTTTCCTTACTTATCTCCTAGTATTGTTTTTACTAGTCAATTAGTCTGGACTCCTGCTGCAGCCTTTTCGGATGTGTATTTCTGATCATAGTAAGATTATCCTTTGTCTCGTGGAAGCAGAGGTGTCAGTGTTAAATTTGCAGAGTCAAAGTTAATAAACGCCTGCAGGACTTAAATATGCACTGCATGCGGAGCCAGCATTTGTTATGAAGCTCTTCGCGAAAGTTCACTGTGGTAGACCCGGCCACTGCTGCCAGATCTACAAGCCTGCTCATCCTCTACTCATTAAACCAGCAAAACGCCCACATCTAATCCACCAATAACCACCAGGACAGCAAGTTAAAAGCCGGAGACGCCCACTTCCCGGCCTTCTGAAGTTTGCAAACTTCTGAAGCCTGCAAGGTGCATGTCGCTAACGCACCTGTTCGCAAATGCATGCGTTGTTCTGGAGGGGTCGCTTCTGCTCACGTGTTGCTCGTGCGCGTGGCCCGGCTGTCCTCAGTCTGGCTGCTCGTGGTCTGCTCCCCCTCCGTGTCCCTGCACCTGCTGTGGTTCGCGTGTCTCCACTGCTTTCCTCCTCTGTGGGCTGATCCGCGGGGCCCCTCTGCAGGTTCTGTGCTGCTCGTTCCTCGTGGTCTGCTGCCGCGCGCAGACGGTCTGGCGGTGCCGTGCGTGTCCCTGCCTCCGATTGGCGGTGCCGCGTTGTCCCGTTGCTTTCCCAAGTCTCCTGGCATGTGAGTACAGTGAGTGTGCTGACCGCGGACGGATTAATCCCGGAGTCTGGGCTGCAGGCGGCTGGTTTTTGCCCTACGCACTTGACTGCAGGCGTCAGTTTTCGTCCCGTGCTTGGTCTGCAGGCTCCGTTTTACACGTGTTTGAGCTATCTGAGGGACAATGCATCTTAAATGGCATCAATCTCCAATGTCTGAGGGATATAAGAGGAGCAATGTTCATTAATTCAGATTCATGTTCTGCCACTTGCAGTAAAACCACGTTGGAAAAAATGTGCAAAGTCTACCCCATCGTGCTCCAGACGGCACACACCAGAACTCTTGCCACGGCGCCATCTTTACAGCATTAATCTCATTACTCGCAGGTCACTATTGTTAAATGAATGTATTTAAATTCGTCTATCTGCAGGAGGAAGGAGGGGCCATGCATTTAAATAGCTAGGTCACTAGTATTAAATTGGGTAACTAAACTGCAGTTGTTGCATTTCGAAAGTGCAGCAGAAAGAAAAGGGGCCCAATGTGACTCTGCAATGGGTTTGAAGTGGAGCTGGAGCTATGAACGCATGGAAAAGTGATGGTTCATGCGTATCTACCATAACCAAAGCAGCAAGATGGCTCCAGGGGACATCTGTTTTTCGCATGGGAATGTTTCGGATTCGGGTTGATTTATTTCCTCAGGCTCTTAAACAACCATGGGCATGGTTCTCTGACCGCCGCTGCTGCGGTCCCTGCTGCCGTTCCTACTGATGCCTGATCCCGCTGATGCCTGTTCCCGCTGCTGCTGTTCCTGCCGCTGCCGCTCCGCGGGCTCCCAGGCTGCACCTGTCTCTACGGCTCGGCTCTTTCAGTCACGTATGTAACCTGGCTCACGGAGACAAGCGGCGCACGCTGGCGTGACACGTCTGTTGTTCGTATGAATCGCATTGTGCTGCTGCTGCTGCTGCTAATGCTGCTTCTGCTGCTTCATACTGCTACCGCTACTGCTGCTATTGCTGCCGCTGCTGCTTCATACTGCTACCGCTACTGCTGCACTGCTGCCGCTCATACTGCTACTGCTGCCGTGCTGCTGCTGCTTCTTTACTTTGACACCTCTCTTCACTTCGCATCTCTTTTACTGAAACACTAAACAGCTTCAACAATATTCTACTGCGGTGGCTTTGATACAGGATTATTGCTGTTATTATCTACGGATGCTGCAACCGCTGCTGCTGCTTCATACTGCTACCGTTACTGCTGCTGCTACTGCTGCCGCTGTTGCTGCTGCTTCATGTACTTTGACATCTCTCTTCACTTCGCATCTCTTTTACTGAAACACTAAACAGCTACAACAATATTCTACTGCTCTGGCTTTGATACAGGATTATTGCTGTTATTATCTACGGATGCTGCAGCTGCTGCTGCTGCTACTGCTGCTGCTGCTTCATACTGCTACTGCTGCTGCTGCTTCATACTGCTACTGCTGCTGCTTCATACGGCTACTGCTGCTGCTGCTTCATTCACCTTGCCATCTCTCTTCACTTGCATCTCTTTTACTGAAACCCTGAACAGCTACAACAACATTCTACTACTGTGGCTTTGATACAGAATTATTACTGTTATTTTCTAAGGACGCTGCTGCTGCTGCTGCTGCTGCTGCTACTGCGGCTGCCGCGGCTTGATACAGGACTATTGCTGTTATTTTCTAAGGACGCTGCTGCTGCCGCTGCTGCTACTGCTACTGCTGCAACCCACTCTCTCAGAAGCTTATCCTGCTTCTAATGGATGCAGCCCGGCTGAGTATGCCGCGCTGCGCCGGACTCGCACCTATGCTCCCAGGGTCGCTTCGGCGGTCGTGCTTCATCTCTCTACTTAATCTTCTGATCCATCAGATGCAGCTGGCCAAGTAGCTGCGCTGAGCCGTCAATCGGACTCCTAATCAAAGGCATCCATACCTGTATTCTTCACTCTTCTGATCGCAGGCTCCCCATCACGCTGCCCATCCTGCAGAGGCTCTGAGCGGCACCGAACTCCGGCTCATCTTCCAAGTACATGTCTGCCCTCCTCGCAGCATCTTCCTGCTCGCCTTCTATGGCTTCTCTGCATAAGCGTCTCACCATTGCTCACTCAACCTTCATGCGGTCCGAGACACGGCTTTCCCGACCATCCTACTATCCTGATTATCTACTCTCCAACCCAAGATTCTAAGCGTAAGGGCGCCTGCAACATCAATGGCCCTCTCCGATATGTCTCTGCCCCTACAGGTCTCCGCTTCTACACGGACGCTGCCCCTTCCGTGGGTTTTGGGGGATTCTTCCAGGACCATTGGTTTGCCGAGCGTGGCCGCTACTTTCCACCGGAGCATCTCCTCTGCCCTACACGAGATATTCCCAGTGGTCGTGACTGCGCGCTGTGGAATCACACGTGGCAGAGAAAGAGGATCTCTGTCATGCGTGATAATCTCGACGTAGTGGAAGCATTACACAAAGGTCGCTCCTTTTCACCCAACATAATGTTCCCTGACCATTTCAACCTCCGTCTCAAATAGGGATGTAAATCGGTGACCGGTTAACCGGTGGTTGACCGTCACAGCGTTAACCGGTCAAAGCTGTCGGTTAAAAAAGAGAAAAGGGGGAGAGGGGAGGTCTCTTAATAACGCTATTTTAAGCCCTATTTGCACGATGTGACGAGCGGGTCCCTATCTAGCTGTGTGCGCCAATGTAACAGTAAACTCTGCCGTACGCGCCACATATGCACGCACACATGTACACGCACACACACACACACACACACACACACACACATTTTCCCCCCCTCCATTGACACGTAACATCCACACGCATCATCTCTCCCCTCTGTTACCGCCTGCTAGTTGCACACTGGTGCGGGTCAGAACTACATTGGAGCTTATATTTACACGCACATACATACATGTATTGCACACACACATAGCTTACATATACACACACACAGACATATACACACATACATACATGTATTGTACACACACACACATACCGGTCTGTCGCGCTCCTTTGTGTCACGGAGCCCAAAGCATTCTTGCAAATACACGGCTCCAGTCAAACCACATGGACCATGTTTGTGCTGCTGGTCCTTGGCATCAGCTCCACACTGATCACTTTTAAACTTTAGCGGAGACCTGCGAGACGCGGCTCGTCACTCGCTGCCCTGACCATGTGGACGAGCTGTCTTTTGCTTAAAAATGCTTTAAGCCGCAGCACAGCAGAATGGGAAGATTAAAACAGCAGTTCTCTGTGCGCAAAGGTGCCGAAGCTGTTGCGGGTTTTGGCGCCGCTGTCTCGGCTCTGATCCCGTATAACGCAGAGCTGCACTTATGAAAAGTATGCGGCTCGAAATGGCTGTTATTTCAAAGAACGTCGACTATTTTAAACTACGCGGTTAACCGGTTTCAACCGGTTAATGAGGCTCGGTGGTCGGTCATGAAAATTCATAGTTTTTTACATCCCTAGTCTCAAACATTCAAAAATCAAAGGAGCCTGCAATATAGTAATAGCTCGCTCGGACACATCTCTCTGCCCCTACAAATCCATGATGCGTTACACTCGCCTCCGCTGCAAAAAGGAGATTTTAACGGACCTCTCTTTCTCACTCCAGACATTCTTCCCATGACAGCAACCTGGTTCAGAGCTCAACTAAGATCCCTACTGCTCCTCTGTAAATTGTCTCCCCAGCTCTACACAGCCCACTCTTTCCGGATAGGCGCTGCCACGCGCGCGGCCTCGCTGGGGCTCCCCCACACCTCTCTGCAACAGCTGGGGCGCTGGTCCTCTTCGGCCTTCTCCGCCTACATCAGGCCAGACGCGTCCGCTATCCTGGCTGCACAACGTCTACTGGCTTCCTCGTAAGCTCCCAGCAAAGCAATACAAAGCAAAGTAAGTGAACCAATAGGATTTCTGGTGGCGGCACGCACTTTTAAAGATAACTCTGCTACAGCGTCTGGTATCGATCGTGATGCGAGCGCTCACGTCCCAGACAGCGTCCGGTTGATCGTGATGCGAGCGCGCACGTCCCGGCGCTCAAAGATAACTCTGCTACAGTAACTCTGCTACAGCGTCTGGTATCGATCGTGATGCGAGCGCTCACGTCCCAGGCAGCGTCCGGTTGATCGTGATGCGAGCGCTCACGTCCCGGCGCTTAAAGATAACTTCACCGCAGCGTCTGGTACCGATCGTGATGCGAGCGCTCACGTCCCAGACAGCGTCCGGTTGATCGTGATGCGAGCGCTCACGTCCCGGCGCTCAAAGATAACTCTGCTACAGCGTCCGGTCGATCGTGATGCGAGCGCTCACGTCCCGGCGCTTAAAGACAACTCTGCTACAGCGTCTGGTATCGATCGTGATGCGAGCGCTCACGTCCCAGGCAGCGTCCGGTTGATCGTGAAGCGAGCGCTCACGTCCCAGCGCTTAAAGATAACTCTGCCCGTTTTTGGGGATTATGCGCGCGAGCAAGCGCCGCACTCAACAGCATCTCTCCCGGGCCTAGGGCGCCAAACATACTCAATCAACAAACTTCTAACTGCATTTTCCCTCTTGGGTCTCTCCAAAGTGAAATGAAGCTCTTCGCGAAAGTTCACTGTGGTAGACCCGGCCACTGCTGCCAGATCTACAAGCCTGCTCATCCTCTACTCATTACACCAGCAAAACGCCCACATCTAATCCACCAATAACCACCAGGACAGCAAGTTAAAAGCCGGAGACGCCCACTTCCCGGCCTTCTGAAGTTTGCAAAGCCTCCGCCGCCCCACCTCCTCCTTCTCTCATCGAAGCGTGCTTGCCTACTGCCTCTGCCGTCACCAGTGCCTAGGCCCCGGGGGGGATTATGCGCGCGAGCAAGCGCCGCACTCAACAGCATCTCTCCCGGGCCTAGGGCGCCAAACATACTCAATCAACAAACTTCTAACTGCATTTTCCCTCTTGGGTCTCTCCAAAGTGAACTGCTGATTCATCTCCGTCCAAAGACACTTTTGTCTTCTGCTTCAGTTGCTTTTTTTATGGAAAAGTCGTTTCAACATTTCCTGGATGGAACAGAACTTGGCCAAGTGTTATAGACCGTTTTGGGAGCAAGCCAATAAAACAGTGTGTACTCGTTGGGATCTGCTCTTTTTCTGTGCGTTACAACTGTGTTATTAAACTAGGTTGAAATACATATTAACTCTTTTGTGCACTTTACCTGTATTAGTCTTATGTACAGGGTAGAGCATTGGCCTTTGGGCCCAAAGGTCGTGGGTTCAAGCCCACCACGGGACCTTCTCCACCGACTCCCACTGATGCCTGCTGTTGTTGTGTCCTTGGGCAAGACACTTAACCCACTTAGCCTATAAGGAGCGCGGATATGATGTTCGCTGCATGCCTTGATGTGTAAGTGTATATATGTGCACATACCAACATTAATCAATGAATGAGGAAACAAGATATACAGTTTTCTTGTTCCTATCATCGAGCCATAGCTGCATTTACTCCCAAGTACAGAATAACTAGTAATAAGTAAGACATAATATGCTCTCTATGCATGCAATAAGAAACTGTTTAGTCCTGGTGAAGGAATGCCGCGGGTTACAAAAAATACAAACATGAAACCCATTAGTATTTATTTATGTATTTATCTAACATTAAGATAAAAACAATGGAATTACACTTGAGAGTTTGTTCAATGCACTTGTTCCATAGAATAATTCTAAACTATTAATTGAAATACTCTTGTAGAATTCTAAACTGACATCTCAGAAGAAAATGTTTTCTAACATTAAATATCAAGTAAATAAAATTAAAAAAAATGCTCTGAGCTTTCTGATGGCTGGACATTCCTGACTTTACAGAATTCACTTGGCACCATCTGGACATTAGAGCCAGTGTTTGGTCACAGCTCAGAGGCCGCCCAGTCCCTCAGTCCCTGGTGAGTTTGAGCTGCACCTGTAAACCATAGAAACAGTCTGTCCCAAAGCCTGTGCTGAATCCATTGCGTGAATGGAGGAGCACACTTCACCCCATTACGTGATCTATTTACAAAGCCCAGCGCAGATGCTCTCACAGACTGATTAAATGATGCTTGCCACATTCTCCAGCCAATGTGCATCAGGCCAACAACAAGGCACCTGCGGCACTGTTATTCAGCAACTCATGTTCAAGTCTGCGGCGACAACTGCTCTCTTCTACTACCCTTAGGAAATCAGCCTGGGACACTTAAACCAGCCCTAAACTCTTAAATATTGCACACATGAAATCGAAAAGCTTTCAACATTGTTATAACAATTTTCTTGCGTTCTCATTGAGCTCATTGTTCTGCCATTCACAAGTGACATCTGTTCACATGTTATGGTTTGAGCTAAGTGGGTCATCTTAGTTATGATCATAGACTGTATATATTAACGGACAGAATCACGCCTATCTCCGCCATTCTAACTAATGGGAAAAAAATATGCTCTACTGTAGCGCGTGTGTGCGAGTGTTTTTTTTTCTTCAGAAAATTGTGAAAAAACGCATCTGCGCATGCGTCAGCCGGCGCAGCTCCTTTCATTTGAACGAGAGACTTCAAAAATTCACAGCAAGTAAACTAGAGTGGACCAAAGAAATTCACCCCCCTCAGCATTGACACACATCTGGAACGGAGCTTTGGGCCAAGAGCCAACTTTTGGTCCATCCTGTAAAGACGTTTTTGAGACGTCTGCCAATGCTATATGTTAGCATTGGCTAATTCTACTTCTGGGTCCACCCCCATCCGCCCGGGGTGGTATTGCAAGCATGTTAGCGCACGTCATTTTGGCCACTTTTGAGCTGGGACCCGCCCCCGCTGGTTATGACACATTTTATCATACCGGCATGTGAGAGACAGATTACGTCACACCTCTGAAGCTAAGCAGGGCAGGGCCTGGATAGTACTGCAATGGGAGACCTCTGGGAACACCAGGTGCCACAGTGGGGTGGCTGCAGCTGTTAAGTGGCTAACTATCATTGTGTTCTAAAGCCTAGCGTATAGTCGCACGGCGCGGAGCTTACGGTGGTGACGTGACGTCACTTGCGCAAAAAACAAGGATCACCGCAAGACCCTTACATAGCCTGCTGCACACCCTCAAAAATGTCTAGCTACGCAGCCGCCGCCGCAGAGAAGCTCCGCTGTGATTGGTCCGTGTGTGTGTTTTGGACGGAATGATGGAGCGGCTGCGGAGAGCGTGGACGAGGCACTTTGGACCAGATAGCTTTGTGTTTCGAAGGAACCGAAAGAAACGTAGTTTGGGCTCATGGCTCAGAGTCTGATATACGCAGAGACCGTGGACTGTTCAGTTCTGTTGCATATCCAACTTAAAAACTGTGCAGTCGTCAGTTTTGCACTGTTCCTGTCTCCTGTCTATCTGTACACGTAGCTTATCGCGTCTTTTGCATTCCTCCTGCACTTGTAAATCGTTCATGTTTGGTCTCAGATATTTAACACCTATTGTTTTGCTGCTTGTGTTAAATAAAATTTAATGATAATTATGTTTCCAGGAAGAACTGTGTCTTTATTCACAGCATCACAGTTGAAATTACTTATGAAACGTGGGTAAGCGTGGGTCTGGAGAGCCCGTGTGCCCGGACGGGACTTCACCTGCGGGGTATACTCTTGACAGCTGGAACAAGTTTCAGCCCCTCTGTATGTCGACCCATTGGGGCGACAGTAGCTCAGTTGGTAGAGCATTGGCCTTAAGCCCAGAAGGTCGTGGGTTCAATTCCCACCTCTGCACCTTCTCCATCGACTCCCACTGATGACGGCTGTCGTTGTGTCCTTGGGCAAGACACTTAACCCCACTTTGCCCAAAGCCCCCACTGAAAGATCAAGGCTATGCTCACACTCAGAGAGCAGCCGTCCTCCTGTGGACTCACCACCTGCAGAGGATCAGTGAGGGGCTGGTGCTATGAGACTTGGGTGGCATCTCTGATTGCCACCCCCCTGACCCAGAAATGGATTAAAGGGTAGAAAATGGATGGATGGATGTATGTCGACCCTGTCCATTGAAGATTCGGAAGACGTATATATCTTTGGCATTTTGGTGGTGGGAATCCTCCTGTTTGGGTTTGGAGCGGTTCTCTTCTACCACAAATTCGGAGGCACGGCAGTTCGCAAGATTCACGACCTGCTGGCCGACAAAATTGATGGGATGTACAAGGAGCTTAGCCGAGTCGTGATTGAGAGTGCCGTGTCTGGACAAAGGAGAATGGTTTTGGTGGAACAGTTGATAAAAGATCTCGCAGCTCGTTCACTCGAAGGGAATAAAACATTAAAACTTTGGAGATGAGATTGAATGACATCGTGTGTCAGGCTTGTACTCTCTGACCCGGCTTGGATTTGCCCCTGTGTACGGAGGTCTGAGGGCGCCGCAATTCGGATTAATTGGATTTAATAGAATATCTGCCTGCTTTTGACTGCTACATTGCATTTAATATTGTCCCCCTAAGGCGATGTGTTTTTCTCCTCCTGTGTCTTCTCTCCACTCTTATCTCACATTCCTCGGCCAAGGCCATAATAACAAGGTTCCATCTACAACAACTCACACTATTTCAGTTAAGTCCAGCAAGGATCCCTCACCCCCGCCAGCCTCTACCTATCCATCTTGCTCCCTCCCTCCCCTCCACTCCTCATTGTGTTTCCGACTCACCCCCTCCCTGACCCCGCCCCCCTCTGACAGCCACATTAGGCCGGCTGTTGGAGGTGCTCATCCCGAGAAAAAAATCCGTGGTTTATACAAAGCACAATGTGTCTATCCAACTGTCTGTGAAACTGTATGTTATTGCTCTCTGCTGTTTATTCTACTGTTTGTCGCATGGCGCCGTAAAGATGGCGCCGTGGCAAGAGCTCTGGTGTGTGTCGTCTTCTCTGTCTGGTGCACACCGGGGTAGTCTTGCACAGTTTTTCCAATGTGGTTTTACTGCAAATGGCAAATAAATGAATCTGAATCTGAAACAATGAGTCCATAGAACTAAACGTACGCTAGATACACATGTAATGATCTCAAACAGCTCGGTTTGCTCATGTTTTTGTTCTGAAGAGGGGAAAGTAGCTAGCGTATATGGGACTGCTTTGGTTTCCCAGGCAACTCCAATGAGTTCGCCATCATGTGGTTGGGTGTGGAATTACAACATTCTCGCGCGAGTGTACCAGCAACCGCAACCAGCACTGCGCGAGTATACACTAGGCTCAAGGCAAGACACTTCACCCCAGTGATGTGTGGTCAGATGAGGCAGGTGAGGCCTCACCTACCATCATGGAAAGAATAAAAGAATAAAATGAAAACAATATTACTTGGTCACTATATCAAGTGATTCATGTTATTGTATTATTTTCATGTAACTTAACTTCTTTTCACCGTGAAATTACAGATTTTCGTAATTTTTTCTCATATTTGACAGAGCGCTGCGCTGTGAGGCGAGCCCCTGAGACTAGCCCCTTCCTCTAGTTCACAGAGGAAGGAGCTCGTATGGCGCTATCAAACTGTTTTCTCTGCACTGTAAAAAAAGTCAGTAAAATATACAGTAAATTAATGTAATTTACCGACAGAAAAAGTATGTAAATTGATTTAAGGGAAATCATTGTTTATTTGACAGTTTATTAACTATTTTTCAAAATCTGTCAAAAAACCGTATCTTTTACATACATTTACAATAAAAAAAAAACAGTATTTTACACTTGAAATTAAGTAAACTGTACTTTTTACGGATAAATTCTCTATTAAAAGATACAATTAAGAATGTAAATTTCACAGTTTAGGAATGGGAAATATATGTTATTCCACTGTTAAAAAAACAGAAAAGTATGTTTATTATTTGATATATTCTGTATTCATGAATATGCATACATACTGTAGAATCAACATACATTTCTCGCCAATATTACTAATCTTTACTGTTAAAATTCATTAAACTGTGATTAATTACCGGTAAATTCTGTAACTTTATTTAGAGTTAAACATGTTAATTTAACAAAAAAATTATGTAGATTGTATTAGTTTTAACTGTTACATAAACAGAAAAGTATATTTGTTAATTAAAATATTCTGTATTCATGATTACACGTAAATACTGTAGAATCTACATACATTTCCTGCCAATACTACTAGTCTTTACTGTTAATAATCAATAAACTGAGATTTTTTACAGGTAAATTCTGTAACTTTATTTAGAGTTAAACATGTTTATTTTACAAAAACATTATGTAGAATGTATGAGTTTTAACTGTTACATAAACAGAAAAGTATATTTGTTAATTGATATGTACTGTATTCATGATTACACATAAAAACTGTGGAATTAACATACATTTCCCGCCAATATTACTAGTTTTGACTGTTAATAATCAGTAAACTATGATTTAATTTACAGGTCATTACTGTTAATCTCTTCAGTGTTAAACATATTAATTTTATAATACCGTTAAGGAGAGTTTATGTTTTGCCACTTTTGAATAAAAAGAAAAGTAGGTTTGTTTGTAAAGGACCCAAGTGAACTCACTGAGTCCTCTGCTGGTCCAGTGTTCCGTGGCCGAGACGAAAACCACACTGCTCCTTCTGAAGCCGAGATTTGATCATCCGACAAAGTCTCCTCTCCAGTACCTTGGAGTAGACCTTTCTGGGGAGGCTGAGGAGTGTGATCCCACGATAATTTGAACGACACCCTCCAGTCCCCCTTCTTGTAGAGAGGGACCACCACCCTGCTCTGCCACTCCATTCATACCGCCCCCGATTCCCACGCGATGTTGCGGAGACGTGTCAGCTAAGACAATCCTACAACATCCAGAGACTTTAAAGTCAGGACAGATCTCATCCACTCCCAGAGCCTTGCCACCAAGGAGGCTGCCAACCACCTTGGTGACATCAGCCAGGGAGATGGAAGTATCCGCCCCGACATCCTCAGCCTATGCCTCCGGGACGGAGGACATGACGAGGGGATGAAAACCTTGAAGTATTCCTTCCACTGCCAAACAGTATTCCCAGTTGAGTTCAGCAGCTCTGACTGCATCCCTTACTAATGGTGTCCACCTCCGGGTTTGGGAGTTGCCGCCGGGACCAGTACCAGAGACCTTGCGACCACAGTAACAAGCTGCCGCACGGGCAATAGAGATGTAGAACATGGTTCAGACTCAATGTCCCCCCCCCCTCGTCCGGGCCCTGGGAAAAGTTCTCCCGGAAGCTTGTATGTATACTTGAGGGAAGGTCAGATGATACAACAACCAATTCGATCATCGACCTTCAGCCTAGGGTGTCCATGTGCACTGGTGGACCCCCTTAAGCTCGAACATGGTATACGTTATGGACCAACTGTGACTAGCACAGAAGTCCAACAAATGAATGCCGCTAGGGTTCAGATAAGGGGGGCCATTCTTCCCAATCAACCCTTTACAAGTGTCACTGGCATTTTTCAAAGCCCCGGCGATCAAAGATGACAGCGTATCTGGCTCAATCAATGGTTCCCCCATGGACTGCCACCTTAGCGTGGTGGGGGAGTTTGAGTACTCGGATGATCCTGGGAGCTATGTTGTCTGGGGCTTTATGCCCCTGGTAGGGCTTCCCATAGCAAACAAGTCTCGGGTGACGAGTCAGACGAAGCACAGCCCATAGATAATAATCGTCACGTTGCCCGGCATGGCACAGCCCGGGCCCCACCCTGGAGCCAGGCCTAGGGTCGGGGCTCGAAAGTGAGTGACTGGTGGCCGGGCCTTAGCCCACGGGGCCCCACAGGGCTCAGCCCGAAAAGACGACGTGGGCAGGCCCTCCTGTGGACCCACCACTCACAGAGGGATCCGAGGTGGTCAGGTCCAGAAAGGACTGGGGAGCAGTCGAAGGCGCAGACCTCGGCGACCCAGTCTGCACACACAACATCTGGCTCTTTGGACGAGAAACGTCACCTCAGTGCGGAAGGAGACCGAGCTCGCGGGGGAGGTTGAGAGATACCAACTTTTCTGGTGTTTCTTGCGGGGAGCGGCGGCGAACGAGGGTGGCCATTGTCATTGCACCCCCATCTCGGCTGCCCCGTGTTGGAGTTCTCCCCGGTGAATGGGAGGGTCGCGTCCCTCCGCCTCCGGGTGGGGCGGCAAGTCTCTCACTGTTTTCACGGCCTACGGGCCAAACAGCAGTGCAGAGTACCTGGCCTTCTTGGAGTACCTGGGAGGTGTACTGGACAATGCACCGAACACCATGTCGAGCACAAGGGTGTCCACCAGTACATGTGGCACCAGGACACCCTAGGCCGGAGGTCGATGATCGACTTTGTTGTTGTATCATTTGACCTTCGGCCGCGTGTCTCGGACACTCGGGTGAAGAGAGGGGCGGAGCTGTCAACCGATCACCATCTGGTCGCGAGTTGGATCCGCTGGCAGGGGAGGAAGCCAGTCAGACCTGGCAAACCCAAGCGTGTAGTGAGGGTCTGCTGGGAAAATCTTGCTGAGCCCCCTGTCAGACGGACTTTCAACTCAAACCTAGCTTTTCCCAGGTCCCGGCGGAGGAGGGGGACATTGAGTCTGAGGTGACCATGTTCTCTTCCTCTATCGCTGATGCGGCAGCTCATAGCTGTGGTCACAAGATCTCAGGTGCTGGTCCCGCCAGCAACCCCCGAATCCGGTGGTGGAAACGGGTAGTAAGGGATGCCGTCAGGCTTGAGGAGTGTGCCGCGGTTGCAAGGCTCCAGGAGTGGGTGAGATCTGTCCTGACTATCTAAAGTCTCTGGATGTTGTAGGACTGTCTTGGCTGACACATCTCTGCAGCATCGCGTGGCGATCGGGGGCGGTGCCAATGGTGTGGCAGACCGGGGTGGTGGTCCCTCTCTACAAGAAGGGGGGCCGGAGGGTGTGTTCCAATTATCGTGGGATCACACTCCTCAGCCTCCCCAGAAAGGTCTACTCCAAGGTACTGGAAAGGAGACTTTGTCGGATGGTCAAATCTCGGCTTCAGAAGGAGCAGTGTGGTTTTTGTCTCGGCCACGGAACACTGGACCAGGTCTACACTCTCCATCGGATACTCGAGAGTTCATGGGAGTTTGCCCAACCTGTCCACATGTGCTTTGTGGATTTGGAGAAGGCATTCGACCGTGTTCCCCGGGGTGTCCTCCGGGAGTACGGGGTCCGGGGTCCTGTGCTGAGGGCCGTCCGGTCTCTGTATTCGCAATGCTGGCAGTGAGTCAGGAGTCGAAAGGGATCCGGTTCGGAGACCACAGGATTTCATCTCTGCTGTTTGCGGACGATGTTGTCCTGTTGGCTCCAACAAACCAGCACCTCCAAGAAGGTGGAGAGGTCCTTCCTCGGGGTCTTGTTGACGAGTGAGGGAAGGATGGAACGTTAGATTGACCGTTGTGGTTTGACCGGTATTTCGATTTACCGGTCAATCTTCGTTCCCTCCCTCACCTATGGTCATGAGCTTTGAGTAATGACCGAAAGAACGAGATCACTGATACAAACGGCTGAAATGAGCTTCTTCCACAGATTGGATGGGCGCTCCCTTAGAGATTGGGTGAGGAGCTCAGTCACATGACCATGTGACTAATGAAAATTGTACGAGCAAGTATTGATGGTGCATGTGTTTAGATGATGTGGAGCGATTTTAAGCCAAATCGGTGAAACGGCCCAGGCTGGTTTGACGTTTGTGCGAGGTGTACATTTGCCATTAACACAAAACGGGGAGTGTTTGTCGTCGCCACGACAAAAAGGTAAAAAATAAGCTTTGGGTCTCTTAGACTTTTTGAAACAAGAGGACAAAACAGATTTATGTGCAAAATTTCAAACATTTAAAAAAAACTAAATGTGAAAATTTCCATATAAATCTTTGAAATAGTCTGTAGGGGGTACTAATGTGTCAATTTGAATCATTTCACTTTCAAATGACCTAGACCCTAGAGTTGAACGATGTATTGAAGTTCTGTGCAAATCAGACTTTGTATTTGAGGCGACAGTAGCTCAGTTGGTAGAGCATTACCCTTTGAGCCAGAGGGTCGTGGGTTCGAGCCCGACCTTCACCATCGACTCCCACTGTCTGCTGCCATTGTGTCCTTAGGCAAACAATGTTTCACTGATCAAAAAGCCCCGAAGTCATTTTGATGGTACATGTGTTGAGATGATGTGGAGCGATTTTGAGGCAAATCGGCAAAACGGCCGAGGAGGAGTTGCTTTCCAACGAATATGTGTGAAAATTATTGCTGTTCATTTTTCCATTTTGCAATGAAATTCATGGGCTTCCTGTTTGTCATATATATATATAACCACGTTGTATTTTTAAATGTTGATATATATATATATATATATTTACTGTACATCTAGGGAAGGATAATAAGTAGATAAGTAAAGTGACATTGTTCAGTGACATTCTGAAGTTGCAGTATTGCACATTACACAGGATTTTAGTATTTACTTATTTACAGATGAATGACATTAACAGGCGCAGCAGTTCTCATTGTACAGTCTGACAGCAGAATGAAGGAAAGACCTCTCCTTTAAACAGCGAGGGTGAATTAGTCTGTCACTGAAACTGCTCTCAAAAGTTAAGAATTAAACAGTTTATTTACTTCAAGTGGTGTGAAATCTTAGCAATCTGACTCTTCACTATTGTCTATTATACATAATACATAACATAATACATATACATAACATAATTTACTTTCAACTTCATCTTGACTTCAACACATTTTTAAACTGTCCTATCACAGACTTCTGTTTAGTATTTGGGAGGAGTCAAAGTATGCAGTAGAAGCGCTGTGACATTCACTGTTGAAGCAACATCACTTTTTTATCTTATATAAAATAAGACCCTTGCTTGTGCCAATATATCTAAAACTTAAATGTACTTTTTTACAAATGTGAGTAGTGGTTTGTGGTGAAATCTTTTATCTGACTCTTCTCCCTTGTCTAATAATAAAGCTGTATCCATTCTACACAGCATTATATATTAAACTTTATCTTGACTCCACCGCAAATTGGAGGGAATCTAAGCGCCAGAATTCGAACTGTCCTATCACCGACCTCGATTTAGCATTGGGGGCGGAGCCAGCGCGTGCAGTAGAAGCCGCTGGTGACGAAGAGTCGCTGTGTTTTCGGAGAGAGCCACCATCCATAAGAAGTTTGCCCCGTAAGTACTCTTTTATCGCCGTGTTTTGTCAACACAAATGCTTTTGTACGTACAATAAGGACTTGATTTACAGTGCAGTATGTATTCATGTCCTATTTGTAATATAACTGTGCCTTCTGTTAAGGCTTACGTCTCCCATTGTTCACTTCACCGTAATGAACCACGTTGTATTTTTAAATGTTTAGCGGCAGATTGTAAGGAGTCATTTACATCTCATGCTGCATTAAAATGTCACTTCTATCGTCAACATTATCGTAATCAGCCGGTACGTAAAATCTCCCCGTTATTGGCGATTGACTGCCCAGTATCTCTGTGTGCACATCGTGCCGCCGATTTAAAAGACTTGGTCGTTCACATAAAAGAGCACATTGCGGAAGGTCGAAGCATTTGCTGCCCGGTAAAAGGGTGCGCTCGTGTTTTCACCGTAAAGGCTTCGTTTACCGCTCATATGTCACGGAAACACCGAGGCTGCACAGCGCGTGCTATCACACGTGACTCTGCTGACTCCGGGGACGTGGGTCCTTCTACGCTACAGCCTGATCTCACATTGGACACTGAAATTGAGTCAAATGACTCAGGTGTAGCGGAGGTGTCCAATTTTAACGACTTTTTTCTCAAAAATGTTTGTATGTTTTACATGAAACTACAAGGCCAACAACTCGTTCCAGCTTCTACCATTCAAACCATCGTAGAGGAAATTCAGAATATCCACGAGTTGGGACAGGCATATACTGTAAATAAAATAAAAGACATTCTAAAGAGCCTATCTCTGTCCAATGATGACATTGAGAAGGTGGTCTCTGCAATGAGTGATTCTGATTTGTTCTCTGCCTGTCATACAGGACACATGAGGACATCATACTCAAGAAATCAGTGTTTTAAGGAAATGTTCAAATATGTTGAGCCACAAAAGATTGTTTTGGGTAAAGATGAAAACCGCAAAGACAGATTTGCTTTTTATGTCCCAGTTTTACAAACTTTACAAAACATAATGCAGTCTGATTTTTGGAAAGGGCACTTGGCTGAAAATTCTCAGTCTGGACCTGACATATTGTGTGATGTATATGATGGCAAAGTGCTTAAGTCCAATCCCTTTTTTCAAGAAAACCCTAATAGTCTCAAATTGAATTTATATCAGGATTCTTTTGAGGTTGTGAATCCTCTGGGTTCAGCAAAAAAGAAACATAAAATTCTGGCGGTGTATCTGTCACTTCTAAACTTCCCAGCTCATATACGTTCCAACGTTGATCACATGCAGCTGGTACTCTTATGCCAAGAGAAAGATTTCAAACTATTTGGCCATTCAAAAATGTTTCTGCGTTGGTGGGTGATTTGAAAGAGCTAGAGGTAAAAGGGATAAATACCACTACAGGAAATGTTAAAGGGAGCCTTTACTGCATCTCGGGGGACAACTTAGGATCACACTGTATTGGAGGATATACAGAAAATTTCAGTACCTCTGAGTATTTCTGCAGATACTGTCTAATTTCTCGAACCCTCTTCCATACAGACTGCACATCTTGTGGACCATCACGCACCCCTGAAAATTATCAGACTGCTTTGGACCAGTTAAAAGAAGATCGACCAGAGGTAAATGGAATCAAATTCAGGTCAGTGTTTAATGATCTTCAACACTTTGATGTTTGTCAACCTGGACTACCCCCTTGTGTTGGGCATGATATATTTACAATTACAATACAATACAATTTATTCTTGTATAGCCCTAGGTCACAACAGAAGTCATCTCAGAGGACTTAACAAAACCATTGAAATCACCAACACAGGTCAGAGAATCAACAGTTAAAACACATGAAGAATATAAAGCACACACAGAAGAAAATGTCCATACATGTTGTAGAATGCTAAAGTGTCCTGATCATCACCAATCCTTTCTGTTGGACACTAACTGTCCAACAAGACCCTCCTGCATCGACAAGGAAAAACTCTTAAAAAACCCAGTGGGAAAAAGTGAGAAACCTTGGAGGAGAACTAGGGAAACCCACAGGGAGGGAGACCCATATGAGAAAGGGATCCGCTCCTCCGGACGGACAGGCTAATGATCTAGGACCTAAGCTAGCTACAGAACGTGGACCAGTGGACGCTGAACGTGGACAGGTCCGGTGCAGGACTGAAGCACTCCCAGGCGGGTCGGGCGGGGCAGTCCGCAGGTGTAGATGGAAGAGGCCAGGCTCAGAGATCCCGTCATCGTACCATGAAACAAACAATGGGACAACGGGTGAATAGCAATGAACAAACTACAGTCAGAATCCTAAAAATGCTAAACAGATAAAGTAGGAAGGAGGAGAGGATAGTGCTCAAGTTACCATACTTCTCCCAGCAAACTGACTCCCTATGCAGCTTGACTAACACTCTGAGGAGTTTAATCTTCTCCGAGTCTTACCTTCCTAGCCATATGCTAAACTATAGAGGACTGTTTTAAACCTAGCCTTGAATAAAGAATAACATACAGCATAATATATAACATAATATACAACATAACACAATACATTATTGAATAATATATAACATAATATATAACATAATACAGCATATATATATAATATATACACTACATATTATATATTACCTAATTATATGCTAAATTAAAGTAAAGTGCTTTAAGCCTGGCCTTGAATGTGGAGACCGTATCTGCTTCCTTAACATAAATGGGAAGCTGATTCCACAGGTGTCTTATGTTATGATGTTGCTCTTTACCTGCGTTACTTCATTCGAAAAAAGAAGTGGTTCACATACACTACTTTAAACAGACGGATCAGACAGTTTAAATATCAGATGAATGATGCTTCCTCCAGACCTTGTGATGTCAGCCATGCTGGTCTGAGACTTTCAGGCCATGCAATACAAAGCTGGAATTTTCTCAGGCTGATGCCTTTATTAATTGGTGACAAAATAAAAGATCCCGAAGATGAAGTGTGGCAATTGACTCTTCAGTTAAAAGATGTAGTTGATTTGATCTGTGCCCAGAAGATATCAGTGCCTCAGGTTGCCTACCTTAATGCTCTGATACAAGAATATCTGGAGTCAAGAAAATTTCTGTTTCCAGGAAGTAAATTGAGGCCAAAACATCATTACATGCTACATTACCCTGGTCTGATTCTAAACTTTGGACCATTGATGAGGTTGTGGACCATGTGCTTTGAAAGCAAACATAGTTATTTTAAAAGATGTGTGCGTAATTTGAAGAACTTTAAAAATCTGTGTAAAATGCTTTCAGAGCGACATCAAATGTTTCAAGCTTATCTTTCTGCTGGTTCTGTAACTCCAACAGCGTTGACATTAAAAGTGGGATCATCATTTTTGACAGAACTTTATTGTCAGGAGGTTAAAAATGCATTCATGCCATGTGGCTTCACTGAAACAAATGCTAAGACTCATTCCGAAGTTACATTCAACGGGATAACATACAAAAAAGGATCCTTTTTGGTTACCAAGAATAATGACTGTGTGGAGTTTGGAGAAATCCTTGTTATGGTGATAAAAGAGAACACGACACTGTACTTTCCGATTAAACTATATTCAGCAGAGTATATTTCACAATACCATATGTATTCTGTGATAGACAGTGGTTTGTTGCGATGTTTCCACATCAATGACTTTGTTGACCTGTGGCCATTACCTGCTTATGTGAAAGATTCATACAAGATAGTTCCTTTGAAGCACAGCATATTGTCAGAGTAGATGTTATTTCTAAACAACTAAGCTCTTCAATCTTCTGTTGCAGATATGGAGGATTCATACAGTCAAATAAGACATGCAATTACTGCAGTGCTTATGGATCTTTCTGTTCAAGATGTAAGATCCATTGAAGAGGCTTTGAAGACCCTGGGTACAGAGACTGCTGACGATCTGCAGTACAAAACGGAGCAGGACCTGGTACCAATTGTGAAGCCAGTGCAAGCGCGGAGAGCAGTGTCGCGCAAATGAGGATTGGCGTTAACGAGGGTATTCAGGGAGCGCGACTTGTGTGCAAAGGTGGTAGCTGGCTAGATATATGTCCTGAGCCTATTAGAAGAGTGGGAGGAACAGTGAGTCGCGTCGTCATGGTTAGAGACGCCGTTGAAGCAGAGCGGAAAGCGTGTCTGCAGTGAAAGGTGCGAGCTAGTATAGGTATGTGACAAATAAACGAGCGACTGGACAGGTGATATTTTTGTCCTTGGTCTTACACGGAAGTATGTCTCTCGGGGGGGCACATCTGTGTGGAATGTGGCCTTGCAAAATGTGATCAGGACAGGTTAGCTAGAGAATGCGACGCCAGGTATGGGGGCATTGAGAGCGTGAGTGTACGACGAGCGAATATTAGGTTGAGACATTTCCACCAGAGCTTGACAGTCGATATACCTGTGTATATCTAGACTGTCCTTGCACATTCATAAGCTGGAAGCAACTTTTGACACACACATAGCGAACACACCACAAGTTGACACAGCAGGATGCTTCAGTCCACACGTTCTCTATGACAGACAGTGGGTGTGAAGAACTTCAACAGAGAAGAAACTTTAGTCATATTAATCAACACCTTAGGCAGTAATGAAAATGTGACCTTGTATGTTAAGGGATGTACTTATCAGTCAAACATATATTGTACTTTTAAATTCACATAAAAATCGTAAAACATAATCCCCACAAGTCTAAAGGATTTTTTGTTGTTGTCTAATCTGATACAGCATGTACGGTTGAGCTGTAGTGCATCTCATGATCACCTGACAAGCATGTTTTTGTTTCTTTTCAGAATGAAGACATTAACGTGAGGCGTGATTGTGTGCATTCGATTCCTGAGCATCTACCTCCATGAGATCTGGACACACTGGTTAAAGAATACATGGAAGATGTTCAGCCTACTGTCCTTTTCTGCAAAATGTAAATTACTTTCTATCCAATAGAATAACTTGTAGCGTTCATGGGAATGGGAATGGACTAGGATGCATTGACATGACCACCAGTAGTTCACGATTGAGTCCAAATGGGTTTTGTTTAGATGAAATTTTCCCACCAAGGCCAACGGTTATTTTGTCACTTTGTAGGAAGTAAATCCACTTAGTTCAAAGGAGCCAGAGGAATACAGGGGGCCGGTCCTGGCAATCTAAAAGCCTCCATTATGCCAAGGACGACAGTATTCGTTCAAACAACAAGGTGAGGCCCCTTCATTGTTCTTATTAAACCAGCAGTTTTTTGTTCAATGTTTGTCTGTGTTTGTTTAGTGTCGTAAATCAATAGGATGCTTTGTGGACTGTCCCTGCTTACGAACTCCAGCCGCCTTGAGAACATCAAAGAGAAAGAGGCCTTCTTGTCGTCTTTGAAGATATGGCGCAGTATGTGGAGCATTTAATTGAAACTGTATCCAATACAAGACATGGATCAGTTATTTTTTTTTACTAAATTTAAAGGAGAAGTTCCAGCATCCCTTGTAGTATTGATGAGCAATTGCCACTGTTGTCCCTTGATAAAATAATGGGTAATTGATTTCTCTGTCAAAAGGCAGCTGAGGATATGAGGCAATCAGTAAAAGCAAAGACGCCTGCAAGAGGTAAGCCTAAAGCAGTGATTGAAAGGCATGTATTGTTTTTGCTGTAGGGGATTGAATCTATTTAGTAGTAGGGGTCATTTCTGACAAGTAAGGGTGAAGGGAGAAGAGAATGTTTAAGGATATGGAAAGGTTGGTCCTTTCTCTTCCCTGGTGTCCTTCCTTCACTTAGGCCAAAACCACCACCACTTTTGTACAGGTGCTGAAAATTTAATAATTGAAACTTCTCAGTGCTGCCCAGCACCTCCCCTGTATTAACATTCACAATGTTTCAAGTTTTTCACTAGGCTTGATGCACAAACTGCACGATTTCCTGACTGAATATTGCAATTTATTTCCCTGCACCATACTACTTTTTAAGTGATTTATCAGGTACACGTTGATTGTGTCCTGGCGAAAAACTTAAACTCTGACAAGACCCCTTCATGAATTTGAATTGAGTGAAAGGTTGGATAAGGAGTAAACCTAAACCCCCTATAAGAGCTTACGAGAGAGAGGTGAGTAGAGCTCTTGGAGGTAGAAAAAGGGAAAAAGGGGTTGGAGAGGTTTGTCTTTTCCTTCAAAGTCCATTTTCCTTGTATCCAATGTTTATTAGGGTCATTACAGCTACTGGGTATTACATCACGGGTAGTAGCGTCTAAGCAAACGGTCAGGAGGGTGTGAGTAGCCATTGAGTGGTATTGACGAGAGTTGTATATATGTTTACGGATAGGTGGAGATGTGCGTTTATAATTAAAACGAAGTTGGTTTTTATGCAGGTCAAAGCTTTATTGGTAAAAGAGCAGTTTATGCACTCTCCCCGGAAATCCCTCCGTCTTAAAGAACCACAGAACCTTTACCCTCCAGTGAAGGATCAGCCCATTAAACACGTGAGACCAATGACTACTACTAAGGCATAGATTAGCCTTTGTGTCAGCCGGCAGTCAGGGGGCGGCCGCTCGTGGTGCGTCACTCGATGACCAAGTAGTGGCCCCACAAAAGTTGGGGTAGGGGGAGAGTAGAGATAGTTTATGACAGCTCTCCATGACTTAAACACAGGCTCTCTTGTTTTTGCTTTCAGCAAGCTTTACCGTCCGAGTTTTTATTTAAATAATGTTTGAACATTGTGCCTGGGTATTTGTAACACAGATGTGTTTCCCCAGAGCGTGGTACAAGGGTGTTTATTTCACCTTCCGAAAACGAGTCCGTCCGCCACCAGTCGTCTAAAATTTCTCACAAGTAATCAACCAAACGTACTTTTGTGTGCTCCATTGTCTAACTAAATGTAACTTTACAGTTGGGTCGTAAGCAAAAATCTTCCTGTTAAGGTTATGATTTCGGGTCACTAACCTAATTAATGAAGAACCAAGGTGCTAGCACCCAAGCATAGCTAGCACGTACGATAGATTGTAAAGATATGTTTTGGACAGCAGCTAGATCTATAACGTTGGTTGTTCAATCTACAAACACTAACATTAAATGTTACACACCCAGTTATAAGTAGTCTTGAAGAGACCACTAGACACCGTGTATGGATTAAATTTAGCCACTATTTGCGTCCAGAACCCTAGATATAAAAGCGGGGGGTGAGAAGGGGGGGGCACGGGGACGCTGGGAGCGTGCGGGGCGAGCCCATGCGGTGGGCAGGGCGGGGGGGTTTACCCGGTGTGAACTTTGAGTCCACTATCAACGAGGAGGCGGACCCGCGGGGCGCTTGGGTGGAAAGGGATGTACAAATAGATTCATGATGAGAAATAAATAACTTGATTCACAATAATATCAATGGACTGTTTACTCGGATGAACACTGCAGCAATAAGCCACGTTTTGATATCAGCGCCCAGACGTTAATCTATTTGACATAGCAACAGTAACTTGGGGCAGGGCTTAGCCAAAGGTCATTGTCAGATTTTAACTTGCACAATTTGAGAATGGGCTGTATATTATGTTAACACAAAAATGCTTCCTTAACATTTTTGGAATTGTTTTTTTTTCCAGGCTTTTAGGTGAGAAAAGGCTTGGGTCAATGTTACAATGAACTCGCATCCTTCTCATTCTCATGAACGCATATATACTGTGCCTTAAAGCTCTTCAAATAGAACCATGTCCTGAAATACCTTGATTATCCTTTTGTACCATGGTGTTCGTACACTTATGCCAGTTTCAAAACCAGGAAGGTGGGACGGTTTAATTAATTTTTCCTGCGAACAATGTGAACAACAATAAAGAAAAGCAATTGCTAGGTTTCAGGTTCTAGAATTTGATGTCACAGGACCCAGTTGGGGGCAAGAGCCAGTTTTTCAAGTGATATCTAAAAAGTAAATGTATGAACTACAAAAAATATTATCATTAATCCCTGGGTCCATGATCTCTATGTAAAAGACAAAATTATTTTGTTTTAGAGGAAATTTATCTCCATATATTATAGGTCTTTAGAATGCTGTGATGTCACATGCAACCCAGCATATAAATCTTATTCATAAGAAAAATAAACGGCACCAAAACTTAACTCATATCAAAGTGCCGTCCTGTTCTCTGAAGTAGAGTTAAGTTTTGGTGCTGTATATTTCTTTTATTGTTTTTCAGTCATGGTCCTAACTATGTGGACCATGACTGCTTGCTGCCTGGTCTTGAAACTGGCACAGGTGTATAGAAACCATGTCAATGAAGGTAATCAAGGTATTTTAGAAATGATCTATTAGGGATGGTCTGCTTAGATTTTGGTTAAGGTTAGGGTCACACAGCCCATCATTCTGTTCTTTATATTCCAGGACATTGAATCCAGAGAGGCTGAGGCAGACATTGGCGAGAAGACCATGGGCATCTACACAGTCCAAGCAGAAGTTGATGTTCCAGGTGATGGACGCTTTGCTGATGTCGGAGTTGTGCTGGAAGGTGTGAAAGTTCTCCATAATCTACAGAGTGTCAGCCATGCTTGTGTGATGCTTTATGGACTGATCTACGCACTCAACTTGAGCTATCCAAAAAGCCTGAAGAGTACATTTGAGGTATACCAGAAAATCTTGATGGACCTTGACTCAAGCAAGCTTTCACCAAAAGTGCAGGCACTGAAACTCAAATTGCTCCACTGATTTGACGGGCAATAATGAACTTACACAGCCCATACCTGAGTTTCCCTTTATTTTTTAAATCTTGTGTTTAAATGATCCCTTAGTTCTTGAAGGGTGCTTCAGGGAAATGCCTGTTTTTTTTTTATTTTTTATTTTGGTGTCCAAGCATTTAACAGGGGAGGTATGTATTGTGATGTATGAGCATGGCTGTGTAGGTGGGTTCACAGATGGGTAGTTTCTAGTGCTAGCAGGCATTGTTGTAGTTGCTAAGCTCAAACCATATTTATCTTGAATTGTTACCAGATTCAATGGGAGCTAGTTGTGTGTTAAAGACATTTTGTTCCAAAAAGGTGCTTCAATTCCTGTGAAAGCCTGTCATCACTCAAACATTTTTTTTTCTAATATTGAAGGGAAACTATGGCCAAAATGCCTTCAAAACAAGACCCTAGTTTTGGCAATATTTTCTCTTAAACATTACCCTATGGCGTCAAATTGGGGTCTGAGTAAATGTAAACGTAAAATTAATATTGTAAACGTAGGTGGTAAGTATTGTAAACATAAAGAGAACTGTAAATGCACATAAACAAAAAAAATTATTGTAAATGTAAAACTTACATTTACAATTCTCCTTTTCTTTCTTCACTTGAGCTACGGTTATGTTTTCATCCCAAAAGATCTTTAATAGTCTTCATTTTATTTTCCTTGACATTGATTATTTGACTTTAAGGTACATATTCCTGATCGAACCTTTATGTTCAACATTATTAAGAAAATATCTAGAAAATAAATATTTTGAATTTTGACATGCAAAAATAGTGTATAAAACGGAGCCCAGTGCAGTGTTTTTGTAGGTTAATTTCAAAATTCAGGAAAAGGATGTCCTGATAAAGACGGATGCCCTTCCCTGTGTTGTTAGGATTCCAACATTATCCAATCTTTTACTTTTTTCATTGACATTTCTGCCTCTTGCATTACTTTCAATAATAATCCAGCTAATCAGCCATTCACAAGATGGCTGCCACATTTGCCACGTTAAAGTTGTCCATCTAGGGCTTTGGGAACGCCAAACACAAAAAAAAAGTATGGTAACCGTAGCTTGTGAATTGTAAACCTAACTTCTGAAGTGAAGAATGAAAAGGGGAAATGTAATTAAGTTTTAGGTTTCCAATATTTGTTAAAGTTACATTTACTGTTTTTATGTTTACAATACTTACAAACTACATTTACAATACCTTTTACGTTTATGTTCATGCAGACCCTAATTTGCATGCCATAAAACCATCAGAAACAAAACTGCAAAGACTACAAGTGGAGTATGTATTGGCTGGATAGGAAGTTTTATAGAATTTTTGCACTGGCAGTTTTGCACTTTGCTCTGTTGAGCCGAATTATTTGACATTTATTGGACTTGTTTGTGTTTTTGCTTCATGTCATGATTTATATACCCATTTTTTTTATATAATTTTAATTTCCAAGAAAAGTGTTTTACATATATTTTTACAGTTTAGTCACTCCAATGTGGAACTAGCGAGGACTATAAAGGTTAACGGTGGTTAGCCCAGTTCTGGATGGAGGAAAAACGTAGGATGGAAAGGCATGAGATGGACTAGAAAGATGGAGTTTTTTGTACGCACATTAATATTGAAGAAAATACGTTTTAAGTGGACCACAAGGATTGTGGATGTTCTGTCCTATAACAGCTCCATGTCTTGGACTATTGAGAGGCTTTAATGTTAATAAATCTGTGGAATTAACAAGGTGATCTGATTGTTCTTATGCATCATTAAGATCGTACTGAATGGAGAAAAAATTACATAAATGTGATGCATTTTGACTAATTTGGTTTATTACATAAGCATAAATAAAATGTAATTCAAACAATATACTTTATGTATTTTAAATAATTACACTGCTTATAATTAATTTGGAGTAATTATATTTTATTAATACAAAACGCATATACCTGAAGATTATGCATTTCAAATAAATTAGCATTAGTACACTAATGAATATAAATCATTTAAGGTTTATTTGGTAGGTTTGTATTAAAATTATCTAAAAAAAAAGTGAATGGGAATTTGTAATAAATTTACATAAATCTTAAAAGTTAGTGTTAAATATTTCTGTGAGTGCAGGAGACTTGTTGCTGCCTGGGCCAAGTACAGTAAGTCTGAAATAATTGTACACTTGATCCAATGGGATACATTCATGTGATACCTCAATATTCAAAAAATATCAATATTCTAAGGAAAACATATTGATACATTTTCTCATTAATTTGTTTTTTTGTTTTGTTTTTTAGAAACACAATCCATCCCTTCAACTCCACCTTCACAAAAATTATATTCTTCGGCAACATCGCAATCCCCAGCATCATCATGCAGTTCACCTGCCAGTCCACGCTTTCAACTCAATTGGCTAGAGGTGTTTAAAATTCCATGGGAAATCCTGCCAGAGGATTTGATACAAATACTAGAGAGACAGAAAAGACCAGCGCCCCGACTGAGGCGTGAAATGATCCGCACGGTTGTGAAAGCAGTGATGGAGGTCTGTCATAATCCCAGTCTCCGAGCTATGAATGAGATTGCTAAACGAATGGTGGCTAAATACCCAGCATCACTACAAGATGTAATTGAAGGGGATATAATTGGAAGAGGCTATGATTCAATTGCAAAGCAACTACAAGCTAGAGTTGACAATGTAAAAAGAAACACAATACCAAGAGCAACAAAGCGCAAGGCAATATCTGATCTGGACGACAGTCACGACACTGAAGAAAATCAATTGGTGAAAAAGGCCAGTGTCCAAGACATGTATGGCTGTGTGAACTGGGCCCCGAAACATCTGTCCTTGTCAGAGACTGCTGAGTCTCAACAAGAAAAACAGCAAAAAATGAAGAGCATGTTCAAAGATGGAAATGATTACGGAGACGATGTGAAAGTCTTGATCCAGTCCACATTTTTTACTCAACGCCAACACATAAATAAAGGGATTAGTATGAATCAACTTAAAGAAGAGTGGCCATTCTTGTTTGTGGATGCGGGACTGAGTACACATTACCAAGAGCTTGTGGGCAAAGCGCTGTTTAATTCATTTTTTGAAAATGTACACAAAAAAGGAAAAAGGCTTCTGAACTTTCTCAAAAAGGTATCTGCCCCAAAACACAAACAAGTTTTAGATAGACTTCTCAAATTTCCCTCTGAGAGAAGCAATGAGGAGGGATCTTCTGAAGAGATCATACAACTGGTGCTACTTTTAATGGCACACTTTCGAGAGGAAGAGGAAATCTTGTTCCACTTGGTTGAGGACACATGTTTGGCTCAGGAGGTTCAGTTGGAGTCAGTTCCAGTAACACCTTGCATCATTGTCTGTGGTAAGTGGGAAACAAAGTAATCCTCTTATTTTGTACCTGTATTAGGTCTGTATCAAGTTATCAATTTGATAACTAATTCCTAAAAAGCCTTTGTTTATTCACATATTAGAATAAATAAATGTATTTCAAACTGTTATGTACTATTAACTAAACTTGTCTATTTCAGGGTCATCATGCTTTACTGCACGTAACTTCATGCTGTGTATTGATCGCATAGTGGTCAACAGTGAAATCTCCTCTTTCACCTCTGCCCTTTGCTTGATGTTTGGCAGTTTTTTCTGCTTTAACATTCACTACCCCGTGGATCTCCGGTCAACACTGGAATTTCTTCAAAGGTACATATTTTAGTTTATTATTCTTATATTTTCACTTTAATTTATACTTGTTATTACACTTGAAGGTGTCTTTTCTCCATCAATCAAGAGAAGGGAACAAAAGTTGAATGGAACAAAAAAAAGAAGACCCCCTCTGTAAATCCACGGGTCCTGACACTAATCTCAGATCTAGCTAATTTTGAGTGGATCTAGGCAGGGTTTAGGGACTGAAAGACTGTTGCACATTGTTTGAAGTCTGCATTGACAGTGTTTGTTTTGTCATTTAGTTCTGCATGTGCTGTTTAAAATTTTTTAATTGTTATTATGAAAAAAACCAGAAAAACGTTTGTTGCCACACTCCCCAAAATGGGTTTTAATATTTCTATCAAAGTTAAATGTGCAAACATTTAACTTCTGGTGCAAACAAACGTTTTATTCATTGTCACCTTTTTATCATAGATCATTTAACCAACCCATGGGTTCCCAACTTTAACTTGAAAAAAATCACACGGTTGAAGTTTTTTTTATAAAAACAAATGTCTTTTGCTGTGATTATTGTTAACTAAACCAAACAAATTGGCATAGTGAGTAAAAAAACTGAAACTTAATGATTGGTTGTCCATTTAATTAGATACTATTCAAATATTGTAATATTACACATTCTGGAGGAACTGGTAAGTTGTAAGTACATCAAAAGTAAACTCAAATGTTTTATTACAGCTTATTTTTCTTTTGGCATAGGTTGCGCATCGTATAATAAATATATTATATACTTTGAGAAATGACTGCATTGAAATTTTCAAGGTGAGGTGTTGAATACATATAACTTCCTAAGAGATTTGATGGACAAGATCCTTCATAACAGCACAAAAAAACTGCTCACTCTCCACAGGTCGATGACTGTCTTATGGCTCTATGAATATTAACCAACCCATTGGGCTAGAAATGATGATGTTGGAGATTTTACAGGTAAACCTGTTCAAGTAAAAGCGTAATATTTACATGTTACATTTGGAAATGATACCAACAATATTTGTTTTTTTTGTAAATAGATTTGATGCATAGAAGGCTAAATTGACTCTTCAAAGGATGTTCCCAAGATCAGACACATTTTGGAGGTATTGTATTACTCATTGATAAATGTTTTGTGAGGATAAGAAGTTTTATGCTGATTATCAAAATTCTCTTAAAGGTGGATAGTTTCTTCTTTGCAAAATGTCTAAGAAAATATCTTGCAGCATTATAAATGCTACACTGGTTGATTAAAATGTAAGTATGTACCTTGATTTGTTGTTTTTAAATGATTAATTTGTTCTTCACATTTTCTATTTCTATTGTAGGAATTTTACTATCCTCATGGCCTTTTGAAAATGGACCTATATTCCTTATTGGTAAGCTGTTTGATTGTATAAATCTGTTAAAAGTTGTGGCTTGTACTGAGTTCATAGCAATAACTCATTAGCCTGTGTATCCTCACGTGTGTGCGCTCCAATAATTTCGACGCACCTTTTGCCTGTAAACTCAGGATAATGTGATTGCTTAGATTTGAGACCAATCACAGATGGCAATTTGATGATTCCATAAATGGAAGCTTGTAGTTTGTCTACAGAGCCATCAGAAAATGATTATAAATGTGGTTTGATTTGATGCTATGATGTATTCCACAATAGTATGACATGACACTCACAGATATAGTGTGTGCTTTGAGCATGTCTTCTCCACCTTGCCCCTAGGCCTCTGGTGGTGGCCTACAGCAGGGCTGCTTAGATGTGTGTTTCTGGATTTATTAGAATTAAAATATCCCTCTTTTATTTTTATTTTTCAGGTTTGATGGTGAACAACAAGAATTCGACACACTGGATATTTAGCTATGAACGACTTGCAGAGTACCGTCATTTTCAGAGTAAGACTTTTGTACACCTGTGAACTGCAACGCCTGAAGCTAATTAAAAACTGTAAACCTGTGAGTACAGACCTTTGGAAATTTGAAACAATAGTGTGTAAAGCATGCAGTCAACCATTGTACTATTGGCATGAAAGGCCCTATTTTCCTAGTGATTTTATTCACATTTGATAGATATTTTGTGTCTGTATTGCAAAGATGTGTTTTCTCTACACACATTTCTGATATAGGCCTAATTAACAAAAGCAAAACAAACACTTTTCACTACTAAACCTTTTTTATTGTTATTATTTATGAATGGATTTGCCTCTCATGTGATGAAGTGTTTATTGTTTTTGTTTATAACAAAATGCCTACATTGTATTGTGAACAAAAATAAATTGTGTATAGAAATTTTAATTGTGTTTCTTTTGAACAAGATAGGCATGGACTGTACAAAATGCAGTGTTAAATGTATTTTTGTACAAGTTATAATTGTATATTTAAAAAAAATTGCTCTTCAATAGACTAATCAGCTGTAGAAAAAAACGTGTAGGACCATTTTTAACTGTAAATGTTATTACAGGAAGACTGTACATTTTACAGTAAAATTCTGGCAGCTGGAGTTGCCATTTTTCTACTGTACATTTTACAGTAAAATTCTGGCAGCTGGAGTTGCCATTTTTCTACTGTACATTTTACAGTAAAATTCTGGCAGCTGGAGTTGCCATTTTTCTACTGTACATTTTACATATAAAATATGTATTTTTATGAAGGTAAAATCTGTAAATTTTACAGTTGAATTTTTTTTAAACTACACTCTTTTGTTGCAAAAAATAATGGTTTACATTTTTATTACAAATTTTAATTATAAATTATACGGATCATAGGTTTTACATTGACGGTAATAAACTGTCATGATAACATCTAAGACAATGTTTAACTGTAAATTGTATTACAGGTAGACTGTAAATTTTACAGTAGAATTCTGGCAGCTGGAGTTGCCATTTTTTTACTGTGAATTTCACGTATAAAATGTGTAATTTTATAAAGGTAGAAACCGTACATTTTACAGTTTAATGTTTTTTAAACTAAACTCTTTTGCTTTTTTCAGTTGCAAAAAAAATGTTTCTTAAAGTTTTTATTACAGATTATAGTTGTTGAATTGACAGTAATAAACTGTCATAAAAACATCTAAGATTATGTTTACCTGTAAAATGTATTAATGGAAGACTGTATATTTTACAGTAGAAAAAGTAGAAAAACTCCAGCTGCCAGATTTTTACCGTAAAATTCACAGATTTTTTTTTACAGTGTGTTTATTGCGGTTTACAAAGTTCAAACATAGTTTTTTTGCAATCAACATGTCTGCAGTTGAGAGGATGGGTTTTAAACTAATATGGGTCTCAATCGTGACTTGTAATGTCACCAAGTGAGACCAGCCTCAGAGAAGGGGGCCCAGAATTAGATTTTAGAAATCGGATGCACCCGAGAGTTGGTTGCAGCTAGCGAAGCATGAGAGCCGTGTATGGAGGAGACACCCGTTTGTTTTCTTTTATAACTCATTGGACTTATTTCCAAATGGAGGATTACATATCTACACTAAAACTATTATCTGGACTTAAACATGAAACTGATCTGAACTGAAGTGGTCTGTCCAGATCATTTATAAGGTAAGGCCCAAAACACACTTTTATATGTGCTTTTTACAAACTTTTGCATTTGGCTACAGCAGAATATGTTTCATGTCTGCATTGTTTGCTCATACCAAACAAATTGTGAATAAGCTGCTCTGTAGGTCCTGTTGATTTGTATGATAAATATCATGTACATCTGATTGGGGTGAATCTGGCATGTGAACGACTGGTGGTAATCAGAGGGGTTGATGGCACATATTGTTCCCCTCCCAGAGCAAACCCAATTAAACATGCTCATATTATTGGTTGCCTCAACTGGGTCAGTGTGCCCCAGGGTAGCTGTGGCTACTGTTGTACTGTGTCACCACTGTGTATGGACATGACATGTGAAGTGTCTTTAAAGGGCGACAGTGGCTCAGTTGGTAGAGCATTGGTATGATCCTCGACCAATGTCATCTGCTCCCACTGATGTCTGCTGTTGTTGGTGCATTTTCAACACACTTGCTCTGAGAACTTTCTAAAACTTTGAAAAATAAAATCATCGCTGAATAGCCTCTTCATGTACTAATCACTCAAAGGTAGACAATTTAATGAGGCGTTTTAAGGTGAGCTTCGTTATGCTGTTTTACATCAAGCTGCACATCAATGACATACGACTTTAAAAGCTTTAGCTCATTCCTTGCCCCATCTTATAGTATTAGTAAGCTGTCGTCTCCCTGGCAACACAAGTTTCTTCTGAAGGAGAATCTCATTATCGCTGCTATTATGCCCAACCAAAGCAGATGCTTCTATGGAGGAAATTATTGCCATTTAGAGAACTGGTTTTAATGGATCGACTGTCACCACTTGAGAACAGCTTTCCCTTTTTTTGCTGGGAAAGGGGAACAAGGCAACTGACAAACAGCATAAATCACTCAGGCCCGGTTCACCGCAGGCTCAAGATGGCGGCTTTGTACCTGGCTGCTCATTAGGGCTCCGAAGGCATGCACCAGCCCAAATGTTTCGCCTTTTGTTTAAGAGCCCTGTACATAAGCCACAGCCATTCATCATGTTAATTGACTTTCTCCACTTTGTTGTGCTGATGTGGTTCCTTTAAAATCTATTTTTCATGTCACTGCCCGAGTCACGCTTGAAGTTTAACATCACAGAGAATTTGTTGAGCAGGCTTGACAAATCTCTCCCTGTGACAGATCTGATGAGGATGCACTTTTGAAAGATTAATAGGGAACAGGACAGGACGATGTATTGTTTAATAAGTCTAAGGTAATGAGTCAGGTTCCCAAACACTGATGATGAGTTAAATATTACGCAGATTTAAAGAGATAATTATAATAGTCTAATGGGATATAAAAAAATAAATAATGCCATTAATTAACACTGGAGCCACAGTGGTAAGTATGTAAGTAAGTAAAGTTTATTTATATAGCGCATTTCAAAGACCAGGATCACAAGGCGCTTCACAGATTAAAACACATCAAAACGGATCTGTCTCCTCTAGTTTTAAAACGAGTGCGGGGGACCATCAACAGGTTCTGAGTGGAGGACCTCAGACTCCTGTTTGAGACATAGGTAGCCCGGTCGTACCACACCATAGTACAAATGATATTTCATACTAAGTGGGAGGGGTTAACTCCTTTTGCAGATTGAAACGATTGGATCTGAGTTTACCGTGACGTATGTAGTGCGCCCGAGTGAGTCGTTAGCATGTAGCATTTAGCCTAGCCATCTCCTTTGCCGCTAACGGAGCCCGTGGGGAGTAGCGCCACAATTTTTTCCAGCGATTACATTTGATAAACATTCCTATTGCTCCGGCTTCAATTTCTTGATAGAACCAGACCGGATTACTTTACTATCGCATTTTTCGCCATTACCAAACTACAACCTGCCCGTTCTACGCAAATTCTTGACATCGCCCAGAACTAACTACAACACCCACCTTCCGCGCTCTCTGAATGGTCGGTCAAAATTCAACCGATTGTAATGGCTAACACAGGGACTAGACCCAGACGTTATGCAGTGAAATGATGATTGAACGGAGTGTACAGATGGCTAAGGCCAGGCTACCACAGTGGTGATAGTGGACTGAAATGTATGTGCGTGGGAAAAGCAGAAATGTTACTGAATCAGAAACTTTAGAATTAAAATGCCTGTCAAGTTTCCCGTTTATAATAGCCATCTCAAAGTTAGTAAGTTAACTTAATTTACAAAGCACCTTTCACAGACCAAGGCAACAAAAGAGTAGATGAAGAAGTTAAAATACAGCTTCAAATGTAGGTACAAAAAAAATGGCCAAGACAAGTCAGTGACTAAACAGCCGCAAGACAATAAAGCAAATGTTTGCCCAAATAGACAGTTTTTTTGGAAGAAGATCGTTCCATAGCATAGGAGCAAAACTCTGGAAGGATTGGTCTCCTCCGATCCGGAATCGGATGCATGCATCATCAGCAGATTCTGATCCACAGGCCTCAGAGCCTGAGCTGGGGCTTTGTGCCAATTAATGATAAATAAAAGCCATCATTCATTAAACCCTATTTGTCTTTTGAAGCTTGTTGTGGAATTTCTGAACAGAATGAGGGACACAATAATGAAATATAAAATAAACAACCAAGAGCTGTAATACAATCAAAGTGTGAGTTTATTCATTAGTAAATGTGCACATATACAATGAATAACAGAACCGATACCGATACCACCTGCAGCCGTCTGAAACCGTCTGCCACGAATGAGGAAATGACGGACATTAAATAGACCAGAGAAAACAAAGACATATCTACTCTAGATATTACAGTCAACATTACGCTTCCTTACGCTGATACAACTCTGACACTTGTAATAATCTGCTTTGACCTGAACATATTGGCCCTCATTTATGAAACTTGCGCAGAAAAGGGTGTATATTTTTTGTGTATATTCTATTTACGCCAGACTCACCGCGGGTTTTACGAACGTGTGAGATCCGCTCATATCTGAGCATACGCACCCGCGTCTGTTGATAAATGCCGTGGTGAAAACCAGCGTATTTATGAAAGTCATGCCTAGAAATGTTCAGAAACCCCCTGTTTTTACAACAGGTCAGCAGGAAGCCGGCCAGCAAGTCTAGTTGGAAGCCTCAAAAGGCGTTTTAGTGACACGCACTGAGTTATATTGAGCTTTATTGTATTATTTTGTCAAAAAAACAAAAACAAAACACTATATTATAAATACGCCTTTTTTCCCTGGAGTCTAGACCCACTGCAGCGCTCATCTCTTTAAAAATGAATGAATGAATGAATGAATGAATGAATTAACAAATAATTAATATCTCAGCGGTGACTCTCATCATTAACTGCAGGGTCAAGCGTCAGCTTGGATGGAGCGATCTCTGTGAGAGAGAAAGTATGCCTAAGGTTTTGGGAGGTGGCCGTGATTTCACAGAGAAACTCCAAAACGTCACAACACATATGGCGAGTGCGGTGGGACCTCTCACGTCCAGATTGATAAATGGTACATTTTTTGCGTACGCCTCATTTACACCCTGATTTTGCTGTACGCAAGTTTCATAAATGAGGCCCATTGTTCTTTGACACAGATATTGCCAAAGACATGTAGAAACACGTCTCCCATCTATCAGCTGACCATATGTGCTGTATTTAAATCCAGAGTTGACAATTAGTTAATAACTTACACTTATAAATATTTGATGTTCAATAAGATTGCTTTACTAAAAGATTTCTATAACAAGCCTAACTGTTTTTAGGGGCATACCTCAACAATGTAAGTCAATAGGAGCCACAGCAAAACCTGAACCATGAAGCAAGTCAATGATAATAACACACATGCAACCTTCAATCTCCGCGTTTTCAGTTGATTTACAGGGTAAAATTAACATATACAAAATGCACACTCAACTTCTGTGCCAAGAAGATCTGGGGCCGTATTCCTAAAGATTCTTAGTGCTAAAAGTTGCTCCTAGTGGCCAAATTCTAAGAATTTTCTTAGAATCTTGACCAACTCTTAGAATTTCCCCTAAAAGTGACGAGTAGCTCCTAGTTAAGATAAAAGCTATTCCTAAAGAATCCTAGCTCTTAAGAGTGCTCCTAAGGGGAGATCCCTTAAGAGTTGAGAGGTGGACTTTTAGCGACTTAAAGGAATAGTTCACCGTTTTTACATACTGACATATGTTCTTACCTTACCTTAGACTAGTTAATACATACCTGTCTGGTCTTAGTCCGTGCGCTCTGTCATGCAAACGGAGCAAAAACGGGAGCACAAATGCAGCCTCCTCTGTATATTTTGTAGCACCAAAAGGTAGCTCCCGCTAGAAGCTACCAAACTCTTCCAAGTGTTCCCTATTAAATGTATATAGTTACGTGACGTGTTACACTGCAAAGTATAGTAACACAGAAATGTAACAGTCGATTTTCTCAGCGGATAAAACGGGTACTATATTGTGAGGCGTAGTAATCTGAGTAGCGCTACGTCCGCGCACTAACTTCTCTCCGGAGACTTCTCTCTCGCTCACTTCCGTCAATAGAAGCAGCGTGACTTGTAGTGCACACAGTAGCAGTGAGAGAGAAGTCTCCGGAGAGAAGTTAGTGCGAAGAGAAGTTAGGAGCGCTACGTCCGCGCACTAACTTCTCTCCATGACATGAAATTCCCCTCTAATTCCCCTCCCAGAGCAAAACCCAATTTGACATGCTTGCTCATATTTTTGTAATCCCTTCTGAAAACCATGTAATATGTACTATAATCCCCAGGACACTAAACTGAACATATCTGCAATAGCTTTTCTTGCACTCAGCAAAAAGCCATGACAAAAGTTCAAGCAATTTGAATACAGAGAAATGGGTTGACAAAGGTTGCAGTGGCTTCTATCAGATGCAGAATGGATTAAAGCGTTGTTGCCATATACTGCTTACCCAAGAAAGCATAAAGCTGTGGGGATTTTCAATATTTGCTCAGACTTTGGTCCTATAGGTCAAGAAGAGGACAGACAAGATTTACAAAATCTGAAAATTCCATGTCACTCAGACGCAGTCCCTAAGTGCTTCTGCGCACATACACATGATGCTATTACAAGTTATTTCCGTAATAATAACCAGAATAAACAAGGACAGATGTAAGTAGAGTCAGAAGCAGTGATTTCTTAGTCTTACTTCCCTCAAATATTTACTCAAGACAGACTTTGTCCTGGATTGACCCTGCACCCCTTTACCCAACTTTCAAACTGCAAAACCCCCAATATCACCCAATCCATCAAACTAGTTCCTCACGCTCATGCATTTTTGGCATGTGTATGAGTGTATCCTTTTTAAACTTGGCCATTGTCGTGTTTTTAGCCCATATTTGCAGTGCTTTTATATGTTTTTATGGATTTTATGATAAACTATTTTAACTTGCTTTTGATTCAGTGGTCTTTTTTAATCACTGAACTGTTTTTGCACTTCAACCCAACAGTTTTTCTCATCATATATTTAAATAGCTACTGAAAGATGCTAAAGAGAAATAGTCTCAACAACTTCTGGATTGTAAGGTCTCCAACTTGGCGTGGCAATGAAACGTTTACTGTTTACTCCAAGCCACTCAGTTCCCTTTTTACGCTCCTTCAATGTATTCGTTTTTGTTGTCGCCAACTTGCCGTCTAAAAGAACTATTGAGTTCAATGTGCAACACTCTTGTAGTCCCTACTTGCACGGAAATGAATTGCAAATGTCTGCGCATATCCACTGTACTTACTCAACTTTGTAAGTGAAAACTAAAAATCACATGTGGACCAATTTTACAATTCTATCAACTTCATTCTTTTTTTTAAGACCAAACTGGGTTTTTATGTTCTTTTTATTTATTTTTAATGTTATCCATACAGGTCAGATTCAGATTCAGATTCATTTATTTGCCATTTGCAGTAAAACCACATTGGAAAAACTGTGCAAGACTACCCTAGTGTGCACCAGACAGAGAAGACGGCACACACCAGAGCTCTTGCCACGGCACCTTCTTACGGCGCCATTTCACCGTGGAGAGACCCATGAGGAAAATGCCGTTAGACTTATTAGATTTAAGCATGTTTATTGATTGAGCATGTTTGGCGCCCTAGGCCCGGGAGGGATGCTGTTGAGCACGGCGCTTGCTCGCGTGCATAATCCCCAAAAAGCGGGCCTGCGATTGGGATAGCAGGACGTACTGCGCGGGCCTGAGAGCATGAGTGAGAGGCTTCTCGCACGGTCGCTCAGCCAGGCTGCGTCCGCTGGGGCCCGTGTTTGTCTAGGCAGAGCGAGCTGAGAATATGAGCGTGCTCATATTCAGCCAGACGCTGAAGCAGGGGAATCTTTGAGCGAGCTGAGAACATGCGCGCACGCGCATGTTCAGCCAGACGCTGCAGCAGGGGAATCTTTGAGCGTTTGAGGAAAGTGCGTGCCGCCACCAGAATCTTATTGCTTACTTGCTTTGCTGGGAGCTTACGAGGAAGCCGGTAGACGTTGTGCTGCCATGATAGCGGTCGCATCTGGCCTGATGTAGGTGGAGAAAGCCGAAGAGGACCAGCGCCCCAGCTGTTGCAGAGAAGAGTGGGGGAGCCCCAGCGAGGTCGCGCGCGTGGCAGCGCCTATCCTGAAGGAGTGGGCTGTATAGAGCTGGGGAGACAAATTGCAGAGGAGCAGTAGGGATCTTAGCTGAGCTCTGAACCAGGTTGCTGTTATGGGAAGGTTGACTGGAGCGGGAATTAGAGGTCCGTTAAAATCTTTTTTTCGGCGGAGGCGAGTGTAACGCATCATGGACCTGTAGGGGCAGAGAGATGTGTCGAAGCGAGCTATTATTGTGTTGCAGGCGCCTTTGATCTTTGAATGTTTCAGATGAAGGTTGAAATGGTCAGGGGACATTATGTTGGGTGAGAAGAGCAACCTTTGTTTAATGCTTCCACTACGTCGAGATTATCACGCATGACAGAGATCCTCTTTCTCTGCCACGTGTGATTCCACAGCGCGCAGGCCACGACCACTGGGAATGTCTCGTGTAGGGCAGAGGAAATGCTCCGGGGGAAAAGTAGCGGGCCACGGCCCGGCGAACCACTGGTCCTGGAAGAACCCCCCAAAACCCACGGAAGGGGCAGCGTCCGTGTGAAAGCGGAGACCTGTAGGGGCAGAGAGACATACCGGAGAGGGCCATTGATGTTGCAGGCGCCCTTACGCTTAGAATCTTGGGTTGGAGATTAGATAATCAGGACAGTAGGATAGGTCGGGAAAAGCCGTGTCTCGGACCACATGAAGGTTGAGTGAGCAGTAGTGAAACGCTTATGCAGAGAAGCCACAGAAGGCGAGCAGGAAGATGCTGCGAGGAGGGCAGACATGTACTTGGAAGATGAGCCGGAATTCAGTGCCGCTCAGAGCTGCTGCAGGATGGGCAGCATGATGGGGAGCCTGCGATCAGAAGAGTGAAGAATACAGGTATAGAGTTTGATTGACAGCTCAGCGCAGCTACTCGGCCAGCTGCATCTGATAGAATCAGAAGATTAAGTAGATTAAGTAGAGATGAAGCATGACCGCCGAAGCGACCCTGAGAGCATAGGTGCGAGTCCAGCGCAGCGCGGCATCCTCAGCCGGGCTGTATCCATTAGCAGCAGGATAAGCTTCTGAGAGAGTGGGTTGCAGCAGTAGCAGTAGCAGTAGCAGCGGCAGCATGAAGCAGCAGCAGTATCCTTAGACAATAACATTTGTAGCTGTTTAGTGTTTCAGTAAAAGAGAGATGTAAAGTGAAGAGACGTCAAAGTAAATGAAGCAGTAGCAGCAGCAGCAGCAGCAGCAGTAGTGGCAGCAGTAGTTGCAGCAGTAGCAGTAGCAGCAGTTGCAGCATCCTTAGATAATAACAGCAATAATCCTGTATCAAGGCCACAGCAGTAGAATATTGTTGTAGCTGTTTAGTGTTTCAGTAAAAGAGATGTAAAGTGAAGAGAGATGTCAAAGTAAATGAAGCAGCAGCAGCAGTAGCAGTATGAAGCAGCAGAAGCAGTAGCGGTAGCAGTATGAAGCAGCAGAAGCAGCACGACAATGCGATTCATACGAACAAACAGACGTGTCACGCCAGCGTGCGCCGCTTGTCTCCGTGAACCAGGTTACATACGTGTCTGAAAGAGCCGAGCCGTAGAGACAGGTGCAGCCTGGGAGCCCGCGGAGCGGCAGCGGCAGGAACAGCAGCAGCGGCACATGTAGTAGTAGGAGCAGCAGGAGCAGGCAGCAGGAACAGGCAGCAGCAGGAGCGGCAGCAGGAACAGGCAGCAGCGGGAACAGGCATCAGTAGGAACGGGGAGCAGGCATCAGTAGGAGACTGGCAGCAGCGGCGGTCAGAGAACCGTGCCCATGGTTGTTTGAGAGCCTCAGGAAATAAATTAACCTGAATCCGAAACATTCCCATGCGATTAACAGATGTCTCCTGGAGCCATCTTGCAGCTTTGGTTATGGCAGATACGCATGAACGATCACTTTTCCACACGTTCATTAGCTCCAACTCCACTTCACACTCATTGCAGATTCACATTGGGCCCTTTTTCTTTCTGCTGCACTTTCAAAATGCAACAACTGCAGTTTAGTTACCTAGTGACCTAGCTATTTAAATGCATGGCCCCTCCATTATCCCTCAGATAAACTAATTTAAATACATTTCATTTAACAGTAGTGACCTGCGAGTAATAAGATTAATGCTGTAAGATGGCGCCGTGGCAAGAGCTCTGGTGTGTGCCGTCTGGAGCACTCTGGGGCAGTCTTGCAATTCTTCCAACGTGGTTTTACTGCAAGTAGCAGAACATGAATCTGAATTAATGCACATTGCTCCTCTTATATCCCCCGGACGATAAAGAGTTTTGCCATTTAATATGCATTGTCCCTCAGTTAGCTCGAACACATGTGAAAACGGAGCCTGCAGACCAAGCACGGGGTGAAAACTGGCGCCTGCAGTCCAGTGCGCAGGGAATAATCCGTCCGCAGATCAGCAACTCACCACCGCATATGCCAGAAGACGTGGGAAAGCAACGGGACAACGCGGCACCGCCAATCGGAGGCAGGGACACGTGCGTGTCCCTGCCCTCCCGCAGAGTCAAGCAGTATAAAGTATACTGCTTGACTCTGCATCACAAGATGACTGTATTATGAGCAATTATACACAAAGAAAACCAGGCGAGGAAAGTTCCCCAAAATGACCCTTGACCTGTAATTGAAGACCACGAGGTGCATAATGATATATCACATGCACTTCTTTGTTGAAGGCTGGTGGTTTGAATCCTGCTCCTGACATAAACATCATTAGGTACTGTATATTGGAGGATTTTCCTAAATTTTAGGAAAGAACCGCCCTCTCAACTTTTTGAACAAAACTCTCTGGTCTTATTTGATGAGCACATATCACCAGGATGATTGACAATTGGAGGACCAATCGTCTTGATGAGCCACCCGGAAGTAGAAAATACACCTATATTAAGCAGTTGTATTGCAAACCCACAGATTGACAGAGTGGTGATTGACGCCATGTGTCCATGGGCAAGACACTTAACGCGCCAGGATCAGCCAACACTGGTGTATGAATGTGTGGGAGTTGGTGGTTGGTTTCTTGATGTGAGTGCCTTGAGGAGCCCACACGAGTGAGCTGCCTGTCCTTTCAAACCACAACCCCAAAGATTACTATGTTTCATTTGCACCAGATCCAAGATTGTGGTCTTTGGGGAAGAGGATGAGCTCAGAAAGAGATGCCATGTGCAAAGAGTGTCTGCAGAGAAACTGGCACCAAACATCGAGGAGCACTTATGCGAGGCGGATTTGACATGGAGCAGGAGCAAACAGATTATGCAAATGTGAAGAACAGTAAATTGTCACAGAGGGCACCAATGTTACTTCAGCGCGTGTTGTTTTCATTTTATTATATCACTCACACCAGTATTTATTGCAAAATTCATGTTGCAGCACTTCCGCTTGCATCTTCATTTGGGTAAAGCTTATTGTAGTATAACATTAATATGAATCCAAATGAAGTAATTTTAATGTAAACATTATGTGTATGGTGTATACATCTATTGACAGAATATGTGAACCAACTTTTCCCAAGAAAAAAAATAGAGAAGCAAAATTTTGCTAAGCTAAGCTACCTGACTAACGTGAAGGAAACTAACATTACAAATGCTGTGTAAAACCATGAGGAAAAGGTCTGAGACACTTTACCGTTATACTTTTTACATACATATAAAGCTGGGAAATCTGTAATTTAAATGTGTTAATTTTATCTCTGTGCATCACTTGGAAATTGTTTTATGTTTTTTGTTAAATGTGATATATAAATAAAATGGATTGGATTGGATGCAACAATTACATGTAATCATAAAATGTATTTAGTTCACATATATGTTTAAAATCTGTTTTCTTCCATGCTCATATTGTATTCCACGGTGTAATTGAAATCTACATAATTTTGTCTTAAATTTAGAACAGTCTCAAAGAAATGAATGCAATTTTCTACCTTATAATTACCTCGTCATGTTCCGGCCCTTTCTTTTGTCATGCTTCATGCACACGTCTCGCTGGTCTGTCATTTGCATTTTAAAGAGACACTTCCCAATCACATCTGTGCGGCGACGTAAAGACATCAAGATAAGTTGTTCCACACAGGCTGAAGACATAATATAAGTTTTGAAAGACACCCCACTGTGAACAAGTTTTTATTCTTTTTATAGTTAGAGATAATTACTGACATAGGAGCAGGTCTGTGTATCCTGTGTGCAGCAATCATCCAGTCCAATCATCAAACCACTTCAGTGTGTGCTGGTCATACGCCTGGACTGTAGCAGAGTGGGTAGCACTCATTTGTCACTGCAAGAAAGTTGTGGGTTCAATTCCGGGCATTTCTGTGTGACGTTTGCATAACTCTCTGTGTCTAACAGTGTTTCACTTCATTGCACTGAGAAACTACTTTTTTATAGTTACAAAAGGCTCCAGGAAAATAGCCAAATATTCCAAAAAGTGGTTTGTAAGATTCAGAATAATAGTAATAATAGTCATTGTTCTCATAGTAACATTTGTTGTAATAGTTTAATCAGGCACAATGTGTTCAAGTCCCAATGATGTACCGTGGAGGTTATTGTTTTTTAATAGATTAGAAAGTGTTCTGTGGCTAATATAATCTGTTTTTGTTGACTGCGCTGCACGAGCTCAGATCCTGTTGCTATGTCATGTGCACTAAACAGATGCAGCGATGAGTATTTTAGGTTCACGCAGAGAGTTTACTGTACATTTATTTGACCATATCTCCTGCCAGTGTCATAAAGGGGCTGCCTGGTTCATGTTAGCAAGCGGAAGATTTGTCATAGTCCTTTAAAGTGACAGTGAGTAATAGTCACTCTTAGACAAGCTAATTAGTAACATCATAAACACACTCTCCTCTGTCCATATTTTGACTTGTATTTTAACTGTTTTTAAATGCACTTTTTTACTTGTATGTAAGGCGACCTTGAGTGTCGAGAAAGGCGCCTAATAAATACAATTTATTAAAAAATGTATTATTAGTCGTCTGATCATGACAAATACAATCCAATTTGTATTGCCAGACTTTTGTGTTATGTTAATAAAAAATAATAAAAACATTATGGCCATTGTATTTTCAATGAAGATAATAAATGGGATACATGTTGTATCTATCTGGAAACAAATACAATATGTTGCACGACCCTCATCATCGGTTTATCACAGCTGTTGTCAAATACATAAGATAAGATCGTCCTTTACTCGTCCCACAGTGGGGAAATATCAGTGTCTTTGATGCGCACATTTAGTAGAATAAAAGTAGGACATTAGAACACTCAAATTTCACACATCAAACAAGATCTATTATTTAAGATGATAAATCTTAAAATTAAAATAATAAGTAATAGATAATGAAATAGAATAAAATACAACTCTGAGAGTTGTAACATATGAGAAAAAAGCCACCCAGGTGCTCTTTTGTGCTTGTGGAGGAATTCCTTACTCAAAAAATGAAGTGTGTTGTGTTTCACACAGACAACATTGTGTTTACAAAACTAATCTTTGTTCAGGCAAGAGTAAAGTAAGATCATGATGAAAAATAGCTCACAAGATTAATCACAAGATCGCACAAGCACAAACTAGAGATAATTGGACCAAACAGGATCTTGTTGCATGAGCCCCGTCTGGTTCAGATTGTGAAGATTGATTTGTAACACGATCACATATTCATATGTGACAGAATGTTACTTAATCTACTTTATTTATCCTGCCGTATGTAATTTACATGATTACTATATAGTTTTATTGATATCTACTTGCATCTATTAAGAAGCATTCACAGACACTTATCTCTGTATATTTTTTGCACTTCCAACTGTCCTGTATGCACGCTGTTGGGGAAAATAAATGAATAAATAAGGTACTCTTATCTTACAGATATAGAACTCCCCATGACACATGCATTTTGGAAAAATATATTTTAAAAGCATTTACTTCACCGACATGTCAGAGATAAAGACCAGGTTTCATATGTTCCACAGCAGAACGAGTTGAAATTGCCCACATGCTACACTTACACATGTCATATTGTACTTACAGTTGCACATTTGTCACATGAGGTCGGCTTTGAAATGTTGAAAACTCGTCCTCTGTGATCATTCCGCTCATCGTGTCAAACCGTTGTGCTGACAAAAGACAATTCTCTAATACGTACAAGCATTTTCTTCAAAAATCAAATGCAACCCCAGGAGAAAGTCTGAAAGTTTGACAAGCATAAATAGCTCGCTGAGACTTGAAAAGAGGGTTGAGAGCGACTGTCTTTTCCTGACACGGTGAGCCTCCTGATGGCTAATCAGAGGGAGACCGCAGCAAACAAGGTCTGAGCAGCGTCTGAAGCTCCGCACTCTAATCATATGTACTGTCAGTGTCACATGTGTCCACACCAGCAGTTCCCATCCTGAACTTTTATCTATATGTGTCTATATGTGTGTTCACAGTAAAGTGTCAATTCAAGTATCTGGACTTTAAAAAGTTATTACTCAAAAACTAAAAACTAAAATTACTATCATAGATTGGAAAAAAAAAGATTTTAAACACACATTGAAGAGATAGCGTGGATGAAATCAAACGGAAAGATTGACAAATATATTTTTGGCAACATTCTAAACGACCAAATCAGCCTCTGATTTGACCATTCTTCTGTGACGCCGGTTACATAGAAAATAAAATGTCCTCAGTCTGAAAAAGCGGCAGATGAAATCCCACAAAATGAACATGGCTAACACAACATCAGTAAATAACTTGATTTTTAAAGGAATCGTTAAAAATAATTAAATTGAAATTGAAATTAAATGACACTTGATAAATGTGTAACGGACGTAATGGTTTCCATCCATTTTTCTCTAACAGTTAAACTTGAGAAAAAAAAATATCTGGTCTTCTTTCACATTTTTATTTGTTTACAATATGAAAGCATCACTTTGTTTCTACTCTGTGTAAAAAAATAGAATCTCTTAATCAAATGTGGGCATCTGAAAATACATAACAAACTTCCGCTAAGCTCATTTTTTCCGTCAAATCATCACGTGAGTTAGATAAAATAAACAGGGCAGCAATGGGAAACTTGTCTAATGTATAAAATAGTTATGTTCTAGCAACTTCTAATGGACAGAGGAGGTGTTTGGATACATGAAAAACATAAAATATCTTCTGATTATTAACCCTTTCATGCATAGTGGTCACTCCAGTGGACAGCTATTCAATGATTGTTTTCTTCCATATGTGTGAGTTTTAAAGTCCCAGTTGCACTTATGTCACTACAGTGGACCCTGGTTTGTCTGGCCATATGCACTGCTACATTCTGGTAAACATACAAATGTAAAAAAAAATTTCTCAAAAAAAGATGGCCGACAAAAGAGAAAATGTGCTTAGGTATTTGAGGTGAATGATGAGGCTGAGAAGAGATGATGCTGTCCGACTTGACCAAGCTCAAGAACACAAAAATATAGATAGCAGACATGTTTGCAATGCCAAAGATTATAAGCTAGAGGGACAATTTACTCGTCACTTTTTAGGAGAGTGGTAGGTTAAGATTGAGGGAGGAGCCCCAAGTAGATATCTTCATTCATCAAATTCCGAATGAGCTTTTTCGATGATAAAATGGTCAACTCAGACCTCCATGCTTTGCAAAATGGAAAATAACGACTGGGCATTGCACTGAAGAAGTTTCTAGGGATTCATTTGGTCATGTCATACTCACATACAGTACCTCAGATGTACAAGCCTCTGCAGATTCTAAAGTCTTAGTTTTATGCTGATTAGTACCAGTCAAGTTCATTATAGTATTTCAGTCATTTAGTCAGTGCAATGTGTTTTTCTTTGGTTAATGTTTCAGACAACACATTTTACAGTTTTGTAAGATGTGTTGAAATAAGAAAAATACAATGCTGAAGATAAAATCTAAAGTCTATGGTGTTTACAGTATTCTTATTCCGTGACTCAAATGCACGTTGTCCACTCTAGAGGATATTTCACCAACTCTATGGAGAATTCATGTTTTTTCAAAATTAAAATATGTTCTATCTTTTCATGCGTCAAGAGTAATTAAAACACTTGGGGAAAAAGTCTTGAAGAAGCCTATCATAATTCATGCGTGAAAGGGTTAAATTCAAATGTTTGGCCTTTTGTCACACTTTAGTGTCCTTTAGTGTGAACAAGCCAACAATCTATGCTGCATTCATGCAATCTTGGAAACTGAGAAATCTGCATAATCTTCCAACTTCCCAAAATCAGAGCGTTCACGACCAGCCGGTAACGGAGACGACACACGTGGAACAACAACAATAAAAAAATGTGCAATAATTTACCTGGATTCTCTTGAGAACGGCACAGAAATCTTGCTATTGTGTTACAAGAAACACAAATATGTTTGAAAATATTTTGTAACCATAAATTCAGCAATTGTGATTTTAAAGTTGGCTTAGATATGTTTGATTATGCAACTCTCAGTTTGTCTCTTTTTTTCATCCGATTACAATGTGACATGTGACTCTGGAGTTCCTTAGTCTTCATCATGTGAACTCAGAATGGGCTGCATACAGTCAATTAAACAAAAGGTTTCAATTTAAAAAAGGTACAAATTAAAGGAGACATATTATGCAAAATGCCTTTTTAACCATGATACAACATTGTTCCCAGGGTTCGAATTACAAAGTGGCTTTCGGGGGAGCCCTATTTTCCGATCCTCCCTGACTAACTTTAACGCTTTTGGTGCGTGTTCGGGCATTTTAAAACAATAGTTTTACAGTAAACCTATTGTTTACTTAGTAAACCGTTTACTTCAAAACGCAAGCATCAGACGCTGTTAGTTGTCAGTGTGAGGGCAAACAGCTCTGTCCACGGTTCTGAATCAACCACGCTTAGGCCAACATCATGCAAATCATGATAAAAACAGAATAACTCACATAACAATCATAAAAAAATACTCAATAATATATAGGATTAGGGCCAATCCTCACAAACACACAGATCAAGTAGGCTAATTCCATAGCTCTTACCTTAAATCAGAAGTGACCACAGAGGCCTGGGTTCTTCTGTCTTTGCTTTCCGTCCTGTAACCCAGGATGTTGAGGGTCGGTGACCGGCTTTAATCCAAGATGATACAAAAGGCAGAGGGTCAAATTGCTCCAAAGGGGGTCCATTCAGGTCCACGAAGAGAAGCGAGGAGAGGCTTTGTTCACGCAACTTGTTGCGATACTTGCTGTCAGTAAAATTCACTGCAGAAAATCCCCTCTCACACTCAGCTGAGGAGGGCAAGTAGGTCAGACTTGCTGTTTGAAGTTTGACAAGCGTTTTCCCTGGTGCTCTGTTTTGCAATTTAAAGTCCCGGAACTCCTCGACAGCCTCTCGGGCCGGTTCTCCCAGTATTTTTGCCAATGCTCGAACTTCAGTTTCCCCATATAGGATACGGGCGCTATGTTGCTGTGGCCAAAAGCGTTTATCCAGCGGTTTCAGCATCTGGACAAGGTCCGGTTCGGGCAGTCTCTTCTTTAGGCTGTTGATAATAGACTGGTTGAACTGAAGACGGTTTATCTTCGGCCTGCTCTCTGAAAGCTCAACATCTTTGAACAGGCCTGTCGATATGCGCTGTTCGGCTTTTTGTGTGGATTTTCCTCCGCTTGCTTTCATGGCTGTCAATACCTCAATGGTCTGCTGAATGTGGCAACTTGCATCAACTAAAGATTTTTGTTTGCGTTGCAGTTTTAGCGACAGATTTTGTAATTCTCGCAGGACATCCTTCATACATGCCAAATCAGCCACAAAACCTGTGCTTGAAAGGAGTTTGTGCAGGCCCCTGAATTTCTGCCTCTCTGTGTCGCAGCGAGATGTGTCTTCCATGGCTGTTCTGAATTGGTGCGCCAGTGCCGGATAATCGTTCCATACTGCCTTCACAGTGCGAAAACTACTAGCCACCCAACGAATTGTAAAGATTTGACCTATTTTTAGGATTTGCATGTTCAAACCTTTAGCTGCCTCCTGGAGCAAACGGGCGTTTTTTGATGACTGGTTATAGAGCGCATAAAGTTTTGAAATAAAAAACTCAAATTGGTTACATCCAGCTACTTCCTTAAGTGAGTCTTTGACAGCTAACTCAAGTCGGTGAGCTAGACAGTGTATAGACTGAACTTTGGGGAAATCTTGTTTGAGTTTAGTGACGAGTCCGCCAACTCTGCCCATCAGTACCGCTGCTCCATCCGTTGCAATGCAGATGAGATTTTTTCCCAGAAACTCATCATCCAGTCCCGCTTGTCTCAAGCTTTCCCTCAAACTTTTGTATATCGATTCGGCATCCGTGCCTTCTGAAAGCTCAACGATATCTAAAAAAACATTGTCCACCTCCCCTGTTCCTCTCATGTCACACCGCACATAAATTATCATATAAGACAGGCCATGAACTGTGCCCTCATCTAATGTGATACTGATTCGTGATCCCAGTTCTTTTACTTTTGAAACAAATTTAGCTCTCATTTCACTGGCGATATGTCCGATTATTTCAGCACAAGCATGGTCCGATTTGTGCACATTTCCCACGTTTGCACCATTAAGTTTTTGAAGGGACATTACAGCAGGGAGCTTTCTGTAGGCCATTTTTTCCTTGGCCACCATATAAGCAGATCTGAAAGACGTAGCTGTTTCTTGCATTAAATGAGCATTTACTTCAAGCACCTTGTTTGGGAGCACATCCTTTTCCCTCATCTCCGAAATCTCAACCGCTCTTTTGTGTGCCAAACTGTCTCGATGCTTGTAAATCTTTTTCCGCAGGTTATTCTGTGACTCGCTGCTGACCTCTCCATTCATCCATTCCTCTGACAGATGTACTCCTGTTGCTCTTTCGGCGAGCAACAGGTTTTTTGCCTCCATGCATACTGTACATCCTAACTTCTGATTTTTGGAGTAGAGCCATGTATTCCTGGTTCTCCACTCACTCCATTGCTTTGTTGTCCAGTTGAAAGGTGGTGCATGACCGCCAGGTCCGCTGCAGGTCACAGCGGTGGTTTCTGGTGCCCAAGTCTCGCTATCCTCGGTGGCGGTGCTGTCACTAGCAGCAGCAAGCGGCGGCGGCGGTAACACCGGCAAGATAGTTGTTGCTGGTGCGCTGTCATCACTCCTCTTTGTTTGTTTTGTAAATCCAAATTGACCGAGGTTTGGCTGCTTTCTTTTTGACATTCTTACTAATTCCAAAAAACGAATAAAGTATGTTGAAGTTAAGCTAACATTCAAATACCAACTCAGTGAGAAGTTCAAGTGTTGACGTAAAAAACTGAAATGTTCCGACTTCCGAAATAGTAATGTAATGAGCGAATAAACACACAGCATTGACACATTTTTTATATCATAATTTATTTCAGGAACCTTAATGTACAGAAAATCAAAATCTATATGCGACACAAAAAATGGACAGTGTTTTAGAGCTCCCCCTAAAAGTCTCAAAGTAGGCTTTCAGGGGAGCCCAGGTCCTTTTCAGGGGAGCCGAGCTCCCCTTAGCTCCCCCGTAATTCGAACCCTGATTGTTCCTCATTAGAAACTTACCTGGAATTGTGTTTAGATCCATCCACGCTACTACCAGGAACACTCTGCACAAACATATAACCCCACCCCTTCTGTCTAAAAGCTCTCGTCTCAGTCTTGTAATAGTATGATGTCATTGTATCTACACTACCGTTCAAAAGTTTTGGGTCACATTGAAATGTCCTTATTTTTGAAGGAAAAGCACTGTAGATAACTTTAAACTAGTCTTAACTGTAAAGAAATACACTCTATACATTGCTCATGTGGTAAATGACTATTCTAGCTGCAAATGTCTGGTTTTTGGTACAATGTTGTAATTGCTGCAAATGGAGGATTCTTTGACAAAAGCAAAGTTGGATGTAAAACAAATCTTATTTCAAATACAAATCATTATTTCTAACCTTGTCAATGTCTTGACTCTATTTTCTATTCATTTCACAACGTATGGTGGTGAATAAGTGTGACTTTTCATAGAAAACGGGTGACCCCAAACTTTTGAACGGTAGTGTATATGAATAAAGTGGAATCAAATGGATGAACAATATAATGGATTTTTGACTGGAAGTTTTGGAGGTAGCATTGTAGAAGGTTGGCCACAAAAAAAACCTTCTTTCGCAAATGATGTCCACAGCAAGTGGATTCATGAGTATATTTGCTCATTGTCACTCCACTTCTACACAATACTGTACATTTGATTCCATAAAACTTAGATTTTTTTGTTTGGGAAAAATATAATGTAAAAAGTTGTCTTTCTGTTCCACATCTGAAACTGGACCAACCCTACATAATCCTTTATTAAAGCCATGAAATAAGTGGACGGTACAAACAGTTTAAAACAGTTCTAAATCAGCACTTAGTAAGTATTAAGACATCTTTACTTGTATTGGCCATTTCACAGACCAAGGTCACACAAACCGCTTTACAATCACAGCGATGATAAGAGCGAGACGCTCACTAATGACATTCAAATCAAATCAAATGTTATCTATAAAGCACGTTTCATACAAATACGTGCTTTACATTCTGGTTAAAAACAGTTTCATATTCCCATGACTCGTCAGCCCGACCAACCAGCAGACCCACCCCAAACAACATACACACACATATGCAGTCACTTCAGATAAAATAAAATAAATAAAAGCATATGCAGATGTAACCGGCTGAAGAAGTGTCTTTAGCCATAGGGGGCAACACAGGACCCAGAGGAGAGATGAGGCTCCAGACTTCCACCAGGTCCAAGAGCCAGACCCCACTGCCACAGTCGACTACTGAGCACCTCTCCAGATGAAACACTGGGGATACTAAAAACAAAATAATAAAAAAGCTAGAAATGTGGGACTTCAATTAAGTAAATACAATAAATGTGTGTAAAAGATAAATAGAATGTATATCATGCAATGATAAATACTACAAAAGGTGTGTCTTTTATGTGGCCCTGAACTCCTCCAGCAGACTGTCCCAGAGACGGGGGTCGTAGTGCTGGAAAGATGCCTCACCGTGAGCGTGTCCTGTGTTTGGGTCTAACTAGGAGCCCGCTGCCAAGAGAACGGGGGCCAAGAAAGTTCAGGATAAAGCCAATTCTGAAAGGTAAGAAGGCCTAAGAAGACCATTAAGACATTTTAAAAAATTGTGAAACAACCTTAAAATCTAGCCTATTGTACATCATTTCAGGGGAAAGGTAAATAGAAACATCTGAAGGCCCTGACTAGAAAAGGAATCGAACTCAGAACAACCGCTAACTACTTCGCCACCGTGCCATCCCTTTAAGCAAATCTATGTTTTTTAACTTGTCCTCATATTCATCATTTTATCATTTACATTAGCAATGCTGTTTTTTATCCAATGGTGCATGTTTACCATATAATATATTCCAAGTATACAGACTTTGGTATACACAGCGTTATATTCAAGAAAGAATTTACATCTAGAACCTTTTCACACACGTATTTGTCAAAAAACATATTCATGCTCCAAGTTCACCATCTTGCCTTGAACAAGTCCTTGATCACTAATGGTTTGAACGTCATGTGTGTGGCATAGAACAGTCCTTTTATTAACACTGAAAGTCCAAGGCCAGAGCTGGTGAAAAAGAAAGAGAAAATATGCCCCCAAGCACTTGAGGCAAATGTAAAAAGCGGATTTCTTCAATGAACTGTGGAGTTTTTACAAAGGCGTCAGAATTCACTCCCCTGCCCTCGAGCAAGGATTAGAGCATAACAGGATCTCTCCTCTCAGAGCTTAAGTTTCCTTAACAGATGAGAGAAATTATCACCACCATCAAGAGGAAACACGAAAAGTAACACACTTCTCTGGGCTCGTAAAATTTTGTATCATAGTGTCAACATTGAGTATTGTAACCAGATATTGGTTTTTAGCACTGACTTTTCCCCACATGCTGAAATGCTTTTGTAAAATATTGACAGATTGTATGGGAAAACATTTTGAGTCAATTGTGGGGTTGAGTGTGATACTTTTGAATGGACTATTTTTATTTTGAGGTACTCAGTGTAAAACAACAGCAGGCACATTTCTGTAGTGTAAACACAACATGTGCACACATGAACAGTACCTACTTTCTTCCAGAGGTGGGACAAAGTCATTGTTTAGCAAGTCACAAGTCAGTCTCAATTCATTGCCCTCAAGTCCCGAGTCAAGTCACGAGTCAAGACAGGCAAGTCCCGAGTCGAGTCCAAGTCAAAGGCCAACAAATCTCAAGTCAGTCCCAAGTCCTACGGTTTGACTTTCGAGTCCTCTCGAGTCTTTTTGACCGCGATTTGTTTCTTGTTGGTCTCCACGTACTTTTGTAGGCAAACAAAATAATGTTAGGATCATTTTGCTGGTGCATTCTCGTTGGTCTCTGACCCATGGACTAACAGTTTGTTCCATGTCGTTGGCTGCTGATAAATCAAAACTATCTACGTGATCTAATTGGATGTTGTGCCAGATGCAGGCTCAGTTACACATGCACAGACCACACATAAAATCAGAGCAGTCCGTGTCAACATACTTTTTATCTTTGGGGTTTTTAATGGGAAGTAGCAAGTGCAGCATATATGAATATGAGTATTGGGCTAGGACCTGTATCTATATAATCAGTTTAATGTCCGTAGTGGTTATTGTTCCAATGTCCTACTGTAGAATAGGGGTAGTATGATGGGGGTCTAGGCTTTGGACCTGGGGCAGCTCGCCATCAACTGGACCAGCATTAGCAATATCTCATAATTACCAATATATCATTACATAATAAAATGTCTCATATAAATTAATTCAATCAGTCAAAGCACTGATTCTCATATCAATGAACCATAAACAATAGTGCAAATATTAATCTAGCTTAGTGCACATAATCAAAACAACTATCTAATGTATGCAAACTTTAGCAGGAGGAGCACAGCAAAAACATACTCATAATAATAGGCCTCGGCGCCCACACAGAAAAATATAAGAAATAGCCAACAGAGCAGCGCAGGCTAGCGCTAGTTTGACTCACCAGTTCCTCTTTAAAAACACGGCACACAGTGTGACAACTGCGTCGATTCAATTGTATGAGGCGCCTGTAGTGAAAGCATATCAATTACGGTTTGTAGAACAAAATATGACGTTAGGTCGCGATAAATACCTGCAGCTCTCTCATTTTCCAGCTCCCCTAGACAACACACCCACCGGTGAATGCAGTCCGCTTGTTTAGGGAAGTGTTGCTGCGCGAACTGCGGGGAACTCACGTTCGAACTCTCTCGCGAGCGCTACAACTACCGCGAGGCTTTGTTTCTTCAGAGACGGCATAGATAGAAAGAGAGATGCGGAGAAAGGTAAAAATGGCCCGGGTTACGCAAGTCTTTACAAGTCAATTGGCGCAAGTCCAAGTGAAAGTCAGAGTCATTGATGTTAAAGTCCAAGTCGAGTTGCAAGTCTTTTTATATTTGGTCAAGTCGAGTCTAAAGTCATCAAAATCATGACTCGAGTCTGACTCGAGTCCAAGTCACATGACTCGAGTCCACACCTCTGCTTTCTTCGCACCACTGGTAATGAAAACGAAGCAGAATCTGCGACACGGGTGTTCAGGATATTCTGACCCGCTCCAAGCGCAGACCAACTGTTCTGTTTTCTTACCTTGATGCTGCGCCGTGGCCAACGCTAATACTAATCTGAGCTTTTAGCAACATTTCTTCTGCGGCTTTATATGTCCTGGCTTCTCTGATCATAGTGGGTTTAAGCTCCTACAGACATCCCATTCCACTGTCTTTTCTCTTCACGTCACATTTGTAAAACATTAGAGTTCCTGTGCAGTTTACATTTCAGTTTGTTTACATTTTAACGCTACCATATCAAGTGACTAATGGTGCTTTCAGACCGCAAATGCTCAAACGCTGAAGCCCCGCTCACCAGACGCGCATTCTCTAGTTTTCAGACGCAGGGGTCTTCAGACGAGAACGTCCTGACCAGCGCCGGAAGTAGCGGAAAGTAGCCGGCCGGCTCTGATGCTAACAGAGTTATGCTAGCGGCGTCTCATGTAAAGATCTTCTCCAATAATGCAGCTCTGCAGGGTCTCTGTGTTCAGAGACCTTCCACAGACTTTATATAACAGAAGTAGGTGTTCACAGAGGTGAGCAATACGTTTATTTTATTATTAAACGGTATTTACGCATCGGCAAACACACTCGAAGCAGTTGCATAAAGTCACGGGAGCATGACAACACATATATCCACAAGCACACAGTCCCCCATTGTTAACCCTGGTTTTAAGTCCTGGTGTTGCTCCTGTTTTGGCTGTTTACAGTATGTTCAGTCTACTCGCTCAGTCCGCTAAGGTCCCCGTGACCACTTTGCGGCTCTCTGATTGGTCGCTGCACGAACGTCCCGAGGAAAGGTCGAGCAAAGTTTATCTCCTGTGGGCGTCCATTTTTCGCTCCTGCTCCTCCCCTTCGACTTTCCCGCGTAGTGCGTGCGTCTCTACTGAACAGTCCGTTCGTGCGTCCCGAGATGTTCGTGCGTTTTGACGCTCGAACGCGCGTCACCATAGACTTTACATTGAAAGCCGACGCAACGCATGATCCGGTCTGAAAGCACCTTTAGACGTATGGAGAAATCTGGTCCTTCATCAAACTGAAGGAATCTTTCCTTGATCCCGGTTCAAATGAGTTTGGGTTCGGGACCACTGTCAAAGACGACATATCCTTCCAAGCTACCATAGTACCAAAGAACTGCAATATATGATCTCAACGCTAGTGTCAATCCCTATGGACATATCGTATCCCATTTTTAATCCCTGAACAGCCCGAATTTAGTCAAAACAGTTTCACAATCCATACTGTTGACCCCTGGACAAATCAGGTTAAGAATAATGATCCTTCTGCAAAAAAGTTAAATGAGTGAAGATACCTAAGATAACTTTGATTTGTCCCTCAGTGTGGAAATGTATTATTAAGATACAGTAATAGATAATATGTAATAAGATGAAAATAAAGTAAACTATGGAGCTATAATGCACTTGAGTCAAGAATAAGTAGCTTGTGGAGTATACAGTTCAATAGTCAGCAGCAGTCATGAGGTTTCACATTTACAGATGTTTAGTATTGAATTTTATAAGCAGAGAATAAGACCAGATGAATGACGCTAATAGTAAATTGTAAATAGATCTTCTACAACCCTCTACATAATGATCATGATTTCTGTACTTGTCTGTTTCACCTCTCCTTTACCCCAAACCGCCTGGATGCCTGGAGACTGATAGGCTAATGGTATTTGACCTGTGAGCGCTGGTATCTGAGGCTGATAAGAAAATGGACTGGAGCTGCTGAAACAACAGTAGGGGAAGCCGTTAACAGGAGGAAGCTCTGATGACCTGGCTCTGGAAATCGAACTTTAAATAATGACCACAAGTTTTATCATTTATCTGTGATGTAACAATGAAAACCATGTCCTGACTTTGTTCTGTCTGCAAAAACTGAAACAACTGAAACCTGAAGGAAACTGAATAAACTTCCAGGAGCTCTGGTGCGCCACGTGACCTGCCTCTACGTTGCCTATGTGGACGTTATTGATGTGGAGATAAGGAAAAGATGCAAATCAATTTAGCCACTGTGCACTACTTTATTTTATGAGTCTTCAAGATTAAAGTTGCTATTGCAACAACGCAAGGGTAAAAATAACCTGTCTCACACCTGTCTTTTCTTTGTTCAAAAATGTATAATATTGTAAAATACTTACATACTATGCTATATGCTATACTGTACTATATACAGTGTAGCACATACAATAACAATAGGGCTCTAAGCTTAGAACCTATCACATGTCAGAAGAAACTAACAATCAAGCAAGTATTTCTGAATGCTCCACAAACATATACTGTAATATCAAAAGCCTGGTATTTACATGTCCAAACATCAAATATTTTCTATTTGCAATTGTTTGCAAATAGAAACCAAAAGTGATACTGTAACCTCTCCCACTCTCCAATATTATCTGCATAGACAAGAGTTTTGTCAACAACACATCTATAACCAACATCTTTTTCACAAAGGCACTGATAGAAATTCTTGTTTTATTCCTGGTTTTGTTATTAATGATTTGAGAATTATAACAAGACCTTTTTTAGTTCAGCGGCCACATGTTACTTTACCAGTGAGATTAGCTTGACATGGTGAGTTCTGGCAACCCGAATTGCGGACTTTTTGATCAAAATATAAAACAAATTTTGAAATTCAAATTTCTCGGCTGAACTCCTGTTATCAGTTATTTTTCAAAAAGAACATGCTTTGTTAATGCCTTCTGACATATTAGGGCCATTTAAGGATGACTTGACATGAAAATGCTTACATGTTGCTACTTTAATTGCTTTTCAAGGCAGTTTTAGGGATTTTTTTTTCTGCTGTTGAACTGTAGAAAGGTTGAAGTGAACACGGTCAGACCAGACACCTTGAAACCCCTCCATGTTGCTCTTATGGGCTGAGAATAAATAACAAGGACCCTTATGTGTTACAGTCTGCTACCATGGCGATATGAGATACACGATGGTCTAAAGATGTTTCCATTAGTCCAAAAGCATCTGGCGTGAAAAGACAGATCTTCAGTTTCCACTTGTGTTGTAAGCTAATGTTCTGTGTGACCTGGATCAAAGGACGATGGGCGAGATTCCCTGTTTCCTGCTATCAGAGATGTGCTCTTTGTGTTCTTCTTGGAGTCCTTTAATAATGTTTTAATGCACTGACTCGTTCACAGTCTGGTCCTATACTATATAATGCTTTCAAACAAAGATTCAAACATCCATTTGTCTCACTATTTTATCATTACCCCCGCCCATTTGGTAAAGCGATTTCTGGCTTTTGTCTGTTTGTTTGTCTGCGAGCAAAAAAGCGATGGGAGTATTTGAACAAAACATGTGCAAACAACTGATTACATTTTGGAGTTGATCCAAATCACCGTCTGGATGCAAGATTTTTTTCAATGTAATGGAACCTCTAGGCAGAGATCTGTGCTTTATGATGTCTTTTTCGAAATAATATTGTTACATAAGTGAAAGAATGGTGTGATTTTAGAAGTACCATTCCTCTGAGGTCGCTTACATTTATTTCATCTAGCCAGACAGGTAGCCAGCCTTACTCTAACCTTACCCTAACTCAAACTACAATCTGATGTTTCTATTAAATGTGTGTTTTGAGAGTCAAAAATAGAAACAATATTAGAATATGTCCCTCTGCTGAACACAACATAACCTTTGTGAGCACATCCACATTTCTGGCCAGAGTAAACTTTTACTTCAAGTTAAATGCATTCACTTCTTTCCCTTCTTTCAGGTGCACCTCCTGGGCGTACGTTGTGAGCAGCTTAATTATGGACTTCACGGACGGCTTTAAAGTTTCTGCTGAAATTTCATAGGAGTGACAGGACAAAACATCACTTTAATTGTGCCTCTTGTGAAGTTTCGTAACCTTCTTATGTCTGAAAGCTGAACAGGAGTGTGTAGCAAATGAGAGGGAACAGTATGGTTCATGCAGTTTAGGTGTTCACTTCTACAACATCCGTATAACAAGGAACAATCAGTGAATTCTTGCAGGTTTAGCACAACAAGGTGGCTGCCCTGGGACATATTACAGCAATACAATGTATAAAGCAAAACTGAGAATGTGGAAGCTACCTACCTGGCTTTGCAATTGTACAATTGTGAATTTCTGTTTTTTTTTTGGTAATTATTTAAATTTTATTTTGAGATCCATTTTGTTGTGGTTTTTTTTTTTTAATTTCCTGTCCCTGAGTTGATTGGCTGCCCTGGTCCTATTGTGTTTTACCTGCATCTCTGTCTATCTATATTTACCAATGCTCTTCTCCATTTATTTCTGGCCTATTGTAATTATCTTCATCTCTATGTTGTTTCCCAAGGTTCCTATGTTCAATTTTGGATTTTTTGTTTGTTAGATTGTCACCATGTGCACTCATTTAATGATTAAATCATTGAGTCCTGCATTTGTTTTTCACCATGTGACACAATAAAAGAAAAAGAAAAGAGCACTGTTCATGTCATAATGTTTTTGTTACAGCATAGCAAGTTTGAGATGGGAACGTTCAAAGGTATTTATAAAAATGTTTGAACCAATTAAAAATGTAATGTTTGCGTAAATAATTGAACAATAAATGTAATTAAATTATTATATTATTATTTAATAATTTAAATCAAAGGTAACACTTTACATTACGGGCCGGTAAGTCCATGGTACTTACAGTGGTACTTCTAGGTACTTACAGTGGTACTTCTAGGTACTTACGGTGGTACTTACGGTGGTACTTACGGTGGTACTTACGGTGGTACTTACGGTGGTACTTACGGTGGTACTTACAGGGGTACTTACGGTGGTACTTACGGTGGTACTTACGGTGGTACTTACAGTGGTACTTACAGTGGTACTTACAGTGGTACTTACAGTGGTACTTCTAGGTACTTACAGTGGTACTTCTAGGTACTTACAGTGGTACTTACGGTGGTACTTACGGTGGTACTTACGGTGGTACTTACAGGGGTACTTACGGTGGTACTTACGGTGGTACTTACGGTGGTACTTACGGTGGTACTTACGGTGGTACTTACGGTGGTACTTACAGGGGTACTTCTAGGTACTTACAGTGGTACTTCTAGTGGTACTTCTAGGTACTTATTGTGGTACTTACAGTGGTACTTCTAGGTACTTACAGTGGTACTTAGAGGTACTTATTGTGGTACTTACAGTGGTACTTCTAGGTACTTATTGTGATAATTCTAGATACAGCTGTAACTTAGTAATTCAAGGACACTACAGTATTATTCCTATGTAGTAAATGTGGTACTTCTACATACATACATACAGAGGTCATTTGTAGGATTGTTTGACTATAAAACATAAAACAACATTATGTAAAACAAACATCTTTATTAATATGGAATAAGTAGCACAGAAAGGACAGTATAAATACATTTAATGCATATTTCAAAACAAGTTTCAAGGACAAGGGAAACACTGCAAGAACTAGGTACCCAACCCAAGTAACAAGAATTACACATTACCAGGTACTTACCAGCCAAGTACCAGGTACTTACCAGCAAGTACCAGGTACTTACCAGCAAGTACCAGGTACTTAACAGCAAGTACCAGGTACTTAACAGCAAGTACCAGGTACTTACCATAGGGACCGGCCCATAATAAGACAAAGGACTTTAACATAAGTACCAGTGATAACACCAGTAATTATACAGTAAGTACCAGGTACTTACCATAGGGACTGGCCCATAATAAGACAAAGGACTTTAACATAAGTACCAGTGATAACACCAGTAATTATATAGTAAGTACCAGGTACTTACCATAGGAACTGGCCCATAATAAGACAAAGGACTTACCCATAAGTACTAGTGATACCAGTAATTATATAGTATACCATGTACTTACCAGCAAGTACCATGTACTTACCAGCAAGTACCAGGTACTTACCAGCAAGTACCAGGTACTTACCAGCCAAGTACCAGGTACTTACCAGCAAGTACCAGGTACTTACCAGCAAGTACCAGGTACTTACCAGCAAGTACCAGGTACTTACCAGCAAGTACCAGGTACTTACCAGCAAGTACCAGGTACTTAACAGCAAGTACCAGGTACTTACCAGCAAGTACCAGGTACTTACCATAGGGACTGGCCCATAATAAGACAAAGGACTTTAACATAAGTACCAGTGATAACACCAGTAATTATACAGTAAGTACCAGGTACTTACCATAGGGACTCGCCCATAATAAGACAAAGGACTTTAACATAAGTACCAGTGATAACACCAGTAATTATATAGTAAGTACCAGGTACTTACCATAGGAACTGGCCCATAATAAGACAAAGGACTTACCCATAAGTACTAGTGATACCAGTAATTATATAGTATACCATGTACTTACCAGCAAGTACCTGGTACTTGCTGGTAAGTACCTGGTACTTGCTGTTAAGTACCTGGTACTTGCTGGTAAGTACCTGGTACTTGCTGGTAAGTACCTGGTACTTGCTGGTAAGTACCTGGTACTTGCTGGTAAGTACCTGGTACTTGCTGGTAAGTACCTGGTACTTGCTGGTAAGTACATGGTATACTATATAATTACTGGTATCACTAGTACTTATGGGTAAGTCCTTTGTCTTATTATGGGCCAGTTCCTATGGTAAGTACCTGGTACTTACTATATAATTACTGGTGTTATCACTGGTACTTATGTTAAAGTCCTTTGTCTTATTATGGGCCAGTTCCTATGGTAAGTACCTGGTACTTACTATATAATTACTGGTGTTATCACTGGTACTTATGTTAAAGTCCTTTGTCTTATTATGGGCCAGTCCCTATGGTAAGTACCTGGTACTTACTGTATAATTACTGGTGTTATCACTGGTACTTATGTTAAAGTCCTTTGTCTTATTATGGGCCAGTCCCTATGGTAAGTACCTGGTACTTGCTGTTAAGTACCTGGTACTTGCTGGTAAGTACCTGGTACTTGCTGGTAAGTACCTGGTACTTGGCTGGTAAGTACCTGGTAATGTGTAATTCTTGTTACTTGGGTTGGGTACCTAGTTCTTGCAGTGTTTCCCTTGTCCTTGAAACTTGTTTTGAAATATGCATTAAATGTATTTATACTGTCCTTTCTGTGCTACTTATTCCATATTAATAAAGACGTTTGTTTTACATAATGTTGTTTTATGTTTTATAGTCAAACAATCCTACAAATGACCTCTGTATGTATGTATGTAGAAGTACCACATTTACTACATAGGAATAATACTGTAGTGTCCTTGAATTACTAAGTTACAGCTGTATCTAGAATTATCACAATAAGTACCTAGAAGTACCACTGTAAGTACCACAATAAGTACCTCTAAGTACCACTGTAAGTACCACAATAAGTACCTAGAAGTACCACTGTAAGTACCTAGAAGTACCTAGAAGTACCACTGTAAGTACCACTGTAAGTACCACCGTAAGTACCACCGTAAGTACCACCGTAAGTACCACCGTAAGTACCACCGTAAGTACCACCGTAAGTACCACCGTAAGTACCACCGTAAGTACCTAGAAGTACCTAGAAGTACCACTGTAAGTACCACTGTAAGTACCACTGTAAGTACCACTGTAAGTACCACCGTAAGTACCACCGTAAGTACCACCGTAAGTACCCCTGTAAGTAACACCGTAAGTACCACCGTAAGTACCACCGTAAGTACCACCGTAAGTACCACCGTAAGTACCACCGTAAGTACCACTGTAAGTACCTAGAAGTACCACTGTAAGTACCTAGAAGTACCACTGTAAGTACCACTGTAAGTACCACTGTAAGTACCACTGTAAGTACCACCGTAAGTACCACCGTAAGTACCACCGTAAGTACCCCTGTAAGTACCACCGTAAGTACCACCGTAAGTACCACCGTAAGTACCACCGTAAGTACCACCGTAAGTACCACCGTAAGTACCACTGTAAGTACCTAGAAGTACCACTGTAAGTACCTAGAAGTACCACTGTAAGTACCATGGACTTACCGGCCCGTAATGTAAAGTGTTACCAAATCAAATACACTTAAATTATTAAAAATGAACCGAGCTGCTACTCCACCTTTTGACCTGTCCTGCTACAACCAGAGGCTGCTCCATCTCTGCTGCTGTGACCTGAAGGGCTGTTTCTGATTATTACTATTGTTATCTTTTTAGAATGATAAATTTTATTTGGATTTTTATTGCTACTGGACATTTTTCCTACGGGGATCAAGTATCTATCTATCCATCTATAATTGGTGTGTATCACTACCTCACTGGTGTCAGTCTTTGTGCTCAGCCTCAGTCACGCGTACATGCTCAGTGGTTGTGTTTTTTGAAACCGGTTAACGGATTACGTTTGTTCTTTATGGTTGCTATAACTAGTAAATACAACTTGAAATATACAGCAAAAAAACAGTTTGTTGAAAGGCCACCAAATGCTAGTTTCTCAGAGTAAACAACTCTGGAAACCAACTCTGACCGCTTTGAGTGTTAAAGATAATTTAAAGAAGATAATGTATGAGAAATAACTACCCGTAGAAACAGACAAAGTCACAAAGTTATGACCAAAACAGTACATGCGGAGAATTACGCTTCCAATACTCTAAGCCGTCAAATTGACTGCTCTCTTGGAATTTCTAGAGTTAAAGATAAGTTTCTGAAGAATTTCCAGAACTTCCATCTCCTAAAAGACACATTCTGTTTAATCGGTGCACATTTGTGTTCCCTGCACCACTTCTGCTGTCACCAAACCAAATCTTCCCAAACACATCTGGAGAAGAGCTCCTGCAGAGATCACATTTCTAACTCGACTTTAATAAACTTTTCCCTGACTTGTTTAAGATACTGATTAGAACATCCAGCCGCTCTCGTGGCAGTTTGTCTCTGAACAAAGAGATACAAGCTTGTGTGTACAGGCAGATGGCTGCGTCCCAGGCGATGTGCTGTGGAAGGAGCACAGCTTGTCTGCAACCTGTTTATGGTGTCACAACAGGGAGACAAATGTGTCACGGAGTGTCCCTCTCCTCAACACGCATCACACTCAACTTTACCAGTCAAAGTTACTCATGAGTTTGTGCTGTTGTTTTGAACCAGTCGGTAATGTAAAAGTGACCAAAATATATGTCATAACATAACAGTCATAAGTTGAATCACCAGTGTTTAATTTCATTTGGCATCGGTCTGGATATTAGATATTAGATGTCTTTTTCTGAACTATAAAGTATTGTTTTAAATACATGTGATACTAAATGGTCAAATTACACAGATTTAATTGCCAGAGTTGTGGACTTGAGTCACATGACTTGGACTAGATCATAAATTTGATGACTTTAGACTCGACTTGACAAAATCTTAAAAGACTTGCAACTCGACTTGGACTTTAACATCAGTGACTCGTGATTTCACTTGGACTTGACCCTTTTGAGTTGAAAAGAACCCAAAGATGAAAAAGTATGTTCACATGACCAGGACCGTTGCAGGTACGTCAAACTTGTAAACCGGCAGGCGCGAGGGCCAGTGATGGGAATTTTTCAGTAACGAGTAATCTAACTAATTACTTTGACTGTAACTATAACGCCGTTATCATTGCCGACACCCCGTTACTGCGCGTTACTCAAGTCGCAAAATGAACTTATCTTTTTACTTCGTGATAGGACTCATGAGCGTGTTGTCATGAGAGAAAGGAGGATGAGAAAACCTCTCAGCAATTATTGGCTGATGTAAAACATATTTCCTTTACAATCTACATGTCTACAGTTGAGAGGATGGCTCATAAATTGTGTTTTTGAAACAAATATGGGTCTTAATCGCGCTCGACCACGGCTTGAAATACCGTGAGGCCAGCCTCAGAGGAGCGCATGTGAGCGCAGAAGTCGGCTGCATACAATTCCATCAATAAGCTCCTTTCTCCTCCTGGTTTATCTGCTAAGGGCAGCAACAGGTTTGGCTAGCATACATATAACACATTTTTAGATAATCTAAAATGCACTTAGGGTAATTTTTCAATGACTATAGGAATGATAAGAAAGAGAGGTGAAGTGTAAGACGGTTGAATTTAGAACTTGGATGCACCCGGCTGCAGCTAGCAAAACAGAGGAGTTTATGGAGGAGACACGCGTTTTGTTTTACTTTTTAAAACTAATTGGACTCATTTCCATATCTACCTGTACGCTCAAACTATTATCTGGACTTAAACACGGAACTGGTCTGAACTGAAGTGGCCTGTGCAGGTCCTTTATAAGGTAAGACCCATAACTGGAGGGGCTGGTGCTAAGTGGACTGGGTGCAGCTCTGACTGCCACCCCCCGACCCAGAAATGGATTAAGGGGAAGAAAATGGATGGATGGATGGATGGATGGACCCATAACTCACAGTTTTGCGTTTTGTATGAACAAACAATGTGGGCATGAAACATATATTCTGCTGTAGCCCAACAAACTGTGAATATGCCACTCTCTTGGTCCAGTTGATTTATATGATATATATATATGTTCATCTGATTGGGCTGCAGTCAGTGCTTCACCGGTGTTTCCACATTCACAGTGGCGGGTGTTTATGTTTAGTGCTTACAGCACAGAGAGAGATGAAGAACAGGACTTCAGTAGCAAAACAGCCTTTTCTAGATGGAAATATTGGCAATATTTCAGACTCACAGAGGTTAAAGGTAAAAATGCGCACGTCGAGTGCACATTATGTTCCAGAACAAAACGAAAAAGTAACGCAATAGTTACTTTTACTGGTAGCTAGTTACTTATATAGTGAAGTAACTCCGTTAGTAACTCAGTTACTTTTTGGGAGAAGTAACTAGTAACTATAACTAATTACTTTTTCAAAGTAACGTGCCCAACACTGGCGAGGGCACATCGGGGTCTTTTGAGATAACTTTAGCAGTGTGAGTTTATCTGTGTGAGGAAGAGACAGGTGTGTGTGAGCGGAGGAGCAGACCCCTTTGTGTGAGCAAGGCAAGGCAAGGGCAAGGCAAGTTTATTTGTATAGCACAATTCATACACAAGGCAACTCAAAGTGCTGAACAAAACAAGAAAGCATTAAAATCATAATTAATCACAACTTTTTCAAGGACTTTCCCCATAAATGGAAGATTTGAGATGGGACAAGCAGAGGAGGAGGAGGAGGAGGAGGAGCGAGACAGGTGTGTGAGCGCTGCTATTGCCAATGTTTAGTACGAATGTCCACATCAAAAACATATTATGAAAGCATAAGCAAACAGCGTATGCCCAGTTTTAGTACCCACTGCGAGTGCAGTGGATTTTGGGCATAAAACGCCTAGTTGAGGTCAGAGTGTGTGGGGGCGATGGAAAAACATTATTTGCAAAAATGACTCCACCTCACAGTCATTTTGCCATAATCTAACTATTAGAAGAAGAAAGAGCCATTTCTGAGACCGCGACCGCCAACAGTGTGTGTGTGTGTGTGTGTGTGTGTGTGTGTGTGTGTGTGTGTGTGCGTGTGTGAGTGCGTGCGCGACCGAAGCTGCATAGGAGCGAAGACACGCAGCTGTGCGCGTGCTGTTTCTCTTCATGCACCACGCGAGGCATTGCCAGTGTTGGGCACGTTACTTTGAAAAAGTAATTAGTTATAGTTACTAGTTACTTCTCCCAAAAAGTTACTAACGGAGTTACTCCACTATAAAAGTAACTAGTTACCAGTAAAAGTAACTATTGCGTTACTTTTTCGTTTTGTTCTGGAACATAATGTGCACTCAACGTGCGCATTTTAACCTTTAACCTCAGTGAGTCTGAAATATTGCCAATATTTCCATCTAGAAAAGACTGTTTTGCTGCTGAAGTCCTGTTCACTCTTCATCTGTCTCTGTGCTGTAAGCACTAAACACAACACGCTCCACTGTGAATGTGGAAACACCGGTGAAGCACTGACTTCAGCCCAATCAGATGAACATATATATCATATAAATCAAGTGGACCTAGAGAGCGGCTTATTTGTTTGGCTACGCAAAACTAAGAGTTATGGGTCTTACCTTATAAATGACCTGCACAGGCCACTTCGGTTCAGACCAGTTCCATGTTTAAGTCCAGATAATAGTTTGAGCGTAGATATGTAATCCTCCATTTGGAAATGAGTCCAATTAGTTTTAAAAAGCAAAACAAAACACGTGTGTCCTCCATAAACTCCTCTGTTTTGCTAGCTGAAGCCGGGTGCATCCGATTTCTAAAATCAACCGTCCCATACTTCACCTCTCTTTCTTATCATTCCTATAGTCATTGAAAAATTACCCTAAGTGCATTTTAAATTATCTTAAAATGTGTTATAGGTATGTTAGCCAAACCTGTTGATGTCCTTAGCAGATAAACCAGGAAGAGAAAGGAGCTTATCGATGGAATTGTATGCAGCCGACTTCTGCGCTCACATGCACTCTTCTGAGGCTGGCCTCACGGTGATACAAGCCGTGGTAGAGTGTGATTAATTTGTTTCATTTGTTTAAAAAACACAATTTATGAGCCATCCTCTCAACTGTAGACATGTAGATTGTAAAGGAAATATGTTTTACATCAGCCAATAATTGCTGAGAGGTTTTCTCATCCTCCCTTCTCTCATGACAACACGCACACGAGTACAAAGTAAAAAGAGAAGTTCATTGTGCGTCTTGAGTAACGCGCAGTAACGGGATGTCGGAAATGATAACGGCGTTATAGTTACAGTCAAAGTAATTAGCAGAGGTGGGACAAAGTCATTGTTTAGCAAGTCACAAGTCAGTCTCAATTCATTGCCCTCAAGTCCCGAGTCAAGTCACGAGTCAAGACAGGCAAGTCCCGAGTCGAGTCCAAGTCAAAGGCCAACAAATCTCAAGTCAGTCCCAAGTCCTACGGTTTGACTTTCGAGTCCTCTCGAGTCTTTTTGACCGCAATTTGTTTCTTGTTGGTCTCCACGTACTTTTGTAGGCAAACAAAATAATGTTAGGAATCATTTTGCTGGTGCATTCTCGTTGGTCTCTGACCCATGGACTAACAGTTTGTTCCATGTGGTTGGCTGCTGGTAAATCAAAACTATGTTGTGCCAGATGCAGGCTCAGTTACACATGCACAGACCACACATAAAATCAGAGCAGTCCGTGTCAACATACTTTTTATCTTTGGGGTTTTTAATGGGAAGTAGCAAGTGCAGCATATATGAATATGAGTATTGGGCTAGGACCTGTATCTATATAATCAGTTTAATGTCCATAGTGGTTATTGTTCCAAAGGACTGAAGGGACCAATGGAGGGGAAGGAACCTGGCCTGTATGAACTGGGCCAGCATTAGTAATATCTCATAATTACCAATATATCATTACATAATAAAATGTCTCATATAAATTAATTCAATCAGTCAAAGTACTGATTCTCATATCAATGAACCATAAACAATAGTGCAAATATTAATCTAGCTTAGTGCACATAATCAAAACAACTATCTAATGTATGCAAACTTTAGCAGGAGGAGCACAGCAAAAACATACTCATAATAATAGGCCTCGGCGCCCCACACAGAAAAATATAAGAAAGAGCCAACAGAGCAGCGCAGGCTAGCGCTAGTTTGACTCACCAGTTCCTCTTTAAAACACGGCACACAGTGTGACAACTGCGTCGTTACAGGCGCCTGTAGTGAAAGCATATCAATTACGGTTTGTAGAACAAAATATGACGTTAGGTCGCGATAAATACCTGCAGCTCGCTCATTTCCAGCTCCCCTAGACAACACACCCACCGGTGAATGCAGTGCGCTTGTTTAGGGAAGTGTTGCTGCGCGAACTGCCTGGAACTCACGTTCGAACTCTCGCGCGAGCGCTACAACTACCGCGAGGCTTTGTTTCTTCAGAGACGGCATAGATAGAAAGAGAGATGCGGAGAAAGGTAAAAATGGCCCGGGTTAAGCAAGTCTTTGCAAGTCAATTGGCGCAAGTCCAAGTGAAAGTCAGAGTCATTGATGTTAAAGTCCAAGTCGAGTTGCAAGTCTTTTTATATTTGGTCAAGTCGAGTCTAAAGTCATCAAAATCATGACTCGAGTCTGACTCGAGTCCAAGTCACATGACTCGAGTCCACACCTCTGGTAATTAGTTAGATTACTCGTTACTGAAAAAAGTAACGGCGTTAGTAACGCCGTTATTCCCATCACTGGGCATTGCTGAATTCATGTCAAATATTATAACAGGGAAAAATATTCTTAGATCTGTGAAAAAAAGTGTCAGGGTTCACGTTCGCACAGGGCCTCGCACCCTCCTTGCGACGGTCACACACCTATGGATGCATGCCAATTGTTTATCAAGGGAGCAACCTGAACTGATAGAGGCATGAATGTATACATGTAGATTATTTAATTTAATTTAATTATTTTTTTATTCTATTTTATTCAAATTTGAGTGTGACAATATTTTTAATATGACTTGCAAAACAATGACTTGGTCCCACCTCTGCTAATTGCCTTTTTGGATATTTGCTTCATCAACTGAGTCAAAGGGCAAAACTCTTGATGAAAAGCTCCCAGGTTTCACAAGCAACACACACACATGCACACACACAAACACACCTTGTCTTGCTCCTCCGCTGGCTCAGACAGAGAAGTCAACGGGCTCGGGTTTCGTACAGGACACGAACAATCACTCCCGTCGCTTTCCTCACACAGGGTGAGTGTGAGGACAATATTGGAAGTCTGAAAATTGCACCGTGCCCAGCTTTAGAGATAAGGTGAGCAGCTTGGTCACATGGGAGGAGCTTGGAGAAAATCAGAAGAAGACCCGGAACATGTTGGAGGGACTAGGCCTCTAATCTGGTCAGGGGACACCTCGAGATTCTCCCGGATGAACAGGAGGAAGTGTACGTGGAGAGGAAAGTGGGGGTGTATCTGCAACCTGGCAACGGATCATAATTGAGTGTGTGTGTGTGTGTGCACTTGTTTTCAACTCCTGGTGGGGTCCATAACCTGAGATTCCACTCACGTCATGGGGGACTGGTTTTACGTTGTGGGGCCCGAACACCGGACACCACTGGTCCAAGCTTAAAAATCAATGGGTAATGCTTTTCCAACGGTCGTTATGCAGTCTCTGCAAAAACATGGTAAGGACCCCTGGAGGTTTACTTTCTTGAAAAAAGTCTGTTACTGTATGTGTCTAAACCCTGGTGGTGGCATGCAGGATATCATGGAGGGGCACACAGGGGCAATTTCAGTCCGACAGTCTGGAGCCAATCATGAAGCTCCATGATTGGCTCCAGCCTGCACCTTTTCAGGTGTCAGGCTAGAAAAGGTGGTAAGTGTGTGGTTCATCAGGCTGCAAGAAATCATGAAGGAGCGAGAGTTTACAGCAAGAGGCACTTCTGCCTATACTGTTCAATGCCCTGCCACAAAATGTCCCGTCATTTGTCTAGAAAACATGGAAATGAAAGTGACGTAGCCAGAGCATTGGCTCTACCTGTGAAATCTAAAGCACGTAAACCCCAGTTTGATTTGATCAGGAATAGTGGAGACCGTGAGCATAATTTTTAGGTTTTATTAAAGGCCAACATTGGAACTTTAGTCCCAGCTAAACAGCCAAATTCTCCAGTTGAATCCAGGGACTTCTTGCACTGTATAGACTGTGGTGCATTGCTTAAGCGAAAGTCGCTGTGGAGGCATGTGGCCAGGTGCCGGCTTTCACAGAAAGATGCTGTGAATAACTACTCACATTTCAACAACATAATCTCTTTAATACATGTTGTCAGCCGCTGGTTCAAAACTACAGGTTATCTGGACATCAGCACAAACAGACAAGTTTTACAGACTGCAGCAGTCTGGGTCTCTGCTGGATGGAAAACAGCAGAAGAGTGACAAAGACATGGACCCAGAACTCTGGTCTTATACCATGATAATTTGAAAAACATGTGACCATATGTCCCACCATCCTTAGGTGAAGACAATACCTTCTCTGTTTCAGGACAAACAAATAGCCCCTGTGTAAGTAAGCCTGAGGCTACTCTAAACAGATGTTCTCTGCGCTCTTCTTAATTTAACTTCCTGTGTTTAATGGCTTGGTGATGATTCCATACATTCTTGCCTGGGGGCTGGGAGAGAATTCTCCATCCCACCACACACATAGGTTAACTCAAAACTGTCTAAACTTTGAATATATTCTAATTCACTTTAATGAAAATCCAACAACTCTACTAACATTCCCTCCTTTTTTTCATTAAAAGAATTAATCACATTCAATGTTTAGTAAACCAACTTAAAAATGGAACACAATGAAGTTAATACAAACACAGTATTACATTTGAATCCAAGTTGCATCGACTCAACTTAGAGACCCCTCTTCACATGTGTCTTATAAAAATCACATTGGTTACAGAAACACACACAGAAAAGAACTCAAAAAAAAGTTTTTTAGAGATCATTTCATATTCATATGTAATTGCTCCCCCATAAACCATATCTCCCCCCTGTTTGAGACATTAAAAATGGCTCAATAACTAAACATAATTCCTAATTATTCATGTGTATGAAATGAAAAAGACACAAATACCCAATTTACTCATGTAAATTAATGTAGCATCAACATGTATAAACTAAACGTTCATTTGAAATGTATTAACCTGGAATGTTTTCACCTGAAATATTTTCACCTGAAATGTATTAACTTGAAATGTGTCAACTTTGGTTATCAAATTAAACACCACACCAAAAAGCCTATTGTCCAGTAACGCCTGTTGTAGACACGCCTCCACATCCCAATGTCTTCTGCAGCCAGCAATGTCCAGCACCATCCAGCACAGCCCCATCATGTCCAGAAGCCTCTGTCCTGTTCACACACTTTAGAACCGACAGCAAAAACTGGAAACCTCCAGTCCTCAGATCTTTGCACAAAGGTGATGTCTTCGGTCAACCCTGTCTTTCAATTTTTGTGGAAATCTGCAAAATGTCCCAAACACACACAGTCAAGTTGTTGATTTGAGTCTGACCTCTGGATGACCCTTTGCATCATTGCTTCTCTCGTTGCAGCATTTAGCCCTGGTTTGGCCTGCTGATTTGGCTTGGTTTGGCCTGCTGGTTGATGATTGGTGGGGGTGGGAGTGGGCGTCTCCTTCACAGGAATGAACTCTGAGCTTTTTAGCATCAAAAGTGGTGTTTTAGGTGTTTCCCTCAAACAAAACACACAAAGTACACATTTGTTAATACATTTCAAACTTAGTTCAGTAAACCCAAAAGAAAACCTTAGCAGTTAATGAAAACTGTTGCTGAAAACAGTCCTATTACTGTAATTTTCTTGTCTCAGAAATGAAAACATCACAATTAACTATTGAAATAATGTATAACTAGTTATATTCAGAATCAAACAGATTTACATTTCTTTGATGTAAACATTAAACATGCTACAGTAACTTCCCTTACTGTTGAATTTAAACCCTTCAAATGAAACTAAACATATTTATTATTCAAATCTGAAAAATTAAACTGCTTATTTTCAGAGTGTTTCCCACTTATCTGATTGTTTGAGTCAGCATCAGTCAGAGAGGACTTCTTAGGCGTCTGATTGGTCGTTCCCAACCACAGCACATGAACTTGTAATTGATCTGTGAAGTTTAAAACACTCTCGTGCCCAATGGTCAAAAGAACCACAATTAAAGCAGCCTTGCTTCTTTGTGCCACTGCTTGGCTCCCTCCTCCCCATCTGGATGCACTCTGCTCCCAGACCTGTCTTCCTGGTTGGAGTGGAGTGAGGCAGTGGCTGTGGCTGGGAAGGATCAGATGATCTGCCCCCAAGTGTCTCTCTTTGACTGGCTGTGATGGACTCAGAAACAGAAGAAAACATTAGTGTTGACTCACTCATGACTTCTTTGCATTGTTTAATCTTAATACATGCATCTAGAAACTTCTTCTGCTGTTTCAACATTTTTCCCTGCACATCTAAAATGTTTTTTTAAATCACTCAGCTTTCCCAGACTGAGTGAAGCCATGTGTTCTTCACAAAAATCAAGTGTTAATTCTAACCTGCTGTTAACATTACAATTATCCATTGCTACTTCGTTAGTCTTTCTCCTAACATACTCAACACTTTCTGTACAATCCCTCTTCCAGTGTCCACTCTTGTGACATTTTAAGCATAAATCATTGCTTCTATCTTTACTATCACCCTTTCTTTTTCCTTCCTGAAACTGACTCCTCTCTCGCTCTCTCTTCCCACCTTTCCTATTCATCTTATAGTCTGTTAGTTTAGTCAGTTAAGTCCTACAGTAGACACAGAAGACAAACACTTACATGCAAAACCTGAAGTAACAAACAAATACTACTCACATAAGAGGAAAAGTTAGTCTGTTAAATCTTACACATAAAGACAGTTACTCACAAAACAAACAAAAACTCCAAATCAAACCCAAAAATTAACATAAAAGTCTACTTGTGTGCACAAAATACCATCTTTTGTGATCATAAGCAAACAAAAATCAAAAATCTGAGCTAACTTTGAGTCTTATTTATCATCAATCTAATTCAGTCTCAGCCTAATCCTTTTGAGCTTGTACCAAATGTAGTAACTTTAAAATTGTCCAATCACAAAAATTTCACAGCTCAAGTCAATTCAAATCTATCTATGATTCTTTAATCTCATTACCAAATGTTTTCACCAGTAAAATGTTTATCACTGGTTCCACCCCTTTTTAATTATTTTTTTTAATGTAGCTAGCATTAACAAAAGTAGTTAAACTATAAAAAACATACTCCACCCAACTAGAGTTGAGCAGACTGGAGGGACAGAATTGGGAGCAAGGGAGAAGGGGGATGAGGGGGAAGAGGGGGAAAGGCAGAAGGGGACACAAAGGATGCACCTCAAACGTGCACGCACACACACACGCACACTTTAGGCCTTTATATCCAAATTTCAATTTCCAATTTAAATTATTATTTAGAAAAATTGTTGTCGTCTTATTATGCAGGCTACCACAAAGTTCTACCAAAAAGTCACTAATCAGCTGAAGAAAAAAATCACCACTCTCAAAATGTTCCATTTTCCCTCAAATGGCCAGATCTGGTTTTCCAACTACACGTATGCGTCCATGTTGCTGAATTTGTAATAGCTCCTCGACTATTAGAAGGATAAGCCTCGTTATCCTAGGCCTAAGAAATAGCCCTTGACTATTAAAAGGATAAGCCTCGTTATCCGCGGCCTCTTTTTTGAGTCCCCGACTTCAAAAGTCCCAGTGGATAGAAGTTTAAATTCTCCACCTTCTTAGAAGTGCGTGATATCTCACTGCCCCAATGCTTTTTGAGAAGATAAATTGGATTTCCTGCCTTCAAAGACGATTTAAATTTAGTTTCTTTTTTTTTTAGAAAAAAATTGTTTTACCTTGTCCATGTGGATGTCCAGAAACTCTAGTTCTGCCGTCAACTTCAATCCGGAGACTGGCCATGCCTCAAAGATGGAGTCCTCAAAGCAGTTCTGAATGAAGAAGGTCTCACCGCTGCTCCAACTCCATGTTTGAGGCATCCTCAGTTCCGCAGAAAAGCATGTTGGCATCCGACGCAAGAAGGACCAAAATATGTGAATAACTACTCACATTTCAACAACATAATCTCTTTAATACATGTTGTCAGCCGCTGGTTCAAAACTACAGGTTATCTGGACATCAGCACAAACAGACAAGTTTTACAGACTGCAGCAGTCTGGGTCTCTGCTGGATGGAAAACAGCAGAAGAGTGACAAAGACATGGACCCAGAACTCTGGTCTTATACCATGATAATTTGAAACACATGTGACCATATGTCCCACCATCCTTAGGTGAAGACAATACCTTCTCTGTTTCAGGACAAACAAATAGCCCCTGTGTAAGTAAGCCTGAGGCTACTCTAAACAGATGTTCTCTGCGCTCTTCTTAATTTAACTTCCTGTGTTTAATGGCTTGGTGATGATTCCATACATTCTTGCCTGGGGGCTGGGAGAGAATTCTCCATCCCACCACACACATAGGTTAACTCAAAACTGTCTAAACTTTGAATATATTCTAATTCACTTTAATGAAAATCCAACAACTCTACTAACAGATGCCCAGGCTAAACCAGGTAGAAGTAGGGTCCAGTCCCTCTGCTCCTTAGCCCAGCCTGTACCGGAGGGCATCAGCAAAAAGCTGTGGTCTTTAATTTCGGCAATGCATCAGGATGAGGTCACAAGTGCCGTCAAAGCAGAAAAAGGGATTCTGGGACTCGGAGAGCACCTGTACTTAAAACATGGGCATGATAAATGATAAGACTAAGCATGATTACATTAGGCAGAAAAGTCGGTAGGTTAATTAACAAAGCAAAAACGGCAGGGAAACTGAAAACAATTAAGGATTTCTTTATTCCTTCCAACTTTAACCATGTGATTGACGCATTCAGGTCTGTGGCTGGATATGATGAGGAAACAAATCAATACAAGACTCCATCCTTGGCCCTCAAACTCGGCCCTAGCCTCAGAAAGCTAGCAGATATTCTTGAATGTGACTCAAAAATGGAGCATTGTGTTGATGAACTATTTATTAAAAACCTCCAACGAAGCCGTATGTTTCTTCTGCTGCACTACAGACCCTCCGCCAAGCGAAGTGGAACACTCCTCACCTGCTCCCTCTGACTGAGGACGTTAGAGCCATGCATGCACATATTGAGGTATGTCGACCTGAATCAAAAAAGGAACAACACATCAAGCACGGATTCAAATAATCGTTGTCTAAGTATTTATTCGTAATATATAAAAAAGATGGTGTTGTGTTAAGGAAGTTTGCAATTTAAAATCAGATCACACTTGAGGAACGTAATGGGATTGACAATATTAATTGGGAAATGTCTTACTTTAAAGGAACTATTCATGATTTATTTTCCAATGAGTTCATAAAAGTGAGTACTACTACAAACAAGTTGTATTAAAATCCGCAATTTAATTGAAAACTTGGGCTCATTGATTCAGCTTGTGTATGAATTCAGGACATAAAAAGTGCAGAGTAGAAACTTTGCGTGACGCTAGTTTTCTTCCAATAAGTAAGTAAGTAAGTAATCTTTATTTATATACCGCCTTTCACAGACCAGAGTCACAAGGCGGTTTACAATTGTTATTATTTTTGGGCATTTGTCCTCTCACTCCACACAGAGATGGGAGCGGGGTCGCCCGTACAGAAGGCAATCACAGAACGAGGGGCAGCGCTGTTACGAACAGGCTGCCTCCTCTAGTGTCTGCAGGTAAACAAGACCACCATGGTAGCAGAAAGTGGTTATACCTCCTCTGACTGTAACTGCATACACAGCAACACAGCCCAAAAGACTCAAAAGTGAGGGAAAGGAGAGGGAACTAAAGCAAAAAAGTGATCAAAGAAGAAATTATGCCCGGGTGAATATAGCTAGCTTACATTGTATCCTCGCCGGAGAGACCTGCGGAAGCGGGACTACCTCAGACTACATTTGGACGCACGTACTGTATATTTTGTTAGCAGTGCGTTGCTTTTGTACCATTTCATCAGCGATTGTTGTACAGCTTACAAAAAGTTGTGCTAATGCTAATCAGATCGCTGATAAAACTAGAAGGCTCCGTGGAAGGAGAACGTAGGGGAGAGAAGGAGGCTTGCGCCAAATGAGAAGCTTGTGAGCGAGTTTGGGGGCAGTGCTAAACATTCAAACTGAAAAAAAACCTTGCAGAAACAGGTATAGCTCCTTTAATCACTTTTTCCACATCTCCACATCATCAACGGCTGAGGAAATGTGTTTGGACTACAACATGGTGAAAAACATGTTAATTAAGGTTTTGTTGCAATTGCAGTTACATTGCTCGGCTTCCTAAGATCACCAACGTGTCAATGCAAAGGAATGTACAAAGTTATTTTTGGTTGGGCCAAATTCCAATTATTTTATTATATTAATGAATCATGCTGTTCAAGTATTTATTCCTGGACTAGTTCTTTGATTGACTTTTTTCCCTTCAGCAGTATTTTTCTTGTGTGTAAATATGATTTTTTGAGGTTTATAAAACATTAAAAGCAAGTATTTGGTTGTGAACATGTTATTTTAGACAGTTTTTCACATTTAAATATATTTTTATTGAAAAAATCTGGTGTGTTGTTGAATAACTGTAGGAAACCAGTGCCTGCAAGTCCAATAATTGTAAGTAATGTTTATTTATATTGTGCATTCTACAGACCAAGGACACCCAAAGTGCTTTAATTGCACAAAATCATTCTGATTGGGTAGTTTTTTTGCATATAAAAGTGACCAACAAAAACGTTTTGATTTTGTTAATGTGATTATTAAAAGTAAATGAACAAGCACATTTTTAAAGGGTTTGTCATAGAAATTACACGTTTTCTTTTTGCTGCTAAAAGGAGTATGCATAACTGACACAGCAGCAGGGCACTCGAGCAGCTGTACAGGGCAGAGCCTGGTTAGACCTCTGGGAACACTAGGTGCCACAATAGGGCGGCTGTAAAGTGCCAAACTGTTGTGTCCGTAGGCAATACACGTCACCACTGTGTATGGAGTGAATGAATAATCACATGTGAAGCGTCTTCTTTATGAAACCAATGCATTTTTTTCCAGATAATTGTAGAGTCTACATGTTCTCAATAGTCCTGCTTCAAAGACCTTTTTTCTTTTCAAATGTTCTGGCTGGAAATGAGAAGATTAAGATCACAGAATAGACATACAGTATGCTATGTGATGAAGTAGGTACAGTATGTGATATGTCTAATATTCATTTCAGGTTTTGCCTTGGACATATGTGGACAACATTTTTGTAAAATATATAAACATCAGGAATAATAATGATGTAGACATGTCTATGGTCTTGCAGGGATCCCTACATGCAATTCACATTAACATTCAATCAATGCAAATGCTCAGTAAACTGATAATAATAATCAATAATATACAATAGAAATATGTTGTACTGTTTTATATCAATACACACATACTTTCTGTAGGGAATTCAATGCACAAACTTGGAAACAGCAAGACAATTATTGCTTTTTCTGTGTAATGTGTCGAAAAAAGTATCTCACTGCCCTAGTATTTATAATGAGAGCCTTGTGTTTTTATAGTTTAATTTAATACATTCACAATCCCTTCATCAAGGAGCCCCTCATCTACTAACTTCCATTACTGCAATTGAGGTCCAGGTGGCGTTCGTCTTTTACATCGACAATCACTTCACAGCATAACAGACAAAAGTACATGATGTCTTAAACTTCCATCCATCCATCCACTTTCTTCCCCTTTGTACATTTCTGGGTTGGGGTGTGGCAATCAGCTGCCACCCAATTCACAGATCATCAGCCCCTCACTGATCCTCCTGCAGGTGGTAGAATGGCTTCTCTGTCAGTGACGCCACAGCAGGGGGTTCAGGCAAAGTGGGGTTAAGTGTCTGGCCCCACCTCCTCTTTAACTAGTGCTTTATTATGTGTACTACGTCATGCATTTCTTTGTCTTATACATATAGCTAAAAGTGTTTGTGATATTGTCCAGAAATGTTTAACTTGAGTAAAACCATCATCATCTTCTCACTCACGTCCACAGTTAGCCTCCGTACTCCCTTTGATTGATGTCTAGGTCAAACCAAACAATTACAAAGTCATAACTTCTTTATCCCTCATCTCCTGCGCCTGTTTTGAGATGTCTTCGGAGGGATGTCAAATTACAAACAACAGCCGGCAATTATTGGTGCGCTGTAAAAGTTTATGGGCGAACAAATCTTTAATCACGGAGACAAACGCCGCGGCTCGTAAAAGGGTGGCGTTCACCCCGGCGCATAGAAAGAGCTGCTTTAAATCCACAAATCATCGCACTGTGGGGATGTTTATTAACGGCTGGATTAGAGCCCAGCTTCTAGGTGACGCTGAGAGATTTATGGGAGCTAATGAAGACACAGGAGAGGGTCGTGGTGTTGGTCTAGAAATTCCACTGTTTGTTCACGTCGGTATGAAAATGTGAAATCAAACTTCTTGCAGCCAGTGAGCGGAAAAATGTGGGCTCATTTCTATTTTACATTCAGCATGTTAGCGTTAGGATAATGACGACAAAGCCCTAAACTAACTCAAAACTCAAGATTAAATAATATACTCTACATATTAAACACATCAGTATTAAACTTACACATAGAACAATTTCAATTGGTGGGGTCTACTTATAATTAATTTATTTTATTTTTGTGTGGCCCTAAATCCAACTTTACAAAGTTTTTCATTCACCAACACAGAGAGTCAAACAAACTCACAACACAAGAAAAGCAATAGTAATGAGAATCAGAATGTTTGTATTTCCATTGTAAAAGTAACAGAAAGGCAGAAAGAATGTGCTTAGGCTCAAGGTGTTGTAAAAGTAAAAATAGATAAAAGGCATGCAGCGAAAATCTTCAAGAGCAGTAAGTGCAACCAATAGACATGTAACAGTGCAGCAAAGGGACAGTAGTTTGAGGTGACGGTCATAAAGGGCAGGGTCAGTGATGAGTGATCAAGTGTTCATGAGTACGATGGTAGAGGAAAATAAGGAAAATAAGATGTTCTGCACCAATATGAACGTTTTGGCCGATGTCGATATCGGATAATAATTTTTCTGTTATGGCTAATAATCAATATTTGCTGATATCGATATGTTTTTTTAAATTATTCTGCGATGATAAAAGTTTGTACACACTGAATTTCTTCCTCTATTTTCAGAATGTATATTATTTTAGTTAGAATGGGCGATGCGGGAAAATGCACACTGGAACTTTTTGTAGCTTAGTATTACTCTTATTTTGAGTTAAAACTATATGAAGCATATGTGACCCTGCTAATGCTAACGCAATTCTTCTGTCCTTTTTTAGGAAATTTCCTAAAAATCGACACCCATCCATCCTCTTCCACTTATTCCATTTCTGGGTTGGGGGGGGTGGCATTCAGAGTACAGAGCACCAGCCCTTCACTGATCCTCCTGCAGGTGGTGAGCCCACAGGAGCTGAGATCTTTCAGCGGGGGCTTCAGGCAAAGTAGGGTCAAGTGTCTTGCCCAAGAACACAACGGCAGCAGTCACCAGCGGGGGTCTTGAAGTAGGTCTTGTGGTGGGCTTGAACCCACAACCTTCGGGCCCAAAGGCCAATGCTCTACCAACTGAGCCACTGTCACCCCTCAAAATTGACACCCGAAAGAGAAATACATTATAGAAAACTAGAGACTCCACTTGATAGTTGACATCAAGATAGTTGACTTGACAGTTGCCACAACTGCACACGCCACTGAAAAAGAGCATTTTGACTTTGAATCAGTGAATATTTATATCATTCTTAATGGGGAGATTTAGAAATGATGAATATCGGCCGATATCGATATGTATGCCGATGTATTGTGCATCCCTGATTCACCTTTCACAGACAATCACACAACAACATTACAATAGTTGTGGGCATGTTTCCTCTCACACCGCAGGAGGTGATGGAAGTAGAGTCAACATACTGTACAGTAGGCCTTGTCAGACGTATCGCACATGTTTTTAGTGGTAGGGGAAACCGCTGCATCCAGAGGAATCCTACGCCTCTGCCCTCATGGCACCAATCCCACAGGCAGAAGATCAATATCATTCTCAGTATTCATCTTTCGGTTTGTCCTTGTGATTTACAGGTAGAACTGTTCTTATCAAGTCTGACATTATGACGATGGCATGATCTCTGGTCTTTAGCCATGACTCAATGTGAGGACAGTAGATTGTGCCACAGTTGGCGTAGTTGCTCCTCTACTGTTTTCTGCGCTGCTATACTGACTCACAGTTTTGTGCTGAAATGATAACAGCATCGTCTGGGTTTGTGTGCTCACAGAACCAAATGGTGGAGCAGGTGGAATTCACAAGGAAAACAAGATAAAATGTTTTTTTGTCTCAGAACAAAACAGACCAGATCCTCATTGCTATGAATTCTTTTGAAACGTTGATATATTGTGAATAAAACAAATAACAATATAATAGTTTTACATCAATCAAGCACATACACTATGTTATGTGCTGCATTAACCGTAAATAGATCTCTGTCACAGCTATTTGTGAAACTAACAATTAAAACACATGAACAGCTGCAGAAAGAAATCCAATTTAAAGGCAGTAACACATAAGAACAAGAAGATTGACATTCCATGATTATACAGAACGAATACATCTAAAGGTCTGGGGCATGGTCACCCATCCTTACGCTGTAATTACAGCTAAATGGTGGTCGTGGGTGGCTAGTGCCAATCAACTGCAGTAGCTCATTTCAGACAACTCTAAAAACATTTTTTTTATATTTGCTAAAACTGTTTAGCAATAGGAAAAATATTATGTAAAAATATTTTCTTTCTTTATTATGAAGGCAGTTAATCTACAGTACAATGAGTAATTCTTTTCAGCAAAAGCTCTTGACGCCATCTGCCAAGCCAAACTACCACAATGTATCAAAGAAATCAAATGTGAGACCTCATTTATGCCTCCCCATAGGAAAACAAACTCAGAAGTCAAGATAAATGTGTTGATTTGTTCGTGTGCCATCTCTGAACGGCCTGTGTGAGAGGCAACAGGCGGACGCCATCTCAAGAGGAGCTCCATTATGTGACCATTAATTACAAAAAAAACTGTTATTTGAGTGCTGCCTTATAGAACTGACTTTTCAAGTTTTATGAAATGCAGAGCTCCAGACAGAATGAACATAACTTACTTTAGTCAAGTCCCTGCTGTAGATGTCTCAGGAAGAAGCTCCTGTGGCTGACATTAGCTGCTAATGTCTTTCACTTTCCCTCTCAAGTGTGGGCAATGATGGCAAACAAACTTTTGTGGTAAATGAGCGAGGAAATACCCAAGGCAACAATAGACCCATAATGAGTTATTTTATGGATCCCACTGCAACACACAGCGCACGGTGAGAGCAGTGTGAAGCCAAATGAGCTGCAGCTGTCCGACTGCAGAGCCACTAAACAGGGCTCCACAGGTGAGGGCTGTCAGTCAACAGAGGCCATTCTTAACTCTGCTATTCATGAACACGGGTAATGAGCTTTAATAAAGTGCATGTTCCTAAATAATACAATTGTTATAATTATGCTTTGACATTTATGCTTGAATATGTTTTTTTCTAGTTATTTTTTAAAGTTAACATTTGTTATCACGGTTTACACACCCAGCACCGGAGCTGACAGACCCTTTGTGTGCGGAAATATGGACAGATCAGGACTGGATCAGCACGGAAATGGTTTTTCAATCAATCAATCAATAAAATTTTATTTATAAAGGGCTTTTCATACAAAAGATGCAACACAAAGTGCTTTACAGTTTGGTTAAAAACAATCCCGCCGACCCAAGACCCCTCCCCCAGACCACCCAACAGACCCACCCCAAACCACAGACAAACACACACACGCGCTCATGAACACTCATATACACACACACACACACACACACACACACACACACACACACACACGCACACACACCAGTAAAACAATAAAACCATGACGAGAGACTTGGCAGGGTTCAGATGCAACCAGTTGAAAAAGCGTCATCCAAGGAGCCGTCTGCACCAGGAGCAGAGAGCCGCCCGTAGCCACAGGGGACGACACAGGACCCAGAGGAGACATGAAACCGAGGCCCCAGGCCCCCACCAGGCCCAAGAGTCCGACCCCCGCAGCCACACCGACCACTGCTCCCAGTGCAGAGGGCTCCTCCAGAGGAAACACTGGGGATTCTAAAAACAATACAATAAGTAAAACACTAAAATGTGAGACTAAAAGGAACACACAATACATGAATAATAGCAATAGCAATATAATAAATAATAAATAATAAAAGATAAATGGAATTGAATAATAAAAACTAATCAAAAGCTAATCTAAAAAAGTGTGTCTTGAGCCTACTTTTAAAAATATGAACGTTCTCTGCGGCCCTGAGCTCCTCCGGCAGACTGTTCCAGAGACGGGGGCCGTAGTGCTGGAAAGAGGCCTCGCCGTGAGTGTGTGTCCTGACTTTGGGGATGGTTAGGAGTCTGCTGCCGGAGGAGCGCAGGGGCCGGGAAGGTTCATAGGATAAAAGCAAATCTGAAAGATAAGAAGGCCCAAGACCATTAAGACATTTAAAAACCATTAAAAGAACCTTAAAAACGATTCTGAAACACACGGGGAGCCAATGCAGCGATTTTAAAACCGGTGTAATGTGGTCCCGCCCCCTGGTCTTAGTCAGGACACGTGCGGCCGAGTTATGGAGTAATTGAAGACTTGCAATGTTCTTTTTGGGAAGACCAGAGAGCAGGGCATTACAATAGTCAATGCGACTGGTGATAAAAGCATGCATCAGCGTCTCCGTGTTGCCCCGAGAGAGAATGGGGCGGACTCTGGCGATGTTCTTTAGCTGATAAAAACCTATTTTTGTGATACTCTTGATGTGAGGAATAAAAGTCAGCTCAGTGTCAAAGATTACGCCCAGATTTTTCACTTGTGATGATGGATTAAAAGAGTGTGATTGGAGTTTTGATAAAAGTTTCTCTCTCTGGGCCTCAGGACCGATGACTAAAACCTCAGTTTTGTCCTGGTTGAGCTGGAGAAAGTTTTCTGCCATCCAGGATTTCAGGTCTAAAATGCAGTTAAAAAGAGCATCCATTGGCCTGGTGTCATCAGGAGACATGGAGATGTACAGCTGTGTATCATCTGCATAACTGTGGAAGTTAATTCCATGTCTCCTGATGTACAGGTTAAAAAGGACTGGACCTAAAATGGAACCCTGGGGCACACCACATGTGATTTTATGGACCTTGGTCCATTTGTTGGACCAAGGTCCATTTGTTGCATTTGTTGTGTATAAATGTTCGAACTGGAGACACAGACCACCAGGAAACAGTTGTAGCTTGTTATACCCCACATTTATCTGTAGTTGCCATGGTTCTGTAAAGTAGGGTAAATATGTCTCAGTCAATAATCATCATATTAGACTGGTAAACAATTAAACAATACACAAGAATCTTAAACAATAGTACTCACATTTGTAGCAGAAACAAAAGACGCATGGTCAACATAAAATGGGGAAACAATGGACTACAAACAGGAAGGCCTACTTATAGCCTCGCTAGAGTTTGGGTGTGTCCTCCTGCTCCCAGGTGCCTCCATCTTGTGGACACCTGCGGAATTGCTACATTGTCTGTAATTTACTGGAGTTTGTGACAGCCGCCCCCATATTTGTGAAGCAAATATGCTATTTTCAATTGTCATCAGGGACTTCCGGAAGAGGTATCAGTCTGGAGACAGGCCGCAAGTATTCTCTGGTTTTAACATTTATTTTAGCAGTGCGAACTCGTCCATCTGATCCTGGATGAATTGAGGTGACCTTCCCTAATAACCATGACGCACGAGGGGACTGAGGATCAACAAGTAACACAACTTTCCCTGGTTTTAAGTTTTCTTGATCGACCTTCCATTTTGCACGACTTTGTTGAGAAGGAAGATAGTAGCGTATGAAAGCTGTCCAAAACTTGTCAGCTAGATGGTGATTTTTTTTGACAGTAACAGACATAATACATATCGACATGTACTGTGAGGATTTCACCTCTCACTCCACATGAGATGATTGAAGTAGGTCGCCATACAGGAGGCCAGGCCGGACCTATTTTAGTTGCACTTAGTGGTCTGGGAAATCGGAGCACATAAAGGAAACCTGTGCAGACAGGGAGAACATGCAAACTCCACACAGAAAGGCTTTACATGGAGGTGGAATCGAATAAGGGCTTTTATTTACATGGCAATCTTATTTTGGCAGAGACAGTTATCATGTGAACACAGCACAGGAGCTGACCATGGATCTATAATAATAACTTGATAGGGTACTACTAGCTTATGGCTGTCCCACCTATGGGCACAGGGGGCGCCCGTGGCACTGCAGACTAAATTCAGGTAGGCTACCCAGAAAAAAGTCCCATAGAACTCACTGTATAGGAGGAGCTTTGTTTACACCCAAGTGAGCATGCGCCCCTCGCTGGGTGGCAAAAAGACAGAGCGGCACATACTGAAGCATGGATGCGACGAGTGGGCTCGCATAAATGACTCGGTGGGCGAATAGCACTGTATATAAGCACTTTAACGCAAGAAGATCAGAGGACATAAAGACAAGCTAAAAATAAGTAACTGAACAAATCCAAAGCCAATATGAGACCTGGGATGATGAGAGAAAACATTGGTCAGACTCACCTCTGTCTTGGCACCAATCTGCTGGGACTAGGAGACATTCTTAGTTCATAGAAAACCCGGGACACTTCACGCAAGAAGGGTCCGAGGTGAAAATCGCGTTTTTCACCGCGGCTAAGTGGCCCGGTGTTCTGTCGAGTTGGTCTGCCCGTCGAGATGAGCTCCCTCAGCTGTTAATGATGTAATGCAAACCTGCGCATGCGCGTCTCACAGCAGCCGATGCAAACCAAGATGGCGGACATGATGTCCGCGAATTGCTTTAAAAGTTACGAATTAAGACACGAATGTCACTTTTAATGCAATTTGAGGCGAGATGTTGATGGTTCCGCGTTGTGATATGTGTGTTTTAAGAGTAATAGTTTTGTGTAAAGTTTGTTTTAAGCAGTCCACTGACCCAGCGGGCCGTACAACCGACCACACAAAAAGAATGGACCATTTGATTTAATAAAATCTCTCTCCAAACGTCTAAAAATAATTAACTCACTAGCCTCCAGGAAGCTTTCTATGCTGTATTGCCAGCCGGTCACGTGACCGGCGCGGAAAAACTATAAACAAAGACGTCACTCCAAGATCCTCCTACATGAAAACAGCTCGACCTAAGCTGACAGAGAACCTAGAGCTTTCATAAAGATCGGGTTTTGTGAAGATTTTAGTGTCCCTTGTCATCCTGAACTTTTTTTCGTATTAAATCCACACTTTAGTGACAAACTCTCCTCGTATGGCTCCCGCTCTAACTCTCTCTCTCTAACTCCGCCCTGATCAGCAGCGTTGATTGGTCAAAGCGTGGCTGAGCCCCTCTGTGCACGTGCATGAGCGCCACACACGCGTATTTGGTGCAATGCATCATGGGAGCTCGTCCACTGCGCAGAACCGGGAGGACCAGACGATGCCCATATACAGGCGAGTTCCGCTAATCTTTTGGTCCTCCTGTATGTATTACTTTTTAGATTCCTGGTCTAATCCTTACCTGCTTCTGACTGGGTCCAAACCAGACAAAAATGAGAACATACAGTTCTGAATCCAGCGAAATGGTCACCTTTTAGGGTAACACGTTGTTCATTCATTCATTCATTCATTCTCATCCCTTTATTGTCCATTTCTGGGTCAGGGGGGTGGCAGTCAGAGTTGCCACCCAATTCACATAGCACCAGTCCCTTGCTGATCCTCCTGCAGGTGGTGGGTCCACGGGAAGATGGCTGTTCCTTCATCACAGATACGGCCTGGATCTTTCAGCGGGGACTTCGGGCAAAGTGGGGTTAAGTGTCTTGCCCAGGGACACAACGACAGCAGACATCAGTGGGAGCAGATGACATGGGTCGTGGTGGAATCGAACCCACGACCATTAGGTCCAGAGACCAACGCTCTACCAACTGAGCTACTGTCGCCCCGTCTGTCGCATTAGTAACACGTTGTTACTAATATTATATATACAAAACTATCAAACCGTTTGCGCTGGTAAGAGTCCCTCATGGTTTGTGAATTCATATCTCCATGGATAGACTTCAGTTGCAGCAGTGCTAGAGCAGAGTGATCCTTCAGCATAGATCGGGTAAAGCTGATGTGACATCCGTGCACAAGCTCTCAGTGGGTTCAAGCCAAAAGACTCAAGGCGCAACAAAAGAGTGGACTGGAGGAAAGATCATGAATCGCCTCTTGAAAGAAGGATGGCAAATAAAGTAGAACAGTGGGGGCTGCATCAAAAGTTACTTATGGATTGTGACGACAACCAACCTCCTCATTCTGCCTTGAGTGAAAAATCCTCCAACCAGTGGGTGCAAACTTTAGCCAAAATCAATAAAGTATGTTGACGTAGAGATTACAGTTAACAAAACATATAGTGTAAGGGTTGAAGTCCATCTATTAAGTCCTTACATATATTCAAATTAAGTTTCTGAATATTGTTTTGTGGATTTTATGTGTGCCAATTTTGTGTGCTCCTTTACAGTATGTTTCTCATGCACCGCGTGCCGACTCCAACAATATCTTACACGTCATATAATAACATGACAGTTACCTTTATATAAGTCAGAATAAAACTTTTGTGGTTCATGTTCACTACAGTGATTAGTTCAAAGGACTACAGCAGTCTTCCCGAAGCTCTCTGTCCTGTTCCTGCTCAGCACGATGTCTTCTGCTGCTGAACAGGTTTGTTTTCTCTGCAGTTTGCAATTCAGCACTCATGAGTTAAGGTGGTTAGAAAAGTGTATAAAGTGTGTTGTGAGAGATTGTATTCATATTTTTGTAAGGTAAACCCCTCAATAAACAAGGGACCACTGTAATTTAAAATGTCCTCATAAGCAATCGGTGTAATATTGAATTGCAATAATGATTTCTGCAAGTGATGGTACAATGCAAGTGGTTGGTTATGTTGTTGAGTTTGCAAACATTGTATTTATCACCATTTATAAAGGGCAGCCCTCCTGACTGCTGACATCAGAGGTTTGAGCACAATCGCATTACCTGCCATCTTTAAAGTTGCCGCCCTTTCACAAATGTGTAATGCACTCGAAGCTCTGTCAAAATGCACAGTATCTCGACGCGTTAGGAGTAAAATGGCTTTGGTGTATTGTGACCTTGTTGGTTTGCAGTTTATTTTTGAAATGTTATTTATGTTATGTGAGAACTCTCATAATAGATGTTATTTGACTTCTATAGTTATATCTATCATACCTTATACAATTTTATAGTAATCATAAACATGGAATAACTGAGTGCTGACATCACCAAAGTGTTTGCCTTAATGCGGAATACGCTGAGTGGACACAACTTGAACAGGCTATTTGAGAAGAAATGTGGAGATAAATATTGGCAAATTTTGTTTGTAGCAACGGCTGACTTACAAATCACCAATCAGGAGCAGCTACCGTCACGTGACAAAAAGAACAGAAATCAAAAAGCAGAACTGCAAAAAATAGATGCCCTCACGTGTATCTCAGGTGTCTCGTTAGTCTTATAGTTGAACCCTGTGTATTCCTTCACTCCCTGTTCTGTTATTGTCAATGCCATGTTTCTTTCAGTTCTTGTTGTACCTGTTTTGGCTTCTTTGTGTTGTCTACTCTGGATTTTTGATTTTATTAGATTGTTTTTTTGTTGTTGCACTTCTCAATTGTCAACTGTTTTTTTTGCCACATGACAGAATGACCGAACCACACAAGGTCCAAGTAGACTGTTCCATTTTTGGTTTTATCATCTCTGGTCTTTGTCCCCAATTGGTCATCAGTCGCTGCAGGAGCTGAATGCATCCCTCACTGTCGTTGTCCTGGGCCGCTGCAAGACATTTTACTCGTGGGTGGCTGCGGGCTTCTGCCCTGACCTGGCTCTGCTGGATACATATTCTCCTTCCAGGGGGCCTTCTGGTTCAAGATCATGTCTCTTTTGGTTGTTGTTGTCCCTGTTTTGGTTACTTTGTGTTGTCTCTGGAGTTTGGATTTTATTACATCTATTATTATTAGCGGCACGGTGGCTGAGTGGATAGCACTCTCGCCTCTCAGCAAGAAGGTCCTGGGTTCGAATCCTGGTTGGACCAGGGCCTTTCTGAGTGGAGTTTGCATGTTCTCCCCGTGTCTGCGTAGGTTTCCCCCAGGTGCTCCGGTTCCCCCTACCACTAAAAATATGTACAATAGGTCTGGCATGTGCCTCCTGTACTGGCACCCCCACTCCCAACAAAAACAATTGTAAACCGCTTTGAGACTCCAATGTGCAGTGAAAAGGCGGTATATAAATAAAGATTACTACTACTACTACTATTATTTTACCCTTTTTGGTTCTGTTCTTTTTGCCACATGACAGAGAGCCCAGAGACTCTTGGTAGAGTGGCTGGGAAGAACAAAACGACGGAAGTGTTGCACAAACATGTGAAAGATCTACTAGTTTCTAAAACACTGCAGTTCCACGATGCATATTGACTTCTCTGGAAACTTGTACAATAGCGTGCAGCCCTAGTGGTTGCATGTCCCAGACTCCTGGTCAGGAGTACCAGAGCTGAATGACATGGTACATGGTTTGGGTGATGGGTGAAACCAGAACCTTCAGAGGAAACCCATGCACTTAAACACAGGAACAGCATTCAAAATCTTGAAAAATATTTTTTTTTTCTCAAAGCTGATAAAAATCACCATCTTTACCATCTTTATATAGGGGGTGTTTATGGAAGACTTAAATGTCTGAACACCTTCAAATGAGCACATTAACAGCTTTTATAACATGCGCTTCCAGCTGAGGTGAAGTTGTTTTTCTTAGCCTCTTTTCTACTGTCTAGTCCAATAATTGAAAAGGATTCCTGAGTCGTGTCCACAGGGCTCCAGCATAGAATCCATTCTGACAGTGGGATAAGTACATTGAACAGATCTGACAGTGTTTCTTACAGCTACATCAGCATCACACTGACAGACGTGGCTGATTCATCCCGCCATCACACGCACTTATCTTAGCCGCTGTCATCTCCTCCTGTTTACTGCCGCATCGCCGTGGTACCTGTGTGTTTAACCTCTGCGGCTGATCGAACGCTTCTCATTGCAGACACTTGAGGCAGTCTCTGGCGGGACGCGATCAATACCGGCAGCACGGCTTCTAATCAAACACTGATTACTTTTTGCCTCTGATTGCCGTGGGCCGTGTCAGTTACTTCGGTGATTTCAATGGGTTTAAATGATCTACAAATGCAAACTGACCTTTCCATTACTCATGATCGATGACTGGGAACGTTTGACAAATTGTGTCCAGTGCCAATGCTAAGTGTGAGACACCGGTATTAATTACCAGAGGAAGATGCTTCTTTTTTCAATTGTAGCACCGCTGTGTAAAACATAATGAAGACAGGAAGATGAAACCACACACAGAACATACTTCCTATAATGCATCTTTATCAAAGCTTAGAGAAACAAATACACCTGTAATGAAAAATTGCCTGGATTTAAGAACATTATTGCTCAAATTGCCCTTGTGCGTCTTAGAATATAAAACATCAATAGAAAAGCCAGTTAGTACTTTCTCGGGAAGCCACACGGAATAGGTACCACAGACGTTCTAAACTGTATCGTGAACCTTGTCATGAAAAATTATTGCCCTGTACTCTATAAACAGACAAACAGTTAAAAAAAGCAGGTACAATTTCATTTAGTTGGACCAATCTAAAATTGGTGGTGTTCACAACCAATTTCTAATCTATTCTATAGTGCCAAATTATTGGTCAGAATGATTTGGCCATTAATTTAGTTGGCCAAATTATACTGCTCTTAACCGTCAATGTAGGTGGAGTTTCTTGCCCATGGACATGGTTTCTCACTTTACAGACACTGCAGCACTGCTGTGACACTGTCAGTTCCCAGAGGTGTTCCATCACCAAAATCTGCTTGACCATTTAGATTGATGGGTTTTTTACCGACCAATGTGTTTTCAGAGAATAGTAGAGTGCGATACATGCATGAATGATTGGGGGTGGTCGGAGGGGCCAGTAGCTCACATCTGTGAGCTCGACCCCAGGGCAGCTGTGGCTACAGTAGTGTACAAAACCAAAGTGGATGAATATTGCCAAGTGAAGCATCTTTGAGTGTTCAAGTAATTAATTATAGTGTTTTACTGGTGGAGATATGCATACTATTTTACCTATATCAGTCAAAAAGATAAATAACTTTTTTTGGTAACACTTTACATTACGGGCCGGTAAGTCCATGGTACTTACAGTGGTACTTCTAGGTACTTATTGTGGTACTTACAGAGGTACTTACAGTGGTACTTATTGTGGTACTTACAGAGGTACTTACAGTGGTACTTATTGTGGTACTTACAGAGCTACTTACTGTGGTACTTACAGTGGTACTTCTAGGTACTTATTGTGGTAATTACAGAGGTACTTACAGTGGTACTTATTGTGGTACTTACAGAGGTACTTACAGTGGTACTTATTGTGGTACTTACAGAGGTACTTACAGTGGTACTTATTGTGGTACTTACAGTGGTACTTATTGTGGTACTTACAGAGGTACTTACAGTGGTACTTATTGTGGTACTTACAGTGGTACTTATTGTGGTACTTACAGAGGTACTTACAGTGGTACTTATTGTGGTACTTACAGAGGTACTTACAGTGGTACTTATAGTGGTACTTACAGTGGTACTTCTAGGTACTTATTGTGGTACTTACAGAGGTACTTATTGTGGTACTTACAGAGGTACTTACAGTGGTACTTCTAGGTACTTATTGTGATAATTCTAGATACAGCTGTAACTTAGTAATTCAAGGATACTACAGCATTATTCCTATGTAGTAAATGTGGTACTTCTACATACATACATACATACAGAGGTCATTTGTAGGATTGTTTGACTATAAAACATAAAACAACATTATGTAAAACAAACGTCTTTATTAATATGGAATAAGTAGCACAGAAAGGACAGTATAAATACATTTAATGCATATTTCAAAACAAGTTTCAAGGACAAGGGAAACACTGCAAGAACTAGGTACCCAACCCAAGTAACAAGAATTACACATTAACACACCAGTAAGACTTGGCAGCAAGTACCTGGTACTTGGCAGCAAGTACCAGGTACTTGGCAGCAAGTACCAGGTACTTGGCAGCAAGTACCAGGTACTTGGCAGCAAGTACCAGGTACTTGGCAGCACAGTAAGTACCAGGTAGTACCTGGTACTAGCCACAGACAAAGGACTTGGCCACATACAAATGACTTGGTAATATGTCAAAGACTTCACCATAAGTACCAGTGATAACACCAGTAATTATACAGCAAGTACCAGGTACTTGCTGTACCATAGGAACTGGCCCATAATAAGACAAAGGACTTACCCATAAGTACTAGTGATAATACCAGTAATTATATAGTATACCATGTACTTACCAGCAAGTACCAGGTACTTACCAGCAAGTACCAGGTACTTAACAGCAAGTACCAGGTACTTAACAGCAAGTACCAGGTACTTAACAGGAGACATTTAAATTAAGTGGGGGAGAGTGTAGAGGCTTGGAAATAGAGCAAAATGATTAACAGGCACCCCTCATTTTTATTTTGTTATTGAGAACTTTATTTTTGTTTGTTTAGTAGCTATTCATGTGATTACTACAATCTCTATATTGTTTTAAGTGCAGTTCCTCCCGTGACCAGTAGTTGGCGCAGAGTGGGTAGAAAGTAGACTGAGCGCTGCAGAGGAAGAATCAATCCTCTTGAAGTAAACGCAGCTCACAGCATGTGCTCTTGTCTGTACTTCTTATCACAGGTTGGTAAAACGTTAAAAACACATGTTGATGCCAATTGTTAGAGTTATCAGGTGTCTTAGGAGTGTATTGTGAACCGTGGTAATGTGTAGAGTGAAGTTTGTGTGATGGTTTGTGTGAATATGTGTCTCGTTTTTTTTTTATGCTAACCTGCGAAGCTAATGGTCATGGTAGGGAAATTGCGACGTGGATAAACTTGAACCCCACCACTTTATGGTACAAGAACCACATGAGTAGTGGCATTTGTGAACATTTATGAAACTTATTTCATGTAATACTGTTTTGTTGAGTTTATTTGATTGTTTAAACAATTATCAGTAGACAGTATTGTAAGTGCAAAAAAGCACATGGTCCAGTTCTGAGTCTGGTGCCACCTTGTGGACATTTAAATTAGTACACAAGCACCGAGAATAATTGAGACTATTTCTTTGTTTTTTTTTGTAAATTCAAATATTAAAAAACAGTAATTAATTTAATGTAAAAGCTCTTGTTAAAAATGGATTTAGTTCGTGTTATTGTGGATATGGAAAAAAATGTAAAAGTAAATGGTACATTTTCTGATTGATTGCAAATGAGGAAGAATCAATCCTCTTGAAGTAAACGCAGCTCAACGCATGTGCTCTTATCTGTACTTTTTATCACAGGTGTTACTTCACGGAGGCATATGCCCTCTGAACCGCTAGTCAGAGGAGCAACACCAGACAGTAACTATGATTGTACCAAAAGCACAATGATATGAGAGCATAAACGAATTGTCTATGTAGCAACGCACATAATATTACTATAGTAGTAGTGTTACCCAACTGGCTTCAGTCTGTGTTTGAAAGACCGCGTGTGAATGTGGGCCAATGAACCAGTCAGGACACTTTACAAAAGTAGGCCTCAGAATGCTCAGCGCGTTGTCATTGTCGCTAATGCAAACTTTCTAAAAAACTTGATCAGATTAACAATATTAAATATTAATATGCTAATAAAGTCGAGGTTGTTAACACATGTTCTGCTTTTAATTATCAGGTCGAGAGAACAACAACAATGAGCACAAAAAAAAGTAAGTAATAATCATGTCCACATGCTGTTAATAAATGCATGGTTGTAGCCATGGATTTATTTATTGTAGGTAAAGGTAAATGTTTAATGAGCACAGGAACTGAACCTTAGTATTTGTAAAATCTTGGCTACAGTCCTGGCTAATAATTTTTCAACATGTATTTTACCTTTTTCTTGCAGAGGCAAACTTTGAACAATGCCATGGCGGTGGAGTGAAGAATGATGACTGAATGGTTTTCTAAAGTCCACAAGCCAGTGCTCTTTTCCCCTGGCTGACAACAGTCATCAAAAGCAGAAGAATCAGACAGAGCATGCATCAAACATGCATGCAAATCTGTCGCCTTTCATGGAAATTCACCATTTTGACGTGGGAAAATATAATTCACATGACTCATCTAAATCTGCAATATAAAAACAAGAGGGGGGAGGGCATAAACTGCACTGGTTGAGCCACGGACAGTAGGCCAATACACTAAATTGCATGTTTACCTTTATTGCCGCTTGGATTCATGAAGTAGTGATGGGCAGCGGGCTAATGCATCAGCCTACGCTACAAAGTTGCATTGACGCAGCGCACCTGTGCATGAGACATGAGCACCGAATCTAATGTAGGTTTTCCAATGATAATTAGTATTGGACAATAGCGGCATGAAATGTGAGTGCAAGCCAACCTATAAAGGTAACGGATAGCTATAATTTACCGTTTGGTGGAGGCTTAACTGACCAGGTAGGTGCTCATGTCCCCGTGCGTGCTCTGCGCTCGCTTTTATGAGCAATCGCGGTCAGCGAGGCGTGTGGTCATTGTGTGCTTTTGATGTGATTTATGCTCATCAGAGATGTGAACTTGGCAAATTTACTAAAACTGAACCAAAGTCTACACCGTTGTGGGCTCACAACTATTCAACTATCCTTTTACACCATGTTTGTGTTTGCATGTCGGTTTAAAATAATGGATACACACACTAGATGCTGGTCAAATTTGTTAAAGTCCTTTGTCTTAATATGGGCCAGTACTATGGTAAGTACCTGGTACTTGCTGTATAATTACTGGTGTTATCATAAGTACTTGTATTGAAGTTATTTGTCTTAATATGGGCCAGTTCCTATGGTAAGTACATGGTACTTACCGGTAAGTACCTGGTACTTGCTGTATAATTACTGGTATTTTCACTGGTACTTATGTTAAAGTCCTTTGTCTTATTATGGGCCAGTCCCTATGGTAATTACCTGGTACTTACTGTATAATTACTGGCGTTATCACTGGTACTTATGTTAAAGTCCTTTGTCTTATTATGGGCCAGTCCCTATGGTAAGTACCTGGTACTTGCTGTATAATTACTGGTATTATCACTGGTACTTATGGTTAAGTCCTTTGTCTTATTATGGGCCAGTTCCTATGGTAAGTACCTGGTACTTGCTGTATAATTACTGGTGTTATCACTGGTACTTATATAGAAGTCCTTTGTCTTATTATGGGCCAGTCCCTATGGTAAGTACCTGGTACTTACCGGTAAGCTTTTTTTTTTTTTTTTTTAGGCCCTAGTACTTGCTGCTAAGTACCTGGTACTTGCTGCCAAGTACCTGGTACTTGCTGCCAAGTACCTGGTACTTGCTGCCAAGTACCTGGTACTTGCTGCCAAGTACCTGGTACTTGCTGCCAAGTACCTGGTACTTGCTGCCAAGTACCTGGTACTTGCTGCCAAGTACCTGGTACTTGCTGCCAAGTACCTGGTACTTGCTGCCAAGTACCTGGTACTTGCTGCCAAGTACCTGGTACTTGCTGCCAAGTACCTGGTACTTGCTGCCAAGTACCTGGTACTTGCTGCCAAGTACCTGGTACTTGCTGCCAAGTACCTGGTACTTGCTGCCAAGTACCTGGTACTTGCTGCCAAGTACCTGGTACTTGCTGCCAAGTACCTGGTACTTGCTGCCAAGTACCTGGTACTTGCTGCCAAGTACCTGGTACTTGCTGCCAAGTACCTGGTACTTGCTGCCAAGTACCTGGTACTTGCTGCCAAGTACCTGGTACTTGCTGCCAAGTACCTGGTACTTGCTGCCAAGTACCTGGTACTTGCTGCCAAGTACCTGGTACTTGCTGCCAAGTACCTGGTACTTGCTGCCAAGTACCTGGTACTTGCTGCCAAGTACCTGGTACTTGCTGCCAAGTACCTGGTACTTGCTGCCAAGTCTTACTGGTGTAATGTGTAATTCTTGTTACTTGGGTTGGGTACCTAGTTCTTGCAGTGTTTCCCTTGTCCTTGAAACTTGTTTTGAAATATGCATTAAATGTATTTATACTGTCCTTTCTGTGCTACTTATTCCATATTAATAAAGACGTTTGTTTTACATAATGTTGTTTTATGTTTTATAGTCAAACAATCCTACAAATGACCTCTGTATGTATGTATGTATGTATGTAGAAGTACCACATTTACTACATAGGAATAATGCTGTAGTATCCTTGAATTACTAAGTTACAGCTGTATCTAGAATTATCACAATAAGTACCTAGAAGTACCACTGTAAGTACCTCTGTAAGTACCACAATAAGTACCTCTGTAAGTACCACTGTAAGTACCTCTGTAAGTACCACTGTAAGTACCACAATAAGTACCACTGTAAGTACCTCTGTAAGTACCACAATAAGTACCACTGTAAGTACCTCTGTAAGTACCACAATAAGTACCTCTGTAAGTACCTCTGTAAGTACCACAATAAGTACCACTGTAAGTACCTCTGTAAGTACCACAATAAGTACCTAGAAGTACCACTGTAAGTACCATGGACTTACCGGCCCGTAATGTAAAGTGTTACCCTTTTTTTGTGTAGTGCAAGCTTTATGCGGGCAGCAAGCGATTGTCCATCGAAACCAACTAAGCCAGTCGCTAAAGCTGCCACATCCTCCGACAGCACAACACCAACGCTGTATAAGAACCTGGACTTGAAGGCCACGGTAAGGTCAAAGCTCAAATATACTGAAATAAATAGACTTGTAGCGGTGTACGTTGAGGCTGCCATGTGTACCATAGAGTTGCCGTCTTTCAGAAACATTACGCAAGATCCAATGTGGGATTTATGAACGTGTGAGATCCGCCCAGATCTGAGCGTTAGCACCTGCAGCTGTTTATAAATGCCGCGGCTGAAATGAGCGTATTTATGAAAGTCACGCCTATAAATATGCAGAAACCGCCTGTTTCACGCCCCGTGCGACAATTGAAAAAAAAACTTCACGGAGCAGGAGAATGAGACCATTATGAATGAAGTGGAAAAAAATAAGTGGCATCAAGGGGGCTCAAAAAACAAATTATTTAAAGCAATGGTGTAGGTTTGGTTCCAATCTTGGTGGGGACATTCACTACGACCTGAGTCTACACCCATTGACACGGGGTCCAGAGTTTCTCCCCCAGAATTTGTTGTGTAATCACACACTATATTTGCAATAGTGTGTTGCCTTCTATACTAAACTCAGCTGTAGACTGAATGAGAAGCAGTTAAGGATTTTTTCTAATAGTTAAAACAAAATCAATTGGATCAGAGCTTCTGAGTTTTGTGTTGCGTTCATTCTATACTGACTTAAACCTAATCCAAATCTACATAATAGCCCTCACCTGAGGCTCTAACAGTTCAGGAACTGCTCTCGATACTTGAAATAAATCATGCTCTGATCTTTCAATTTCCTATAATAAATAAAAACAGAGGAGAAAATATTGAATTAGAATCTACAGTGAGTATCTCACTACATTGTTTGACATATACAATCAATCTCTAAAAACAATTCATAGTCCAATGCATACCTACAAAATTCCAACCTCGCCTGATGCACTGAAGGGCCTGTTGCTTCTACCTCAACATTCCCTATATTGTTCTCTCTTGTTGGTTGAGTTTCCTATGTATGTTAACAGAAGATTAATCATCACAATTCATAATTTGCTATTACCTGTGCTTTCTCTTACTTACTTTCCAACTGTTAAAAAAGCTCCTGATATCTTTTATCTTTTTTTGTGGAGGTGGCATTTTTTCTAAATTATATAAGAAGGTATAGAAAATCAAAAACAGACATTCATATACATGAACTGCAGAATAATTTATATAACTTGGCCAATGTCAAAAGTTACATAGTATTTCTCAATACAATGAGTTAACAAGAGTTTGGCAATAAGTAACAGTGTGGATTTTTCTATATTTTCTTTTTTTTATTCCACTCTCAACCCAAAAAGGCGAGTAATGACTCACAGGGCTCTCAAGTATGCAAAATAAAAACTTAAATGACCTGTTGTGGTGTGTTTTGCGCACAACCAGCATGCATCGTTAACGCAATGGAAAATTTACGTATCCGAGCTTTAATTTCGGGAGCGCTGGTTGCGCTTTGGGAAGAGTCAGGGGAGAGACATGTCAGAGACACAGGGGAGAAACGGGGGGGATACGAGGGAGACCCGCACTTGCAACATGGTTCTGTCTGCATATGGTCCGAGCTCGGTACCATGTTAGAGCTGTGCTTTCACTGAGCGCCGCGGCTGTCATTACAAAGCGGCAGCAGCTGCACCAGGACGTGCACATTCGAGTGCATCGCTTGAATGTGCTTAGAACAAATAACAGCAAGTGCCCGCTGTCACACATTTCACAGAAATCACATTATCAGCAGATAAGGGTTGTAAATCGTGGATCCGTGGAATATTTTTATCCCTAGTTTATCCTGATTCACACAACACACCCACTTATACATTTTGGATAGTAAGAGCACAATAAGTATTTTTTCAGCCTTTCAACCAACCTGTTTTTTTATTGGAGCCAGTTCTGTTCTGTCTCTGTGTGCCGTGTGAGCTCCTCGGAACATTAAACAGTGCGCTGACAGATTAGAAATAACGTAAGTACTTTGAATGGTAATAGATCTACAGTACTTTCCTCTGATTACTCACGTGCTACAACGCTCAGGGAACGAAAAAAAACACTTGCTTCACGCTGGCTAACTTTAAAAAATTAAACAGTCGCTCAGTGCTTCAGTTTGGCGCTGAAGAAGACAGCCAATCACTGCAGAGAACGGAACGGGTCACGTGCTGCTGCTGCTGCTGTTGCTCTGGAGGCGAGGAGGAGGCGCGACGTATGCACAAACGGAAGACATGTGTCCCGGACCGTCCGGGTCACGGGACATCATGTCATTTTGGTGGGGACTTTTTAGTCCTCACCAAATATTGGTGGGGACATGTCCCCATGGTCCCCACGCAAACCTACGCCCTTGATTTAAAGAGATGACAACATCTGAGAACAACCTGGGGCCTGTAACGCACGCTCCTGAAGAGGTGAGTTCATTCATGTTTGTTTAAAGAGAAATATATGCTATATTATGTGAAACAGTTGACAGATATAATGGGCCAATAGTTAGAATGTATTAATTCATGCATACAGATGAAAAATAATGGAGCAACCTTAAAATGGCAACAAAAAGGCATTTAGCAATCCATAAAATAAGTTCTCAGCAGACCAGGGGAGGACCACCAGACCAAAGCATCCAAAAACAAATAAAATTGCATTTGTGTGATTATTATTTTAATTTGTTGAATTAATGCCTGTTTGTGCCGTACAGGGTGAACTTAGTGCAGGCCTCAGTGAGAGACCATGGCCAGCACCGGCCATGGTCTCTCATTTGTGGGCTGCTCCACCGGTGCATCCAATGGTACTGTACACTGTGGTTCTGTGCCTGTTGTGGAGGACTGAGCCAGGATGACATGGCACGCTTTCTCCGTGAGTTCAAGGGCGTAACCCCTGCATGTCCCAGAGCCATCTTCCTTTGAGGAGACCTGTGCAGCCTCCACGGTGGCGCGCGTCTTTGCTTGGACCCCCATGAACCAAACTGTTGCTCATTGATTGTAGGTGATCAAGCTTAGGTGCTACACATAACAATCCACACATTTGCGGGAGACTTTGGAGTTTGACATGCACATTATCTAATCATACAAACTATCGGCCTACTGTAGCCCAAACATAACTGTGAAATTGCATATTTGTAAAGTGAGAAATGTGTCTATAATTTTGCCAGAGTGGGAATTTGTTTATTGTTGTCCAAATCTTGAATTTCATGCATGTTTTTGTGTGTTGAGATTAAGTTTAAAATTTACGTCACCTCGAGATTCTGTGTATATTTTGTGCGTACCATACGCTCACTTCCAGGTTGATAAATGCCAAAAAGTGTACATTTTTTTTACGTACGTCTCATTTACACCCTGATTTGGCCGTTCGCAAGTTTCATAAATGAGGGCCATTAATTAATCTAAAAATTATGTTAGTTAGTTACTTGGGGAACTAAGTAATGTAAATATTCACTTTTTTTATAATAACTAGTAATTTGCAACTAATTTCATTTTTAAAGTAACTAACGCAACACTGTAATTATACAATTAGACGTGTTCATTAAAGGCTAAAGCACATAGCTTGAAGGCCCTGATCTTGCACTTCTATCCCCGAAAAGCCATTCTAAAGATAGACATAGGAGAGGGAGGTCTCAGATGCAGGATAAAAGACATAAGACACAGATATACAGCCCTACAAAGCCTTATGTTGTAGCTCCCATGGGCATAACGCAGTTTTCAGATTGAAATAGGAAACCGTCACTTCTACTATGGGCACCGAACAATGAGTTGGGAATTGCCAGCCCAGTTTGAAACTTTCCTCTCAAAAAGTTACATAATGCACCTTGATATTCATAATTTCTCTTCTTGACTGCAGTGGAGTCGTCACTATTGTGTTTCTTAAACTCAGACAGTGAGAGGTGGAGCTGGAGTTACTTAGACTATATGATGACACAAGCTCACAGTCCTCCTCAGATTGACCTGCTCCAATGAAAAGCAGAACACTCACATTCTCTAAGAATTATGAACACGTTACGTAAGAGTGTACTGAAAGACATTTGCATCCCTAAAGCTCTCGGTCATAATTACTTCAAGTGTTGAACTTGGCAAGTGCACAAAAGACGGCTGACAACCACACAAAGCTCACTTTCATCGTTACATTTTTCATCCGCCGTGTTTTTAATCTGCTAAATTACGTAATTCATTGAAGAAAGAAGGACAGCTTGCTTTTTGACTTACTTCTAGCCGCTCAAAGTTTCTACATCTGGCAATATCAGTGATAATTGGTTAATCTGTTCGAGAACAAAAAATAAATCTAAATCTCAAAGTGTCAAAAAATAAACAAAATAAGTATATTGCGATGTGTTTTTTGTATGTTGTTGTATGTAGCGATATGGCCATTGTTGCGCACATCTGCTGTGTTTTATATTTATGTGAATAGCAGAGAGGACCGCAACAAATGTTATTAGGACTGTTATGAGTAAAGGGTTTTTCCCATATTATTTTCACTCCATCCAGGTTTAGTAGCTATAGGATACATGTTTGTTGTCAATATTGTTTGGTAAATGAGTTGTGACGTAGAAGCAAACAATGGCCTCCCCAAGAGTTCATTGTCAACAGTTAAAACACCTCGTCAGTAAATCATGTTGTGTTCAGGTGCGACAGCCATCTATTGGCTTTGTTTTGCTCCATCAGCTGTTGGTTTAGTGCAGGTATAGGTATCAAACTAATTTTGGTGGAGAGCAAAATGTAAAATTCTGGAAAACGTTTCTTTATAGCTTATCTTTAAGCGACAGTGGCTACTTCATGACTCCCACTGATGTCAGCTGCGTTGTGTCCTTGGGCACAACGACACTTAACCCCACTTTGCCTGAAGCCCTGAAAAATCAAGGCAGCTCAGACTAGAGCAGTCGTCCTCCTGTGGACTCACCATCTGCAGGAGGATCAGTGAGGGGCTGGTGCTCTGTGTACTGGGTGCAGCTCTGACTGCACCCAGCCAGAGCATACTGACTGGGTGCATACTTTTTTCAGTCATCATACAGGTGTAAACAGCTAACAATATGCCATGTCATGTCATTTTCTACCCCTTTATCAGTCCATTTCTGGGTCGGGGGGGTGGCAATCAGAGCTGCCACCCAAGTCTCATAGCACCAGTCCCTCACTGATCCTCCTGCAGGTGGTGAGTCCACGGGAAGATGGCTTCACCGTCATTGACGGGATGGCCTTGGTCTTTCAGCGGGGGCTACGGGCAATGTGGGGTTAAGTGTCTTTCCCAGGGACACAACGTCAGCAGACATCAGTGGGAGCATTTGGTATGGGTCGTGGTGGGCTCGAAACCGTGACGATTTGGACCAAAGACCAGTGCTCTACCAACTGAGCTACTGTCGCCGCTAGCTAAAGAATATTATGGAATGTCACAAAGTAACAACACATGACAATGTTTTATATTATGCTTATATTGAAGGTAATTTACATGCCTATTTCAATATTTTCAGATATCTACACCTCCAGAATAACCACGCAGCAGACATCAATAGGCAGGACAAGCTCTGGAAAATGCGATGGTTTCTGAATTATCTCACTTCTCGATTCCAGACACTGTATGAAGTGAATGGCACTGTGTCTGTGGATGAGAGTATGATCAAGTTCAAAGGGCGTCTCTCAGTCAGGCAGCACCTCCCCATGAAGCCGACCAAGTGGGGTATCAAGGTGTGGGTCATGGCGGAGAGTTCCACGGGATATGTGACCAACGTCCAGGTGTATTGCGGCCATGAAGTGAAACACGAGAAGGGCCTTGCACGTCGTGTGGTCATGGATCTAGCCAGACCCTATTGTAGCTCTTTCCTGTCCAATTACATGGACAATTTTTACACTGGGGTAGAGCTGCTGGAGAAGATGAAGAGCCATGGTTTGAACGCTTGAGGTACTATTCGTGCTAACCACAGGGGTCTCCCTAAAAATGATATTTTGAGAGCGTCATTAGGAAGACATGAGTTCAAAGTGGCTCAGAAGGAAGACCTCACCTTCTGCATTTGGCAGGACACGAAGACCGTCAAGGTGCTCTCCAAATATCACGATCCTACTGAGACGGGGACAGTGAATCAAAGGAGGGAGGGAGCCGGGCAATCCCTGGTGACCGTGCCAAGTTGCCTCGCGGACTACCAGGAGCATATGAAAGTTGTGTTAGACGGATTTATTTTATGGACACACAACCACTTGTTTTGTATCAAAAGCTAATTCACACTTGTGTAATTGGTGGCTACTATGGATTCCAGCATCGCTCGAAGAAGTGGTGGAGGAGGGTGTTTTTTTTCTTATTGGCTGTGTGCTGCCACAATGCATACGTTGTTGCAAGGTCTGTTGGAGGAACTGTGTCACACCCCTGTCTATGATTCTGCTCCCTGCTTTGCCTCACACGCCCAAATAAATGTGTTATTTTCAATTTTTTCGCTAGAGTTACTTTTTGGGTTACCCTTTTGTGCCGTAACAAACTGCCTTCAACAACAAGTACAGCGGGTACAAGAACTGGCTTTAGGACCTGTCAGAGGAGCTCATCACACAGACAGCAAGGACTGTTCCTATTACTCCTCTTCTTCTTCTCCTTCTCATTCTCCATCTTCTCTCCCACCTTCCTCTCTATCTTCTCTTCCTCCTTCTCCATCTGCAGGACCGTCTAGAACCAAAACCACCACATGCCCTCCACACCATGACTTTGGAAAGATATCAGACAAGTGAAGGCATTGCACAAGTGTCAGCTCTCAAATTCTTTTGAAATTATTTTGCTATCTGCTCCAGAGGCTGAGATATCAATATTTTCAAAGACGTTGAATCTCAGGAAAACTTCAGGTTTTAGAGGGTGGTTATAAAGTCGGCCTCAGGTTTTACAGGTATGTTTCACCAGGTGTGTCAGGCCTTAATGGGTTAAGGGGAAGACAATAGATGGATGGATGGGGGCCACAAAAAGGGTCTCATAGGGCCACATTTGGGGGCCTTTTGTTTGACTTCATTGGTTTAGTGAAACATGAAAACCTGCAAATAATACTCAAGCGCAGCCTATATGTGGACAAAATGTACCATTCCTTTAAAATATAGCTGTGTGCTTCATATCCAGGTGGACTTAATAGACCAGCAAGTGCTGTATATGAATAACATATACAGCATGACAAAACATTCAGACATTTTGTGTAATTGTTTGAGTTAAACTTGTCACAAGAATGAGACTAAATAAACAGTACGCTTCAAGAAGTGTGTTTGGCAGATGCTCAGTCTGTTGAATTACAAACAAGGAAATCCTTGACCAAGACCACACATTTTGTCTCAATTGCCGAATCTTCAATGTCATGACAACAACGTGCTAACATAGCAACAAGTCACAATAGCAAAAGCACAATCTTAACAGGCAGTTATCAATCAATCAATCAATCAACGTTTATTTATAGAGCGCCTTTCCTACACAAGGCAACGCAAAGCGCCTCACAACCCAGTTATCCATCCATCCATTCTCTTCCACTTTAACCATGTACGCGCAAATCCTTCTAGGTCCTGTTTTGGTTCAGTCCCACCTACATAATATAAACAATTACAATTTATTTTCAATGCACTGGGATTATTTGCCTTGTGAGAATTAAATGTTTATTTTCTTGTTTTGTTCAGCATTTTAGATTTTTTGTGTGTGAAAAAAATAGGCAAGCAGTGTAAGGTCACAGTTTACAAAATCAATCCAACTCGATAATCCATTATCATGTAACACTGCTGAGAAACCAGAATCCCAAACTTATGTGCAAGCTCTCATGCATACTACTTTGGCAAATACTATTGTTTCCACAAGTTTGCAAAGCAGGCAGTGAGAAAGCCATTTGTCTTCTTGCACATTAAACTGAGGAGAATTTGAGGAAACAACTGCTTCCTGATATAGAGACTCGGAGAGGATGAAAAAGTCTAAGCAGTTACTACAGCCTGTCGTCAATAGACTGCAAGAACACGGATGGCCAGTCCTGCCTCCTCAACTCCAAGATAAGATTTATGTTTGTCGGATTGGGCTGCATGCCACTGCACACGCAATATCCAGGCTGTGATTAAAATGCAACCTCCATTTACTGATATCCACAGCCGCTATCTCCTGATACTCCTGTCACACTTACTTTAGCACGGTTAGGTTACTATCTTGTTCCATCTTTTGAGTATGTGAAAGAATTATGTTATTTCAATAAACCTATATGTAATAATAATAATAATAATATATTTTCATATCATTATTTGAATACATATTATTTTGATGAAAAATAATGTTTTTTTTTTTTTTTTCATACCATTCATAGTGGTGATAAACAACAACTGTAGCCACAGCTGCCTTAGAGCAAACTGACAGAGGCGAAGCAAGCAGTGTATGCCTTGGCTCCTCCAACCACCACCAATCATTCACTCTCATATTTGACTAATGTGGGTGAATTGTTTTGCCTATGGACACAAACTGTGTTCACCTGGAAATGATCCTAAATATAGTATTTTGGTCAATATTAATATTGGTGTATCAAATAAAATATCATGCATCAATTGGGATCAAGATTTTGTCTTTAGTTTTGGCCAAATGCACAATAAGTAATTCACTTTAATCATGGATATTTTGGTAACACTTTATATTAATGGTACATGAGTTCATGCATGATTCTCATGAACTAATTCATGAATGAATGTATTAGTTCATGATACATTCAAGCATTACTAGATCATGAGTTCTCATGAACTAACATGATTACATGTTGGTTCATGGATGACTTCATCCATGAATTATTGGTTGAACTACTGTAATGAATTTACATGAAAATGTTAAAGAATCATCATGATCATGATGAAACCATGAATTTATAGAAAAAGCAAAGAAATTACCCTGATCATGCATGAACATCATGAGTCATATGGCGGAAATCATAAACCCATAAATCATGGTGCATTAACCATTAGAAAACATAATGAAATCATGATGTATTAAGCATTAGCTAATGATAAGGTCATGATTGTGTCGTCATAATTTGCAAGTAGATTTCTGCCATATGACTCATGATGTTCATGCATGATCATGAGGATCATGATAGGTTGATGATTTTTTTGGTCATTTCAGTAAATTCATGGTATCATCATGATCATGATGATTCTTTAAGATTTTCATGTAAATTCATTACAGTAGTTCAACCATTAATTCATGGATGAAGTCATCCATGAACCAACATGTAATCATGTTAGTTCATGATAATTCATGATATAGTAATGCATGAATGTATCATGAACTAATGCATTAATTCATGCATTAGTTCATGAGAATCATGCATGAACTCATGTACCATTAGTATAAAATGTTACCAATATTTTACACCATAATGACAACATAAGGCAGTTACAGAGAGAATCACATCCTTTTTTCCTCTGCCTGTATCCAGCTTGTTGTAATTGTACAGATGATGCTCCACTACAACACTGTGCACAATAACTTACTGTGGACGAGAAATCTCTTGATGATGCATCTTGTTCATCAGCAAATAAAAGTACATCTATAATTGATTATTTTAATTGTGAAGTGTCTTTTTGCGGCACAAAATCATTACTAAGATGTGAAACCAATCTCAGGACCACACATATCCCAAATGAGACGGCTTGCTTGTATGCACCGCTCCTGTTTAGAACTCAATTATGCATTGTGTGTGTGTGGAATAATATCACACGACCTGCAGCCCCTAATTGAAACCAGCATCTCCCCAAAGCTATCCCATTACAGCGGGCTGGGGCGCTGGGTCAAAGTATAAGAAAGCTCCCATGTGTAATTTATGACGCTCTTAGCCGGGATAATCCATACATATAAGCTCGGGAGGCTATGAGGCCGTGGACCCCCTACCCATTTGCGGCCAATTTGGCTTCAGCACAATCCCTCTTAAATCACACACTGCTTGGAGCCATGCTGACTGGACTGTAGAGGAGTAGGGTCCCATTGAAATTCCCTTTGCAGCGTCCATTCTTCAAGATTTAAGAGGGGAAAGGAGACACGGGCATTAACTGTTGCCGATGATTCTTTGTGAAATAAAGTCCACATAGTCTTTGGATTTTCTGCTTTGGCGTAAATTACAATGTGGCCCAAGCACAAATCAATATAACTTCTTTGCAATGTAACAAGAACAGATGTTTGCCAGACAAGGTATGTCGCACGATGCTTTAAACGCCGGCTTGGATGTCTTTATATGGAGGGGGACTTCTTGTGTAAGCAGGCCGTTATCGAAGCCATCGGACTTGTGATCCGTCTATCAGAGAGATTAAATAGTGTGAGGATTAGGCTTATCACAAATCACATTGCAGCACGCAGTTTCAATTATGCGGACAAATTCGGAGTTGGGGACACGAGCGTTGACGAAGGGAGATGGGAAGAGATGATTGGTCCCGAGCAATGTCGAGAAGGCCGCAAGCTGTTTTTTTTCTGCTGCTCTTTATCAGGAAGCCATCTTAAAAAGGAGGAACGGTGCAACTTTGATCTATCCACGCAGTGTTTGCATGTGCAGAAAGTCTCCAGGCAAAATTCTAAATGGAAGATTGGTTAGGTTATGTGAAATTGCAAGATTGTAGTTTCGCTTTTCATTAAATTGTAAAGGATGTCTTAGGAATATGTTTTGTATTGTATTTGTGTCGAACAGAGAAAATGTATTTCTGGACGTTTTCACATCTCAGGCAACTGATACCGGCAATATTGACTGCAACGTCCTGATGCCAGTTCAAAAGCATGTTGCTACAAAACACTGAATTCAAACTTTGCACAAAGAAGACCACCTTTTGCAAGAACTTGTCAGTGGTGTTTTCTTTTCATTAGAGAGGCGAGGAGGGAGGCATGTCTGCAGGCGGTGAAGTAATGGTCAACCCACTTTGAAATAGCTGGCTTTCTTTACACCTACTTCATCTTGAAATATTTCATTTCATTTCATTTTCAACCCCTTTATTAATCCATTTCTGGGTCGGGGGGGTGGCAATGAGAGCTGCCACCCAATGCTCATAGCACCAGTCCCTCGCTGATCTTCTGCAGGGGGTGAGTCCACAGGAAGATGGCTGCTCTGTCAGTTGTGAAGACAGCCTTGATCTTTCAGCGGGGGCTTCATCTTGAAATAGTGAAGTCCAATTTTCCATGTGAGCACAATTCACAAAACTTGCCAATAAAACCCTTTCACATTATACAACTCAGATTTTAACATGTTAAATGCTGCAGATTTCAATCGTTTTGACCAGTTTAACACAAATGTTACAAGAAAGAATCACTAATAGCAGGTGGACAAAAAAACGCTGTAGAATGGACATGTCTCTGTGTTGAATTGTTGTGGGTGGTGGTTGCTTAATCCAACCTCTTTTCAATGTCTATTATTATGCTCTGGTTGCAGGTTTTGAAATAAACATCTTGATTGATTGACAACAGATTTTTCAAATGAACTCAGATGTTATAATTGGAAGACAATACATCAAACAATGGATATTATGTATAACAGACTGTGTAGTGCAAGAGAAAAATGTAGATAAAGGTTCTGCCCCTTCTAGCTTTATGTGTTTTTTTATCACTGTATTTCTTGTGCTTGAAGTGTTTGATTCTCTGATCTGTGTTGGCGAATGGAACTGTTTTGTAAAGGCCTCTGAGATAACTACTGTTGATTTGGGGCTGTATACAAAAAATAAATTGAATAAAAATTAAATGAAAGACTTCAGTTTTAACATATCTTTTCAGTTGCATTAGCAAAGCAATAGTATGTATATCACAGAAAATGAACCAGGTTTTGCTCACACTCTGGGGTAGAGGATTTTACACTTATCGATTCAATTGAACTATTTATTTAGAAAACTTCATAGTCATACAAGTCTTACACATTCTATTTGTAAAGTTTGTTGGTGTTTTGTGAATGGGAACTCCAGGGAAGCTACATACACTGTCATACAAATCAACAAAAGGCCCCCACATTTATAGTTATGTATTTGTTTATTTGGTTGAGACAGTGTGTAGTAATGAACAGCATATGCTCTCCCACAGTCGCACACTCACAAACACACACTCATTCACTCTGAACTATTGTACAAGCTGTTAGTGAGGACCGTGCAAACTCCACACAGAAAGGCCCTGTCTGGAGGTGGAACTCTGGACCTTCTTGCTGTGAAGCTTAAGTGCCATTAAGCTTCCGGCGCCAGCTCCCGCTGTGCAGCTCGTCACTTTGGCTCTCTTCTCTTTCCGACCCTTTCTCTATTTATTTCTTGTAGATGTGTTTTTTTATTTTTTATTTTCGTAGACAAGCGTTTATTTGTGCATTGTGCACACGGGAAGCCTAGCCTCGTGGACCTTTGCACTGGATTAACATGACTTCGGCACTTTTTTCGGAGTTCTCCGCTCACAGAGCCACGAGACCAGCGTGTCCCATTGTTTACACACGGGAGCAGCTTCTCGGACTTAGAGACTCCGCTTTCCGGCACCCAGAGAAGCCGGTGATCCCCTTGGAGATCCGTAGGAGACGCAGGGGCTCCAGAGGAGGCCAAAAGAGAAAGAGGAGACCGTATCTCCCCTCCATCATCATGGGGAACGTACGGTCCATCTCTAATAAGACTGAGGAGCTGACCGCACTGGTCCGCCATCATAAAGAGTACAGACAATGTGGACTTATGTGTTTCTCTGAGACGTGGCTGTGTGGGAATATACCGGACTCTGTGGTCGCGCTGGAGGGATTTAAACTTGTGCGAGCGGACCGCTGCGCGGAGGGGAGTGGGAAGAGCAAAGGCGGGGGTGTTGCGATCTACGTGAACGAGCAGTGGTGCATCCCGACGCACGTGCATGTGGTCCAGCGTACATGCACACGGGACCTGGAGCTGCTCGCTGTGAGCATGAGACCCAGGTATCTGCCGCGGGAGTTTTCACACACCGTGGTTCTATGTGTCTACATCCCCCCGTCAGCAGACGCAGCCACAGCATGTGAGGAGATGCACAGAACTGTGACCCAGATCCAGACCCGCAGTCCCCGCGCTCTGATTCTGATCAGCGGAGACTTTAACCACGCCTCCCTCTCCGCCACTCTCCCGAAATTCAAACAGTATGTCACGTGCCCAACTCGTGGCAATAAGACTCTGGACCTACTGTATGTTAATGTCCGGGACGCATACACCTCCTCCCCCCTCCCCCCTCTCGGACGCTCTGATCACAGCCAGGTCCGTCTGTCTCCGGAATACACACCAGTGGTGAGAAGAAATCCAGCGCAGAAGAGGATTGTAAAAGTGTGGAGCGATGATGTGGATGAGATGCTGAGAGATTGTTTTCAAAACACTGATTGGGAAATGATCTGCAGCTCTCATGGTGAGGACATCGAGAGCCTGACACACTGCATTACAGACTACATTCTCTTCTGTGTGGATAACACTGTACCAACTAAGAAGGTGCGGTGCTTTTCTAACAACCACCCATGGGTGACCCCTGAGCTTAAAGCCCTCCTGAACCTCAAGAAAAGGGCTTTCATCTCAGGGGACAGGGAGGAGCAGAAGAGGATCCAGCACGAGCTCCAGTGGAGGATCAGGAGGGCCAAGAAGGACTACGGGAAAAAGCTGGAGCAGAAGCTGGCCCAGGGAAACGCCCGCGACGTGTGGAGAGGCCTAAAGAACATCTCCGGCTTTGGACAGAGTGCTAGAGGAACAGCAGATGGAGACCAGCACCGGGCGGACGAATTTAACCAGCACTTCAACCGGTTTGATTCTCCCCCCTCTCCATCTGCCCCCCCTCCCGCCCCCACCTCTTCACACGTCCCCAGCCCAGTGGACACCGCCCAGTGGACACTGCCTCCGGCTGCCCCGGGCCCTCCTGCCCCCGCATCCCCAGCCCCCACCTCGGACAGTACACCCTAGTCCCCCCCCCTCTCCATCACACCGGACCAGGTGAGGAGTCAGCTCCAGCGCCTGAAGCTGAGGAAATCCGCAGGACCGGACGGGATCAGTCCCAGGCTGCTGAGGACCTGTGCAGACCAGCTCTCTGGGGTCCTCAGCTACATGTACAACCTGAGCCTCAGCCTGGAGAAGGTCCCTGTCCTGTGGAAGACCTCCTGTGTGATCCCGGTTCCAAAAACAGCACACGCCAAGGAACCGGCTCACTACAGACCAGTCGCACTGACCTCCCACCTGATGAAGACAATGGAGCGGCTCATCCTCACCCATCTCCGCTCCGTGGTCAGCCCCACCCTGGACCCGCTGCAGTTCGCCTACAGACCCAACATCGGAGTAGAGGACGCCGTCATCTACTTCCTGCAGCGGACGCTCTCCCACCTGGAGCCCGCCGGGAGCGCTGTGAGGGTCATGTTTTTCGACTTCTCCAGCGCTTTCAATACCATCAGGCCGGCACTGCTGCGGGGGAAGATGGAGGACGCGGGAGTGGACAGTAGCCTCACTGCATGGACCATCAACTACCTCTCAGACCGACCACAGTACGTGCGGCTGCGCAGCTGTGAGTCTGAGGTGGTCGTCTGCAGCACTGGGGCCCCTCAGGGCACTGTCCTCTCACCGTTTCTCTTCACCATCTACACCTCAGACTTCACACACGACACACACAGCTGTCACCTTCAGAAGTTCTCCGACGACTCCGCCATCGTGGGCTGTGTGTCTGAGGGGAACGAACTGGAATATCGGTCGGTTATCAAGGACTTTGTCGACTGGTGTGAGCGCAACCACTTGTGCTTGAACACCAGTAAGACCAAGGAGATGGTCATCGACTTCAGGAGAAAACCACTTTCCCACACGCTGCTGAACATCCAGGGGGAGGACATTGAGCTGGTGGACAGCTTCAAGTACCTGGGTGTTCACATTAACAATAAACTGGACTGGTCCCATAATACAAACGCCCTGCACAAGAAGGGCCAAAGTCGCCTCTTCCTTCTGAGGAGGCTGAGGTCCTTCGGAGTGAGCAGGCCTCTGCTCAGGACTTTTTATGACTCTGTGGTAGCTTCTGCCATTTACTACGCTGCCGTGTGCTGGGCCCCGGGCAGCACAGAGCGGGACAGAAACAGACTGAACAAGCTGGTCAGGAGGGCCAGCTCCACTCTGGGCTGCTCCCTGGACTCTGTGGAGGAGGTGAGGGACAGGAGGGTGCTAGCCAAAGCCACCTCCATCATGAATAATACCTCTCACCCACTGCACAGGACTGTAGAGGAGCTGAGGAGCTCCTTCAGTGGAAGACTGAGGCACCCTCAGTGTAGGAAGGAGCGCTACCGCAGGGCCTTTATCCCCACCGCTGTCAGACTGTACAATAAGTCACTTTAAATGATCACTGTGTGAAAACCTGCACTACTATTGACACTGTTTCCAATTGACACGTGTCACTTTTGTTGTACACAATTATTGTCACTTTATTGTACATATATACTGCATGTAACATGTTTGCACATTTCCTCCCTTTGCACAATCTGAGTGTCTCTATCCATGCCAAATGTGACATGTAAATTTCTCCTCTGTGAGATAAATAAAGCAATCTTATCTTATCTTATCAACCACTGCACCACCACGCCCATATACATTGACAAAATTGTCTGCATAATTATAATGTTTGCATTTTTACTCTATATGTTGGAGTATGGAATCTTCACCAAAGAGCATGTCTAGTTTAATTAGCCATCTAACCGTATAGCTTACTTGCAACTGCTTATGCACAAACTGGCGTTTTTCTATACCCATTCATCTTAATTATGTTGAAGGCATGTTTTCAGTAAAAGCAAGGCGTTCTTTGAAACCTACAGGGGTTTTTAGGGGTAGATGGGTAATCAAATTAGGCCCACCGAAAAGCACACATTTCTCACAGGGGCTGCTGGATACCTTCCACTCATTCTTCTACGTTATTAGATCCAGTTGTTTCAAATTAGATTTTCAGATCCTTGCCCGGTGGATTTGGGAATGTTGCAACGCTTTATAAATGTGCAGTGGGCTTTCTTCCACCACCACTTCATTGTTGGATTGGAAACGCCAGTTGAGTGTAAACATTATTGACTGAACTTGCATGTGTTTAACTGCATTACTGAGGATTCTGTGGGGTGCCATATCAACCGCTTTCTGCCAAACGCCAATGAATCAGTGACACATAGCTCTGCATTACAACCTTCACTGTGCATAGACGTCAGGAAACTATCGCTGTACATAAACACTGTGGCATTGTGTGACTAACGGAGTGGGGATATCGTCTTCTGTTGCTAGGATACCACGTTCCTGAGCTCCTATAAGTAAATCAGGGGGACCAGTGCCACAGTGAAAATTAAAACAAGCTCGTAGTAACAGAGGCTGGAGTGACTTGGGGATAGTGGCATCTGCTCAGTGGGCGTAAGAAACTTTTTTCTCAAGCCTTGCATGTTATTATCTGAAGACCACTTGTTACCCATTAGTTATGGGCTCATTTATGCTTCATTAGTTTGAGGCAAGTTTGTAACATTTGAGTTACAGCGCGACAGTATGAGCATAACTTTTTTACAAACTGCAGAATAAATAAGTGAACTGTTTTTTCGCCATGTATCCTGGAACGTTTTCAAAAATTTGATCTAGAAATTGCAGGGGGTGTTTTATTTGGGGTTTGGTTAATCCCCTAACTGACGCGTACTTGGAAGTATGAATGTGACGGTGTGAAACAGAGCATAAATTAGGATATCGATGTACATTTCACTGGGAGGGGTTCTCGTGTTTACCGCACAAAATAGTTACATGTCACCAGGACATATGATGCTAAGAAATTAGAAAGTTAATGCTGGGGTACCCAACTTTTTTCCTTACGAATAATTTGTTTTGTTTGTAAAAGTAAAAGTACTTTTCTGGACACTCAAAGACTACACGTGGCATTATTCATTCACTTCATACACTGTGGTTATAAACTGCTACAGTAGCCACAGCTGCCCTTTTGGCGGACTGACAAATGAGACAACCAGTACCAGGGACGTGCGGTGAGGTTTGTGATTGGGGAGGCACTGACTTTAAAAGTCAGATTTACAATCATTATTCAAATAAAATAGCATTTAATCACCAATGCAATGACATCCACAAACTTTATATACTGTAAAGATAAGAGAACCAGCTTCTTTTAATAATCTCACAACAAATCTAGCTGCTGACTCTGCTCCGCATCAAACAACATCTTTAAGAAGCGCAGGTGCGAGAGACGCGAGGAGAGAGAGACGCGAGGAGAGAGGAGCAGAGAGAGACAGAGAGGAGCAGAGAGACGGAGACGCGAGGAGCAGAGAGAGACGGAGACGCGAGGAGAGAGAGACGCGAGGAGAGAGAGACGCGAGGAACATAAACAATAATTTAAACAAGTTGCAGAACTCTTGAGCAGTGTTTGAATCAGTGTTTTTCGGAAAAGCACTACTTTGCCGGTATCTGTCAATGTTCAACATAAAACACAGATTAACAAACTCCTCCCCCGCAGCCGGACTAACCTCGTAAGTCCAGTGGTGGTCTCCCAGTCTATATTAATTCTTTCTTTGTTTGAAAGTCCAATTGAGAAAAAAAATCTTCATTCAAATCATCCATTTTCCAGCAAAAGAAATAGCATTTTGGGCTGATTGTTTGTTAGCAACTCTGGTATGAACTTTATGCTCACTATCACCCCTAGCGGTGAGGCACAGATACCGCCTGCCTCACGCCAAGCTTTTTCCTTGTGTGTTCATCTACGATCAAAAGACTTAAACTAAATATAAATTGTACACACATACGTGCAATACACTACTAAACACTAAGAGGAGTTTAAAAAATGTTTTTAAAGCAGGATATTTGAAACAAACGGTGATATATCAACTGCACGAGCTGAGTGCACTCAGACACACACACACACACTGTGAGGGAGCGGTCTGGGGTGAGGCACGCAGGAGCGCTGCCTCACCTCGTCTCTTTGAATAGGAATAACGGGATTTCGGCGATTTTGACTTCAGAAATGATCAAAACTGATGGGAACCGTGCCGAATATACATTAAAAGCATAGGACAGTGGATATAAATTATATATTTAAACTAAAATAATTATTAGTTTCCAATAATGGCAGGTGAGGCTCTGCCTCCCCTGCCTCCCCTGACTGCACGTCCCTGACCAGTACCTATCAACCCCTCCAACCATCCGTGCAAACACCAGACTCATTCTAGGCAAAATAAGTAAAGTGCCTTGCCTAAGGACACAACAACAGTTTGGAACTTTATGGCTGCAGCCACCCCACTGTAGCACCTGGTGTTCCCAGAGGTCTACCATCAACCAGGTCCTGCCCTGCTTAGCTGGCTTAGGATCTGGCTTTCGCATGCAGGTGTGGCGACAAAGTAAAAGCTTGTAAACAATCAGACCCAACATGCTGTCAGAGAGCATGTTTTACATCTGTGTAAGAAAGAGCCCTATGAAAAAGGGAACTCTTTCACTATGCTGTCTGAAAAGCAGTGATACAGGCAAGAGGATAGAGGAAAAATACATGTATGTGAAAAACCAGTAAGAGATCCAAATCGATGTAAAGCTGCAAAATATGAGTAGTGAAATTAAAATAGTTACAAAGTTAGGTACTCCAGCTTTATGGAGTATCGTTATAGATTTTTGAGCAATGTATGAAGCCGAATCTTCATGTCAGAGTCACACCATTGTTATCAATCAAATAAAGTGCACATTCAGACTGTTTCCCTGCTAAACTCAATTTATGTAAGCTTAAGAGTCTCCAAAATGGCTTTCCTCTGACCCTCAACTCTTACCTCTCATATTTTCTTCATAGTCGCCCTGTTATTGAGCAGTTATGGCCATTGATCTGCGCTTGCTTTTTCTCTGCACACTTGTGTATGACAGCTGGCCTCTCTGGACCTCTAACCGCTGCCCTCTATTTGCTAAGATTTGGCCAATTTAACACACTATTGCCGTCTCGTCCCCTGAAGGAGGACCGCACACGACTCCAGAAAACACAAATAACTGCTGTAAAGTTGTGCTGTATTGAAAACCTCCTCATCCGTGGAAAGGTAATATCAACAACATACCTGCACATAGGAATTCTCTGAGGGCTGAGTGAAATTCCATAAAAGGCAGTGGCATTCACGTCTCTGTTTTTACAAGGACTGCCCACATGAAACCAAAACATAGCATAAAGTTCAGTGTTCTCTCTGTTGGCACAAGCTATGTATTCTACAGGGAACTATTTTTGCTACGATAAATGTCACAGAAGGCAAACACACACAGACACAGGTCATATGAAAGGATGCAGCTGATATTACGTGATAAGACTGGTATTATACAGTTTCTCCCATGGATATGTCTTCACTCACTTTCACTCCTTCTAATGTGATTCGATACAGTTGACTTATTTCTGCACTGCTACAGGTTGCACTAGACCAGGCATGTCAAACTCAGGCCCCTGAAATTATTTTCAATTATCTTTATCGTAGTAACTTGCAGCATTGATGGTAAAGGCCTACTATGGCATGTTGTGCTTCAGTTTAATACCTATTGTCTCAAGAAACATGCATCTGTTCTAACATGTTTACACAAATGTCATAGTTACTTATTTATTATTATTATTTTTACTATCAGTCTTCCAATAAATCTCCTATTGTTATTTTCCCCAGTTGTGGTTGAATCCAAACCTATAGAAAATAACATCCAAACTCATGTCAAATACAGTTAACATAAAATAAAATAAAAATAAAACATTTTTATACTTCTGGCCCCAACCAGCTCTTATGATTTAAAATTTGGCCCCGTCCAAAATTAGTTATTTGGAAGGGAAACCCCTACACTAGACACAGCATACTGTAGGTCGAATTCAGTGGATATTAAAGTAAGTAAGGCATCTTTATTTATAAATCAAATTTCACCGACCAAGTGAAAATCATGGGTTTACCAGTTCTGGTCTACTGTGTGTGTGCGTGTGCGTGCGTGCGTGTGTGTGTGTGTGTGTGTGTGTGCGTGTGTGTGTGTGTGTGCGTGTGTGTGTGTGTGCATGTGCGCGAGCGTGCAGCACATGAGTCAATTTGCCATGAACATTGCCAGGTTGGAAATCTCACAAAACCTCTCTAGAATAAGCACAATATCTGAGTCAACCAAACAACATGTGATGAAGGTTTTTAGTTTGTTTTTAACTCAAGGTCAAAAGCAGAGGGGACGATGCAAACACGGACCTTTTACAGTATGAAATGCTCCTGATTGACAACTCGTCATCTTGACAATCCTATACAGACACGTGAAATGTCCCAGATTTTAGATGGAAATTGACCCGACGTCCTTCAGAGCGAGCGAGAACAGTCAAAACACACCACACATGGCCGCGATACTTTCTGATGATGATCAGCCATCCTTCAGATTCTTGAAACAATAGACTCAGGGCCAAAACCGCCGTTATTATCCTGCAGATGTAACCAACAGCACTGATGTGTAGTGTAACAGCACTTTAGGTCACAGCAGCAGAGGTGGAGTAGCCATTGGCTGGAGCAGGACAGGTCACAGCAGCCGAGGTGGAACAGTTGTTGATAATGAGCTGCTTCCTATGCTAAGGTTGATGTATGCAGAGTCTGAGATTCGGAGATAGCATTTCTCTGGTGGATTTACGCTTGATCTGCTTGGTTCGGACCGTGCATCCTCTCTACTCTGGGATGGGATCAGTGTGTGAACAGAGTAACATGCAGTAACATTTACAGCTAGAAAAGTGCAAGAATAATAACGATTGTAAAACACAAAACAACAACTTATGACTTGCGGACATTTACAGCAAATTCAAAAGATTTAAAGACTTTAAAACAATCTCCTTTATTTCAAAATGTTCTTTGTGAAGCTGAATAGTCCAAAAAGTACACTAAATGCATTTTCTGGAAAGCAAATGTCAACCAACATTGCAATACAATGCACTTTCTACATAAAATAAGTACGTTTGTTTCTGTATACTGAGGCATATTACTGCAATATCCTTTGCTCTATTGTATGGTACAAGTAAATAACAAGCTGTACTTTTTACTTGCAATAATTGTCCTGTCACTTTAATATAATGCGGTGTCGGTAAAAGTAGAGATTTCATGACAGAGTTCATAGTTTCACCACTGGAATTGAACCTTGTGGACCAATGTTCAGTCTGACGTTCTTTCACAGCACCGGCACTTTTTTCCACTTGCTGTTGAAAAGCTTTCAGGGTGTATGAAAGCAGCGTTGCAATGCAGACTGTGGTATGATGAATAATGGCCTTGTATTGTCAAACGCATCTGTCACAGTGGCATTTTGATTGAAAAGTGAAAAAGGATCAGGCGACAAGCTCAAGGTAAAACTACTGTAAATTATTTATCTCTTGACTGGTTGTGACAAAGTGTGGGTGCACAGGCATACAAATTAGCCAACATGAAAAGAAACAAAAAGTCTGGGAGGAAACCAGTGGGCGGTTAATGTGTTAATTACATTTCCTGAGCTCAAATGTTTCTGTTTTGAATTATTCTAAGGGAAACGCATAGACACACACTTTCCCTGAAAAGTTTTTCGGAATTATCTCTTTCATGGAATCATTCACATGATTGTCCTTCTCTGGAATATTATGCACTATTGCAGTTTCAGCACAAAAAAGACAAAATATAGTTAGATAGAAGTTGTTCTTCAAAAGATCAGTCCATGGTGAATGAGGGAGCTTAAAATTGATAATTATTTTGGTTTTGAAACATGTTAAAGAATGGTCTGTGTTTGATGGGTAAGGGGGGTTGACTTTGTCCAAGTGATTGCTTCATTCAATTTACATCAAATCTTTGCTATTTTGTCTGCTATTCTGCTTTTTTTATCTGAAGGTGACATCTGCAACTTCAATTGCATTTTGGGCGGCACGGTGGCTGAGTGGATAACACTCAAACTTCTCAGCAAGAAGGTCCTGGGTTTGATACCGGTCAGAACAGGATCTTTCTGAGTATACCTGTTCTCCCAGTACCTGTGTAGGTTTCCCCTGGGTGCTCCGGTTTCCCTCACCACTAAAAACATGCACACTAGGTAAAATCCTCTGCGCCCAACATCATCTATATATATATATATATATATATATATATATATATATATATATATATATATATATATATATATATATATATATATATATAATGACCATCTACAGTATATCAGGGTTTTTCCGAGAGGCCGCATGAGAAAGAGAAAATTAGGGCAAAAATATGAATATTTTCTTGGGTGGGTTGGATTGTTATCAAACAATGAAAAAGTGATTTCTTGTTTTGTACAAATATAATTTTTTGGCTTTCATTAGAGAACATGCTCAGTGAATGTAGCATAAGGAAACCACATTATTGTCTTGTTCCATTTTTTCATATTATATTGAATTGTCAAATAGATACTGAAAATAGACTTCTTTCACTACAAAGTTCACCTGGACAGCGGGACTTGCTCAAATGTTCCTTTTCAGGGCATATTAAAGCAGCAGAGTCCACCAAACACCGCAGATCAAACTCACCCTCTGTGAATGTTTTTTTGTTTATAGCGTTTGTGTAAGGATCCAGATTTTTGATATCAAACGGTTAATGAAAATCTTGTTACTTTTGCAAGGCTCGATGTACACGCTACGTCACGATTTTGGGCGGCACGGTGGCTGAGTGGATAGCACTCTTGCCTCTCAGCAAGAAGGTCCTGGGTTCGAATCCCGGCCGGACCAGGGCCTTTCTGAGTGGAGTTTGCATGTTCTCCCTGTGTCTGCGTAGGTTTCCTCCGGGTACTCCGGTTTCCCCTACCACTAAAAATATGTACAATAGGTCTGGCATGCGCCTCCTGTTCGGCGACCCCGCTCCCATCTCTGTGTGGAGTGAGAGGACAAGTGCCCAAAAAATAACAATTGTAAACCGCTTTGTGACTCTGGTCTGTGAAAGGCGGTATATAAATAAAGCTTACTTACTTACTTACTTACTTACGATCATTCAGGTTTTTGTATTACTCAGCTTTGTCTGATAATGACCCACATTTTACTCCTTAAACAGCTTTACCTCGGACTGCAGCAGTATTTACTTGGCAGCGTATTTTTTGTCCTGAGGGCCTTATCGTACCCAGGTCTGATCTATATGAAGCATTTTTCTCTATAAATATATTTAAAACAGTCCTTCACCTCAGAATAACCATCCCCAGTAACATTAGCTGCAGAAGAATAGAGCAATTGTGAGGGGCCCCTGCTGTCCATCAAGGATTTGAATCCATTGTGTCTAATCAGGAACCTGTGGGGGGGTCAGTTACAATTTCAAAAGTAACTGACCTGCACTTTAAGAACAGGAAATTTGTCATACACAATTCTGCCATTGTCCCTGTGAGAGTCCACTCTTCCATTTCCAGTGTTGGATGGAGTACTTTTAAAATGTATATATACTGAAATGTACATTCTTAAAATGTATTCAATATTTAATATATTATATTTAATACATTCCACCAAGACATTTAATCCCTTTTGAGATACTAGTGGGTGCCTACACACAGAAAAATAAAGGTAACATTTTGTCCCCAAAAGGTACATTTTTTAGGAATGTTCCTTGGAAGTACAGATATGGTCCTTAAGGGGAATGACTGTGGACCTTTATTTAATTTGAGAGGTACAGTCTTACTGGTCAGAGCAAAGGGTACAAAACTGTACCTGTAGGAGTCAAGTGTCAGGGGAGATTTCCTCCCTGGCAACAGCAAAAGGCGGCAAAACATCGAAATGGCGGATTGTGCAGGTCTACGCTGCCTTTCTACCACAGACTTACTTCAAAAACTATCTGAGGCAGGGATCGATGTTTCCGAGGAGGAAGCAAGGAAGTTCAGGGGTAAGTTATGTGTTATTTTTCTCTTTATGAATTAACTCATTCTACATTAGAGTAAATATTTGATAACTATGTAATGGCCTCCAGCTACCTTTTCAGTATTTAGCTAGCTAGCAACCAGACTATTAACTAGTACAAAAATCAGCTATTTTTTATGTAGTTTGTAATTTACATTTAGGTTATATGGAATTACTAACATATAATACAGCAACTAACGTGTTAACTCAGGTTCAAATATCTAACGTATGATTTAATTTGATTTAACAAACATGTTCCGCGTTACATCGGTGGTCTTTATATATTGCGCAAATGTATAATTGTGACTTTTTGACATCAATCATGCTCTCTAACTGCGTGGCACTATAACCGCAGACCGAGCCCTTTTCACGGTAACACAATGCTTGACCATACACGAGCGCTTCTAGCATTAGCTTCGTGTACTCGCAAACAGTCTATGGTGCTCACTGAGCAGAGTAAGAAAAGCCACGGTTGGATTTACGGTACGGAGAGGAGCGGTCCGAATGCTGGTGGCATAACAAGGTGGGTCTTTCGTTTGCTTCGGGATGCGGAGGCCTTTGGAACGGGGCGCATTGATCCGTAGTGTCAATGCGACCCGCTTCATAGGCCTAAGCTAACCCCAACTTTCCCCTGCTCAGTGAACCGGACGAGGCTAATGGTAGATGCGCTAATGTGGCTAGGTTTGTAGTTATGGCACCACGCTTTGAGATCACAATTGATGTCAAAGAGTCACAACTGTAAATTTGAGCGATATTTACAGACAACCAACGTAACGCGGAACATTCCAACCAAATTAGGATTTTCACTCCATGTGAGCTAACGCTAGCTCTTTGGCTCATCTGCAGTGTCAATGGTTTCTGACCCTCGAACCGAGCTGCGATAGTCTTGCACGCCACTGTGCACGTAATAAATAATTGTGTACTTAATCTGCGTATTTGTCTGCCTGTCTGTGTCTGTGTGGCATGTATGTGTGTGATTAATTTATTTTTAGAGAATGATGTTGATGGAGAAACTGTAGATTGTGGACTAACGGAGGCCATGGTTGCCTCCCTCTTTCACGGTTCCTTTAAAAAACAAGTTAAGTTTCACCAGTTTGTGCGCCAATACAAAGAAGCTGAGACCTGGATTACATTAGAACCAGTGCCTGCCCCCACAACACTCCAATGTCCACCGTCTCCTGACACAAGGCAAGTGAATCACTAAAAGCTGGGTCCGTGTATTTTTCGTTCAGTTGATAAAGAAAAGGGAAGACAAAAAATTGGTTTGATAGTTGATGTTTTGTTTTAATCATTCAATATATATATATTTTTTTTAATTTCTGCATCAAATTTTGATTATAATTTGAAAGAACCACTGGACGAAAAATACACTGACCAAGCTGGCTGTAAGGGATAAGATGTATTTTTGTATAAATTACTTTTGTAAATGCTTTCCAGCGGAGAATTGGCTCACAATAGGAGACTTCCTCTTGTGACCGTCATACCAACATTCCCCAAAGATGTCCAGATTAAACTGGATGCCAGGGAACCATGCCACCAAGTCTCCAAAATCCGCATCAAAATTGTCAGAATTCTATATGAAATGATGGCAGAATACACTCTGTAAGTAAGCATTTTGCACTAGTACACATCATTTTAATAATTATTATATATATTTTATAATTACTCAATCTTTTGGAGACAGGTATCCAACCAATGTGGAATACACTCAAGTGGCCAAGGCTTTGGTTGTAAAATATCCTTTCCTGAGAGACTTGGAGGGAAATGGCTATGTAAGCATTCATAATTCATTTCAATTAAATATATTTTGTAACGCTCAAAATCACAATAGCAGTCGTCTCAGAGATTGTAAGAGAGATTGTTGATTCATCAACAGAAAAGTCCAAGTAATTTAAGCATACACATGAGTTTAGGTTACTTTAAGGATTAAACGACAATGAACCATGCAGTTAACGGGTATAGACGCATGATGCCGAGTCAATGACACTAACAAGTTCATTCTATGTGATTGTATTTGCTCCATTAGTTTAACAATGAAATGTTTTTAAAACTAATATATATTACAAAATATTTTTTCCTAGCATACCTGGCACATGTCTTTGAAACGAAAATTTAAAGCAGAACGTGCACCACTTGTCAATGACACCGAGGTCAGAAAGCTGAAGGAGAAGTTTGGCCATACAAAGCAGTCCAAAAGCATTAGATCTTCAAATGTGTCTTGCCCGTCAAGACAATTAATTGTAAGTACATAACATTTATTTACGTAAAAAGTTTCAATGGCAATTATCAGTCATTATCATAACTTTATGTTTATGCCATAGGAACTTGGTGTTGGTGAGGATTGTACATCTGTTGAAGCCCATGTTAATGTGCTACAAAGTGAGTATCGGAAGATGCAACCTGATATGGCCGCTGTCAAAGACCGCATGACACGAACATTCTCCTGGAGACGACGTGAAATCATGGAAGGCATGCCAGTAGAGGAAGTGCTCTCCAAATATCCCTTCTTAAAGATGCCTGCTATAGTAAGTGAAACAAAACCGTTGAATGTTATTTGGCATAATACAATACAGTGGTCCCTCTATTATCGCGGGGGTTCCATTCATCCATCTCCTTCCGCTTCATCCGTTGCCGGGTCACGGGGGCAGCAGTATAAGCAGAGACGCCCAGACTTCCCTATCCAAGCACACCGCTTGGATAGGGAACACAGCTCATCTGGGGGAACCCTGAGGCGTTCCCAGGCCAGCACAGACGCAGTCCCACAAGCTGAGAGACGCAGTCCCACAAGCTGAGAGACGCAGTCCCACAAGCTGAGAGACTCAGTCCCACAAGCTGAGAGACTCAGTCCCACAAGCTGAGAGACTCAGTCCCACAAGCTGAGAGACTCAGTCCCACAAGCTGAGAGACTCAGTCCCACAAGCTGAGAGACTCAGTCCCACAAGCTGAGAGACTCAGTCCCACAAGCTGAGAGACTCAGTCCCACAAGCTGAGAGACTCAGTCCCACAAGCTGAGAGACTCAGTCCCACAAGCTGAGAGACTCAGTCCCACAAGCTGAGAGACTCAGTCCCACAAGCTGAGAGACTCAGTCCCACAAGCTGAGAGACGCAGTCCCACAAGCTGAGAGACGCAGTCCCACAAGCTGAGAGACGCAGTCCCACAAGCTGAGAGACGCAGTCCCTCCAGCGTGTCCTGGGTCTTCCCTGAGGCCTCCTCCCAGTGGGACGTGCCCGGAACACCTCACCAGGGAGGCGTCCAGGAGTCAAATTACCATGTGTCTTTTTACTTTCTTATCAAACAATGCAGCATAGAAATTATTGTGGCAATAATATGACGCGTCATTTATGTGTTATGTTCCACAGTGTATAGATGAGGTTGACAGAATTCACCCGACAGTCGTGGCATTCTGTGACCGCTTCAGAGAAGGCTTTGTCGGTGTTTTGCCAAACATACTTAAGCTGGCCCAGGGGAAGTCAACAGTGGCAAAACAGTACACTGATGTCAGACATGATGCCCTGGTTGAAGACCTACCAGGTAGTCAAGTCATTCTGGTAGTAGACATGAAATTTGATCTGCTTTTGTTACGATTTAATCAATTTTTTTCCACCCCCATTTAAGGAATCGACTTGAGGGCTGGACTCATTCTGTTGCCTTCAATCTTCAGAGAAAAGATTGAACATTACATCACTTTGGGAGAGGTAGGTATCTGAATTTCCCTACAGTGCGTGGGTTAAATGTAGAGGACACATTTCACTACGGTTACAATAAAGCATAACTTGGAGCCATGAGAAGCTGGAGCGCACTTAGCTCCAAGCTAATTGCATCACTTCTTTCCCACTTTTTCTGTGTAGCACTGCACTGACCATGAGTTACTGCAATTGACATTAACATTTAATTGTATTTACTTTACAAGACTAGAATTCTTATTCCCATTAACTATGAATCTCTTTTGTCTAAAATGTGACACATTTTGTAATTTATTGTAAAACGCTGTACCATTTTTATTTACAGAGGGATGTTTCCACCCCGTATCCAACGATTCAACTGATGGAGAATGACTGGAAAGTGGCGATGACCAATGCTGGGCCCAGTTTGGTGAAAGTGGATGGCGTGGATGTGTGCCAGTGCACAACTTTTGATGAAGCTTTCATAACGGCCTACAGTATGTACTTCGTGTTCAACATTGCATACCCACCTCACCTGAAAAACACTTTGAGCTTTCTTCAGCGGCGCATTGTCAGCATTGTGGAAGAGGGAGACAAGACTCTGCCAATAACTGTGCTCAGAATAATTAACCAATTTTGATAGATGCCTCCATTATACCAGTGCCCTAAATGCATGCGAAGAACGTTTACTCTTGTTAAGTTTATTCAGCATGTTGGGCTTGTTCATGCCCATGAACCAGGTTTTAGCATCACATGTGGTATAAGTGAATGTCAGTCAAGTTTTTCCCAGTTTCATTCTTTTAGAAGGCATGTGTATAGGAGGCATAGAAGTATTGTCGTTCGGTCTCCTGACACAGAGGGTCCCAGTGAGGAGGCCTGCATAGAGCAACAAAGCTCACAAAATGCAGAGATTCCTCTATGTGCATCTGATCCTCAAACTGTTGAGCCAAATTTAGATAAATTAATGGACCAATTTGGAGATAATCTGTTTAAATTTGTTCTTAAATGCAGAGAGAAGAATCTTTTACATTTGTCAGTTCAACAAGAAATTACTGATGATGTCCAATTTCTCCTTTTTTTAAAGAAAACTATGATGCCTTTATTTCTTATCATCTTGAAAAAAGCGGGTTTGCTATTTCAAAGTGCCCTGAGCTTCAGCAAGTTTTAAATTCACCTGATTTCTTTGTTAAAGCTTGTGAGGCAGTTCGGTCTCCTTACATGATTAAAGAGCACTGCAAGACCAAGATGGACTATACGGCACCTGCACACTTTGCATTGAAAGACTCCAGTGGAAACACTATAGGGACCTATTCTTATGTTCCAATATCTAAAGTTTTACAGAAGTACTGTTCCCATGAAGATGTCTGGGATCAAATATTATCTGAAATGGATGAAGTCAAAGATGAAACCACACTGACAGACTATCGTGATGCTCTATATTTTAAGGAACATGTTTTTTTCAAAGAGCACCCAAATGCTTTAAGGATTCATTTATATGAAGATGAATTTGAAATTGTTAACCCTTTAGGGTCAAAGCGAACCAAATATAAGTTGTGTGCGTTTTACTACACTGTTGGGAATCTGAGTGGGAAGTACCGATCTCAGCTTAAGCATATTCATTTGGCTATGCTAGTTCGCTACTCTCACATGAAACAGTTTAGTATGGAGGTCATATTAAAACCAATGATTGATGACTTAAAACTGCTTTCAACACAAGGCGTGATTATAAAAGCATCTGGAAGAGAGAGTAAAGTTTATGCTGCTTTAGCAACTTTTTCAGGGGATAATCTGTCAGCTCACATGATTGGTGGGTTTCGCATGTGTTTTCACTCTGGTCGAATTTGTCGTTACTGTATGGCAACCCATTCAGAAATTAATGACAAGTTTCAAGAAGATTGCTATGTTCTTCGAACAAGTGAGGTTCATGAGTATCATCTCCAATCAGTCGAGCAAAATGTTGTAAATGCTGCATTGTATGGAGTACAGTACAGAAGCCCATTTGATGCACTTGATTATTTTGATGTGACAAAGTCTCTGCCCCCAGACATAATGCATGATCTTTTGGAGGGTGTTTTACCACTGACCATGAAACATGTCATTGTGGAAGCATGTAAACAAAAGCATATAAGCATAACTGAGCTAAATGAAGAACTTCATAGATTCTGCTTCGGACAGAATGACAAGGCCAATAAACCTATAATGCTTTCAGAACAGGTTATCAAAAAAAAGGGGATCGTAGGTACGGCAGCCCAGAAATGGTGTCTCTTCCGATTGCTGCCTTTTATAATGGGACACCGTATTCCTCCTGGTAGCAGATACTGGCATGTGTTCCTTTTGTGCAGAGATATTGCAGACATTGTTTTAGCAGATAAAGTGAGGAAAGATGAAATGGCCTTTCTAAAAATGCTAATACACACATTCCTTTCTGAGATGAAAGAAGTTTTTGGAGCTGTATTGACACCTAAATGTCATTTCCTTTCACATTATCCAAGACTTCTATTAATGTATGGTCCTCTCCGTTCTCTTTGGTGTATGCGTTTCGAAGGGAAACACCAGTATTTTAAGAGTCTGACGAGTAACTGTAGAAATTTCAGAAACATAACTATGACATTGAGCACTCGTCACCAGCTGAAACAGTGTTTTGATTTTTCACCTTGTAATATCTTGGGAGACTTTGAAAAGGTGCCCGGAAGAAGCATCAGTACACCCATTTTGTCACTTCCCATTTGTCTTCAATCTACATTAAAACAAAGCTGCAACTTCAGCAATATGGAAGGGAAAGTGTTTCAGCGTGTATCTGAAGTGATAGTAGACAATATAAAATATGCTGTTAGAGATGTGTTGACTCTAGATCTTGTACACGAGGAAGAAATTCCAGTGTTCGGACAAATCAAATACATACTTAATATTGATACCGAGTGGCTTCTTTGCAGTAAAATGTTGTATCCATTGTCCTTTGACCAGCATGTCCACGCATATCGTGTCAAAGTAGACAATGAGTGGATTTTGATTAAACCTGGAGATGAAAAGGACCATACGTCGCTTGATGCATACACTATTGATGACAAGTTATATGTTGGATTGAGATGTTCTGTATAAATGACTGTTTAAAAAAATCCAATCTGTAACACATCTTTGTTTTATGTTCAGTTTCTATAGTTGGAACTTTTTGGTTCAACATTTTGTACCAAACTTGTTACTGTGTATTTTAACATGTAAACTAAAGTGAATGAAATGTAATTACATTTATTTTCTGAAAAATAAATATTTTATTGGATTTAAGGGTTTGTATTTGCCTAAGGAACAGATCCCTCCAGTTGTACCCGCTGAGGTACAACATTTATCCTTTTATATGGGTACATTTTTGTACCTGTACATTAAGGTACATATTTGGCGCTTGAGGTCCAGTAAAGTACTATTATAGGTACAGACGATAAGGTACATAATTGATCCTATGTTGAGAGGTACAACTTTGTTCTTCTCTAGGGTACTGTGGGGGCGACAAACCCATTGTACCCTTTTAGGTCCATTCCAGTCCCTCCATTTCTTAGTGTGTATGGTACTTTGCATAAGCGGACGTGAACGCACAGACAAACGCATATGTGCACGCTCAGTAAAAAGCTATATTTAACTCATGCTAGCTTAGTGGTTTGTGATTGTATAGTAGATAAAGGGTGAGTTTCTTGTAGACAAAGTTTTCACTACACAGTTATATTTTGACATGACTTCTCCTGTTTTAGAATGAAATGAATTAGTGATTGAACGTCCACAATATGAATGCATTTGCCGACTTGTTGCCGCGTCCCGTGAGCCAATGATGCGGTCTGTGATTTCAAGTCTAACTCCTCCATATTTTTATACCAGTCTCCTCCGTGCACTCGCTGCCATTCACCTGAACTTGTTTTTTTTTATGCGTAATGCAACATGTTTTTTTCTTTTTACCTTAAAGATGAAATCTAAGAAAGTATGTATTCCTGTGACATTCAGAAAGTAACTCTTCTGATTCTTGACCTGGCACAAAGATGGCGCCTGTGACCGGCAGTGCCATGGCCCGTCTCCTGCTGTATAGATTTTTGATGGCCTTCTTCACAATTTATGTAATCATAACAGCCCGTATTGTATCTGAATGTGTCTCCGCTTTGCGGATCTATGATCGGGATTCTCTAATTCGGATCAAAGACTCGATGGAGGACCTCTTTGATTCACGGGACAGGTACGAGCAAGCCTTCCCCCCTCCCTTCATCATTGACACTGACTCACCGGAGTACGTGCTGCTTTCTCGGGCACCGGGTAGAGTCCGTAAGAAATCGAGGAGAAGAGGCTCGCGTTCTGGAGTCCAGGTCCGACGAAGACGCGCTGCTGCCCGCCGGGGCTCTGCCTTCCTCGGCCACGGAGAACGTGCGCGGCGCTTACGCTGGATTCCTCTCCTGTGTGACGCCGCATCCACGCCGCTGCCCGCACGGACCGCAGTGGGTGTCCTGGAGCCTTCTCAGCGCTGGAGCAGTGGTCAGTACTGGCTCCCATCGTGTCCACGCGCTTCCGTGTTTACACCGGCTTTCCCTGCACGTGACCGCTGGACATGCCTTCGTCCAATCACGCTGCACCCCGCGGAAACTTCACCTGTGACGTCACCTTCGTTGCATATCGGCCTGTTGAACACTAGGTCTATTACAAACAAATCCTTCTCTTTGAATGAGCTTTGTGAAAGAGAAAATGTGGATGTTTTGTGTCTATGTGAGACATGGCAGAAAGTGGATGAGTTTATTCATTTAAATGAACTCTGTCCCCCTGGCTGCTCTGTCGTGGGGAAGCCCCGCCCTTCACGTCGTGGAGGAGGCCTGGCTGTTGTCTACAAGGACAGTTGCACATGCAAAGTGTCACAGACCCAGGAATCTCCTTCATTTGAGTGCCAGATGGTAAAGGTGGGTTCTTTAAACCCATTTTACTGCGTGTCAGTCTACCGCCCCCCTGGCCCTGCTGCTGCATTTCTGAAGGATTTTAGTGAGTTTTTATCCTCCATTATAAATTTGGAATCGGTTTTAATCGTTGGAGATTTTAACCTTCACATTGATGACTGCTCATGTTGCTCTGCAATGGAACTTTTAACTTTGACTGAGGCTTTTAACTTTGAGCAGCATGTTTCTGTGCCCACGCACCAAAAAGGTCACATTTTAGATCTTGTTTTTACGCTTGGCCTTGACATTTCACAGGTGTCTGTAAACGATGTACATTTGAGTGATCATTATCTTGTTTCATTTGATCTGCACTTCAGCCCTGAGCCTAAGCCAGCTATAGTTAGGTCTCAGAGGCGTATTGTATCCGCTAATACTGCAGAAATTTTTTCCTCCATGTTTGATCCTCTGTTGTTTACGGACTGCCTCGATGTGGACAACTTTGTGCATTCGTTTAGTAATCATTGTACTAGTATCTTGAACTGTGTGGCCCCTATTAAAATTAGTTTGTCAACACAGGAAAAAGCCTGCCCTTGGACAAATGAAAATACTCTAAGTCTAAAGAGGCTATGTCGCAGGACTGAACGTTTGTGGAAATCAACCAACCTGGAGGTGCACAGACTCCATCTTAGAGACCTTATGACCTCATACAATGAAATGGTTGAAAATGCCAGATCTGACTTTATTCGTCAACTGGTAACTGTAAACAAGAAAAACCCCAAAGTTCTGTTTGACACGATAAATTCTCTTGTTTGTCCGGCTGTCCCAACTGCCCCTGTCACTTGTGAAGCTGACAGCAACGCATTTTTGAGGTTTTTTATGGACAAAATTAAGCGGATCAAAGAAAATATCCCTCCCGTTTTGAGTGGTGCTCCTGCTGTTACTGAGCCGGTCTCCAGCCTGTGGTCCTCTTTCAAGTCAGTGACGCTTGCTGATATCTCTGCACTGGTGACCAAGATGAAACCCTCCTCTTGTCCATCTGACATCATTCCATCAAGACTCTTTGTGAAAGTGTTTGATGTAATTGGCCCCTGGGTTATCAAAATGATTAACCTCTCCCTTTCTACAGGCGTGTTTCCTAAAGAATTTAAACATGCCACAGTGGAGCCGTTACTAAAGAAGACAGGCTTAGATCCAACTGATCTAAATAATTTTAGGCCAATCTCTAAACTTCCACTCTTGTCCAAGATCCTAGAGAAGGTAGTGTCTGAACAGCTCTCAGCTTTTCTGGATCAAAATGACATCCACGAGACATTTCAGTCTGGTTTTCGCCGACACCATTCCACGGAGACGGCCTTACTGAAAGTGTCCAGTGATATTATGATGGCAGCAGATTCTGGAGAGTGCACTGTTCTGGTTCTTCTGGATCTGTCCGCGGCGTTCGACACCGTCGACCACCAGATCCTCCTGCGAAGACTGAGGGATGGAGTGGGACTGTCGGGGTCAGTGCTTAAATGGTTTGCTTCGTACTTATCTGGACGCAGTTTTAGTGTCGCAGCAAACCAGATATGTTCTGAGTCAGCAGATTTGTTGTGTGGTGTCCCCCAAGGTTCCGTTTTGGGTCCGCTACTTTTCCTGTTGTATTTGACCCCCTTGGGAAAGATTGTCCGGAGATTTCCTGGCATCTCATTCCACATTTTTGCTGATGACATCCAGCTATACTGCTCTTTCAAGCCTACCGAGCTCCAGAGGCTAAACTCCTTGGTCCATTGCTTGGTCGAGATAAAACAATGGCTGAGTGACAACACTTTGCAGCTCAACGCTGACAAAACAGAAACTCTGGTGATTGCCCCTGATGACCACATCCCAGGGATAAACCAGGGCCTAGGTGACTTAGGCCAGTCAGTTAAACTGAGCCTCAGAAACTTAGGTGTTATTTTTGATAAGGACATGTCGTTAGTGCAGCACTGTAAACAGCTGACCAGGAACTGCTTTTTTCAGCTGAGGAGAATCTCCAAAGTCAGGAAAATGGTTTCACAGAATGATTTGGAGGTAATCATTCATGCATTTGTGTCTTCGCGTTTAGACTATTGTAATGCTCTGTTTTCATGTTTAAACAAGAAAGAACTGTCTCGCCTGCAGTTAGTGCAGAATCTGCAGCGAGAATCCTGACCCGCACCAGCAGGAGGTCGCACATCACCCCTGTCCTGAAAGCTCTTCATTGGCTGCCAGTGTCCTACAGGATACATTTTAAAATTCTGGTTTTAACCTTCAGAGCTTTGCACGGTCAGGCCCCGTCTTACATCAGTGACCTGATCCAGCCTTACACCCCAGCCAGGGCTCTGAGGTCTGTGGATCAGAACCTCCTGATGGTTCCACGCACTCGCTTCAAGACCAGAGGAGACAGGTCCTTCCAGGCTGTTGCTCCCAAGCTTTGGAACGTTCTCCCGCTCTCTCTGCGTTCTATAGAGTCTGTAGAGTGCTTCAAAAGTCAACTTAAAACCCATTTATTTGTTCAGGCTTTTGCGTAAGTTTGTCTTGATGTATTCTTTTACATGGTTGTCTTGGCCTTTAAAAATGTGTATGTCTAATTTATATGTCTGTTTTTATACTATGTGAAGCGCTTTGTGACCCTGGTCTGTGAGGGGCGCTATATAAATAAAGTTTACTTACTTACTTACTTACTTCTTCTAAATACTAGACTTTAAAGTAGTAACTTTAACTGAATACACGTACTCAAAAAGAGTATTCTGAATTAAACAAAATAAACTTTATTAATCTCACAAGAAAAATGTAGAAATTGTAACAGTGTTCCATGTATTCCGTGACTCCCCAACACTGTCCATATCTTCCATATCTCAGTCACTTGAAAAACCCTTGTACTGTTATGAGTTAATTATCATAGAATTCGAGTCAAACCATATTCTTCCTTGTGTCTTCTCTGATGCTGAAATAAACAGTCTGGGGAATGGTGATTAGCTGTCTGTGCAGTGGAGTGACAGGCTGGAGCACGACTCTGGTATGTACAGTGAAAACCTAACAGTATTTATCTGTCAATGAGAAGCAGTTAAAGACAGTCTTGTAAATATCACAAAGAGGCCTAAAATACTTAAGTGCTTATGCATACTTATGTGCTGCTTCTACATACAAATATTTCCTTCTGCTATGAGTTTGTTGTATTCTAATCTTTACTCAGCGTCACTTTTACACATACAACCATTGTTCAAGCATAACTTTCAGGTGGCAACGCAATTATGTTGCACACCACTCAATTAAATCAGAGAACCAAATCTGTCCAAACCATTTTAAAACTCTTCCAGATCTGATCAGCCACCGCAAGACAGCCACCATGGCAACAGCCTTTTGATTTCCAAACGTTAAATATTAAACTCAAAAAACATTTCTATCATTGGGAATGGTTAGCTGTCCAATCAAGGCTATAAAAGCGGTAGGTCGCCATCTTTGCATTTTGGCCCAACGCTACCGCTGAAACGTGTCAGGTAATTAAGCAGTACTAGTTTCTTTAGATTTTTGTTTTATTAAAAGAACCTTCTAAGCATTACACTATGAAACCAAAGGCCGACTTTATATGTGTCAAAAACAGCTTTAGAGCCTTGTTTAAAACACAACTTTAGAGCCTAGTCCAAAATGAAGCTCTTGGTCAAATGTTGGAGAATGGATTTGCTTTTACATGTTATTTTTACGTTAGCTGACTCGTTAAAAAATCAAGGTAATTTGTTGCAGGCATAAAGTGGGGACATTTTCACACGTTGATGCAAATCGTTTATTTGTATTTTAGGGACAGTCAGTTAAAGCTGGTGCTATGTGAAATCTAGGAGTAATAATAATGGACTCAGACTTAAATTTCAATAGCCACATATCATCTGTGACATCATCAGCTTACTTCCACCTAAGAAACATTGCTAAAATTAGGAACATTGTGTCTAAAGCAGACTTGGAGATTCTTATCCACGCATTTGTCTCCAGTCGATTGGACTACTGCAATGGCTTGTTCACAGGTCTCTCTAAACAAGCGGTAAAACAGCTGCAGTACATCCAAAATGCTGCAGCTCGAGTCCTGACTAGAACCAGGAAGTACGACCACATTAGTCCGGTCCTCAGGTCTCTGCACTGGCTTCCTGTGGCTCAGAGAATAGATTTTAAAGTAGCTTTACTTGTGTACAAGTCTCTCCATGGCCTCGCACCAGGGTACATCCGCGACATGTTGGTGCCATATGAACCAACTCGGGCTCTGAGGAGCACAGGGACTGGACTTCTGTTAGTGCCAAGAGTCGGAACTAGACATGGGGAGGCTGCGTTTCAGATTCATGCAGCTAGAGTCTGGAACCGTCTTCCCGAGAGTGTGAGACAGGCGTCTACTCTAGCAGTTTTTAAAACTGAACTGAAAACAGTTCTTTTTAGCTGTGCATACAAGTGAATGATTTTATATTTGTTTTTATCTTTAATCTTTTTAATGCGCTATGATTATTTATGATTATTTATGATTGTAATCCCTTGTGTGATTTTAATGTTTTACGGTTTTTAACTACTTGTGTGATTTTATATATCTTGTGCTCTTAATCTGTCTTTTTATGTTTACTTAAATTCTAATGTTTGATGATTTATGCATGATGTTATATGGGTTGTGAGGCGCTTTGCGTTGCCTTGTGTAGGAAAGGCGCTCTATAAATAAACGTTGATTGATTGAGTGATTGATGTGCAATGGGTGCAGCTCTGACTGCCACCCCCCCCCCGACCAAGAAATGGATTAAGGGGAACAAAATGGATGGATGGACAATTAATGTTTAGAGACAGGTGCAGTTACATCCAAAAGTGCATCTTTAATCAATCCATCATTGCATACGATTTCTTTTTTATTTTGAGCACAGCATTTAAACCTTTGAAATAAGTGTGTGTTCAACAACAGCACCAACCTTTTAATGACTTTATGTGATGGTGGAAGAGTGTTGAAGTAGATTTCTCCAAGCAGTTTTCACAACAAATTACCTCGAATCCCTCTTTTGAAAAGCTTGAAAACATATCTTGGCTGACTCAAACCTCAGAATAAATGTACTTGACTTTTACGAACACAAGCTGAAAACATTTTCTTTCACAGACGCATGTAACACTGGTGCACAAAGAGGTAATGGGTGCTTTTCATATTTGTCTAAAGTTTATCCGCTAATCTTTGGAGTTTTAGTTCTTTGAGGGGAAAACAGAATGTCTATGTCTAGCGCCTGTCACACAGCAATGCATCACACCATGATCAAAACCCCCTCTGGCAGCCTTTTAGCATTGTGTGAGGAAGGGAGGCAGCGCTGGGTTTGGGAGTGCAGGGGAGGGCTGCGGTGCCCGAGAGCCCACAGGAAGGACTTGGAAGCCGGGTTAATCCCTGCCTGTCATTATCCGCACTTGGTAGACACAGCTTCCTCCATAATGAAACCATTTCCAAGGAATTGTATGGCACACACATATCGCAACGTTAATTACCAATGCTCACGGACCTGTCTTACCTTTGGCCTGACGCCGCTAGTTATAAATAGCAAGGCCTCTTCATTGTTCTGTTTCAGGCACAAAATGTGACCAGCCTTCATCGGCTGCATGTGATAATGATGTTTACAGCAGTCAGGAAAGGATTAAATGCTATCTTATTTTATGATGGTATGCTTGAATTGGGAGTGTGAAGACAGAATTATAGTATTTCATGCATAATAAGTATAGTAGTGCATAACTGGAGGAATGGCAAAGAGCTGTGCTGATACTATCTTAAAAGAAATACCTGATTAACTCAATGTTGTTATATTCATTCACATTTGGTCTTGTATTTCTTACTCAAGTAACAATCAATGTTACTTTTTCTTTGATTAACAAATAAAAATGATTCAGCTGTGCTAAATCTGGCATTTGTTCTCGAGAGAAAAATCTAGTGTACCTTCCTGCTTTGTACATAAAATATCTTGCACATAAGATACTCTATATCTTTTTTAATATGTAAATTTTCTGTATTTTTGCACACCCAGAGTGATCCTAAATATGCCAAATGTGACATGTACACTATCAGATCAATAAAGTTGTATCTTATCTTACTTTAAGACTACTTGTAATGAATTGCATTTATAAACACAACTTAACTTTTACTTGCGACACCAATAAAGATTATGTTGTTGGTGTTTCTCAGAGAGCAGTAACAGCCCCCCAGACAGGTCTCTGCTTCATACAGACATCAGGCCGTCCTCAGCAGCATGTCTACTATTGTCTCCACTAATGTTCAGCTGGAGAAAATAAATATCTGTACTGCTATTTGAACATCTTTGAGGAACATATAGTATATGAGGAGCCGCCATATACACCCCCTACCACTGTGTGGCAGGGTAGATTAGGTAGATCTCCCACTATTAAAGACTGCTAATTATAGGAAAAAAGTGTTAGGCCCTAATGTGGAGGTAATGTATTTTGACCTGGGAAGTTTGTCAAATGAAGAACCTTTTGTCATTCATAATACTGGATTGGATTTATTTTATCTGCAACATGCGTCAGGAAAACCATACACACTCTTGTTACCACTGTGGCTCAGGTGCAGGACCTTGGGCCACGACAATATGATTGATGTATGAGCAGGCTGCTTCATCGGGGGGGTGCGGACCACCAGGTGACATTCTACCAGTCATATCTAAGGCTGCAGTCCTAAAGCCCAAGAAGTGGGCCTAGGCCAAGAACGCAAATAGATCTGGGCTTTAGGTGCTATGTGACCGCGGCAACTGGGCTTGAGTACGGTTGGGTGAGGTGGGCCTGAGCACAGTGGTAAAGCCCGGAGGGGGGGTGAGGTCTTCCTGTTGCGCCTGCTGTGACATGCATTTTCGCACACGGTCTCCACCTGCAGTCGAATACTTTCGCATTCTCCCTTGCTTGTGTTACACCTTTCATAAGCCCCCGGACAGTGGTAAAGGGACGCAGGGATGCTTCCCTTTACTACGGGGGATAACGGGGGATTTGGCAAGACTGAGCAAGATGGCGCCGTGTCATGGCGGCGCAGTGAGAGCTCTAGTGTGCACAATCTGTGTTTTGTTGCTGTTTGTCTCTGAGTCACTTGCCACTGTGAAGTATGAACGCTTAACATTCGGGACCTTGCGTGTGACGGGTCACTCATACTACCCGAACTGAGGTGCACAAACTTCCTCGAGTGTCCCACTCGAGAGGCCCGTGGAGCACGGCAGGTGGGCCGCGGCGGTGGCCGCCAACAGAGCGAGGGGACCGGGCGTCTCCGGCGTTCTCTCCGCGGTGTGGAGCTGGGCACCTCGAGTCGGCAAAGGAGGCGCAGACACCGGGGAGGCGAGGCGGTCTGCTCGTTCGTAGCCGCTCCTCCAGGACCCCTTTGCCCTCCATCTACCTGGCCAACGTCCAGTCTCTGCCCAACAAGACGGACGACCCGACGGTCCAGAGCCAGCGCGAGGCCCGGGACTGCGCTGTGTTCTGCCTCAGCGAGACGTGGCTCCACTCGAACGTCCCGGACTCTGCTGTTCAGCCCCGGGATTCACCGCTCACCGCGCGGACAGAGTGAAGGAGACCACGGGCAAGGCCAGAGGCGGAGGTGTGTGCTTTTTAATTAATCAGCGCTGGTGCACGGACACTCGAATCGTGAACCAAACATGTACTGCCAATCTGGAATGCCTGGTCTTGAGCTGCCGCCCCATTTTATCTTCCCCGTGAGTTTTCAGTGATATTTTTATGTGCTGTTTACATTCACCCACGTGCGGATTACAAAGTAGCCCTACAGGATCTGAGCGAGATCCTTCATAAACATGAGTCTGCTCATCCTAACGCAGTCATCATTGTTGCTGGGGATTTCAATAAATGTAATTTACCAATATGTGACTCGAGCTACAAGAGGAGCACATGTTCTGGATCACTGTTAGAGTAACGTGAAGGGAGCTTACAGGTCCAGTCTCAGACCTCCTTTTGGAAAGTCTGACCACTCCTCTGTTCTCCTTCTTCCCTCATATACTCAGAGGAGCAGGGAACATAAACCAACCTCTCGCACTGTGCAGTGTTGGTCTGAGGAGGCTAGCATGAAGCTACAAGGTTGTTTTGATGCTACGGACTGGTGTGTGTTTCAGTCAGAGGACGTCAATGAATTCTGTGACGCTGTGTCTGGATACATACGCTTCTGTATTGACTACTGTGTCCCACAGAAGGTCATTAAAGAACATTTTAGTCAAAACCCTTGGATGAACGCGGAAGTGAAACTGAAACTTCATGAGCGTGCGTTGGCGTTTCAATCAAATGATACAGTTGCTTATAAGCTATCCTGTTACTCATTGAAACGTTCTATTAAATCTGCAAAGCGCAGTTACGGGGACAGGTTAAAGGGTTATTTTGAGGAAGATGACCCTCGGCGCATGTGGAACGGTATTAAAGCCATCAGATCGTGGAAACCTAGTGCTGGGAAAATTGCATCTGTCGGACAAGCTCTGCCAAACGAGCTGAACACGTTCTACTGTCGCTTTGAATCCGCTGATGCCTGTCCTACTGTATTCCCTGAGTGTTTCAATCAAGGTACCTTCACCGTGACTCAGGAGGAAGTCAGGCGTGTCTTGTCCAGGACCATAGTCCGGAAAGCCCCAGGCCCGGACGGCATCCCTCCTCGTGTCCTGAAACTGTGCTCTGAGCAGCTTGCCCCTGTGCTAACAGACATTTTGTCGCTAAGGAACTGTACTGTGCCAAACTGCTTTAAAGAGTTGACCATCATTCCAGTTCCTAAGAAAACTCCTGTGACATGCCTGAATGACTATCGTCCTGTGGCCCTCACGTCTGTTCTTATGAAAACTTTTGAGCGGCTTGTGCTGGACTTCATTAAGAGCCAGATCCCTGTGAGTGTTGACCCGCTCCAGTTTGCTTACAGACAGAACAGGAGTGTGGAGGATGCCATCTCCTTTGCTCTGAACTCTATCTACAGTCACTTGGACACTAGTAAATCTGTCGCGAGAATGCTTTTCATCGATTATAGCTCTGCTTTTAACTGCCTTGTCCCAGGTAAACTGATTGAAAAGCTCATGTCTCTCGGTTTAAGTGTTGCCATGTGTAAATGGAGTTTTAGCTTTTTAACTGACAGATCTCAGAGAGTGAAAATCAATGTTTTTCTGATGTTGTTTCTGTGAGCACTGGTTCTCCTCAGGGATGTATTTTGAGTCCTTTGCTTTTTACTTTGTACACTCCCGATTGTGTGTCCTCCTCTGACTCAAACTTGATCATCAAATATGCTGATGACAACACCATCATCGGTCTCATCAGTGACAATGATGAATCCTCTTATAGAGCAGGGATACAAAATGTGGTTCAATGGAGTAAAACTAACAACCTCCAGTTGAACGCATCGAAAACATGTGAACTGGTCTACGACTTCAGTCGCAATAGTTCTCATTTGCCTGTCGTAATCGACAACTCCCAGGTGCAGATCGTAGAGGAGTGCAAGTTTCTGGGTTTAACTCTGTCTAACGACCTGAAATGGGTTAAAAACACTGACCGGGTCGTTAAGAAAGCTCGTCAGCGTCTCTACTTTCTGCGTAAACTTAGAGAATTTACCACTAACTCTAAGATTCTGCTTAACTTTTATCGGCGGCACGGTGGCTGAGTGGATAGCACTCTCGCCTCTCAGCAAGAAGGTCCTGGGTTCGAATCCCGGTCAGACCAGGGCCTTTCTGAGTGGAGTTTGCATGTTCTCCCTGTGTCTGCGTAGGTTTCCTCCGGGTACTCCGGTTTCCCCTACCACTAAAAATATGTCCAATAGTTCTGGCATGCGCCTCCTGTACTGGCCCCGCTCCCATCTGTGTGTGGAGTGAGAGACAAATGCCCAAAAATTAACAATTGTAAACCGCTTTGAGACTCAGATCTGCAGTGAAAAGGCGGTATATAAATAAAGATTACTACTACTACTTACTACTTATCGCTGCACCATTGAGAGTTTACTTGTTGGTTCTGTGTCTGTGTGGTTTGGAAACATCACAGATAAAGAAAAGAGCTTTAAACAAGGTGCTCCGCTCTGCAAAGAGGACCGTGGGCTGTGAGCTTCCTGTTCTGGAGGTTCTTTATAAATCCAGACTTTTAAACAAAGCTCTCAGGATTGTTAATGACTCTTCTGGCCACCCTGGAAAAGCCATGTTCCAGCTTCTTCCCTCTGGCAGAAGATATCGCTCTCTGAGATGCAGGACATCTCGTTACGCTAACAGTTTTTATCCACAGGCTGTTATCAGTGTGAACAGAGCACTTTAATGATTTGCACTTGTTTTGAAACTGTTTTAGTCGACCGATTTCACAGTGACATTTGTTTACTGTTTTATTTGTTTTATTTCTGTCTTTTAATGTTTTATGTCTGTATTTGTCTGTGCGCACTGGAGACTTTTTGCTAATGTATTCCAATGTGTTTTTTTTTACTGCAAATGGCAAATAAACTGAATCTGAATCTGAATCTAACTTCCTGCAATAGCACCACACCAACGTGTGGTGCTATTGCAATGACACTTATGACCAGTGACGTGTTTGCACTTGGGGCCAGTGGGGCCCCGCCCCACCAGGTGGCGCTGTTGAGCACTATGCAGTCTCAAAATAACTGTCTATAGAATTGGTCTTCTTTATAGAGTAATCATCCATAAAATAATATTTTATTAAAAATAAATTGTGTCAAATTAATCAATTATTTCATAAAAATTTATGTATAAATCATAGGCTTTGCCAAAACCAAAAACAATTACCTAATTTCTCACAATCGAATTGAAATGGGGCTGGCCCCTGAGCGCTTGTTTAAGTGATGAGCTACTAAAATCATAGTGCGCATGTCCATAACCGGTCTCAGTAGACGGCCGTGGGGCACAGTTATTGCGGCCCCAAGGCCGATATCATCCAATTAAAATGTTCGGATGAAATACGTCAACACGTACACAAAATATTGGACTCAAATGCGTGACGACGTATGCAGCACGTTCAGTTTTGGCGGATACCGAGATACAGCAGCAAGCTAGTTTTTTTCATCCAGAGCTAAAAAATTTGAAGCAAACCAGCAATATGAATCATATAGATTCTTTGATGAAGGCTAAATTTAGCACTTTGCCACTTGAGCAAAAATTTGAAATTAAACGTCTGGGACCGCATCAGCCGTGGGATTTTAATATTGTTCAAGCGGGAAAGGACAAAACCCGTTCCTTCAACTCCGAATGGTTCAAGAGGAAAACGTGGCTCACTGCCTGTTGGACCAGAAAGTCACTGTTTTGTTTTCCTTGCCTGCTGTTCGGAGGAGAGACTACCTGGACTACAGTGGGATTCAAAGATTTGAAGCATCTTTCAGAACGTTTGACCAAACATGAGAGCAGTGGCTCACATGTTGAGAATTCCCTGAAACTGGGTTTGCTTGGTACCGCTAACATTGCGACCCAGTTGGATTCCGCCCACAAGCGTGCCATTGAACTGCACAACCAGCAAACTGAGGAAAACCGGTATGTGCTTGGACGAATCATCACATGTCTAAAACTCTGTGGTAAATGTGAAATTGCTTTACGCGGCCGTGATGAGTCTGCTGCTTCTGTCAATCCTGGCATTTTTCGTAGCATTTTTGAGACGATGTGTGAGGGTGATTCCAGACTCAATAGACATTACGAATCACAGCCATACTTCAAAGGGACCTCGGCGACAATTCAAAATGAACTTTTGCAGTGTATGTTTGAGGTTTATCAAGAAGAAGTTGTGAAGGAGGTGTCTGTTACTCCCTATGTGGCAGTGCAAGCGGACGAAACCACAGATGTGTCATGTAAATCCCAGGTAGTGGTTGTGCTGCGTTACATGACTGGGACAACAGTGAAAGAGAGATTTTGGAGTTTCATTGAAGTGAGGGACAAAACAGCACCAGGTCTGGCAAGTCATCTGGCAAGGCCATCGAGCCATTCGCTTTAAAGGAAAAATTAATTGCACAAACATACAACGGTGCAGCTGTCATGAGTGGGCATATCCGAGGCGTCCAGACACTGATCAGGGAAAAGTACCCAAACGCGCAGTTCGTGCATTGCTACGCGCACCAGCTAAATCTGACTTTGCAGCAGGTGTGCGCAACAAGAATAGCTGAAAGTTTTTTTTGCTGATCTGCCTTTGCTACATTTTTTTCTAACTCGCCAAAAAGAACCGCGGCACTCTCAGACACATCTACGCGGCGCATCCCGAGGCCAGCAGCGAGTCGGTGGAATTTCAGGAGCAGAACGGTAAATGCTGTTTGGGAGAACCTGTGTGATATCAAATCTCGCTATGTACCTGGAGGATGAGACATTTTTACAGTTTCTGCAGTTTTTCTACCAGCTCATGCCAGAAGTGGACATTCTGTACAACACACTGCAAAAACGCAGTGTCGATGCGACCACAGTTAATCGTGCTATGGACAGCTTCAAAGACGCTGTGAGTCGCCTGAGGGACAATGTGGATGACATCGCTCAGGAGAGAGAGGCAGCGCCAAAGAAACGGAGGAAAACAAACACTGCAGCAGTGATGAGGGAAGCGTGTGACACTGTGGTTGCTCAAGTGGAGGAGAGGTTTAGCTCCAGCGATCACCTGTTTGCTGCACAGCTTGTGGATTGCACACTTTTCACTAACTTCAGCAAATAATTTCCATGTGCTATGTTTGAAGCAGCAAATAAAATCTGGCCAATTGGAAATAAAGTCAAACTGGAAACTGAGCTGAAGTCCCTGTACAGTCACTCGGAGTTGCATGCTGGCAACACTCTGTCACTGCTGCAGCTGATCTTTGACAACAACCTACAGGATGCATTATCAGAAACTGTGTCACTGATCAAAATTATTATCATCACACCAATGACCACAGCAGAGTCTGAGAGGAACTTTTCAACACTAAAAAGGATAAAGACATTTACAAGAAACACCATGGGGCAGCAGAGATTGAATGCACTGGCTATGTTGTCCATTGAAAATGAATTCATTCGTGGCTTAAAGGACTTTGACAGACGGGTTATTGACAAGTTTGCCCAGATGAAAGATCGGTGTGCATCCTTTCTATTCAAGAAATGAACACTGATGAGTGCCATCACATCATCACTTTACTGCTGCACCTTATTGCACTGTTTACTACAAACTGTGTGCACCATGTGAACTTGTATATTGTGTATATAGTAATTGTAACCATAATTCTATTTTAAATTTCATTCCTTAGAAATGTTGCTGATTGTTGTTATGCCTTCTCTCCTCTTTACCTCTCTTTTCTGACTGCTGAACTGAGCCAAATAAATGTATGAAATCTTCCTGTTCCTGACTTACATGGCATTAAAAAGGATTTTGATTCTATTGAGTTGAATATTTCTGATTTATTTTTAACTATTCAAAGGTTTTATTAATGGGTTATACGTTAGGCTGTGCATAAAAATAGACTGTGGTCTTAAATTGGATTTATTGTGCATGTTTTGCTGTTAGTGGATCTAAAGTGCCCACACTCAAAGAAATGATTCAGGTGGTTAGTATTTTGAACTCAAATTACATACTAAACTAAACTCAATAATTGATTTTTGCCAGTTTTACTTAATTTAGTGTGGTCGCAACTAATTTTAAACATGTCGGTCTCAATTAAAAGTTAATACAAGAATCCTAACTCATTTTTGTAACAAATTTGAACTTGATATTCTGGCATAACTGGACAACGGAGAAGTATTGAGTTTGCTCAACATGAAAATCCTCTTGTAAGCCTGGGGGTCCATTAATGACAAAACAAATATATTGAGTTGATTCAAAATAAATATATTGTGTTGATTGAAAACAAAATGTGGCGAAGCAGTGACGCTACCCAGAATGCATTGCAGCGAAAAAATATGAACTTCTTAAAAATTCTACATTTGAGCATTAATTTTAAAACTGAATATGAAGCAAGTCCTAAAGCAAAATACTTGAGCAACATTCTGAATAAACTAATTTGACCAAATAAGTAATTGTATTTATTTTTATCAACCATGATCGAGAGGGCCAAGCCAAAGCACTCCTATACTCCCTGTGTCACCCTTCAATTTTGAACAGATACTTTAAGGTGGACATGTTTACCAGTGACTGTGCTGGCCCACTCTCATATATATGTGGAGTGAGAGACTACTGCCTGAAATTAACAATTGTGAACCGTTTTGTGAATCTAATCTTTAAAAGATGGTATTTGAATAAAGATTACGTATTCCTGACTGAAAATCACTTGTTGAATATACTCAAAAAGATTTATTTTCCATGTAATTATTTAAGTTGGTAGTATTGTTAAAATTGAGTTGAACTGATGCTAAAACACTTGCTGAATATACTTAACAAAGTGTCTTTATAACTGAATTATCCAAGTTGGTGGTATTGAAAAAATTGTGCTGGACCAATGATAAAAGACTTACAAAGAATACTTAAAACACAGTCTTGTTCGCAAAACTTAAAAAGATGCATGCAAAATGCTGCCTCAATTTTATTAAGTTTTGCCAATGTATTTTTTTTTTAGAGTGCACTCTTGTGCCCCACTCAACTTTTCATGCCAGAGACGCCACTGCTTATGACACAAACTATCACTCAAGAGTCAGACTTTATTTTGTCACCAAACACCCCAACATACACTAGGTTAACTCATCCAACTTAACTCAGCACATTGGAGAAAGACACATCTCACACTTGTACACATCGACTCTCCGATTGCCAAGATCCATGCTCGAGCTGGTTGGCGCACAGTCTAGATCAGGGGTGCCCAAAGTGGGGCCCGCGGGCCAAAGTTGGCCCGCCGGACCATTTCAGTTGGCCCACCTAACATTGCCCACCTCCTCTGTAAGTTTATAACTGCGTCCCTTAGCCTCGCTGAACAAACAGTGACATGTCTGAGATCGCACAGGCGCACCAACGCCCTCTGAACCATGACTGTCCAGTACTTTACTGTTGTATCGAGATACACTCCTCACTCATGGTTCACATCTACTTGCACTAAAATGTTTTTTAAAATCAAACACATCTTTCAAAACAATTGGGTGCAAGGCCCCTTTATGTTCTTTTTTTTCAGCCTACTATTATAATTTTTTTGAGCAATTTAATGTTTTATCAAATTGAGAGGATTGTGCTGGCGAACTGCCACTCCCCCTCCTCACCGGAGGCAATTGGCGAGTGGAACTATTCACCTGCGCAATCCGCACCCACCCGGTGTGTTAAAAAAGACGGACACACACACTTCAGAGTGAGTTCAAGCAGGACAAGCAGGGATCGCAGCGCACGATCCACGTAAGTAGAAGCAACAAATACTGCGCAAAACAAACCCTTCTACAGCCCCATGAAAGAAGCCGGTAAGCGCCGTCCTCACTCGCGATCATTGAATGTCAGAACTTACGCTGAGTTTTATGATGCGTTCAAGAGCCCTTTGGAGGAGCGGAAACACGGACTCTTTAACAGGTTCCTTGAGTTTGTTTTGTTTTACCTAAACACAGTACGACATTTATAAACAATCAAAACAAAGTAACTATCATGGTTAACTAGTCTGATTTTGTTAGTTTAATATTCAGTTCACAACTAATTGAGAATACTTGCCCTATGTTAAAAATTTTGAGTTAAAACAGAGTTAAAACCTGATCGTGTTTAGAAAATGCAGTTAGCAAATGTTCCCAAATTCATTACTAAAAGTTAAAATGTATTGTTTAAAAGTGTGCTAAAACCAGATCTATTGATCAGTGATGTCTCCCCTTTTTGATAAAAGCTAAGATAAAGTAATATGATTCAAATGTAGTTAAAAACATTTGTTCAAAATAAATATATGAAAATAGACTTTACTTTTGTAAAGTAAATGTCATTAGTACAATAAACCTATACATTATAAATCACTGTACTATAGTAATGCAAAACTGTTTAGAAAAAAGGTCTTCAACAAACAGTTTACTGACATGAGCAGGTTAAAAATATAGATTATTTAATTTGGGAGTATGATATTATTTAATATAAATTAGTACTTTCATTTACTAACAGGAACATTATTTGTTTACAAGTGGCGTTTAAAAAACAGTTTAGCTACATAGAAAATGTATGTTTCTGTTCTCTTTTAGAGGTTTTTTTATATGATTTTAAGCTGTAAATAAGCCATGACAGAAAATCTCCCTCCTCTGGACCCTGATTACCCGGCCGGAATCTTTCCGTACTGTAGTCTCCTCAAACCTGCATATTTCCCAGGAGCCTCCACTTCACTAAGACTGTGTTGATTTCATTCATTCAGCTGTGATTTGCACTGATAGACAATAATTAATGCATTTAATAGAACTTGATCAAATCTACATTTATTTGTGTTTCATGCGAAATATCGGTGTATTTGGCCCCCGGCCGACTGGCAAATTTTTACTTTGGCCCTTGGAAGCAAAAGGTTTGGGCACCCCTGGTCTAGATCAAGTGTCAAAAATCATCACCTCCATTTGCAACTTGAACTTTGAGTGCTGAGAGTGTCCTCGGCTGTTGTAATATCCAACACAGGCACCAACACTAAAATCTCCTCTGTGATGATCAAAGTTTCAGTAACACCACGAATGACTATGCTACATCCGTAACATCAGTGTTCTTATCAATGGCAACAGAAAAAGCCACACACAACTTTAACGGTCGCTAGTTCTGAAATCCTTTCTGCTGCACCTGGACAGGCTGATAATGCATGTCGTTTCTCAGGACACACCATTTCTGCAGCTTGTATGCAAGGTTTGACAAACTCACCCTCACTGTACAGCTGCGATGCTAATGCTATGTTGTTAGCAATCATGTAACTTGCCTTGACAGCAGCATCACTAACCTCTTGCTCTGGGCACAAACAGACTGCTGTTTCCTCAGGGCCACACACGAGTCTCGTAGTTTAAGAGGATATTCCTTCAGCTCCACCACTTATTGCATGCCCACCAAGCATACTGGTGTTTCATTCACCTCTCCTCACTGTCAGTCACACAAAGGTGCCCGTTCTGGTGGGAGCCACTAGGGAGTAACTCGACTAGCGTTGCGGCCCATGGTGTCGCTGAGCGGAGCAGATATTTGAATTTTTTATTATTTTAATCATCTTACACAAATGAGTTACGGGCCATATCAAATCTCTTGGTGGGCCAGATCCGGCCCCCGGGCCGCATAATTGACGCCCCTGGTCTAGATCATAATAATATCTGGATAGGATATTACTAGCTTGGGGCTGAAGTACCCATGTGCTCGGGTGATTCTCTGAGTTCTGCAGACTAAACAAGACTAAATTCACGTGGGCTACCAATACATTTTCCCCATAGAACTCAATGTAAACTAAAACAGCTCGACCTCAGCTGACAAAGAACCTACAGCTTTCATAAAGGTCGGATTTTGTGGGGATTCTTGTGTCCCTTGTCATCCTGAACTTTTTTCTTCCTAAATGCTTTGGTTTTCCTAAAATCCACATTTTGGTCCCACAAACTCTGCTCAATCGTCTCCCGATCAAACTCCGCTCTGATCAGCAGTGCCTGATTGGTTAGAGCGCGGCCGTGCCCTTCTGTGCACGTGCATGAGAGCCACACATGTGTATTTGGCGCAACACATGATGGGAGCTTGTCCACTACGCAGACCCTGGAGGACCAGACAATGCCCAAATACAGGCAAGTTCCGCTTATCTCTCGATCCCCATGGTGGCACATGCGTCACTGAGCACAATCCAATGATTTGAAAAGATTGCCATCTTGGATCTCTGGAGCTTGGTCTAGATCCATGCGCACTGTAGCTGAATGATGACCAGAAACGGAAACTTAACTCAAACCCCAAGGTAGTCGCTGAAGTTAGTATTAGCGCTACCAGCTGCTAGGTGCTAGTTTTTCACAAACATATTAGGCATAGTGGCCTGGATGAAAATGTAAGGTTAAACTTAGGGCAGGACCAAGCCTGTCCACTCTGTTTACCATTGACCAAATGGAGAGATACAGCTTCAAAGGAGCCATGGGGTCAGCCACAAGCCGCCATCAATCATGAGGATTACAGATGCCAAAAAGAGCAATAAAGTCACCACAGGGATAAGCACCTCTGTCTCTGCCTGCCTGTAGAGATCAAAGATCACAACCCTGCCCTCGCTCACAGACTCCTGCCACCGGACAATCAAAGACTCCCCCGCGGCGCTCTGACGCCCCCTTGTGAACAATGGACACTATCACACCCGGGACGGACAATTGCGAACCGGTACCCCTGGGTCCAGTACTCCAATAATCTGCATTGTGCCCCATATGTGTGTATCAGTGTCAAAGTAATGAAATACGGTGTGTGTTTGTACATGTCTTATGATTATTAGCATCAATCCTGTGTGTTTCCTTTACAAACTGTCTGTTGTAAAAGGGGTCTGTCCACAGAGGGCAGGGGCGGCATGGACACGCCCCCTGGGAAGCCTATATGAGCACCCACACGCCATTGTTCTTTCTCTTGTTTCTCCCGAATCCACTATAACAACCACCCCGTGGGTACGTGTCCCCTACACGGCCTACGCTCGCAACCTCCCTCTCAGCCCTGCGGCCACGCAAGTACGCGCCTCCAGCAACGACTGTGCCATCCGCCCCGAGGCCTCCCGCTTCCACGCAAGCCTCCTTTCTGGTTGGAATCTACGAACTGTTCATCACCAGCCTCTTTCCCTGGCTCGCGTGCACCAGCAGCTGGACCAAACTAGCAGGCTTCATAACTCCCGCCTGCCCGGACAAAGAAACCACGTGGGCTGTTTCCCAACCCAAAGCCCTTCTCCATCCTCTACGCTCCTCCAAAGTAAGACTGCTCCATGTTAAATGTTCAATTTGAATGAAATGTGTACAGTTCCTACTCAAATGTGACCAGAAATCCCTTTTCGTCATGCTTCGTCCCACTTTGTAATCAATAAATCCCTTTTCTTTAACTCAATCCTATCAGAGTCGTGTTGTTAAGATCTCGGACTATCACTGGCGGATAAAACGTATTCTACACCCTTAGATTATAAGATTGATATCGAGGCAAGATTTGGTTGGTCTGTGCCGTGCGTCACACACACACGGCTGGTGCCAAAATAAATATAAAGCAGACCCACACTACCAAATTTATACTAATAAGCAATTATAATCAGCTAATATTAAGTAGTTACCCTACATATGGTACCCTGTTTGTGAGATCCGCGTAAATGGACCAGAATTTATCAACCTAGTACTCTGTGAATTGATCCGTAAACGCTAACTCTGCCACCGCCCGCTCCAAGCGCCTTCCCCCCACTCCCGCACCCCCTCTGCTCCTCTACCCCCGTTGCTATGGTGAATTTGACAACAATTTGAGCTCCCCTAACGCGACCGCTTGCAACAAAAGCGCTCGTGATCCCAATAGACTATATATAGTCTCAAATCCTGACTTTTCGTGCAGGTACTACGCATCTCCAACGTGTAGCCCGTGGGCAGCGTGGAATGCGAAGCCGCTAACCTCTGAAGAGAAAGCGCAAAAAACTTCTCCTTGTAACCACTGTGCACCGTGTCCAGAACACGAACGTACAGACCTCTGTGCTCCTTTGTGACCTAAGTCACACAGGATTGTAACCGAGTATATCGGTGCAAAAGGCTGTAAATGGCAGCTGTTTGAATGTGATGCTATCGTTCTGCTAAAGGTTGCTAACGCTAACTCTGTCTCACCACTCTCTCTGCCTGCTAACCTGCTGTTGTACACACACACCAGCACCCTACAGTACATACATACAAACCCCATTCCACCACTGCAAATACGTGCTTGTGCGAACCGTACAACTCGCTCCAGACTTTCGTTGTATAAACTACTGCTAAAACCTCCGCGCTCGAAAGCTAACGGCTAAGCTACCCTCCTTTGTTCTAGCTAAGCTAACTTCCGCTCGGGCCTGCTAAGCCTCAAAGCTACACTCGGACAACATTGTTGTCCTACTACTGCTCACACTATAAGCTGCTTCTCTACCGTTAAAACTAGTGCTACTCTGTTTGACCAAACTGCATTCGGTTACTAAAACTCATTGTTTACTGCTCAAACTGCTTCTAAAAACGTGCCGTTGCCGGCAAAACTAGCTAGCTACGCTCCTTTGTTTTTAGCATACGGCTAACTTCCGGCCCTGGCGCGCTAAAAGCCAGAACCGCATCCCCACTGCTGATACCATTCTGCTGCATTGCCTACCCGTTGTCTAACAATAACAAAACGTACTATACTTTCGTACTATCCTATTTCACTCTGATTCTGTGTTTTGACGATCATGAAGTGCTAACCCGACTCTACACACTGCTAAACGAGCCGCACCACTTTATTGTCTAACACAGAATCGCTTTCCGGTCCCGGTGAACCACTTCCGGGACCACATTGCTGCTGTCTTGACTTTTTACCCTGCACTACGTCTCATGATCAAGTGATTGGCTGTGGTTGTAACATTAACACTGTTTGGCTGTTGTCCCTTGCTGTTTCTGTTCCAACTAAAATCTCTACTTTGCCAAACTTGATGTTTGATTGTAATAAACTACTACGCTAATTCTACCCCTCCTTCTGCGTGCCATATGTTTTTCTTTTCTCTTTCTTTGTGTTAGACCACATTGCTGCTATACATAACAAAAGCTAATAATTTGGCTCTGCCTCTGTTACTGCACGTTATGAATAACACATTACCGTGCTAACTAATCCTATACTGTAACTCTGCTCCTTCTGCATGTCATATTGCTTTGTCAAATAACCACATTACTGCTATACATTGGTACAGCTAACACTCTGTTTCTGCTTCTCCTATTGAACATAATTGTTAAGCTACATTACTGCGTTGACCAAGTTTCATACTGTAACTCTGCTACTTCTAGCGCATGTTGCTATTTTGAACACATTACTGCTAATACATAACTAAAACTAACAATTTTAATTCTGCCCCCCCTGCATGCCACGGCTAGACCGCACTGCGGCCCATGGTGATAACATTAACACTGTCTGGCTGTTTGTTCCATGCTGTTTTGTTGCTCCAATTTATAGCCACTCTACTCTGCCAAACTCTATGTTTGATGGTACTACACCAAACCTAATACTCTATTTCTAACCCTCACTGTCACTAAAACTGCATTGCCTTGCCTCAGCCTGCTGCCTTTTGCTACTGCCTACTTGAGCTGCGTCTCACACCGACGCTGCGTCTCAAGCTACGCCGCGCCCCACGCTGCGTCTCGAACCGACGCTGCGTCTCTCACGCTGCGTCTCTCACGCTGCGTCTCCTACGCTGCGTCTCAAGCCACGCTGCGTCTCAAACCGACGCTGCGTCTCAAGCTACGCCGCGCCCCACGCTGCGTCTCAAACCGACGCTGCGTCTCAAGCTACGCCGCGCCCTGCGCTGCGTCTCCTGCGCTGCGTCTCCCACGCTGCGTCTCTCACGCTGCGTCTCCTACGCTGCGTCTCAAGCTACGCCGCGCCCCACGCGCGTCTCAGACCCACGCTGCTCTCAAGCTACGCCGCGCCCCACGCTGCGTCTCAGACCGACGCTGCGTCTCAAGCTACGCCGCGCCCCACGCTGCGTCTCAGACCAACGCTGCGTCTCAAGCTACGCCGCGCCCCACGCTGCGTCTCAAACCGACGCTGCGTCTCAAGCTACGCCGCGCCCTGCGCTGCGTCTCCCGCGCTGCGTCTCCCACGCTGCGTCTCTCACGCTGCGTCTCTCGCGCTGCGTCTCTCACGCTGCGTCTCCTACGCTGCGTCTCAAGCTACGCCGCGCCCCACGCTGCGTCTCAGACCGACGCTGCGTCTCAAGCTACGCCGCGCCCCACGCTGCGTCTCAGACCGACGCTGCGTCTCAAGCTACGCCGCGCCCCACGCTGCGTCTCAAACCGACGCTGCGTCTCTCACGCTGCGTCTCTCACGCTGCGTCTCTCACGCTGCGTCTCTCACGCTGCGTCTCCTACGCTGCGTCTCAAGCCACGCCGCGCCCCGCGCTGCGTCTCAAACCGACGCTGCGTCTCAAGCTACGCCGCGCCCTGCGCTGCGTCTCCTGCGCTGCGTCTCCTACGCTGCGTCTCAAGCTACGCCGCGCCCCACGCTGCGTCTCAAACCGACGCTGTGTCTCAAGCTACGCCGTGCCCTGCGCTGCGTCTCCTGCGCTGCGTCTCCCACGCTGCGTCTCTCACGCTGCGTCTCCTACGCTGCGTCTCATACGCCGCGCCCCACGCTGCGTCTCAGACCGACGCTGCGTCTCAAGCTACGCCGCGCCCCACGCTGCGTCTCAAACCGACGCTGCGTCTCAGCTCTCGCCCTGCGCTGCGTCTCCCGCGCTGCGTCTCCCACGCTGCGTCTCTCACGCTGCGTCTCTCACGCTGCGTCTCCTACGCTGCGTCTCAAGCTACGCCGCGCCCCACGCTGCGTCTCAGACCGACGCTGCGTCTCAAGCTACGCCGCGCCCCACGCTGCGTCTCAGACCGACGCTGCGTCTCAAGCTACGCCGCGCCCCACGCTGCGTCTCAAACCGACGCTGCGTCTCTCACGCTGCGTCTCTCACGCTGCGTCTCTCACGCTGCGCCTCCTACGCTGCGTCTCAAGCCACGCCGCGCCCCGCGCTGCGTCTCAAACCGACGCTGCGTCTCAAGCTACGCCGCGCCCTGCGCTGCGTCTCCTGCGCTGCGTCTCCTACGCTGCGTCTCAAGCTACGCCGCGCCCCACGCTGCGTCTCAAACCGACGCTGCGTCTCCTGCGCTGCGTCTCTCACGCTGCGTCTCTCACGCTGCGTCTCCTACCTTACGCCGCGCCCCACGCTGCGTCTCTAAACGCCGCGCCCTTGCGCCGCGCCCTCACGGCGCGCCCTTACGCCGCTGGCGCGTCTCAAACGCCGCTGGCGCGTCTAAAACGCCGCTGCCGCGTCTCAAACGCCACAGCCGCGCCTCTAACGCCGCTGCGTACCTAAACGCCGCGCCCTTACGGCGCGCCCTCACGCCGCGCCCCACGCTGCGTCTCTAAACGCCGCGCCCTTGCGCCGAGCCCTCACGGCGCACCCTTACGCCGCTGCCGCGTCTCAAACGCCGCTGGCGCGTCTCAAACGCCGCTGGCGCGTCTAAAACGCCGCTGGCGCGTCTAAAACGCCGCTGCCGCGTCTCAAACGCCACAGCTGCGCCTCCAACGCCGCTGCGTACCTAAACGCCGCGCCCTTGCGCCGCGCCCTTACGCCGCGCCCCACGCTGCGTCTCAAACGCCACAGCTGCGTCTCCCACGCAGGTGCATCTCACGCTGCGTCCCTTACGCCGCGCCTACCGCTGCGGTTTAACGCCGCGCCCTAATACTGCCGATACGCCATGGGCTGTTAGACTCTGCTTCCGATACACTCACTTCGTCGGTACTCGTGGTGCCTCGAAGCAGGGGGGGGGTAATGTTGGCACACGCCCATGACACACGTCAGGCACCACAACAGGTAGAAACAACGGACCGGACGGGGACCAAAATACTAAGGTATGTATCCCCAAACCGGAGTGTCGAGAACGTGAAACTCCCCCGGCCCCTGAGGACAAACCAATACAGGACCGACCCGCAGGACCACCCCCAGGTCAAAAACCAGGTATGGTATTACACCTTGGCACACTCCCCAGGACATGCGGGGACCGGCCCCACCAGACTACGCCGGAAATCGCTACCCCGCTGGTCAAGACCATACAGGGTGGGAAACAAACTCTCAACCGCAGTGCACCAAATCGAGGTCACAAAAGGTAGAGAGCCCACCCTCAGATGGGCCCGTTACAGCCAAACCAAACCACACAAACAAAGCCCCATGGGACAAGCAGGGCACACTTCAAAACCCAGTTAGGAACACACCACGTGACCTCAAACACGATTAGCCCAGCACTCACTAACACTCTTCTCGGCTGCACTAATCGACTCTCTCTCTCTCTGTCTCTGTCCAACCCCTAACAGTTGTTTCACGCCTTGCAGAACATGTGGCCCACTCTCCTTCTCGTGCTGACCTGGCACTATACCACCTGTACCCAAACCAGTACGAGGCAGAGGTCGAGGTACCAGAGTTCTTTGAGAAAAGGGCCTTGGAACTTCAACCCTCTACCCTAGTCCAAGCCACCTACGAGGGGGCACAAACCGTTGACGTTACGGTCGTAGACAACCTCCTTCAAGAGATTGCCAAGCGACCGACCATCCACCACCAACCAGTAGCCTACTCCTGGGCCGCCCCCGATACAGTCATGGCCATCGCGGTAGGACTCGGGTACGGCCTGGTCGTAGTCATGGCCTTCGTCCTAAATAGACGGGTTAGACGACTCCGCGATAGCTTTAACAGGTGCACGGAGGCAATGACGAGACAGATCCGTAGACGACCAAACCGGGGCGACAGCGCCGTCGAGCGTGGCAATTTGAGTCGGCGTCCCCAGGTCAATGAGTCAGAGTACGAGGACCTCCAAAGTCACCCACTCGAGGCGGTCACCCTTTCTATCACGGAAGGTGAACCAAGGGCCTAAAACACCACTAAGAGTCACCAGCTCAGACCCAACCAACCTACCTCGATACCTAATCAGTCTCCTAGACAATCATGCCTGTCATCCCCATTTATATGCAGGAAATGTCCCTCGTAATTAAAGCCCCACTTGCTACGTCATATATTCGTGTAACCCTCACACTCCCCTTTTAGAACGAGCAAGATGGGAACCCCTCACCATCGAGTGCCTTAACGACGCTCCTACCCGCTGCCAAGGCAGCCACCCTTTTTGATTTTTGAAGTTTCCTATTTTTGTATCCTAGTCCCCTAAAGTAGAAACTCCTGCTACTCTCTTGGCTTGGAACTTTGAGTCTTCCAGACCAAGAGACCCAGGAGTCAGGCGCACCGGCCCAAACCTTAGAGTTCACGGCCGGAGCTCACTCCCTAAAACCCCTGATCCCGGTTAGAACTGGCCTGCAGGGCCAGGACTCGCCTTAGAGAAAACCCGGCCTCGACAAACCAAGCCAGAGGCCCGAGACCCAACCGCTACGAGCCTGCCCCAGTTAGGCGCTTGCGAGCTACTGAGTCACATTGAGACGGGAATGTTGTAACATGTCACCACAAATTGTACACTAACACCCGAACAGGCGAGAAGACCGACTGAAGACAACCCCACAGCATATCCGACATGACATGCACCTTGTCGGAAGGTGCATCTCTGCCGTGGGGGGGGTATGTAAGGTTAAACTTAGGGCAGGACCAAGCCTGTCCACTCTGTTTACCATTGACCAAATGGAGAGATACAGCTTCAAAGGAGCCATGGGGTCAGCCACAAGCCGCCATCAATCATGAGGATTACAGATGCCAAAAAGAGCAATAAAGTCACCACAGGGATAAGCACCTCTGTCTCTGCCTGCCTGTAGAGATCAAAGATCACAACCCTGCCCTCGCTCACAGACTCCTGCCACCGGACAATCAAAGACTCCCCCGCGGCGCTCTGACGCCCCCCTTGTGAACAATGGACACTATCACACCCGGGACGGACAATTGCGAACCGGTACCCCTGGGTCCAGTACTCCAATAATCTGCATTGTGCCCCATATGTGTGTATCAGTGTCAAAGTAATGAAATACGGTGTGTGTTTGTACATGTCTTATGATTATTAGCATCAATCCTGTGTGTTTCCTTTACAAACTGTCTGTTGTAAAAGGGGTCTGTCCACAGAGGGCAGGGGCGGCATGGACACGCCCCTGGGAAGCCTATATGAGCACCCACACGCCATTGTTCTTTCTCTTGTTTCTCCCGAATCCACTATAACAACCACCCCGTGGGTACGTGTCCCCTACACGGCCTACGCTCGCAACCTCCCTCTCAGCCCTGCGGCCACGCAAGTACGCGCCTCCAGCAACGACTGTGCCATCCGCCCCGAGGCCTCCCGCTTCCACGCAAGCCTCCTTTCTGGTTGGAATCTACGAACTGTTCATCACCAGCCTCTTTCCCTGGCTCGCGTGCACCAGCAGCTGGACCAAACTAGCAGGCTTCATAACTCCCGCCTGCCCGGACAAAGAAACCACGTGGGCTGTTTCCCAACCCAAAGCCCTTCTCCATCCTCTACGCTCCTCCAAAGTAAGACTGCTCCATGTTAAATGTTCAATTTGAATGAAATGTGTACAGTTCCTACTCAAATGTGACCAGAAATCCCTTTTCGTCATGCTTCGTCCCACTTTGTAATCAATAAATCCCTTTTCTTTAACTCAATCCTATCAGAGTCGTGTTGTTAAGATCTCGGACTATCACTGGCGGATAAAACGTATTCTACACCCTTAGATTATAAGATTGATATCGAGGCAAGATTTGGTTGGTCTGTGCCGTGCGTCACACACACACGGCTGGTGCCAAAATAAATATAAAGCAGACCCACACTACCAAATTTATACTAATAAGCAATTATAATCAGCTAATATTAAGTTATTACCCTACAAAAACGTATGTGACCATGCTCTTTTTGGTGGTTTCCAGTATTTCCCCTGATTGCACCACTGTAAATTAACTTTGGATCACTTCGGGCTCAAGTGTGGACACACTTTAAGTTACTTTCTTGCAGTAGTAATACAGCGCACTTTATAACATTTTTATAAGGCAAATAAGTCATGTGTAACTGATGCCTTTAACAAAGTAACTTACGACATTCTGCAAAAGATTTACATGATGAAATTCCGATAAATGACATGAGCATGTTTAAAAACTGCCTGTCCGGGGGGCCGGCCAGTGCATTCCACAGTTTGGGACCTGCTGCAGTAATTGAGGAACACTTTGAAGCTTAAAGCCTCATAATTTTGAGAACTTTAACAAAGAAACACCTGCCAACTTGAGTTAGTTGACATAATAAGCACTGGCTTGACCTCCTTCATAGTTGCTCTGTACAGAAACATCTACCTATAAAAAGACACACACTGAAGGAACATCTGGAACGGACGGTTGTGATGATGTCACTGTCGCTTTAGTTTGCAACACTAAACAAAACGATTCAAGTGGGCTTTAAGATGCCTTGCACTTGACAGCACTATACAAGCTTGTTTAAGTTTCTTAACCGTAGGTCATATATTTAGAGAGGATTGACCGATCGCTGATGTCACCACACTGTATGCCTTTGTGCCAAAGAAGCTGATTTAAACATAAAGCTAGTTGAAACCAATTTCCTTACATGTGTTTGGCACACATCTGGATTTACAAAGACAATATTAAATAATAAACACCTGGATCACAGAGAAAACATAGATTATTTATGTCCAAAATGGTAAGTGTGACAAAAGGGTTAATTAGGTAAAGGAGTTTACCTTTACATTTACAGTGTAAAGTATTCGGCCCCCTTGAACCTTTCAACATTTCGCCACATTTCAGGCTTCAAACATAAAGATATAAAATTTTAATTTTTTGTCATGAATCAACAACAAGTGGGACACAATCGTGAAGTGGAACAAAATTTATTGGATAATTTGAACTTTTTTAACAAATAAAAAACTGAAAAGTGGGGCGTGCAATATTATTCGGCCCCTTTACTTTCAGTGCAGCAAACTCACTCCAGAAGTTCATTGAGGATCTTTGAATGATCCAATGTTGTCCTAAATGACTGATGATGATAAATAGAATGCACCTGTGTGTAATCAAGTCTCCGTATAAATGCACCTGCTCTTTGATAGTCTCAGGGTTCTGTTTAAAGCGCAGAGAGAACCATGAAGACAAAAGGAACACACCAGGCAGGTCCGAGATACTGTTGTGGAAAAGTTTAAAGCCGGATTTGGATACAAAAAGATTTCCCAAGCTTTAAACATCTCAAGGAGCACTGTGCAAGCAATTATATTGAAATGGAAGGAGTATCAGACCACTGCAAATCTACCAAGACCCGGCCGTCCCTCCAAACTTTCATCTCAAACAAGGAGAGACTGATAAGAGATGGCCCATGATCACTCTGGATGAACTGCAGATAACTACAGCTGAGGTGGGAGAGCCTGTCCATAGGACAACAATCAGTCGTGCACTGCACAAATCTGGCCTTAATGGAAGAGTGGCAAGAACAAATAAAGCCATTTCTCAAAGATATCCATAAAAAGTCTTGTTTAAAGTTTGCCACAAGCCACCTGGGAGACACACCAAACATGTGGAAGAATGTTGGCCACAATGCAAAACGATATGTTTGGCGTAAAAGCAACACAACTCATCACCCTGAACACACCATCCCCACTGTCAAACTTTTCTTCAACAGGGACAGGGAAGATGGCTAAAATTAATGGGAAGATGGATGGAGCCAAATACAGGACCATTCTGGAAGAAAACCTGTTGGAGTCTGCAAAAGACCTGAGACTGGGACGGAGATTTATCTTCCAATGATCCAAAACATAAAGCCAAATCTACAATGGAATGGTTCACAAATATCCAGGTATCAAGTATCCAGGTGTTAGAATGTCCAGACCAAAGTCCAAAGTCAAAGTCCAGACCTGAATCCAACCGAGAATCTGTGGAAAGAGCTGAAGACTGCTGTTCACAATCGCTCTCCATCCAACCGCACTGAGCTCGAGCTGTTTTGCAAGGAAGAATGGGCAAGAATTCCAGTCTCTCGATGTGCAAAACTGATAGAGACATACCCCAAGCGACTTGCAGCTGTAATTGCAGCAAAAGGTGGCGCTACAAAGTTCTACTTTCGCAAGGCACAGTAAGTAGAGTTTATGGACTTATTAGTTTGGTTCCATCAAGTTTTAGAAGTAATAAGACGCATGTTTAATGTCAAAATATGTTGCTGAATGAGTCCCTGTTAAAACCTTTAGCTTTGTTCATAGCAATTCAACAGTACATCAAAAAACCTTGTAATTAAACCATGTTGTTTAAATAAAAACAGTTTTATGTTGCTTTTATTCAAGTGTGACCTATTTGTGGACACTTTTTACTTTAATTTGAAATTTGGCAGGTGGGTTTGCACACAGATGTGCATAATAGTCAGCATGTACTGTATATCTTGTCACCATTGTATACCATATCTGGAAGAAATTGGTCAAAGATACTGTATTTGTATACTTTAAAAACTATGAAAACAAGATCTTTTCAAAGAATATGTTTTAGTAATAAATCATGAAACCTGGAAATGAACAAAAAGAAAATGCATAACTTTCTCGATTGGCTGAGCTGAATGCTTCTGCACTTTGACTACAGTGATGTTGTTTCTGCAGATATGAATGTGGCACAAGGATCACCACGCCCTCTGGTTCCCATATCCTAGTGTTCCCACGGACGTCATAGAGCAAGGCCATGCAGGCATGAACTGACTCATCCTTTACGCAATATCTATTGTTATTTGTTGCTTCCAGACCTGCAAGAAACAGACCAAATAACTATATGTTTAAAGGCGACAAAATAGACTTTTATAGTTTATCTTTGTCATTTTTTCGTTGCAGTCTCAAAGTTGTTTCAGAGCAATTCATTCATCTTTGAGACATTTATGACGTTTACACACACATGAAGTTTACACTAGGAAGACTGTAGACACTGTAACCTCAATAAACCAAGAACTATTTACACAAGACTCATTTGACATCTCGCACATCTCTCCATGAAGTATTACCATGATCTGATTGGCACTCTATATCATGACAGTAGGACCATGTGGACCTACTTCCACATGGTCCGGAAGTGTCAGGGGATTCTCGGTTCTCTGTCCTCCTGCTCTCTCATGGTCCTTCAGAACGACTCTTTCCCAAATGGGACTTAAAAGGGTTTTCCTGGCTGGTTTGGAAGGCTGGCAAAAACATGGTTGCCACGAGGTAGAAGCCCCCTCACTCACTGTCAGTGGGTTGTGACAAATATGGACATGGTCTTCTTGGAGCTCCCCACAGTGGCCATCGAGGAGAGTACCATTGACATGTTGGAAGATACAGACACAAGTAAGAAAGTAAGTAATGTTTATTCATATAGCACATTGTACAGACCAAGGTCACCCAAAGCGCTTTACAATGTTCAGAGTTCAGATATTGTTCCAATCACTCCACACACGGTGATGACAGAAGCAAGTCCCCGAACACACTGGTGCATCAAAGCCCCCAATCAACACCCCCAATCTCTCAACAAACTCAAGTCTACATTTGAATTTTGTTTTATTGATTGTATGGTACATTTCTAATCTGGCGTTATTTGTCCTGGACCTGTATGTGTGTGTTTGTTTTGGAACAAAGTAAATACAACTGTGGCCATACTTGCATGCAAAAGCCAGATCCCTCTGAAGCTGTGCAGGGAAGGGCCTGTTTCGTACTGTGATGTAGAACACAGTAGTACACAGTAGTACTGTGTACTGTGTACAGTACACAGAGGGAGGCCGTACACTGCTGTTGTGCCCTTTGGCAAGACACTTCACCCACCTTACCTAGAATGTGTGAATGGCTTATACTGGTTGCCTCACTTCTGTCAGTGTGCCCCAGTGCAGCTGCAGCTACCATAGTAGTTTATCACCACCGTGTATGGTGAAAAAGAATAATCCCATGTGAAGCATTTCCGAGTGTCCTCAAAAGCGATATATAAAACTGATGTATTTTTATTATTATTATTAAAATGCAATATTATTAGTATCATACTTAAAATCACAAAATAGGCAACTATATGCTTCAATTATGAATATTTAAACAATTCTGACTCATAAATTATTGTGAAGACTTCACTTTCCAGGGGATCCTCTTTCTGAAATTGTGTAAACTTCACTGCTATTTATAGTTATCAGGTGCAATAACATGCTGTGTGCTGAAAATGCAAAAGGTGTTGATGCAGCATCAAAGAAACTGTCTGTTTATGGTTTCATGAGAGTGTGTTTGAACAGGAGAATACATACACTTTGGTTCAGGAAAGCACAAGTAATATGGCAGTAACAGCACATTTTTGTTAATGGTTTTGGGAGCCAGAATAGAGAAAAACTCAACAATACTGCAGTTGGGCACAATGTACATTATTTTGTCTATATTACACCAAAATAGCAACAAATTTACACGCTCATTTATGCTGATTACATTCAGTATACAATAATTGTTTAATGATTTAATACAAAGATACTTTTCTCTACAATCTCTGTCTTTTATGGTATTAAACTTTTATAGTTTACTCTGTATTTATAGCACTTTTATGAGGTAAAATACAGATTTTACAGAGGCTTGATATTGTACTTTATCAGCAGAGAACATGACCAGAATAAATATTAGTAGTAATAGCAGCAGGTTAAGTGACTAGTGAATTATCAGAGCAGAGTTTTACCCTGTTGTATAATCTAGATTAAGTATATTAAAACAGTCCCTTCCTTTTGCATAACCACCACCAGTAATATTTTCTGGAGGAGAATAGTTGGACCGATGGTGAGGGGTCATCCAATCAGGAAGCTGAGGGAGCGGTTCTAACTGGTGCTATTGTTTGAAAAATGTCTCTGTAAAAGTAACTGACCATAACTTTTAATCTAGTTATATTGTTTACATGTGTATGAACAATTGGCAGACACATTACTGTTTATATTTGTTAAAACTCATGACTGTTGTGCATATCATATTTGCATATTTATGCATACAGTTTGTCAGCTTGGGCCAAACAGTTGGATGTGATCTACAGTTCTCGTCTTTGAATATATACACTGCAAAAAGTGATGAAAAATATGTGTGAAAAATCTAATCAAATTGAGCATATTTTGACTGCCTTAAAACAAGATTTGCGAATGGAACAAGCAAAATGTCCTTGTTACAAGAAATGTTTCCCTTGGAATGAGAAAATAAAGCAAAACAATTACAATATTCTTGTATTGCACTAAATCACGACAGCAGTCATCTCAGTTGTAGTTCTTGAAAAAGGACTAAATGGCATGTAACATTGGCAAATCTTAACAGTCTGAATGTACTCAAATTAAGACAAACACCATTCGATTCAAACAAATACTTCATATTTATTTGCTATAAAATCATGAACTAACTTTAAGTAGATTTTACAGATAATGGCAACATTTCTTTTGGCTTATTAAATCAAATTTTAACTGAGTGAACACTGGTCGGGCCCTCCATAATATGACAAAATCCCACCGTGGCCCCTGGAGAAAACAGACGCCATCTCCTGCATTAAAAAGTTGATCTAAGATGTTTTCCAATCACTGACACATCACTAAATTTTGATACAATGTCTTATCTGCAACATGCCTGTGTAAATGCCAGTTCATCTCAACATTTCACCCCCAAAACTCTCACTAGAAAAGGCAAGTTAGTTGTGTTGGTGAATTTCTAAAGTTGTGCCTGGCGATGGGAAGCACTGAGGGCATTTATGTCTTTGAATCTTTACCCCATTGTTATGTAAATGCCCTGAACGCTTCTGACGATCCTCAAAGATGGATTATATTGTACCATGGGGCTCCGCAACTCTGCTGAATTCACACTTCCAGGAGACACGACGGAAGAATATCAGGCTTACTCAACTGTACATAAAAACCATTGTGGGAATTGGACGTGGCCGTATCAGCACATATTCTGGGATAATGGGGATCCCAAAACATGTGAGTTTGCAATCGGTATATCCCGCAGAGAATGAGTAGTAGTAGGATGAGATGTGACCTTCTATTGCAGTGTATTTATCCCCACAGCGCTGCGCCTTACTGTAGGTAATGGTCTTTTCCGACGCAGCATGTTTTAGCAGTAAATGGGAAAACCTGATACATATTCAATGGAATGATGCATTAACATGGCTCTACATTGGCCAAATGAAACTCAGGGCTGGTCTCGAGAGATGGACAAGAACAGTTTGGGGCAAAAACTTTTAAAAGGATTGAAGATGCGTATGGGTTGTATCAGCATATGACAAATATGGTATTATTTCATTTACAAAAGGTGACAAGAAAAATCTGATAATTGGTCTTGTCTGATTAAACTCCATTCTCCGTCCTCTCCTGGTCCAGTTGCCAGGGTTCGGAAACAAAAAATACCTTTTTTGAGCCCGTGGACAATATATCAAGAGTTTAAAGACACTACAAACGCTGTTCAGCTACGCCGTAATTTGTGAAATCATTTAATGTTTTATTTCAAGAAAAAAAGAAAAAAAAAATTAAGAAAAGGGGCAAGGCTAAATCAAAAGTTTCAGATTATGGGAGTGCCAAAGGTCTTGCAGTTAAATTGTTTTTTTTTGAAGAATGATCTCAGATTCAGATTCATTTAGTTGCCATTTGCAGTAAAACCACATTGGAATACATTTGCTAAAGTTCCCAGTGTGCACAAGTAGCACAGTAGTATATAAATAAAAGTGCATAAATAAAACAAACACGTTTTTTCATCTACATCAGACTTTGAGATTACTTTATCACCACAGAGCCTCAAAGAACGGTGAATTTTACTCTTGGACCCTGAAGCTTTGCCCACCCAGTCCAAGTCGATTGATTACAATGTCCAGCCTTGTCGATTGACGTGTTGTGGATGTATTGACAGTAAATCATGTCAGAACATGTGGCCTGGACTGTTTGTGGATATTGGCCTCATGTAACCACAGAAACTGATTACTACAGAGACATGAGTGCATTTACAGCAACACAAATATATGTGTCAGGGTTCTCGCCAGGATATGTTATGTAAATGTTCTTTGGAATATATTATTTTCTATCAATATTGATAATGCAGATAATGTAGATAGAATGGAATGATCTTATAAGGGTGGCAGTAAATCTAACAAACTTTGCTCACCTGTTTGGTGTGCATGGTTTCTGCAGTAAAATGTTGCACAGCAGCACAGCCTTGAACTGATATCAAGCCCCAGCGCTGCGGATGTCACAGCTCTCTCTTGTGGGTGTCATGGATTAGGTTTATTTCCTGTTTTCATTTGTTGACCCCAATGTGCTCCGTGGTTTTACCTCCTGTTGTTTGAATACCTGCCCTCATGTTTTTCACCTTAGTCTTGTGTATTCAAACCCTATTTGTATTTATTTTTGTATTCATTGGTGTATTAATGAGTAAATACACCTGATTGTGGTTCCTTAGCTAATTTCTCCATCTGTAGTCCCACAGTCGCACTCACCAAATCACACTCCCGGTGAAAAACATTGGCAGGCACAGGGAGAACATGCAAACTCCACACAGAATGGCCGTGTGTGGAGGTGGACCTTTTGGCTGTGAAGGATAAGTGCTAAAGACTGCACCACCATGTGTCGTCCTATCACTGCGCTGCCGAACGGAACGTTTCAAGATATCCTTTGTTCCTTCGGCTGTTAGACTGTACAACAGACCTGGATGAGTCTTCTGCTGCTGGACGCCTGAATTTCTCCTACGGGGGATCTATAAAGTATCAATCTATCAATCTTTCACTCCCTGTTTCGTAATTGTCTCTTTTAGTTTTGGTCTTGGTCCCATGTTTGGTTACTTTTTGTATTTTTATTTTGGATTTGGAATGTGTTTGCTTGAATCAAATCAATTATTTTTGCAATACTGTGTTTTGGATTTATTTGACTTTGCCTAATTTTTCTGGTGAAGGATCATTTTTTTCCTACAGTCACTTTGAGACCGATAATGTGAGTGTTTTTTACATTGTTGATTGTTTTAAAAGTGGCCTTTTGATTGGTGAAAATTGGGAAAACAACATAAAATCTTTCCAATGCTGGTTAAATCACAGTGTCGTAAAAAAAAATCACAGCTCAGAAAGCGTCAGAGCAAATTTTACATATATTTGGATGTGTTCCAACTTGACTGCAATGATGGTGCAACAGTAAGTAGGAAATCTGCTTTAATATAGTCACACAAGCACAGTAACCAGAGTGGTCTGACCTGTTCTAGGACCAAGTGTTGAGCTCAATGGCAACAATACATGTTACACTGATGAAAAAAATGCATTCCTGGACCTGCAGTTATAACATTCACGCCTTCAGTAATTTGCCAAACAAGCATTGTTCCCCCTTCTACATAATAGATGGTAGAGAAGGGCAGTACACAGACCCCTAAGGGTACATGAGGGTAAAACAGGAGGTACTTGGAAGTATTATTTTTAAAACTTGCAAACATTGATACTAAGTGCTGAAATTAGATACAGCAAGGAATACTTTTCCAAGAAAGCCACTTAAAAAAACACAATGCTCTAAAGATTGAACCCAGAACACAGTTAAAGGTACATTACAGGCGTCAATTCAATCTGAAGAGACCAAAGACACAATTAATACAATAAAATTATTTAAATGTTTGGCGCATTGACCCCGGCAGTGACACTTGCAGCGATGAGATCGATTGCAGCTGAAGATGATCTCAGATCCCCCGGGTTCAAGCACTGGTGGTGGCTAGAGTATGTGTGAATGGGGCGTAGGCGGAGCAGGAGCCAGAGCAGGAGCCTAGAGCCAGAGACAGAGCAGGAGCCAGAGGGGGTGCTGGGGAGGTGGTGTGTGTTTAAGAGCCTCAGGAAGCGTTGCTTCTCAGGAAGTGGCAGCCTTTTAAACTGCCCGCTTTGCTGTGAGAGGGTTGGCAGGAGGCTGGCCGGGCTGTGTGATTGACTGAGGCTCAGGGCTGGCAGAGCTGTGTGATTGGCTGAGGCTCGAGGCTGGCAAAGCTGTGTGATTTGCAGGCTTGGAATTGAATTTGCACTCGGTCTTTCAGTCTGAATATCCGCTTCAGCTTAATCACTATGAATTAACTCATGTGGAATTATGTACGTACAAAAAAAAATAGTATGAAACAACTGAAAATATTTCTTATGCTAGATTCTTAAAAGTAGCACCTTTTGCTCTGATTACTGCTTCGCACACTCTTGGCATTCTCTTGATGAACTTCAAGAGGTAGTGACCTGAAATGGTCTTCGAACAGTCTTGAAGGAGTTCCCAGAAATGTTCAGCACTTGTTGGCCCTTTTCACCTCCACTCTGTGGTCCAGCTCACCCAAAAACCATCTCGATAGGGTTCAGGCCCGGTGACTGTGGAGGCCAGGTCATCTGGCCCAGTACCCCACCACTCTCCTTATTGGTTAAATAGCCCTTACACGGCCTGGGTGTGAATCTACAGTCAATAGTCATGAAAAGACAGGACACTCATTGAATGAGAAAGAGTGTCCAAAGAGTGAACTTAGAAGGATTTTCCCAAATTTTAGGAAAGAACCACAAAAATTCGTAGCATTTTTTTTCGCTGCTTGAAATGTCATGCTTTATTTCCGGGTAAATCAAGACAGAAGCAATCGATCAGCCAATCCTCCATAGATGTAGCCAGGGCCAGAACATGACTTTGGCTTTATCTGAATGTCCACACTATACCGTGCGGGACTATTGTGAGTGAGTGGACTCATTCTGATGGCGATTCGGACACTGAACACTATTATCAGGCCGTGCTGTTCTCGTGAGCGTCCCGCAGTAGCATGGATCACGGAGCGGAGAGAGGAGCGGCCATGAGAAGGTAAAGGTAAAAGTTGAATTTAAGTTTTAATTAGTACATAACATTTAATTGTATTAACATTGGAGGTGGGAAATACCCCCTTCTATTGTTATATCAGAGGTCTGTTTGGTGATTAAACAGATTTTCTTTAGACTTTTTCTCCAGCCTTGAGCTCCAATGCTAACACGCTAACCACGGGTGTAGAGCTGCGCTGATGCCCAGAATGGAGCGTCATGCCCTGGGAGTCATTTTGAGAGCTCCCTTATGCTAACAGTCTTAATTGTGGAAGTAATTATGAAACCCCAAAAAGGCGGCTTTTGTATCATACTTTCTCTGTTATAACAATTGTTTTAAGAGTAATCATTAGTCTTAAAAATGTGATATTTCATGTAAATAATGCATGTGTTTAGTGCGATTGATGGATTTGCTATGGCCCTCGTTTGTGCATCACTTTGTTGTAAAGTAATTTGTATTCAGTGCAAACGTGATTATGTGCAGGGGGACATCTGTGAACATGAAGCTGGACACAGAAGACGCGTGGACTTGAACTTACAGACCAGATTTAAAGGAGCAATATGTAAAAATCTGGCCAAAAGTGGTACTGCAGTCACAGTCAATATTTTGTAGTCCTCTCCCACTCTCCCTGACTCAGGTTGCCAGATTCACACCAAATCCAGCAGCAAACACAGGGAATTATTTTATCAGTTGTTTGTCCGTCTCCATTCACATTGCCATGACAGCCGTGCTAATGCTGAATGAATGTTTTGATTAATGTTTTTTTATTATTATTATTTGGACATTTGAGATAAAAAACAAAAACAAAATAAAAGCAATGTAATTATACATAGTTTATGCAAAATAAATAAGAAATTGATGTCCAAAATAGGAGTGGGAAGAATGGATGTTGGAACGTATTTCTTCAGCGTATCAACATCAGGGTTTGCTCAAGAGGATATCACCTTTCAATTTTATTTATTCCCTATTTTTTAGACAAACATGTAAAAGTCCCACATCAAAAAGAGACTAACATTATTTTAATTGGGGTACATGTGGTCTTAAATGATTATTTTTACAATTAAGCTATAATCTGCAAAAATACGTCTTGACCTTCATCTTTTACCGTTTTTAGAGCAATCTGTCATAGAATGTGATAACATGCAATAAATACAAAAAGACATGGCCCGGAATGGAACCCGGGTTCCTACATCATAAGCGCACAGCTTAGACCGCTAGACCACCGGTTCACATGAACCAAGGCACTGTGAAGAACGGACTCAAATTAGAAAATTCTGCATCACACGTGAACTTTTATCAGCTGTCTCAATTGTTCAAAGGCGTCCCGATATAAATCCTCGTTTTAGTCTTTGTTTTGTCATTAATGATTTGAGAGTCATAACAAGACCTTTTTTAGTTCTGCGCCACATGTTATTTTACCTCTGAGATTAATGAGCCGCACGGAGTTCTGGCAACCCGATCACGGACTTACATGACACTTCCTGATTGGCGAAACGGCGGAGGGTAGGACATCAAAATCAAAACAATAACAACTTTTACGGGTCGTAAAACTAATTTTGATATTCAAATATCTCGGCTGAACTACTGTTATCAGTTAAAGATGAATTCGAAAAGAGTATGATTTAATAACGCCTTTTGAAATATTCGGGTCATTTAATGATGACTTGACATGCAAATATTACATATTGCTCCTTTAAGGTCATGAGTACTTACTTTTTGAGCACAAGCTCCTTGCCTCTTGAAATCCAACAGACCTGATCATGTCAGAGTTAATGGCTTAAATGTATTTAAGATTAGAAGTACTTAAATAAAAGCTATGAAACATGTTTCTCACGGATTGTGTGGTTGGTTAAAACAAACGCATACATCACTTTTCATTGCACACAAAGAACTAAATCATAATAATTTTATTTTATTCCAGGTTGTGATGAGTCCACCATAGAAAAGACAGTCAGAGGCAGACGTCCAGGCACCTGCTGTTGTTACTGCTGCTGCATATGTCTTCAGAAAATGAGAGATGTGTTCTAACTATCCATGACTTGTAATTAATAAAACAAATGAACATATTGGTCGTTGTAGTTTATATCATAATCCACAGGAGCTGGAGGTGATGGAAATGGATGAAGAAATGATGGCCTCTGGAAGACAGCTGCCTCTGGAAAAGAAATTCACACAAAAAATCATTAATTAATCGGTTCTTCTGGGATTAAAATCAGCCTTTTGTTACATTCAGACATGTCGACATATATGTTCATATACATGTACTGTCCCAGTCAAATTAATTAATACAAATACACAGTAGTAGAGTAGAATCAGACGCTCTGAGGAGGGGCAGAAGTACGATGCCTTTACAAACACACACATGAACTTAACATGTTATATTAACAGTAAATGTAAATACATTCCCAGTCTTTAACAGGAGGCTGGTAGAGTGGGATTTATAAATATACCCAATTAAAACCATATCTATCAGTCTGATTCCTCTCTGTAGCATTAATATTGAATCCATGGGTTTGTTTTCTCCCTAAAGAATCGATCCTTCATTCCATCTTGGTTTCACCAAGATGTCTAAACAAGAACCGCAAAACCCCATGTACTTGGCTTTCCTGCGTTTCATTTTAGCTTAGCATTAGCGAAGATCAGCTTTGGGGAATTGCCAAAACATAGAAGCCACCTACGCGGAACTAGCTAATGATAAGCTAAGGTAAAAACATGTTCAGAAAGTACATACAGTAGTGGTTTGCGTGTTACATAACAACTAATGATGAGAAAACACACTTACCGGTTTGCTGTGGACGCCATGTTCAGATGAACAAGACAGTCGTGTTCTGGCCCTGGCTACATCTATGGAGGATTGGCTGATCGATTGCTTTGTTCTTGATTTACCCGGAAATAAAGCATGACATTTCAAGCAGCGAAAAAAAAGCATTTTTGGACACTGAATTTTTTTCAACATTGAATTTTTTGACACTGAATTTTAAAACATTGAATTTATTTACACTGAATACTTTTTTGTTAGTTTATAGAATTCAAAAGCAAAAAAAAAGTGTTGATAATAAAAACACAAAATAACCTTCATACAATTCATACACAATGCAACTGAAAGTGCAGAACAAAACAAAATAGAGACATTCACACGACACAAGGCATTAACATCATAAACAATGACAGTACATTCAAAAGAGTGAAGATAAAATATCTCCCAGCTAAACAGAATTGTTTTCAACTTGCATTTGAACATTGCCAGAGAAGAAGCCTGTCTCACATATTCAGGAAAACTGTTCCAGATTTTAGCTGCATGAATCTGAAATGCAGACATGATGTTTAGTCTATAAACAGCTGTCGGGGAAAGTGGAATGTGTTAACAGGGGGTACTCATGCCCTGTCTCTATGAGGGGGTGCACATGGCCAAAAAAAAGTTCGGGGACTTTTGCTTTTGAATCTTCCCAAATTCCTTTCTTGATATGACTGATTTATGAAGACTGCAGAAATTGTAGAACTATACTCACTATTGCATTTTTTATTATTGCAAAGAGATATGACGGCATAGTTGTGATGCAATGATGGTGAGAACACTGAGTTATACTGTTTACATATACTTGCTTATCTGGTGTATTCTCCAACTGACTATGAACAATCATTCATCACGTGTGAGTCATGACATCAGGAAACAAGTGCATGTCCTCAGCCGCACTACAGCGCCAGTGAAGACCAGAAGCCGCACTTTGCTCTCAACCATTGGGAAGGGAAAATCTGCGCAACAGGTGGTAAAATTGTGCTACTGACTAAAGACTTCCCACTGACACGGCTCCAGCGACAAAGGAGGAGGAGAAAGCAGCATGATGAATGAGTAACCATTGTGTCTCTTTCATTGATTTTGTTCTCAAAGCAGACAGCTCATGGAAGTGTCTGTGAATAGACGTTTTAAAGCTTGTAGGACCAATAGTGAAAAAAAACTTAATCTCCTAAACATCAAAGCCGGACTGGAATTGGTCCTCCATTTTGCGATCCATCTATCATCCAACTCATGCAAATCTTAAGTAGAATTAATAGTTAACGGGTAACTTGCTAATCCATCATTCTGGATGCACGGCTTTTGACAGTTTTTGAAACATATTTTCAACGATTGGTTTCCATAAATCTGTGTTCACACTGCAGTTATGAGATCAGATGTTTAGAAAAGTGTATAAAGTGTGTGCTGAGGAGTTCTACAACCTTAAATCATTTCAATCTGGAGAGACTCGAACAGACAAAACATAGTATCAGAATTGTATGTTGATTGGCAGGTAATCTGACACTGCATGAATAACACATATGACACTGGGGACCATATTTTCAAGATTACATTTATTGTGCTGTACAGAATGTGGTAAGGATTTGACGGTTAGACCCCGGCAGAGCCCTGTATGATTACAGAAGGGAAAAGAGATTATGAGATGAAATCCGTCAGGGCCTAGACCCTGGTGAAGGTAGCTTAGGAGAAGGATGAAAGAGATGGGGAGGAGGAGGGTTGCGGCATGTATGAAGCATCATATGAAGCTGATGCAGGCAGTGCTTGATTGCTGCAGGTGAGGATTTGCTTGCAGCGCTGTAGCTGAGGGTGATTGACTGATTGCTGTTGCTGTGGGCAACAGCAGGAGGACTTTGAGCGCTGTGAGCTTGGTTCTTCTGTCTTCCAGTCGGATTTTGTGCTTAAACTTCATATAGCTGCTACTTCACGGATTTCACTTTTTTGTGTGTTATTATTAGAAAATAACCCCAATATAAAAAGGGGACCACAGTATTAACCCTACTATTTATTTATTAAAACACATGCAAGACATTCAATTCACAGTGTCAGTCAATTGCAAGAGTTATATAATTATTGACAAGCAGTACACTAAGAACTTGATGGAGAAAGTTTGAAAATCAAACACATTGTACTATTCAAGACAAAAAAGTGAGGTATTTTTGTCTATAGACTTTACCAACATTCATCCTGTATGCAACGAAGCAGTCTACAATCACTTTAGAGCTCTGTGTGTGAGTCAGAGGAGGCGTGGCGTGGGGCCCTCACACACACACATTTTTTTTTCTCTCCGCTGGTTAAAAAGCGAGCGCACTGTACGGCTCAGGCACAGCGCACCAGAGGCGAAGAGGGAAAGGAGCGCTCAGTCCGTATACGACGCATCACACTGCGCTTGGAGAGAAGGACGCGCGGACACAACTATGGCACGTGCAGCGTTATAAGAGGTAAGATCTGACATTTACTCACTGCATATGACGTTTATTCCAGAGCCGGGTCAGTATCCCTGTTGGGGGTCTGTCTGTGGCGTGCGTCTGGCTAAATTAACTTCACACGCATTGATGCTTATACGCGCGTGTCTGGAGAAGTCGCGGCAATAACACAAAGATTTATGTCTTGCTTTGCCAAAAACTTGATTATTTTTGTTTGAGTGGTGGCTTTTCAAGTAACACTTCTTTCTTTTTTCGTATTGTTTGTTTGTAATGCAGCTCAGAGAGTAAACAATTGTCCTTGATACTAATAAATACTATTGTTGGTGGATGCTTAGAGCGCACTAAGCATGTACTTACGTCATATTCATCAATTGATACAAAAAAGGCAAAACCAATGATAAGATATGTGTGTGAAATCTATTTAGTTCGAAAACTTGCGCTGTAGATTCCATGTTGGTTTGATGTTGGATGTTATATATATTAAGTATCGTGTGCAGACTGTTAATTATCATTGTGTGTACGTTTTAAGGATTTCTAATGAAAATTGATCCATGTATTGGGTCTACTAGTTTTTGCTGTTGATGGTTGCTGAGGCTGGTATTTAATAAGCACTTGCAGGGAATCACATGTATGAGTATAAGAGACAAGCGGTCCTGTTATACAACGCTATCAGTGACTCTCTAAGCTTTAATAATTTTAATGTAACTTCATGTATGTTCATATTTTCTATTCAGTTGGAAAAAAAAATCAGCAATTCAGCTATGTTGAATTAGGATGATTTGGGAGCTATTTTGTGTTAAAATAAAGATAAAACATGTTTTGATTATGATGCAAATAACCATGATCTTGTTTAAGTCTGTTACAGTGATTGCTATCAACCTATAATGTTGAATTAGGAACAGATGCATTAAATGTACGTTAAATATTTGAATTGTAAAAGAAGAGAGATTTTAGTCCAGCTGGATGTGGAGGAACTTCTAAGTTGACCTCTAGAAACAAGGTCAAGTTCTATCTCTGGGTTACAAGAGAAAATCCCTCAGCTCGGCTCCCAACAAACCCAACTTCACATCTGGAGAAGATCCACCAGCGCTGCACCATGCTCCAGTTGCCCAGTGGCTCTGGCTAAAGGATGGGTTAAATGAAAAGAGCTAATTTCCCAACAGCATCAGCTCATATTCAGTAAAAATTTTACACAAAGTAGAGCAGTGTAAGCAATTTAAAGGTCCAACTTTTCTCAATCTAATCATTGAAAGGTCTATTCAAACCAAGAGACATCTAACATGGGGATGTAGAAGAGGACTTTCTTTTTGAAGAAATTACTGAGCCAATTTATAACAAAAGTTAACCATATAGCAACTGTGCAAACCTAAAAATCAGCAATAAAGAGAAAAATCAACATATTTTCTTTATGCCTATCAGATTGTTTAATAGTGTTTGCTTTGAGATTTGAGATCGGGCTGCATCTTGAGTAGGCCTGCTCCAGGGGACAATAAAGTACACACTACCTAATTATTGGTTGTACCTTTGTACCTCCATTTGAAAAACAAAATAATTACCTGAGATTGGCCTCCTTTAATGTTATTGTATCAGTGGCATTAGGTTTCCACAAAGCAAACACACACGCACGCAATTCCAGGACAGAAATCAAAATACAATCTGTACCAGAAAAATAAGAATCTAAAAAATGTAGTGCAACATGCTCTTCTACATTTGCCATTTGTTTATTTATTTAAAACATGCACAAGTACAAAAAAACATCTTGACATTACAGTGTATTGTCATTGTGGACAGATCCAAATGCATGTCCAACATTAGGCTCAATAAGGTTAGTAAGTAAGTATTTAATCTTAATCTTAATTAATGTAGCGCCTTACAGACCAGCGTCACAAAGCGTTTTATAATTTTGATTTGGTTTGTCCTCTCACTCCACAAAGAGATGGGAGCGGGGTCGCCATACAGGAGGCGCACGCCAGAGCTATTCATGTTTTTAGTGGTAGGGGAAACCAGAGCACCCGGAGGAAACCAGACTCAGGGAGAACATGCAAACTCCACACAGAAAGTCCTGGCGGTGGAATCGAACCCAGAACATTATTACTTATATAGTAATGTATCAGCACTTGCAATATATTATAATGCATTGCTGTATAATTTTTCAGCTGTATAACATACTTGAGAAAGCCAAATGTCCAGTTTGGGATTGATCATCTTGCCATCACTGTCTATCTCTCTCTAATTCTTGTACTTTCCTTGTAGCTTTTGTCCGGTGCCAGCAGAGCCACTCGCTGCATCCCCCTGTGTCCTGGTGTCCCGAGGCAGCTTCTCCTTCGATGTGGGACCCTGCCTCTCTGCTCTCGTCAGGCTGAAATCCTCCAGACTCAGGACCTCCGTCATGGCAGCGCTGCTTCTTGGCCTGCTTCTGTTCGCGCTGCAGTCCCCTCCCATCCCATCCAGACCCGAACCCTGGCCTCCCGCTGAACCCACAGACCCCTCCCTGAGCCTGGACAATGCCACCGCTCCCCACCCCAACGGGACGTCCCAGCAGTTGCCCAAGTTCATCATAATCGGCGTGCGGAAGGGAGGGACGCGGGCGCTTATCGAGATGCTCAGCTTGCACAGTTCGGTGGCAGCTGCGCAGAACGAAGTGCACTTTTTCGATTGGGAGAGCCATTATCAGAAAGGCATTCCATGGTATTTAAGCCAGATGCCTTTCGCCTACCCGGACCAGCTCACCGTGGAGAAAACGCCAGCTTATTTCACCTCCGGAAAAGTCCCCAAACGCATCTATGACATGAATCCTGACATCAAACTACTGCTCATTCTTAGAGACCCCACTGAGCGCGTGCTGTCGGATTACACGCAAGTTTTCTACAACCGGCTGCAAAAGCACAAGCGCTACCAGCCTATTGAGTATGTCCTGGTGAAAGATGGCGACATTAACCTGGGATACAAGGCGTTAAATCGAAGCCTCTACTATGTGCATATGCAAAACTGGCTGCAATATTTCCCCATGGACAGCATTCATGTTGTGGACGGGGATGAGCTGATAAGAGACCCTTTGCCAGAAATGAAGCGAGTGGAGAGGTTCCTAAAGCTGGAGCCGCAGATAAACGCATCCAATTTTTATTTCAACAAAACGAAAGGTTTCTACTGTTTGAGAGACCACGGAAAAGACCGCTGCTTACATGACTCAAAAGGACGGGCGCATCCTCACGTGGCCCCAGCCATTTTGCAAAAACTTTACAAATTCTTTCACGAACCCAATCAGAGGTTCTTTCAGATGGTGGGGAGGACATTCAACTGGAAATGAGATGTTTTCTGTACATAAGCCGTAGAGAAGCTAATTATATTTTTGTAATAGGATGTTTGTTACACCAAATATCAGGGCACACACAGTGGATCTTAACATTTGGTTGAGCTATAAAATGTAAACTCATGCACCTTTGTATCAAGTTTATTGAACCCGACAGCTACTGTGCACATTGAGGCTAAAGGATTTCAACTGTAAGAACTGGGTGATACAACAAAAAAGTGGTCTCATTGATCCAATACAAGTTTCAATTGAATTGATTTTGACCAATGGAAATAACCTTTGCTGTAATAAAGATTAGTTCATCTAAACCAGGGGTGTCCAAAGTTAAGCCCGGGGATCAAACATTGCGTAAGGACAACAGTTGGACAATAACTGACTTGCTAATACTGGCACATATACATTAATGTTAATTAATATGTACTATCCCTATTCAACTACAATAAAAAATAAAATAATTCCTCTCTTGAAATCACATATGGAGGTGAAATATTGTTTATATAGGGAAAGCCAGTCTTTTTCCTTCAAATGTAAATTAATAATCATAATATTCTCAGCAAATAAACTGTTTTATTTGACTAATTAGATTTGGTTCTTCACACAGCAATACATATTCTCTTTGTCCCGCAGACTGAACAAGTTTTTGCACCCTGGTTTAAACCTTTATCCAAATGAATACCCGTTACTTATTACTCCTTTAAAAATAAGGTAATACACTGACTAACATAAGCATTTATTTATTCACACAAAGAGCCAAAGGTCTTCTATGCCTGATATCAAATATCACATTCTTTTACTGAGTGTTCATGGCGCTTTTAGAATTGACTGCATTTATATCTCGATTACAACATTCTCAGCCGTAATTTTACCAAAATATCTAGTGTATTTATCGAGCTAACCTCATAGTTTAGGCGATTGTTCTGAAATGCATGGGATTGGTGTATTCCGACAGCAGTTCAAAACAGTCTATTCTCCCGATCACTGAAAAGATGCATCCCTCCATAAGCTGCATCACAGTTTATACCATTGTAAACATTACTGCGTTCTCTTCTGAAGGATACTCTCCTGCTGCTATGATTTTACAGTCACTTTCAGGTAGATTGTTCTTTTCAGCGTTTTAAACACATTATGGCATTACCATGTTGTATTGTAACTCGTGGGATTTGTTTTCTTACGTATAAAGGAGTAACACCTTAATAAAGAGGAATTTATTTTTAGAATGTCTAGTGTTTCTTTTTGTTTTCTCTTTTTTACCTAATCACTGTGATAATGGTTCACAACAAGGACAACATGTTATTATTTCTTAGGAAATTGGTGAACAACAAAACAGTTTCGATCAGACAAAAACAATTTCACATCAAAACATGGATTATTTGACAAAAAGGGTCAGCAGAAGTGTGACACTTATTTTCCTGACCAAAATCAAGATCAAGCCATAGTTTTGAGGATAAAGCAGCTCTGCAGCCTAACCATGTTAATGGGACCTTTTTTAAAGGCTTGAATCAAGTGTTTCTTATCTTGATTTTATTTTTTACAATAGATCTGCGATCTGCAAATTCTCATTAGGAATGAGAACTAACTCCTGCTGCATTTGTAAATACAATATTTTTTCTGTCCCATGTGCTCACATCGAGATAGACTTTGATGCATAGACTACTAGAGCCCAGAGACTCGTGTGGTCAAGTGGCTGGGCACGTCTTTGGGAAGAAAAATATCGTAATCTGTATCGTTATCGCACTCCTGGACTCCACTAGGGCATATCACATTTACACGGCCTTGCAAAAATATTATTACACTTAGAACATTTTTTTCTATAGTTCACTGAAAACTCACAACAAAGTAACAGACAGCTATGAAGACAAATTATACATGCTTTTGTTAATTTAAAAGTAGTCAACACAAAGTGGGGTTTGCAAAGTAATTATACAGCACAAATTAATACTATGTGGAATCCTCAGTTCAGCAATCTTTCCTCCAAAATTGTTCTGTATTTTGCTCTATCCATCTTTGCATCGACTCTCTTCCCTGTCCATGCATGACGCTGCCACTCCCATTTGCGAGACTGGGAATGGTGCCCTGAGGGTGATGAGCAGTGTTAGTTTGAACCCTATCTTTGTTACATTGTTGTGGTCTTTCAGTAAAGTATTAAAAACCAAATCTTTATGTTTGTGTTTTTTAAATGACAAAATGTTTAAAGTGTGTTCTTACGTTTGCAAAGCACTGCATTTTCTATATCGTACTGCCCTATGACTTAAGTGTTATAGTTTTGAACAATATTATATGTTATTCATACATATTTGGGTCATTTCTAACCTCTTATAACAGGCCAGTCCAAACCAAGGCCTTTGGGCTAATTACGGCCCTCCGTGTCATTGTCTGTGGCCCTCTGCTTTCATAAGTGTCACCATTTTCAGCTCTGTCTATGTCTGTCAGATGTCTGGAATCCAGTTTGACTGTACTGAAATATCTTTTTGATTGTATGATGGTAGTGTATCTGATGAGTAAATTATTTGTCATTCAGCCAACTTTAGCTCAGTCAAATGTGAACCAATATAAACATCATACCTCGTTGTAAAGTGAAACATATTAAACAAATTGTTTTGATTTAAATTTCTATTGATCATTGACTAGTATCATAGATTAGAATTATTTAGCGGGCAAATTAAAGCACAATTATGTTCTCACAGCTACGGAGAAATAGTTGCTATTTTCCCATTGCTTGTATCGCATACCACCACCGTGTAAAAAGCAGCTATCCACGACCAGAACTCTCATAATTTTCCTGTTTAACTCGCCCTTGACAGACGCCACATTGTCTGCTCTTTGAAGGAAGCTTTGATCAGATATTATATTTCATCGCTTCCTCCTTTCGCTATCTTGTTTTTACACATTCAGGCACAGAGTTTTTGTGTGCAAATTAGGATCAGCGGGAGACAATTGAAAGGTAAACTCCAACACAATTGGTGCCGAGCAAAATCAAAAGCAAAAGTTGTTTACGCCCGAGGGTCTGATCTGACTGCCTTTTCGGAGAGGCGAGGGATTATTTATTCAAATCTTATTTCCACTTTGAAAACATCAGCAGCAGCGTCTCAAAGACATTAAGCTCGCAAAACCAAACAGTAGCTTGCTCCTTATTTGAATGTGGCCTATTTCTATCCGCAGGGCTTATCTGGCAACAAAAGTTAACCCCGTTGCCCTTTGAGACACAAAGCAAAATTATATATTTTTCTTTCATATTGTCAAACAAAACTTCCTGGTTTGTGGGTAGATATAACTTTATCGAATGTGGAAAAAAAACAATAACTGGCAATCATTGTTTCCTTCTTTTACTGGAAAAAATGAACACAATCAAGCATGCTGTTATCCTGTTTTGAGCGAGCGAGGCTGACCTTCTAATGTTTCAATAAATGTTAAAATATTTTTGCTTGCAAACAAATAACTTTCTACTGTAGCTTTGTGGTTCATGCCTCTGTTATATGTTTGCAGAGATATTCAAAGGATATTAAACCAGAGTTAATTTTGACAAGAAATTATAATTTAGTTTTAATTTAGTCATAATCCTTTTGACTACAATGATTTTTTTAAATGAATGACTATTTTATTTAGTTTTAGTGCTAAAATTAAAACAAATGTAGTCACCTAAATAGTTTGGGTCCTCGATATGACGTTTTCATCCTATACATATACTTAGTAATGTAAGAACCTGCAACTTTCATTAGACTTAAAAACTTCATTAGAGTAAAAGTACTTTATCTATGTACCTATTCATGTCCATGTGATCTGAATAAGCAGTTAGTGCCAAAAACACTTGTTGATCTCTGCCTAAAACGTCAGTTAGCGACGCACAAGGCTCTTTCTTACAAATATGCAAAAATATGATATATTTTCTCTTAATATTAACACCAAATGTTCTGGTCAGAAATGTTGACATTGTTTTACTTTCTAAAAACTTTCGGTTGAGACAAACAATATGTATTATTTATTTAAAAAGTTAGGTAGCCAGGCTTTAATTTGGTTGCTTATGGGGCAGAACTGTGTTAGAGACAAAATCAGCAACCACATGGAGCCGTTGTCATTGCGGAGTTTGGAACATGGATACGTCGTTTCCTGCTCTGAATTAAAAGAGAATATCTCACCAGTGGTATAGTGGTAATAATGGAACATTACATTCTACTTTTACAATAAACATCTGATATGATTCAATTAAAAAGATGCACAATTGCAATAATGTTGCTTAGAGAAATTATCTTAATTCATTTGGCAGGGATGGTTGGGTTGGGAATGGCAGGGACATGTTTGTGTCAGAATGTCTTGATATTGGATGAAGGTAAAAACTACTCTAGGTCTGTTTATGCCTAGGACACGAAAAACAGACCTTGTTACAACAACTTAAACATAAATATATACATATATAAAAAGGGAAACAATTAAATAGTTGCCATATGAAGTAGAATGTGCCCTCGGAGAGCACATACCCCGCCAACATGACAGATAATCACATTTTTTAATGAGCTCTTCCAACCATCACCTCCCATCTATACACACACACACCACATACACACATATAATACATACACACATGACACACGCACGACACATACATACATGAAACACACATGACACATACACATATGACATACACAACACATACATATATGACACATGCACAACACATACACATGACACACATAAATGGCACACAACATACAAATGCCACACACATGCATGCCACACACACACACATTCCAAAACCCCCCCATTGGCGGTATAGAAAAGTACAGTCGATGCCGGAATAAACTAAACGTTAGTGCTGAGTATTTGCCAGTAATGGGTGAATCCAGTTGGACGGCAGTAGGACTGAAAGCCTTTAAATCATTTGATCTCCAGTAAAAAGAAAACCTGTACCAAGGACCCTAGTTTCACATCTACCTACTCTGTTTCAAACTGTGTACATATATGTATCTAGGGTTCTTATTTTATTGTATTGGACAATTAAATTGATATAGAGACTACTACCTTATGAATAGGGTTAGGATTATAACGCATTAATTACGATTGATAAACGCGACTAAAAATATATGTGTTTTTGCTCCACGGAACCTTTGTCATCAGGTGAGTTTCACACGGATCGTTCATACTGTTGTAACAGTTGGAAAATAACAACTATCCCCCTATTGTTTTAGTGCAACACTCTGGGCCACATGATAAGGTTATCACACATACACACACACACACACACACACACCTAAGTGTCGCTCTTTCAGAGTTCGGATGCAGTACCTCTTGTTACAGAAAAAATAAAAAAACACCTATACAATACAATACAATTTAGTCTTGTATAGCCCTAAATCACAACTGTAGTCATCTCAGAGGACTTACCAAAAACTACTGAAAATCACCAACACAGATCGGAGAATCAGCAGTTAAAACACATAAAGACTATAGACCACTACATGTTGTAGAATATTAAAGTGTCCTGGCTCATCACCACAGTCCTTCTAGTTTCTCAATAACTGTGTAACAAACCCATCCTGCATCAGCAAGGAAAAACTCATATGAAAAAAAAAAGTTTGAGAAAGGGATCTGCTTCACTCTAGTGATTCTTTATAGTCCTCCCACCGCCTTCATCATGATTCGCCTACACTGTTTGTTCTACGTTGATAGGCCGGGGCAGGTCCATCCTACCACCCATTCTGATTTGTTGTTAGTACTCCCTCCAAACCGTCATCATGATAAGGCTATCACACACATACACCTAAGTGTCGTTAACAGGGAGGACCTGTAGATTAATTAGTTTATTGACCTGTCTTTACTAACTGTTTGTTTTAGAATAAACATGTGCTATGATAAACCGTGATCATAAATCACTTTAGACAACTGTGAAGCATTTACTTTATCACACACACACAGGGTCAACAGAATCTAACTCATTACATATTCAAAACTCTTTGAAAAATACCGTGCAGTAACACCTTTCACCACTTGCTCAAGAGCGCCGTCCCCTTTCTGGGGAGTTTTAGGGTGCAGTACCACCTTTTCACCACTTGCTCTATACCGCCGTCATATATATCTACTTCTAATTCTGTACCCGAATCTGTGCAAAAATATAGCTTTTGGGAGTTTGAAATGACTAACAGCCCTCTTTGGTATTATTACTGTCTTGGTAATTGCGCTGTCATTTATTTCTTAGAGCCATTCTCCCACCAAAACACAAAGTGTGTTGACATTTTAAAAAATTGGATATTATGCTCCGGGTTTTAAATTTTCAGCAAACAACAGTGAGCTTAATATATGCGCCCCCAGAACTATTGAGAGACATGACCTACAGCTAAGTGAGAATGCAGTGTCCACTTCCTTTTAGCTATTGTGGAAAAACCTTGTTAAGAATGTAAATACCAGAATAATACACTTGAAACAGTAGGTTACAATATCCTTATGATCTCATGGTACAATATTACAACATTGTGGAGAGGCTCATAGTATTGTAAAATAGCTCACATTATTGTGTTTTGGATGATAAGGACATTTCCCCACTGTGAGGATCTCTTAATATTAGTTACAAAACAAGACTTAAATTGTCTTCTTCCAGTTACAAGGCCATTAACTATATATTTAATATGCTTAATGTGCTGATCATGTGCTTTTAAAGTGCAAATTCAAGTCAGAAAGATCAATATACCGTTCGGTAATTTTCGGTCACAGAAAAACGTTTAAAATCTTGTGCAATGTGCAAGTTAAGAAGCAACTAGAAGAACTGTAAACAATAGGAAATATTAAAACGGCAATGATGAGTCCTTGTGCTCTTCTGTGGCAATCCATCTGTAATGTTTTTTTATCAGATGAGATCTGTGAGAGTCTTTAGGACAGGACTGTCTCTGTGAGAGTCTGTAGGAAACGCTTTCTCTACATATCTTGCAACATCATCAATATTGTTACATCTTTACCAGCGGGGGCGGGTCCCGGCTCAAAAGTGGCCAAAATGATGTGCGCTGACATGCTTGCAATACCATCCCGGGCTGATGGGGGTGGACCCGGAAAAAGAATTAGCCAATGCTAACATATAGCATTTACATGTTTAAATGAATGGAGCTTGCGCCAGCTGACGCATGCGCAGATGCGTTTTTTCTGAATTTTTATGTGGGCGGGACCACTCGTGGCCATTTTGGATAGCTCCTGTAGAGCACTTTTTCTGGCCCATTAGTTTGGCAGAGATAGGCGTGACTACGTCCGTTAATATATACAGTCTATGATCTTTGCGCAATAAGGTTGCATTCTCCTGTTTCCTGCACATCGTCAAATCCCTCTCTTTATCTAGTAGCACATGACAGAAACATCATTAATTTGTGTTTTGTCGTTCATTGACCTCAAACAAGCACTGCACAGGTTTCTACTACCATGGGAGCTCACAACACATGGTTCTAATACTCTGCCGCATTTACAACATTCCAGAAGTGAGCAGGAGAACTTAGCAACGTGATCCAAAACACATCGCAATTGGGGCTGATTCGAACCACATGCACATACTATTGAACATTCTTTTCTCTCTTTCCAGACTTTGCAGAAGCATTGTGTCATTTATACCAGAGGGATAGTGTTTACATCCAAGGGAGGACCTCTCAAACATATCTTCTCATCCATTAACATCAACAAACGAGGACATGTGAGAACATAATCTGCTCTTTCGGAGTGAAACTGTAATCAAAAGTTGGATGTTTGAATTGTACACACAGTAGAGATGAGAACTGTTTGGTCGGGAGAGAGTTGAAAGCTTGGAGATCTTTGATTTTACATTGTAGTTTCCATATGTGGCAGATGGTGTGGTTTAAACAATGTGGTTTCCAAAAACAAGTATACGGTTTGTTCAACAAGAAAATAACATTCAAACAAAGGCATGACTTTTGAGGAAGCCACACACAGTGTTGATGGAGTTCAGACAAATATTGTTCTCCCAAAATTTTTAGGGGAAAAAATATTTCAAAATGTGTATTTCATGTTTTGTTTTTTTTTTTCCTCAAAGGAGTGAGTAGAACCTGAGGTGCTAACTGAAGGATCATCTACACATTCTTTAAAGCTGAGATATCTCAATTTTTCCCCAAAAAAATTATGAATACACGTTTTGTAATAGTAAAAATCAGAACACAACATTCTCTTTATACTACTAGAAAAAATAGAAACAGCCTTGTATTGACTTTATGCCTGAGAGACGGTGGTCCTAGTCACAACAAAGGAGTAAGTCACAACGAATGCTGTGACAAATGCCATAATTATATCCATGAAAAACTAGTGATCGAAGAATTAAATAGATATTTTTATTTGAAAAGTTAGCAATCCCAGATTTAAAAAGACAATTGTTTGAGTTGTATTTCATTCGGTTCTTTGCAACAAAAGATCAGGACTATTATAATGTTTAAAATGCATTTCTGAAGAATTAAAAACTATTAATTTCTACATTATTAGCTGAAATGGGTGTTAAAATGTGAGATATTTTCAGAAGAATCATGACAAGCAGTTAGCATGTTGATAAAAATGTGGAGCCATTCTTTAGTTTATAAAATGTATATGTTTTGTTTTTGTTCTTGTTCTTGGAGCTAATACATTTCACACCAAAGACAAAAAACCTTAACACCATTTGTCCCTATTCTCTCGTCGGCCTGGGCCTCTGCTCTCACTTTCCGTGGTCCTGCCTGTACAACTGTGTGGTTTCCTGCTCCAGGGGATGGACACGGGAGGCTAATCGCTCACACCGGGGGCTGAGGTCTATCTGCGGTCCCAGGCGCGGCTCTCCCGTGTGGAGGTGTCTGTTCCCTGACTTATCACTGACCAAGGCGGCTTATATTCCTCTGCCAGGAAATGACTGATAAGGCAGAGCTGCGGCATCGACGGGCTGGCACAGCGGCAGCCTGCGTCCACCCGAGCCCAGATGACGGGACGATGGGAACATACATCACTGTGCGAAAAGGCCTCTCCCTACATGAAGATAATAGCATTTTTATTTACATTCCATTAGGGCCAAAAGGGTAAACCAAATGGGTGGTTCACTTCACATATTTCTATCTAAAATGCTTATGTATGTTGGCAGATCAGGCTGGAAAATGAAAGTGCTTACAGACGTAATAAGGACACCAAGGAAATGGCGATTTGCATGATGGGCGAGGAGTTGGAATCATAACTTGACTCGTATGACATTTAGCAGAAGTGGTTCAATTTATTTGCTGTAATTTTGTCATTTGTACCAAACTGTTTCTTTGCTTTATGTGCGGGAGGGAAAAGGGAAATGTTTCCTAATGGTACTCCACCCTTGGCACAAATCTGTGCACAAATGAAATGTCAACACTGGGCAGGGGCAGGAGGTGTTCAAGAACTGCGTGAGAAAAACAGACTTCAGACTGTGTTATGGTCAGCTTTTGAGATATGGATATATTACATAATATGAATATTTATGTATGTATGTATATACAGTACAGACCAAATGTTTGGACACACCATTTTGAGTTTTTTTGTGTTCACGTTTATGAAAATTGCAGATTCACACTGAAGGCATCAAAACTATGAATTAACTCATGTGGAATTATGTACGTACAAAAAAATAGTCTTATATTCTGGGTTCTTCAAAGTAGCACATTTTGCTCTGATCACTGCTTCACACACACTTGGCATTCTCTTGATGATCTTCAAGAGGACCTGAAATGGTCTCAGTTCCCACTTGTTGGCCCTTTCGCCTTCACTCTGTGGTCCAGCCAATCACTTGAATTCACGGCTTCTGAGGTAGAATTGCAGGGAATTCTGAGTTAGTTGTAGGTGCTGCTGCAGCTGTCAAAAGCTGTGCATATAATGTACAATACAGCTGAAGAGGACACCGCGTTGAGGGGCCAGAGCAGGACTGAGGGCCACGATCATCCTCAGGACTAATCATTGCGGTACAAAAGGTGGACCGTGTTACAGTGAGGGACCACTGTAATCAGAACAATGGGCCTCATTCACGAACGGTTCTTAGGAACAGATTTGTACGTAAATCCTACTTACGCGGTTTTTACGAAGAAAGTGGCATTCACGAATATTTCTCGTAACCAGAATTTGTCTTGGGCAAGTACAAATCCTACGAGTCCTCAGGAGCACTCGTACGCATTCAGTGCCGACATGTTCACACGCCGGGGTTGTCCTCTTTGGTGAAGTTGAATAAAAATACAACATTCCAGTGATATGTCCGTCATATCGATGTATGTATTTATTTATTTGTAGTAATCTTTATTAGTAATCTTAATTTATATACCGCCTTTTTCACTGCAGATCTGGCCTACTTTTTAATTCATTTTGAAATGAAATGTGCCAACGCTTTATCAAATACATTGGAAATCTTGCCGTGTATTAGTGACCCCTTCCTATTTATAGGGGGCATTTCTTTATTCACGGGCCACAGAACAACGGCATATATACTGCTGCTGCAGGAGGTTACTGGGTCCGCGCTGAGTCTCTGCGCTGGTCTCTCCCATGGATCTATACGGGTCTGCACTGGTCTCTCCCATGGATCTATACGGGTCTGCGCTGGTCTCTCCCATGGATCTATACGGGTCTGCACTGGTCTCTCCCATGGATCTATACGGGTCTGCGCTGGTCTCTCCCATATACGGGTCTGCACTGGTCTCTCCATACGGGTCCGTGCTGCATGCTCCTGGATCCTACGGGTCCGCGCTGGTCTCTCAAGTCTGGTCTATGCGGTCTATCTTCGGTCCGCGCTGGTCTCTGCGCACCGGTCTCTCCAGTCAGGTCACTCCAGTCTATGCGGTCTCTCCTATAGGTCCGCGCTGGTTTCTGTGTGCTGGTCACTCCAGTCTCTCCTCGGGTCTGCATTGGTCTCAGCGCTGGTCCGCGCTGGATCTCCTCCCAGGGTCCAAAATATTTTGAGATTAATCTCAAAACATTTTGAGATTCATCTTTAAAATAATACATAATATATTTTTAAATTAAGATCATAACATTTTGAGATTAATCTCATCATATTCTTAGATTAATCTCATAATTTTGCTAGTTCGACTTTATTATCATAATATTTCGACTTTTAAGTCAACATTTTATAACTTTATTCTCAGTCTGGCAAAAGCCTGCTTTAGGCCTGTTGCTGTTTCCTCTGGCGTCTGCACACGGCCCTGCAGTCCCTTATATGGGCATTAATGGGCAGTTACTTATGCTAAGTACCTATGGTAATGAAGCACCTGGCACGCGCGCTGTACTTACGAGGAAATGGGATTCATCAATCTGAGAGAACAGCTGCGAACAATTCAGCGGCTTACGAGTGCGTTGATGAATCCCACGTGGGGACTTCCTAGAAATCTACTTAAGGACAACTTGAGAAGAAAGTTGAGTAGTTTCTTACGTAGTTATTCGTGAATGAGGCCCAATGACATGTTAACTTGGTGAGGGAAAACAATAAATCAATGGTTTAAAACTCTTTACATCATAAGCATATGTGATTTTTTAAGATTATTTGCCAGAACATACCCATTTATATATAAACATATTTAGATAGAAAAAAATCAACAACTTTACGCAAATAGCTTTCTCTTGCAAATCTCAGCAAAATAGACATGTTTTCTTGAAAGTAATTTTTCATCTTTCTTTTTCTCCCATTCCCAATGCTAATTCCAGCCCATTGTGTATTAGATAAGACTAAAACAACATTGTAACAATTAAATATGCATTACAACACGATACAAACCAACAGACTTAATGCGTGTGTGTGTGTGAGAAAGACATAAGGTTTGTTTACATATAGTACATGAGGAAGACAGCATGCCACTCAATAAAAAGACTAATTTGTTTTGAATACAGATAATGAGACGCAGCATCAACATGGAAACCAGTCGTGACCACTACATGTTGTAGAATATTAAAGTGTCCTGGCTCATCACCACAGTCCTTCTAGTTTCTCAATAACTGTGTAACAAACCCATCCTGCATCAGCAAGGAAAAACTCATATGAAAAAAAAAAGTTTGAGAAAGGGATCTGCTTCACTCTAGTGATTCTTTATAGTCCTCCCACCGCCTTCATCATGATTCGCCTACACTGTTTGTTCTACGTTGATAGGCCGGGGCAGGTCCATCCTACCACCCATTCTGATTTGTTGTTAGTACTCCCTCCAAACCGTCATCATGATAAGGCTATCTATCACACACATACACCTAAGTGTCGTTAACAGGGAGGACCTGTAGATTAATTAGTTTATTGACCTGTCTTTACTAACTGTTTGTTTTAGAATAAACATGTGCTATGATAAACCGTGATCATAAATCACTTTAGACAACTGTGAAGCATTTACTTTATCACACACACACAGGGTCAACAGAATCTAACTCATTACATATTCAAAACTTTTTGAAAAATACCGTGCAGTAACACCTTTCACCACTTGCTCAAGAGCGCCGTCCCCTTTCTGGGGAGTTTTAGGGTGCAGTACCACCTTTTCACCACTTGCTCTATACCGCCGTCATATATATCTACTATTAGAGCACGGAACAGTATTTGCTATGGTCCGGACAGTTTTCTCAACACAGAGTATAGATTGTCTATGCATAGGATGTATTATGTCTGTTAAAAGATATTATGTTTGCGAGGCTATCGGTCCGATCAGTCACATTTGAATGTTTTCTGTTTATCATCAGGTGTAATCATTACAAGCCTCCTGTTTTTTGTCACTGTGTTGACATTGTCGTCTTGAGGGGATGCGGCAATAAAAATCAACAACACTGTCCCTGGCATCTCTCTGGCCCCAAAAGTTCAAGACCAACAACCCGATGTCGAGCGTAGGAAACGTCATGGTGCTGTCGGCTGTGTGAGGCTGTTGGTTTGGACAGCGTTGAGGGGAACACACAGTAGCGACATGGCGAAGGAATTCATTCAGAGACATTGTTTGTTTGGACTTTAGTTCCAGATACTAAATAAACAGATGGCTTTGTGGCTTTGAGTCCTTAAAGCTGAGGTACCTAATTTGAACGATATATAACAAGTTCCCAGATCTCAAAGCAGTTTGGTTCTATCACTAGTTTTCATATGCATTAATTTTTTTTAACCTCTGTCACAAATTTAGACCAGGATTTGTTTTCAGGCAGAAACGTTAAATGAAAAAGAAAGGACCATCTTCTCTCAGCCAATCAAATCACAGCCCAAATCTTCAACCATAAAACTAGTATCAAAATTTTGTGACCCGTAAAAGTTGTTTTTGTTTTCATTTCGATGTCCTACCCTCCGCCGTTTTGCCAATCAGGAAGTCCGTACTCCGGGTTGCCAGAACTCCCCGTGACTAGCTAATCTCATTGGTGTAATAACATGTGGCCGCGGAACTAAAAAAAAGGTCTTGTTATGACTCTCAAATCATTAATGACAAAACAAAGACTAAAACGAGGATTTATATCGAGACGCCTTGAAAACTTGATACAGCGGATGCAAAACTTTCTGCTTTGAGTGCGTTCTTCATTGACAGTTAAATTACCTGCCTCCACAGTGTCTCTGAATGTGTGCAATGGTAGTCTAGTGACCATCTAGTCCCGGTTAAAATTATGTTAGTCTCTTTTTGATGTGGGACTTATACATGTCTAAAAAATAGGGAATAAAAAAATCAAAGGGTGATATCCTCTGTAGGAAACCCTGATGTTGATACGCTGAAGAAATATGTTCCAACATCCATTCTTCCCACTCCTATTTTGGACATCAATTGCTTTTTTTTTTGCATAATCTGTGTATAATTAAATTGCTTTTATTTTGTTTTTCTCATCTCAAATGTCCAAATAAAAAAATAATAAAATAAACATTCATTCAAAACATTAATTCAACATTAGCACGGCAATCATGGCAATGTGAATGGACACAGACAAACAACTGATACAATACTTCCTTGTGTTTGCTGCTGGATTTGGTGTGTGTCTGGCAACCTGAGTCAGGGAGAGTGGGAGAGGACTACAAAATATTGACTGTGACTGCAATACATATGATGCACTGAGTCCTTGTTTAGCGCAATTCAATCCAATCCACTTTATTTACAAAGCATATTTAAACAAAACGTTTGTGCTGCATGTAAATGCATGTAAGATCTTAAAAAACTATAAAACCAAAACAGTACAAATTAGCTCCACAAATTGAGTGTAAAATACATAGAAATAAAATTACATTAAAAACAATCAAAACACATTTAAATTTAAAACAAAATAAGAGCTGTTAAGCTTGTGGCTTCACTGTTAAATCAGATTGCTTGAACACAACATGATCAGACGACTTCCTCTTTTGGTCAGAGCTAACCACTGTTAATTCTGTGTTGCTGCGCACAGCTCTCAGCAGCATCTTCTGTTTGTTCCATGCTGCAAACAGCTGCATACTTTGTTTTCTTCTCAGATCAGATTCAGATTCATTTATTTGCCATTTGCAGTAAAACCACATTGGAAAAACTGTCTAAGACTACCCCGGTGTGCACCAGACAGAGAAGACGACACACACCAGAGCTCTTGCCACGGCGCCATCTTTACGGCGCCATCTTTACGGCGCCATGCGACAAACAGTAGAATAAACAGCAGAGAGCAATAACATACAGTTTCACAGACAGTTGGATAGACACATTGTGCTTTGTATAAAGCACGGATTTTTTCTCGGGATGAGCACCTCCGACAGCCGGCCAATGTGGCTGTCAGAGGGGGGCGGGGTCAGGGAGGGGGGTGAGTCGGAAACACAGTGAGGAGTGGAAGGGAGGGAGGGAGCAAGATGGATAGGTAGAGGGAGGCGGGGGAACGGGATCCAAGCTGGAGACTGAATAGTGTGAGTTGTTGTAGATGGGACCTTGTTATTATGGCCTTGGCCGAGGAATGTGAGATAAGAGTGGAGAGAAGGCACAGGAGGAGAAAACACATCGCCTCAGGGGGACAATATTAAATGCAATGTAGCAGTTAAAAGCAGGCAGATATTCTATTAAATCCAATTAAACCGAATTGCGGCGCCCTCAGACCCCGTACACAGGGGCAAATCCAAGCCGGGTCAGAGAGTTCAAGCCTGGCAAACGATGTCATTCAATCTCAACTCCAGAGTTTTATTCCCTTCGAGTGAACGAGCTGCGAGATCTTTTATCAACTGTTCCACCAACACCACTCTCCTTTGTCCAGACACGGCACTCTCAACCACGACGCGGCTAAGCTCCTTGTACATCCCATCAATTTTGTCGGCCAGCAGGTCGTGAATCTTGCGAACTGCCATGTCTCCGAATTTGTGGTAGAAGAGGACCGCTCCAAACCCAAACAGGAAGATTCCCACCACCAAAATGCCAAAGATATATACGTCTTCCGAATCTTCAATGGACAGGGTCGACAGACAGAGGGGCTGAAACTAGTTCCAGCTGTCAAGAGTATACCCCGCAGGTAAAGTCCCGTCCGGACACACGGGCTCTCCAGACCCACGCATTACGCTACCTGTCAATCTCTCATAATCCTCTCTGTAAACTTTCATTTCATAATTTCCTATAGCCATTATTGCTTGTCCAGTCGGGGGCTATGTGGCTCAATGTCTTGTGTTACATTAATCAAATCTCTAAATATAGTGATATATGTGCCTAAATTAGAACCACTTTAAAAGATTGCCTGTCTAATTAGTAGTCTTTGGAACATGCAAACTCCACTGGACCCTGAGCCTTCTTGTTGACAAGCGAGAGTACTGACCACTCAGCCATCGTGCCAGGTTTTCAAACTGTATTTCTGTATCAATTCTGTAATTCATTATGATAATATAAAAGTTTGAACAAATACTTACCACCACTCTAACTATGTAAATGAAGTTATTTGAATATATATTGAGGATGGACTCAGGTTGGAACCAGGTGTAGAATCAGCAGATGGTTGAAATAAATGCCTGTCCATCTGTAGAAAACATCATGTTATGTCATAACGGGAACAAGTTTACACAGACTGAGCGTGACGACACGTGAGTGACCCTCACCATGATTGATACAGTCCACCTTTAATGTCCCGTCGAAAACTGAAACACGGAAATATCCATTCACTCTGCAGACTGGTATATTTTTTTCATTCATGTCTATAAGCATTTTGAAAAACGTATTTGATTCACCCAAATGTCTCTGCAAGCAAGAGGAAACAGGTGGTACTGTATGTGTGCTCGCTGCCTAAAGATGAAATTAGATTCAATCAGGAAGCCCACAGGAGAAAAACTCACTCTGCCTTGTGCCAACTTTTTCAAAACAAAGAAAATTAATTCCATCATGATATTCATCTGCTGAAACAAGTCAATGTAATTTGACTCAACAGGGGGGGTCCATACAGAAGCTTCTAAAATCATATACAACTAAATGTTGGTTCAAATCAGGAATATTATGTATTTGGATAGAGGTAATATACAGTGCCTTGCGAAAGTATTCGGCCCCCTTGAACCTTTTTGTAGGGTAATAATATGTAGGGTAGCTTAAATTTAGTAGTGTGGAGCGGCTAGTCTCCGGATCAGAAACTCGCCGTTCCACCAATGGATCTGTCTTATTTATTTTGGGCACCAGTAGACGTTTGAGGGTCTACGACAGACCCAGGGATATTTGCCTTGATACCAGTATCACAAATCTGATGGGTTGAGTACGAAAATCGGCCAGGGATATCCAAAATTTAACAACACGACGCTTAAATGATTGAGTTAAAGTTAACGTGAATTTATTGACTACAAAAATTAAAGATGGAAAATATAACGAAGGGGATTTCTGGTCACATTAAACAGAAGCTGCATACATCCCATTTGAATCACACTCCAACAAAAGAACAGTCTTACTTTGAGCCGTTCGAGGGAGATGGTGATGAAAAGAGGAGAATGGAGAGTGGAGATGGGAGGATGAGAATGAAGAATAGGATGGAGGCGATGTCCTCGTCCACGTGGTCTTTGTTCGAACAGGGAGCAGGAGGAAGCCAGCAGATCGGATCCAGGCGTGGATTCCACACACAACACGGTCTAGAATAGCGTTGCGGTGGGGTGTTCCAGGGAGCCCGAAAGTGGCTGGCGATAGAAGGCCCTCGTCTCCGACAGCGAGAGTGGTTGCTGTCCTCGTGGATGTACAGGCCCGAGATGGTGGCGGGCGTAGGCCGTGTAGGGGACACGTACCAAAAAGGATGGTTGCAAGAGTGATTTCGGGGGAACCAAGAGACTGGTCTGTGTTTGCAACTTGGTTTTGTTGCGGTGAAAGGGGGCGCGTCCGTGACGTCATCCTTGTGCGTCTCTGTGGACAAACCCCTTCACAACAGACATTTTGCAAAGGAAACACACAGGATTGATGCAAACGATCATAACACACACCGCATTTCATTACTTGACATTGATACACACATGTAGGGCACAATGCAGATTATTGGAGTACTGGACCCAGGGGTGCTGGTTCGCGATTGTCCGTCCCGGGTGTGATAGTGTCCACAAGGGGGCGCCAGAACGCCGTGGGTGAATCCCGGCGTTTGTGGAGTGTTCCATGGGCGACAATGGTTGATTGGTATCAGACCTCTGTCGGACAAAAAGGGCACGCAGATGGTTGTCCTGCTGTTTTATTGCTCCTCCCAATGACCCGTAGGTTGTTTGAAGTGTCAGGGGCTCGGGAGGGCATGTTTACGAAAGGGGGAATAGTCCTCCATTCGACCCTTTTTATGTCTCGGATGTAGCTCTGGGATGGACATTCCCAGATCGCATGTTTACTTTATCCGCATACTGGTTAACGTCTTCCATGGGGCCGTGTTTGCTGAGTCGTGCCCTCTTTGTCACCTTACACTTTCAACATTTCGCCACATTTCAGGCTTCAAACATAAAGATATAACATTTTAATGTTTTGTCATGAATCAACAACAAGTGGGACACAATCGTGAAGTGGAACAAAATTTATTGGATAATTTGAACTTTTTTAACAAATAAAAAACTGAAAAGTGGGGCGTGCAATATTATTCGGCCCCTTTACTTTCAGTGCAGCAAACTCACTCCAGAAGTTCATTGAGGATCTTTGAATGATCCAATGTTGTCCTAAATGACTGATGATGATAAATAGAATGCACCTGTGTGTAATCAAGTCTCCGTATAAATGCACCTGCTCTTTGATAGTCTCAGGGTTCTGTTTAAAGCGCAGAGAGAACCATGAAGACAAAGGAACACACCAGGCAGGTCCGAGATACTGTTGTGGAGAAGTTTAAACCCTTAAAAGACGATGCCATCGCCGACGATGGTGGTGCACATGTTTTACAAATGATCAATTTACTCGCGAACGGTGAATGCTAGCGACTTACTTTTTTTTTCTCCGTGAAGTACATTCCAGCCTTTCCGAAACTGCCTTCGGTTTTTCTCTGCTACATACGGGGGATAAACTACGTGTGTATGAAAGTCAGTCCCCCAATCGGATCTTCAAGCGGTGCCCCGTGAGCCAGGCACAGCCGCATGTGAAGTTGTTTACACACACGGGGACTCAGACAAAGATTGTCAGAGAGTGAGATCTCTCACTCCTCTGTGTTTACTTGTTGTAGCATAGGCAGCAGCGCTCAGAGGAACCAGAGGAGTTCGCATTATTGAGAATAGACAATAATAAATACAGTAAAATTATATTATGTGTATATAATGCATTTATATATATAAATTAGTTTTTGTTTTGTTTTTTTGTCTTTGTTTCTTTTTTTTTACATATTTTACAGCTGTGATACAGAAGCAACCACAGCCTCATAGACAAACTGCTTGAGGAAGGGCATCAGGAGTACAGCGTTTTTGGCTTTTATAGAGGAATTTTGTAAAAAGTATAATAGTTACGGATTCAAATTCTTTCCCCATTATCCCCAAGACCATAAAACACATTTATATAGAATCTAAAAAGTTGTTTATAGCATTTCATTGTGTTTTTTCAATAAATTTTTGTGAAATTGATTTTCCGTTTCAATTTTTTCTTTTGTCTTCATGACTAATTGAATAATGAATAATTTTTAATATAATTGATATGACAGCTCTAAAATATAGATATTCTAAAACCCCAGGTTGTACTGAAAAAACAAAGTATACTGCTTGACTCTGCATCAAAAAATGACTATTTTATGAGCAATTATACACAAAGAAAACCAGGCGAGGAAGGTTCCCCAAAATGACCCTAGACCTTGGAGGGAGCCGGATTTGGATACAAAAATATTTCCCAAGCTTTAAACATCTCAAGGAGCACTGTGCAAGCAATTCTATTGAAATAGAAGGAGTATCAGACCACTGCAAATCTACCAAGACCCGGCCGTCCCTCCAAACTTTCATCTCAAACAAGGAGAAGACTGATAAGAGATGCAGTCAAGAGTCCAGGTGTTAGAATGGCCAAGTCAAAGTCCAGACCTGAATCCAATCGAGAATCTGTGGAAAGAGCTGAAGACTGCTGTTCACAAACGCTCTCTATCCAACCTCACTGAGCTCGAGCTGTTTTGCAAGGAAGAATGGGCAAGAATTCCAGTCTCTCGATGTGCAAAACTGATAGAGACATACGCCAAGCGACTTGCAGCTGCAATTGCAGCAAAAGGTGGCGCTACAAAGTATAAGCGCAAGGGGGCCGAATAATATTGCATGCCCACTTTTCAGTTTATTTGTTAAAAAAGTTTAAATTATCCAATAAATTTCGTTCCACTTCATGGTTGTGTCCCTCTTGTTGTTGATTCTTGACAAAAAATTAAATTTTTATATCTTTATGTTTGAAGCCTGAAATGTGGCGAAATGTTGAAAGGTTCAAGGGGGCCGAATACTTTCGCAAGGCACTGTAGGTTCAGTAAAGTTACTCAATCGGAGCAGGTAGTAGCAGACCAGGAATATGCGAATCACTCTTTTATTATTGCATGGACACCAATGCATTTTGACACAAATGCCTCTTCATCGGGACACATGTAGGGCCTTTACTAGTATTATGTGATTGCCTGTCACGAGATTCGAGAAGTTTGAATTCGTCGAGACTTCGGCCTTCGGCTCATTTCTCAAAGGAGGGAAAAATTTCTCAAAGGAGATTTTTCCCATGGACCTCATTATGAACTAAAACAACTAATCCTCAGCCCAAAAAAAAAAGACCTATGTGTAACTATAGCTTTTTGTGGTGCACATTCTAGTGTCTCTTGTAATCCTGAATCCTGAACTTTTTGTCTTTCGGGAAATCCACATCTTCTCAGCTCCTGGATTCTTAGATTTCATCCAGGGGGCGAGGAACTATTTGGATTATAAAAAGGACATCCTCTGAAGCTTGGAAAAAGCTATTGTCATGGCTGCTCCTCCTTGAGCAGCCCCACTTTTACCCGAGACTGGAGTCTCTCATCCCGCACGTGTGCTCTGAGCAGAGGCAGGTGTATGGGAGCTGCTGATTGCTCTGCAGGATCTAGTGTATCTCGTCCGCCTGTATGTATAATGTTAGCCAATGGCTGTCATCAATTTGTTTGATTTGTTCACAGCTTTTTACTTTTGGGCACAACCAACATGAACTGTTAATGCAAGAGGAAAATGTACGTACCCCAGCTTTAATTTAGCGAGTTTAGTTGCGCTTTGGGAAGAGACACAAGGAAGACGCGGACTGTTTATTGCAGCGCTGTATTTATTGCATGAACTGGTTACTCAAAGACACGCACACAACAAGGACGGTATGGTCCTGTGTGTTTATATGGTCTTGGGTACATGGCCACGTTACGGCTGCGCTGCCGTGTTGTTGTGAAAGCGGCTCACAGGCAGCCACCGGACGCGGTAACCGCTGTCTAAAGCGGCCGCAGCTGCTCCAAAAGGCTGCAGAGGATGTGGAATCCCGTTCGAGTTCATACAGCAATCAACAGGAAGTGCCCCGCGGCCATGCGTGCCCCCCTCGATTTACACATTTCTCAAAAACATCTTTTTGTATGGGGCTCACAGGCCGGCCCAAATATGGGCGTTGCCCGGTACGCCCGATGGCCAGTCCACCCCTGCTTGATCCTGTTTCTGCTCATAACCCTGTTCCTAACTGGGTGTTGGATTAACACCCAGTTAATCTTACGTTTTTGCTATTGTTTATAGATTCCTTTTGTTTAAACCTCTTTTGAGTCTGCACTTGAGTTCTCTTGTCGCCTCATTACAGCTATAGTGGTTAGCATAGCTGCTAGTTCAATTCCCGGCCATTGCAAATTACAAACTGCTCACTGGTATCTCCAAACAAGCTGTAAAACAGTCCATTCTGTAATGGCAAAAATTACATGAACATGGTTTGAGCATAGTGGTTGAATTTTGATGGTTAATTCATGGTGCTATGAGCATTGGGTGGGTTATCACCCCCCGACCCAAAAATGGACTAATAAAGGGGTAGAGAATGAATGAATAAATGGTTCAAGGGGCTTTGTTTTATGGCAAGAAGGTATTTAGGATGATGTTTGAGTAAGTTAAGATGCAGTTTGTTAGTGGGTTTAGTTATTAGACAGTCATTGACCATCTCTTTTGATGTGACTGTTTCCCTTATCGTGTGGATGATGTGATCTTGGGTTGGGACAGTGTCCTGTTCCTGTGTCCTCTGCCTCTGTCCTAACGACCCCCTTAACCCCCCTTGTGTCTCTGCTCTTCCTGTGTAATCAGTGTAGAGGTGTGACATGTATTCCTGTGGCAATTGGCCAATGATGGAACGGACCATTCTGATAAAGCTTGTGTGAATCCCACTGTGTGTCAGAGAGACTGATGCAGGGTCCGAGGGCAGACTGCTTTCTCCATTTTGCAAATTTACTTTAGTTGAACCACACAAAATGCAACTCTGTTTCCATAGATCATTAAGGAAATTTCCACAACAATTTAACACCCTGCAGCTTGAGTGATGACAAGATATCATATTAGTCCAGTTCTCAAGTCCCTGAACCGGCTTCCTGTGGCTCAGAGAAAAGACTTTAAAGCAGCTCTGCTTGAGTACAAGTCTCTCCATGGCCTCACACCAAAGTACATCCGTGACATGTTAGTGCCATATGAACCAACTTTGACTCTGAAGAGCACAGGGACTGGCTCCTCCAAGAGTAAATGTGATTATGTGAGACAGTTTAATACTCTCACAATGGATCGCCTACGTTTAAAAATATTCTGATTATTCATTATCACTCATAGTTTCTATTGTTGACCTTACCACTCACTATTTTAGTTGCACTTCTTAAATATCCTCAGTACGTACAATGTTTTATAATTTCACTATTTATGTATTCTGTATTTTTCCATCTGGGTCTTATGGCAGCTTGTGCACACAGAGGGGTGGACAGAGTAATCAGTGAGTGGAGACTGCTTAGCATGATTGGCCGTCAACGCTCAAGACTCAGACAACTGTGGTGAAAGGGCTGCAGTATTTTCACAGAGGGATAGACGGATGTGTTCCTGCATATCCACATGTCATCTGTGCACCAACAGCACCAGCAGGAATCCCACACAATCTCTGATAGGCTGAGAAAGAAAAAAGAAGAAACTCCTTCCATCAAAATCATAGATGTGTTCAGACGTTGAGGAATATGTATCCAGCGGGGATGATCCAGGACACTCAACATTCAACAACATTTATGGACATATACAATAGGTGATCTGCCCCTTATGGACCAATGGCTCTATGTGTTTTTATCATTATATTTCTTGTGTTTGAACGGTTTGATTTTCTGATCTTTAAATGTAATGGTTTTGGTACGTCCTCCGAGCTAACTACTGTTGTGCTTTAAGGCAATACAAGAATACATTGAATTGAATTGATTTAAATGTCGTGAATAAAGTAAATCTCTGTTTTCGGCTACTGCATGAAAACAATTAAGCAGTTGCTGAAGGTCATTTGTTTTACTTAGAACCAGAAATTAGGTTTTGTTTGGTTTCAATAATGCTGCTAACATGTGAGTTTATGAGATGGGACATTGGGTGTTATGACTTGTTTTTGTTCATGAGGTTTTATCTCAGAAATGTGTGGTTGTGATAGAACTAATAATAGTATTCAAGAGTTAACTGTTTTCCAACCGCTGTGCCATGAGGGAATGTCATGTGTGCCGTGGTAAAGTATTATCTAATGAATCTAAAAAATGCCAATGCTGACCGAACTTGATGACTCACTTAGTCAAAGTACTGCCTCTGCACAACGCAACTGTGAAAGACTGTTTCACAGAGCAGAGGGATACCTCCTGTTAGCTACTCGTCGCCACTTTCCGGCTAAATGTTGGAACAATATTTGATGTTTGGTCTAAAATCTTAACCAAAAGTGCGATTAAGAGCTGCCTGAGTGTCTGTTTCCTCAGACACGGTCAGGATATCAGCTTCATGTTTTCCAAAACAAGCCATGTTTCTTACACTGAGAGTAAAATATGAATCAATATTACTTGATTCAAATTGTTTCAGACATGGTCACAAAAATTTCCTTTTTCTCGCAGAGACTTAGTTTTTGTGGCTTTCTATTTCGGACTGTTTTTTTGTATAAAGTTGCACTTCGTAAGGACTACAGTGCAGGGAGGGAACCATGAACCACATCCTCCAACTTACTCTATTGGTGGTAATTCGAAAATTCAGAAACAGGTGAGAGACCAAGGGAAGAGTGAAGCAGAATAGGCGCCAGGCCGGTAGAAGAGAAGCAGACGTGGACAGAGGCCAGAGCAGACGCTGGAGACGGGCAGATTTGAGGCTGTTGAACGCTCACAAGTGGCAGTACAAAAGGGAGTGACCTTGACGCTGTGCTCATAGGCTGGCACAGCAGTGGTGCGCCAGTTGGAGCCCTGCAGGGATGAGGGTGCACGGGTGAAACGAGGCCAGAGACCAGCGAAGCCAAGGCGGTGTACAACGCTGGATAATGAGCTAAGTGAAAGGGCGTCATCAGGCACCCACACACCCACCCAAGCACATTGAGTCACGATAGTCTATGTGCAACAGCCGGTCTTCCCCACAGCTGTAGTGGCACACAGTTAAGGGCTAGTGGACTGGAACCCACCGGAGCAGAGACGAGAAGAGGCAGGGCGGAGCCAATGCACAACGCACAACGTTGGACCACGGATAAATGAAGGGACGTCAGCGCAAAGTGCTTCTGAATATTTTGAAGCGCTTTGGATGACCTTGGTCTGTGCAATGTGGTACTTACTTACGTGTACCTAGTTGCGGGGATCACGCACAACAGTTTTAGCCCCTTGTGTGAAAATGCTCCCCTGTGTGAAAGTGCTCTACCCACCTCTCCCACAGCAACGGCACGTCCAGACCAGAGGACCCAGAGGATGTGAGCTGGATTGACGAATTGAAGCCAGGGAGACCAAGCCACGGTGGCATACGACACCTTGCTTAAAGCTAAAACAAGAGTCCACACTGTAAACTTAACAGGTTGGTTTGCTGGATTGGGCTATGCATAATTCCGCCTTGCTCCACAACTGCAGAGAGGAACAGCCGACCCTGTGCCACGAAACCTGGAGGCCTTGAGAGCTGAGAAGAAGACCAGTAACATATGTGCCATGCTGTTCTGAATCTATATCAAAGCCTCATTATCCCTTCAAATTTAACAACCAATCTGATCCGTGGAAGACACGGCCTGAGTTGAGCCCATTAAGGATATCAACATCACCTACATCAGTGGTCCCCAACCTTTTTTGTGTCCCCTCCTGCCTTTTCGGCTACTTTTAGTTTTTTTTTTTTAAAGTGCTTATCTACTTTTCAGTATTCTGGAGTAAATTATCAACTTCAGAGGGGATTGTGGAGTGAGCCCAAGTTATTTATGCATTACATGAGCTCTTAATTTTAATGTTTATTATAACAATAATATGGTGTAATAGTACTGATAATGTGTTTATTATGTTTGTCTGTAAAGACCTGTGTGGGTGTGTCTTACAAGCGCGTCGATGGAAGATACTACAGATGAAGTGGTTCAACTCGTGCCTTGCCTCATTATCTAAGTACAGCACAAAGTATAAGAATCCAAACAATTAATAGGCAATGACAGGAACGACACAATTCTTTCAATAATTTCAATATTTTTTTTTTGTAAACATGTAAGGTTCTTTTAAAATTAGATTGAAGAAACATTCACAATATAACAGACATTAAAAGAAGCAATTTGACATTACATGGTCTGATAGATAATTAAAGGAGAGAATTCTGAGCTCTTGTCAAATCATCCAAACCTGAGCAACAGTAAGTGCCAACATTACCGATGCCCTCCTTCTAAAGGTTTCTTGTCTGCAAATATCAAAGATGAAAAGCTCCAGTCTGCCTTTTCATCGTATATTGGTGACTTTGACCCTAAACACTTGTCCTCATAAAATTCAGAATCACAAATCACTTGGATAGCTTCAATCAGACATTTTCTGCTACCGACCTTGGTCATCCAACATAAAAGCTGCGCACATATAAAAGATGACTACTCAATGAGTGCTGAAATTACAAGAGGATTTTTGAGTTTTCTTCAGATTTTTTGGTGAAAAGTAAGAATTAAATTACTGCGAGAAAAAAAAAAAACCTTGACCCGCTGATGTTTAGTATGCAGATCTGATGCCACTATTTCTTCCACACGTTTCCATGTCTTAAGGTGACAGGATGTAGGCCTTAAAAGTCCCCCAGAGACAAAGGCGCTGGAAAAGGACATTGATCTGACTGTGTAACTTGCTCCAGGTCAATGGAATCCCATCAGCGCCCCACACCTCTGGTCAATATCCATCTGTTGACTTTCTTCAGACACTCTTCAACATGTCAAGTTTGAGAATTTTACTTCTAAGCATTCTGATGCCATAAAGGTGAGTAATATATAATAAACGTGTTAGTTTAAAACCACTGTTCAATATTACATTTTATAGATGATCTGAAGTTACTCTCAAATCAGTAGGTGCAAGCGAAAAAATGCTACACAAGAAAAAAGGACTGAACACATTATACATTCATAGAGTAAATCGTTCTAACTCACCTCACTATCACACTGGTGTGTGATTTGGAGCCAAACTTTTGTCATTGTGTCCCAAGGCAGCTGTAGCTGCGGCACCAGCTCACCACCATGAATGGAGTGAATGCATGTTGTTCTCATCATTCAGCCTGTAATGCATATTGACCGATTTCACAGTGACAATCATTTCCTGTTTAACCTTTGTTATAAATATGTACTTTTAACCTTTGTTTTATTTCTGTTCTTTTAATCTTGTTTTGTTTATGTACTTGTCTTGTGCCTACAGGGGATTTTTTTTTTTTTTTTACTGCAAATGGCAAATAGAATTAATCTGAATTTGACAAGAGACATTATTAGGAACAGCTGTCAATATCCTGTCCCATTGTTTTTCATGGTGAGCGGATCTGTTTTTCATAGTGTGAAGAAGCTGTAAAACCCCCCAAAAACTTTCAGATCTGGCTGGAAATCAAGGGGTAATACTGAAATCTGACACATCAAATAATGAAATAACAAATTCACTCTGAAAGACTCTGAACGTAATGGTGATAAACTACTACCCTACAGGAGCACAGCTGCACTGGGGCAGACTGACAGAAGCAAGGCACCCGTATGTGCAATTGGTCCCTTCAACCACCACCAATTACATAATACCCTGAGTATCAAAAGAAATAATTATTATTAACCCTTTAGGCAAGATGAGGATAAAACACTTCATATCTGACACACATCTTCAGAGACCAATTTCTTTAACAACAACTTTTCTTTACTGGGCAAAAGGTCAGTATGACATTTTAATATTTCTTTCTTTCTTTGCCATATACACTTGAAAAGATAGCCTACTACAAACATTACAAAGCAGACTAATTTGCAGCAATCAGTTACTTTCAATTCTATTATAAGCCGTGCATTAGTCCAGTGACTCCGAGTTTAACCCAGAGTCACTCAGACTGCTTTGCATATCACCTTGGTAACCGGTTTTTTTTTAATCATTTGGCTGTTTAGACTTTCCTTAATTGTTCCTACTAAGTGACACATTTGGTATGGAAATGGTACTCCGCCCTGCTTTGACAAAACACGGCTCTCAGCTGAAAAGATTCGGTTTCGATCCCAAAAACAAGACGTGCATTAGCATATCAAGGAGCCCCATGAGAAAGAGCTTTTAAAAATGTTCTCAGTGGGCGCCAGATAATAAATGAGCACTTTCTTTGGCGCTTTACAGCCTGGATGCCCCTCATGTTATCTGGGTACTTCTGATGTGCCACTTGCATAGGGATAAATGATAATCCCTTTTACTCTTTATGATTTTGACAAGGGGCAGCTGTATCGTGTGCTCTCGACTGATGAACTTTCATAAATGTGTAATACTAACAATGACAATCAAGGAATTGTCAAATTATTATATGCTCTCAGTTCCTTAAACATTCATCTCGAGAACAGTTGTTTGATTGTTTCATGATTTAGATTAGAATGTGCTGTTTGTGTGATGAAAAGACATAACTTCACATCAAAAGAGTCATATAATCAGTGTCACCATCTATTGGTGCCAGTGGGAATAAACCATGAGTAAAAAGAACGACAACAACAGCGCCACCGTGTCATTATGCTAATTCAATGCGCTGGTAATGAATGTGCTATGCTTCAAACAATTATGAATGGGCCTAAAACGGCACAGAAGAAGGCTACATTTCTTTCTGTTTCACAAAAAAGTTCAAACAGAGTGTTCACTTAAAGGGACAATATACTAACTTTATGTATAGTTAACAGTATACAGGTTACAGCTTTTTTGTGTTTTTTTACTGTTATCATACTTGACTTTGAGAAGAACTGTTCTTAAATGTGTTGTGAAAGTTGTACTTTGAAGATCAACAAATATTTCTTTCATGCTCTTTATGATCAAAAACACCACAGAGCATGTACACATCAGGTTGTTGTATTTCCTGAACACAGCTCTTACTCGAGGTAATCGCTACAGGACGTCTAACTCTGAGCCCGATCTAATTTACTCAAGTACCTCTGTGTCGGCGCTAAAGGACGTTGCGTCTTACTCCTCAAAAGAAAAAACACCGGCCTCACTGTCGCTCTGTGGGTAAAGACACGCCACGATGAGCAGCGTTACCACTAGCGGCCTCTTTCTTCACTTACTGTGGAATGAGAACTGAGTGCGAGTCGTGACTGATCCGAAAACATCAGCAGATGAGTGTCACAGCTGCCCATGGTCCATAATAAGTAACGTTGCAGCGGATTGAAAAAGAAACTGCTTTACATTACATATTGTCAATAGTTAACGCAATTCCTTGGAAAAAGTAGTTTTGTTTGCGTAACCCAACACTTGTCCATTGCGCACAATCTGTGATACTCAGCTCCAACAATAAACATCGGTCTCATGGAAGTGCGACAAGCTTTAAAGGCACATTAGGCCATAGGGATATAGCCAAAAAATGACTACACAATAAGGACATGTCACACTATAACTGCACAAATGTATCATAAAATAACTGTGTCTTATTGTTCTGAAAACAGTTTGGCTTTGTACAGTTTTCTCATGCATGTATTTTTGGACTCTGTCAAATTGTTAAATCTTCTTTTCAGACAGAAAAGTGAAAAGAAGAAGACCACCCTCACTCAGCCAATCAGCTCTCAGTAAAAGGAAAAGTGTTTCTAACAAGAGAAATACAGAATGTTGTGGTCTAATTTGTTCAACAACGCTTTATTTTTACAAGTCGAACAACTATAATCGTGACACCGAATATGTTCATTTTTTGGAGGGGACCACTTCCACTGCATGCTCTGAACAAAGGTACACATCACCAGTGCATACACCATGCACACACACAAATACTTTCGCTGTTTTTCAGTTCATACGCTACTTAAAATGATGCCTGTATCACCACAAACAATTTTATATTGCCAGCTCTACAGTAGTTCCACTTTGACCGCCAATCTTGCATACAGCGACCCCTGCTGACCAGGTGAGTACATTGCATTTACGTCACTAAGGGAGAAGTCCGCTGACCCCAGGCTTCTCAGATGCACACAGTTGGAGAAGTATTGCTGAAGCCTTTACAGTTACAATCCAATTCTTTGTTCCTTGTGTCCCTGCATGTGAATCGCACACATGCACACACACACACACACACACACACACACATAGATGCGAACACACACAGGGACGTAGACACACAGACATGTATAAACGGTGGACAATCAGCACGAGAACTGCAATACAAAGTGCAAACATAAATGATGTTGGCTTTTATGCTGATTTTATGTTTAATTAGGAATAAATCCACACTAAACCTTGTAATCAGAAAGTCCAGATTTTTACATGCTGGCTATAAGTCTGGGGGATAGATAAACGATGTGATTTAAATCGTACATTATCCCAGGTAAAGCTTTTTTTGTATCTACTTAGCTTTAACATTACTTGTGCTGCTGTTATTCATCTCCTGAGTGTAAATGAATGTGCTGACAAATTTAAAAAAGTATTAATGTCTGTTCAAAACAAAAATAATGTTGGTCCAGGGAATTCTTAATTTTAAATGTTATTATTTGTCATGGATTTTTTTTTTTTTGTTTTTTTTTTTTTTTTAGCAATCTTTGTGAACAAGTGATTCCATGACCATCAGAAGAAAAATATTCAAGTTTAATTAAAAACATCACATTATTGCACTTAGCATCCTGTGTGAAAGCTCCTGACCATGTCTCAAATCATCCATATTTCATTGTTTACCTTCTTGCAGCAGACTATGGAAAGAGAATTCCATATTTTACCCTTTTTAATGCTGTTTTTTGGCATTTTTATATCCTGAGTCTTACCAGAAAAACAACCGCACTCATTGAATGTGTTCTAAACTTAAAAAAATAGGGACTTACATTGACAACCACTGTATCAGCCCTGGATTCCAGTATCGTCAGGTTGTTTAATATAGCGGCCAAGTCCCTGATGAAGAAGTTTGTGGTTTAAACCCAGACTGGTTGACTCCTGAATGTTGTTTCTGTCATGCTCGCCTTTCACCATTGTCCCAATACACACATATTGTGCAGGTTATAAACACTAGGATATAAACGCCATGCAATAAAATAAAAACAAATGCATTATTGGTATCTCTATCTGCACAGTGTCGTTAATGCTGAGAAACAATTGTTTATTGCACACTTTTATGTACACATGCACGCATTCTGATTTTGCATAAAACTTGAATCATTTATACATTATTACAATATCTTGAATTTGGGTTAAAAAAAAAGTGGTATTTTGCAGGTCAGAGAAAAATAAATAAATAATAATACATTTTCCTTTGACCTGCAAAAGATCTATAATTTCATGATAATTTTAACCAATTACTCAATATTTTCCTATGCGTATGTAAAAAGGAAAAAATAGGAGTTCCCCATGTTGTGTAATTTGGTCAAAAGGTACTCAGAGGCCTAACTAGATTTGACCAGATGTAGTGTTTTGTGTTGCATATTCTCATTCTCTCACATATCCACAAATTTGCTTCTTACGAGCACCCTGCATTTTCCGGTAAATGGGAGTCGATGCTCCTCACCCGGAGGTCAGTGAAGTTATCTGAGTGCAGCCGGCGCGATGGAGGCGACAGAGTGATGTGACGCTGTGGTTTTGCTCTGGTGTGATAGCGCCTTACTGCTGTGTTATGTGTGTGTGTGTGTGTGTGTGTGTGCGCGTGTGGGAAGGGGGCCCCGCAGGGGACGAGGGGGGGTGCATTAGCCACTGTCTGGCGTCTGAGAGGGTGAAGAGAAGTGAGAGAGAGGCTTAATGTCTGTCTACTTCTATTTCCCTCTTAATTTCACACACTGTTGAGTCAGTCCGTTGACCGACTGCTTATGGCGAGGTGGCGCGCAGAAATGTAGTGCACTTGTGCTGCTTCATTCCAAACTATTGGAAGTCGAGTTGCACTGTGACACTCTGCTTGTCTAGTTAGATCCTTATTCTAATACACAATGACATTCGTATCATTTTAATTGGTTTATTGAATGGAGATGAATAACATCATAGACAGCAGCACAGTAGTTGAGTTGTGTTTGAAATTTAAAGTGATGAAGGGCAGGCCTGTTGGAGTCCAGGGACAAGTCTGACAGGCATGGGAACTCAGCTCGGGCTTCGTCATGAGGCATTTTCACATAGGTCCGACTCGAGATGCCTCTGCATGTTTTCACTCTGTAAATGTGAGCTGTGCCAAGCCGCTAAAGTGGTCCTTGTGTAGCCCTGGTCATGGCATGGCTCGGTTTGCTGTGGGCAGGGTTCAACGCACCTCACACACAGCCAGGACAGTAAGATGGTCTGCACAATTAAAGGATTTGTTAAAAAAAAATCATTATATTTTGCTGCTTGAGGAATTGAGTGAGCGTAAATAGTGTCATGTAGAGATCAGTGGAGAGGACACCCTGCACTCACATACAAATGTCTACTTTTAAAAGCACTTGTTTATCCAAAATCAAATAAACACAAGTCGGAACAACAGATGAAAACTATAGACAAAGCAAGAGAATGGAGAAATCACTCATGAAAAGACACAAAGTGTCCCTTTCTGACCCAGGCCGGTGCATGTTGTGGCGGTGTCTCGATGCACTTATCATGTTGTTACAGCAGCCTCTCAGAGGACAGACGTCTGCCTCTGAACATGCACTCTGAAGGCTCTTAGCACATCGCTCTCTCCTGTGTTCCCCATCTCACAATCACCACCCCAACCTCAGAAGTCCCTCAAACTTTTCAAGATTTCGATCAGAATCAACTCGTAGGATTCTTTTCCTCCGACCATACAAGATTGAAGAACTCACTAGTTATTCTCAATGAAGAGTTTTACAATGCCTTTCTCTCAGCTAGTGGTTTAAAGTTGCTGCTCAGGAGGGCATTGAAAGTCATCCAACAGAAGCAAAGGCACTAAATAAAAAATAACAGTCAGTAATATATTATTTCAAATACTGTGCTATTCCGCAGGACTTCAAACGTGAATATTAAAATGCCCTACTGCTATAGTCATGCACAGTTGGGAATGCCCGATTAATAAAGTGACTCATTAGTAATAATAATTAAATTATTTTGCATAATAGTCAGAGCCCTATGAGAGCTGATTGACGGAGAGGGTGGTTGTTTCTTTTTACTTTTTTGTTTGAAAAAGTTGATATGAATAAGTGACAGATGGAAAATTCTGTACATGTGTGATAACTAAATTGTCAGAACCAAACAGTTTAAGAGCCAGGAGCAATCACATGGTGCAGTTTTTCTTAGTTTCCAGTTTTATAAAAGCAAGACACACATTCCTTGTGGATGAATAATGACTGTCCAAGTTTAATGGGAGCTGTCTTGACTCTTCACTAAACTACTGCAAACTCTGAAATGAAGTCAGTCTGTTATTCAACAACAGCCTTCAGAAACCCCATCATTTATCGTTCCTTCTGTTGACGGTATAACACTGACGACACACTTAAACCTGGGCATGACTCAGAGCCCAAACCCACCATTTTGTGCCTAACTCTCATCTTATAAAACAACCAGGACGTCGACTTTCTGTGGATGTCAACAAAGCTGAAATTGGATGCAGACCCTTTGACCGCAGTCCCGTAATGTCTCAAAGATTGCTTTCCGTGACTTTTATCCTTTTCAATCTGCAAGCTAATCTTTTGCCCAAATCAAACGGAAAGTTGCTTGAACGCTTTCTTGTCAGAAGATTCAATAAAACGTCAGCAGACAGTAAATCAAGTCCAACGGCAACACATTGCAAAATTGGCCTTGCGTTCTAGGTCAAAGGGATGAATAAGGTAAGTAAATCACCAACTTGTAATCTGGCTGCTGTCACCGCGTCCCCTGACTAAAGGCTCTTATCGGCCTCGACAGCGCGGGGGCCATTTTGTTTGCCGAGCTTAAATAACGTTACATCGGTCGTGAAGGCAGATAAGCCGTTTTTATGAAATGTGAGGCTCTTTAACGCATTGTGACAGTGGGGCGATATACAGAAGGGATTCAAAGGCAAGACCTTAAATTGGATACAAGAATACGTGTGAGATATAAGTCCGTTAAAGTGATTCTCAAAGGTGTTGGGCATAAGTGCGAACATAAAAATGAGCAGCCAGGGGATTTATTTGTACACTGGAGCATGTTTTTTTTTTTTTTATATAATGTGGAAGCCTTATCAGCACGCAAAGTATATTAAAATAAGGTTGTCTTGAAGCATTTAAGGCTGTTGGTTTGGATGCTTTTCACCCACATACAGTAAAAGTAGCCGTACCTAGCTTCTTTAACAGCGCCTGCCCCTGTGATTTGTTATTCACTGAAGCGCGTCTCCAGAGAAATGGATTTACTACCGTGCCCTCTGCCGGTGGATGAAGGTCAGAGCTTACCTCGGAGATGCCATTTGGGGCGAAGCGATTGCTAATACAGCAGCTTTTGCGAGGGAAAAATTGAGAAACATTCATGGGCATTTAGGAATACTGCGATGGAGAGGGCAGGTTCTTCTCACTTTCCTCCACTTGTGTGAGCTGTGTTGCAGGTCAAAACAATTCTAACTGTAGCAGCTCCGATGGAACATAAGCACATTCCTGCTGCCTCGTAACTCCCGGCTTCAGGTCACCTCTGACACCGGCGATATGGGAGGTTTGACCGAGGGCAGCAGCTATTTGGTTTTGCACCTGGTTGTGTGTTCAAGTGTTTCTCCATCTTTTAAACAGGCCGTTGAACAAGGCTGCGGCAAGTTCTTGGACTAATCACGACTAATCATGCTCGTCAATAATTTGAACTATTGTGGCATATTTAAAAGATATGGAAATAGATTTAAATGAACGTACCAACATTTTATGCCTGGATAAATGAGTGAAATTAATGATTGGCAACGCCATGGAATGTACCAAAGACACACAGATTCGATAACTTCAGAGAAAATGAAATACCAGAAAGTGGTTTATTAAGGTGAGGGCAACACCATGGATACTTCAACCATTGTTAATTTATTCAAAATATATGAATTTCCTTTTAATACATTCGAGATGAGTTAAAACTGCCCAATCAGGATGGGACAAGTTTAAAATTAGAGTGGCTGAGGCTACAGTGGGGAGTCGTGGCAAAAGAAAGAGGGGAGTTAGCGACTGGACAAGGAGTAGAACACCCCTGGCACAAGTATGTAGAGTCCAACATAATCTCGGTAGGCAAAACAACAGTGAACGCTCTAATATTAGGCCAGGAGAAGCGTTGCGGCTGGCCATCTTGGGCTGGCTCACAGGGAGTACTTGTTACTTTCGATGAACAGGACTAGAAAGTACGTATAAGTGGGTTCAATAAGCCCACACGGCACTGCACTTCAATGCTCGGGGCAAGAGGAAGGCAGCCTGCATGGGGCCACAGTACAACTCAGGTTTGAGGGATTTAACCTCCCTTGGCGCTATGCAAAGTCAGGAACAGGCTAACACGCATGAGAGCTGCCGCAGAGCTGTCACTACGGCAGATAGAATGCGTGCGCAGTCGCGGCTGCCCCACGACAGCCTGGCCAGACGCAGACGGGGAAGCAGCAGGGGGGCGTGTCAAAAAGGGCGCACCCGAGAGAGAGATGCGCATTTATAGAGCGAACCAGATTGTGTGTCTTAAAGCGACGGGCGCGACCTTTTTCAAGCACCATTTAATTCATATTGTCACACTATTGTAAAGGTTTTTGAATAATTTATTTTTAAAAACTCGAAGCGAAAACAGCGAAGAGAAGAGGTCAAATATACTTTTATGACAAAATAGTTGATAACATACAAGAAGCGCAAAAACTATCTGTTGATGAAAAAAACTGAATCAAAATCTCCTATTAGTGGGATTTTTGGGAATGATTAATGTCAAGAATAACCATTAATTTCTGCATCTTGTATAGCTATACATCAGGGGTGTCAAACTCATTTTCGTCCGGGGACTAAATACAACCTAATTGGATCTCAACTTGGCCAGACCAGATGATTCTCTACAAAGATATAAACAATACAAAGTCCAACTTTTTGTGCACACGTTGTTAATGGCACGTCACAATAATTGTATTGATATTTGTGTTTTAGCTTTGAGTGCAGCTTTGTTTTATCAAGGTTTATTACAGGGAAAACGTTCTCAAAAAGATACAGTAGGTTAGCCTGGCTCTGCTAGACCCTTGTAGTTCCGCCATGCTCAATCGACGCCATAGCGAACACCTTCCCCAGATTATTTTTTAATCGACCAATCAGGATTGCCGGTGTTACGTGGGGTTTGCACTGCCTTCTCTTATGCAGCAGCGAGAGGAATCCAAGATGGCGGACGTAAAGTCCGCGAATCTTTTTCAAAGAGTAAATACGACCGAATTAAGACACGGATGTCACTTTTAATGCAATTTGAGGTGAGATATAGATGGTTCTATGTTGATATATGTGTGTTTTAAGTTTCAAATGTTCCTGTAAAGTTTGGTTGAAGCACTGGTTCAGTGTTCCTGTTTACACACTATGCAGCAGGGTTGGTGGTTCCCGCATATTTTTTTCCAAGAGACTTGTAGGTAATAAATACATAGAAAGACAATAAACAGAATCATGATAGCCCAAGTTGATTACATTACGTTTTTAGCCAAAAATCATTCTGAGTTTTTTTTTTTTTATGGGTATTCTTGCGGATTTTGGGTTGGAAAATATTCCTAGGATTTGGCAACCAATGGGAACCGTGTGCTTCGATGTGAGTGGTTGAAAGCAGACTTCATTCAAGATAATGGACAAGTGGTCTATCCAATCACATACAATGATTTTTTTTACAAGGCCCTGCCTTCTGAAATCCAACCATTATGGCTCAGTACCAGACTCATGTGTGAAGTGCAGCGAACTACATGGGTCTGGCGAGAGTCAGGCTAACAGTAGGTAGCCTTAACAAAAAACTTAAACACAGCACCTCAGCTTAACCTTCAGTGTGGTAAGGTCCCTACTTATGTCATTATCAGAGAGAAAGTTTAACCCTGTTAGTTTTGGCCCGTATCCTGTAATGCTATAGACCAGGGGTGCTCAATACGTCGATCGCGATCTACCAGTCGATCGCAAAGGTAGTATTGGTAGATCGCATTAAATAAATAAAAAATTACACATTCTAAACAAATATATACAAAAAACTCCGGGCAAAGTGGAGATTTTTGAAAACTCCATTAATGCATTTGTGTGTAGACAGAGATAACCAGAGTTTTGCGTTCTCGCACGCCACAGTACCCCCCTAAATTCCTCTGATCACTGAAGCATGGATCATACTACCTTAAAAACTGTTCGCTGTGAGATGCTCGCAGCAGCGAACATCCTTGCTCCACATCAGAGAGCAGCAAAGTGATCGCGGGGACTCACGCTCGAAAACAACCAAACCAGGACTAAACCCGGACTAAACCAGGACTAAACCAGGGCTGAGGACGGGGTCAGTGCTTGTAAACATACGTCTTTACCCTGAGTGTCTTCTATGACTGTAAAAGTGCCGTTACCGGCGTCTGCATCAGAACTCCGCCCACTTCTGTGTTTTTCCCCAACGCAGGACAGGACGTAAGAGACGCACATGTTTGGAATGTTACGAATGTGATTGATAACGCAGATGTGTGGATGCAAATTATTTTATAAACTGAGGAGGGGAAATATTTGGATTTAAAAAAAACAGGCATGGCACATGGACATGGCACCACAGTCAAATGACATCTGTGTTTTACTCAGTATTGTTTTACTGACACTTAGGTGACTGCACATGCGCAAACAACCGCGCTCAGTGCAGGAAAGCTAAACCACGACAAACTTGCCAGCGAGTTACCACCAATTTTCCGGACTATGCATCCCTGGCCGATTCAATTCAGTGCAAGTCATATGAGTAAACTCGGGTAATGACAAAAAATGTACATAGGTAATTGTGTTGTGTTGTGCTATATTGGCTCATGCGGTTTTGCATGTACATAAACATACATTGTAGATATAAAGAATATTTTTTTAAATATATGATTTGCATTTTTGTAGTAGGTAGATCATTTTGACTTGATCCTTTTATAAGTAGCTCGCATGCTGAAAAAGTGTGCGCACCCTTGCTATAGACACTTGTTATAAAATTAGATGTAGTTCCCGAGTTCATCAGTAGGTCGCAGCACACCAAAGTATTTTGACACGCTTCTGAGTTAGCTCTAAGCCCCGGTGATCCAAGATGACGCCATATTTAAATGAATGGTTTCCATGGGAAACTCGCCTATATTTGGGCATCGTCTGGTCCTCCCGGTTCTGCGCAGTGGATTATCTCCCATGATGCATTGCGCAAAATACGCGTGTGTGGCTGTCATGCACGCGCACAGAGGGGCTCAGCCGCGCTCTTACCAATCAGAGCTGCTCATCAGAGCTGCTCATCAGAGCTGCTCATCAGAGCGGGAACCAGACGAGCAGTTTGTGGCATTTAAAGTGCGGATTTAAAGAAAACCAAAGGATTTAAGAAGAAAAAAAGTTCAGGATGACAAGGGACACTAAAATCCCCACAAAATCCGACCTTTCTGAAAGCTGTAAGTTCTCAGTCAGCTGAGGTCGCGCTGGGTAGCCCACGTGAATTTTGTCCGGTTTAGTCTGCAGTACCGCGAGAATCCCCCGAGCACGTGGGTCCTTCAGCTCCAAGCTAGTAATACCCAATCCAGTTATTATTATTTAACCGATTAAAATAAATTGAGTTACTGAAGAGATATAGCCTTACATAAGGTTGAATTAACAGCCCAAAGCACAGATAATGTATGCATAATAAATTACAATAGTTAGATATTGTGATCTCTGAATCCGTTTTTCAGCTTTTCGGAGGGGGTAGAGAGCTGCTGGTAGCTCCACAGTGTCAGGTTGGAGACCTGCTAAAAATTCATCCATCCATCCATCCATTTTTTTCCCCTTCATCCATATCTGGGTCGTGGGGTGGTAGTCAGAGCTGCACCTAGTACACTTAGCCCCAGCCCCTCACTGATCCTCCTGCAGGTGGTGAGTCCACAGGAGCGAACACACAACCTTCAGGCCCAAAGGCCAATGCTCCACCAACTGAGCCACTGTCGCCCCCTGCTAAAAATTGTATTTATATACTGTATATATTTTTTACTCTAATGCCAAGCATGTATTACCCAAAATGAGTTATATGGGCATTCTTAAATTTACTAGCGCAGAAAACAGTTGTCCATCAAGGTACTTAGAGCCAACAATAGTGGTGTATTAATATTGAAAATAAACGTTTTTTTCTACCACATATAGACGCTGCTGTGTGGGAAATGAAATGCTCCTCAGTTACTGAGAGAATAAATGTGGAGACTCTTTTCTTTATCCCAACTCTTCATAACTGCAAAGTGAATATTTCTTTCTGATTGAAGTCAAGTGGGCCTTTTACTGCAGTATGAAGCTCCACACTGAGGCTACTGTATATCATTTTATCTTTTGATGATAATTACAGCGGGTTGTAAAAGCACTGAACTTTTGTACATGTTTGTTTGAAAGTCAAAACATCCAGATTAAAATTAAGATTAGAACAGCAGAGAAGTGGGAAACTTTTGATATTTACAAAAGTGTGAAAAGGAAGGATAGAGCAGTTTTGAGAGTGAGGGAATAATTACATGGATTGTATTATATATTTTAGTTTTTATGGTATCAAAGTTATGAAATCCAGCTATACGTTTTTACAGACTCCAAGAGCATTACTTCCAAGATAGACATAAATACCGTATGTTATTAGTAAGGGAAATTCATTTTGCAATCTGTTCTTAACTATGCATCCACTCTAACCCTATTACCTGTCCCTGCTGAAGAAAAGCAGCCTCATGATGCGTCACCCACAATATTTTACATAGTGATGACGGCGTATATTAAGATTACTCACTGAATTACCATGGTGCTGAGGGCAATGTTTTGCATTAGGACCAAAAATCTTTTTAAATTATTTATTTCTACTCTGGTTTTCTATTTAATATTTGTCCATAAAGGCCAAAATAGTGTATGAGTATTATTTGTCCCAAGTACAGATTCCTTCAGCAGAAGTCCACAGCTCCTCCCGAGTCATCCCGGGGCATATGGATCTCTGATCAGAGCTGTTCAGTTCGAGTTGATGATCTGGAACGACCAAGCCGCGCTGGAACCTTTATCCCTGACCTCTGCGGTGTGCTCCTTGAACTGAAGCCATCACAGAACGGCTGAAGATTTACCGAGAGAAGATTACACACTGGCGGTCTATTCAAACGTTAAGGTAAGATGTATTCGGCAGTCATAAGGGTGTTTCCAAGGAAAAAGTATTTGCAAATTATATTAATTTGGATCTGTCCGTTCATTAAAACTTTCGAGATATCTTTAAAATTGTAGTCGTAAACAAAATTTGCAAAAGTTCAAGACACAACTTTGGCCTATATTCTGAGTTGATGTTTTTTCTTTCAAACATGTTAATTTGTTTCAATAGATATATATATATATATATATATATATATATATATATATATATATATATGGGCCCCATATATATATATATATATATATATATATATATATATATATGGGGGCGACAGTAACTCAGTTGGTAGAGCATTGGCCTTAAGGCCAGAAGGTCGTGGGTTCAATTCCCACCTCTGCACCTTCTCCACCGACTCCCACTGATGACTGCTGTCGTTGTGTCCTTGGGCAAGACACTTAACCCCACTTTGCCCAAAGCTCCCACTGAAAGATCAAGGCTATGCTCTCACTCAGAGAGCAGCCGTCCTCCTGTGGACTCACCACCTGCAGAGGGTCAGTGAGGGGCTGGTGCTATGAGACTTGGGTGGCATCTCTGATTGCCATCCCCCTGACCCAGAAATGGATTAAAGGGAAGAAAATGGATGGATGGATATATATATATATATATAGAGATATATATAGATATATATATAGATATATATATATATATCGAAGGAGAAATTCGGGTGTCCATTAGCTAGGGCTGGGCAATAAATTGAACTTAGGCAATTAATCGGCTTTTGAAAAAATCTGATTTGTGAAAAATGTTCACAAATTGAATTAAGGATATTCTGAGAGTTCCAGCAGCACATGAATCATATTTGCAATATCAGCACAGTCTGTACAAGACTTTTATAATACGTGTTAGGGGAAAGAAATTAGAAATAGTTTTGAAACTTGAATATTGAGCGGAAAGATAAGAAAAAAAAACCTAAGGGCGAAGTCTGTCTTCGGTGACTTTAATACAAATCGATTATATTCAGATTCAGATTCAGATTCATTTATTTGCCATTTGCAGTAAAACCACATAGGAAAAACTGTGCAAGATTACCCCAGATTAAAACTCAAAATCGTCCAAAGCAGGAAATAAAATCAAGATTTTACTTTTTTGCCATATCGCCCAGCCCTACCAGTAGCAGCCAAAACACATCCATCCACAAAAACAAATAAATTGATCTTTCTAAAAAAAAGCCAACAATAGTAATAATAAAATGCAACAGCACTTTAGGTCATAACAGCAGAGGTGGTGCAGCCACTGGGCGGAGCAGGACTGGTCACAGCAGCGGTGGTGTAATCACATAACTGCTATCATGGTCATTTTGTCTAGCAGAAAAAAAAAATACCAAGACATTCCAGGCCAGCTGAGAGACAGCATTGCTGGTTCTTCCCCGGGCCTTCTCCTGGAACCTGTCAAGATGATCCGCAGAGATGCCTGAGTCACCTCAACTGGATCTTTACAATGTGGAGTAGCAGCGGCTCTACTTTGAGCTCAGTGGGAGTACCCAGCAACTCATCTCAACCAAATGTGTCCGCAATGTTGTCCTTTCAAGCATTTACCCAAATCTCAATCTTAGGTGAGGGTGGAAATGTAGAATGCTAGTTTATCGAAAACTAACCCTTTCACTACAAGATTAGGGTTGATTAAGATTACAATAATGGTCCCACTATGGGGACATATCAGTAGATAGACAGTCCATTACTGCACATGCTTTACCAATCCCTCAGTCAATCTCACACTCCATCCTTCACTTGTGAAAAAGAGCTTGAGATACTTCCACTCCTCCACTTGTGGAACAACCTATAAAGTAATCATCATGATAAATAATTATATATTGCATGGATAACCAATTGGACCACATAACATTCACTGTCACATGATGTGTTGATAAGGATTTGCGACCAAAGTTTCCTTCCCAGAGAAGGGACAAACTCCATGGAAAACACTGATGTCTGAGTTTGATGTAATAATTTCATAGCCTTGCTCAGAGCTGTTGTGAATATGTAGGACAGACTTTTTTGCACAGAAATCTCACTGTATGCAGCAGACAGCTTCAAAAGTCTTTTTAGGCTTGTAAAGTGCAGATAAACAATTGTCGCTTTGCCAATGGCTTTTCTTTAAAGTGATTGCGTATTTCCTTTAATCCCATGAGAAATCGAGTGAGTGTTAGCAGTGTTGGACCAAGAGGCATGGGACACACAGGCATTAGCTCTATGTATGTGTTGATACAACAGCAGCCATTATTCATATTTTAGCCTCTGCCTCAGGAATGAGGGTGTTTACATAAAGTTTGGAGGTTCTGTAGATTTCATAGGAGTAAGTGAAGGGCATCAATTTTTTTGAAGGGGAAACAGATATAACAATAATTTGAAATCATGTGAATCTACTTTAGCCTTGATTTTGTGAGATGCAGTATCAATATTGGTATTATTGATGTATTTATAATAATAATTACTATTCATTTGTATCGCACTTTTCAAAAACATTGTTTCCAAAGTGCTAAACCATAAAAACAGTCATACACAAAGTCAAAATAATTAACAGTAGATACAGGAAGACAAAGTAGACAGAGGAACACAAGAAATTTTTTTAAAAATAGCAGTTCAAGGCTGTTCGATAAAAGTGAGTTTTTAGAGAGGATACTGATGGTGTTAACCTTATCTCCTTGGGACGGTCCCTCCAGAGCCGAGGAGCCCGGGCAGAAAAGGTTCTGTCCCCTTTCGTCCGGAGCCTCAACATAGGAACAGCTAACAGTGCCCTGCCCGAAGATCTAATGGGCGTTCAGACCGCCAATGCTCAAACTTCGAGAGACTGAACTGCGTTCTGAACCAGTTGGTGGCAGGAGAGGGATTTGGATTTCACAAGATTATTTGTTGAATGGGCACGTATCTAAAATGTATTTGGTTTGTAGAAATTAGTCATAGCACAGAATACTCTGAGCATTGACCAACATATCAATTATTATTAGGATTGTAATATTGTGATAAAACTTCATCATGAGTAAACATGTGTACCCTGAAAAGCTGCTCTGAATGTGTTTCCTGGTGGGGTTCACTGTTTGCGACTGAATATGTTAGATTTACCTGTTATTTTACAGAGCTACCAAAAGGCGGAACAACCCTTTTGGGTGGTTCACTGGAGCCACAGTCAGGGACAAACAGAGACTACAGCGCATTGTGCGCTCTGCAGAGGAAGTGATCGGCCGCAGCCTTCCATCGCTGCAGGACCTGTACGTCGCCCGAGCTCGAGGCCGGGCTGGTCGTATCACAGCCGACCCCTCTCACCCTGCACATGGACTATTCCAACCACTCCCCTCAGGCAGGAGGCTGCGGTCCGTCAGGACTAGAACCTCCCGCCACAAGAACAGTTTCTTCCCCTCTGCTGTTGGACTCTTGAACACTTCTTAACCTGTCCCCCCGCCCTTTATAAAGTCACTTTACTGCCCATCATACGTCACTTTACTTCACTGTCCTGCTGTCACCTTACATTGTGTGCACCATGTGCACTTGTATATTGTAAATAGTAACTGTAACTCTATTTAAAATTTAAATGTATTCCTTAGAAGTATTCCTTTATTTTTTATTATCTCTTTCTGACTGTTGCACTGAGCCAAAGCAATTTCCAAGTCTGTGACTTCCTGTTACTTACGTTTAGGCTTCTGAACGCATTTTTATATGAACAAGATCTGAAATAAAGTAAATTTAGTATATATATGAGCCAGACTTGATAATAAAGCGCAGGTTCATCCCACAGCTCCCAGACAGCTGATAAAGAAAAATCCTGCTCTGTCAGACTGTATAACAAACCTGAATGGGTCTACTGCTGCTGGACACCTGAATTTTTTTCTACAGGGGATCAATAAAGTATCTACTGTATCTATCTGTCTAAAAAGACATTTGGACACAAATTCAACAGAACCTCCAGAAGTTGTTTCTAAGTGATGTATTTGCTTTTTTGTCTGAAATAAATCTGAACTCTCTCCTCTGAGAAATGGGGAAAAGGTTTTTTTCAAAGCTGAAATAAACGCTACCCTCATTTCTCCTACTTTGTTCTTCGTAAAAGCACTCGTTTTGATAAATGGATTGTTGAGAATGAGTGCAGGATTATTTGTTTGCCTTAATAAAGTGTGCAGGTTACTGGGCCAATAAAAGACCTGCACAGACTGTTGGCTTGAGATAACTGCAGGTGTGTGGGTGTGGGAACAGATGGGCTCTTCATTGGAACAATATTTAAAACAAACTTTGTTGCTAGTGAATTTTGGATATTTTAGTTGTGGTTGACGTGCATAATATGAAAGGTGAAACAACATTGTCGCTGAGTGAAAAGCCTCTGTTGCTAGACTTGCCCATGGATAGTAAACTACTTAGAGAATTGTACATATACAGGAATAAACATTGTATATTGCAAAGAAAAGTCAAAACAAAAAAAGTTAATAATCATTCTAAACAGAGTTATTTTTAGCCCCATCCAGGTTAATATCGTAGACTGGAAGGGACTGATTGAGTGCTGATGTCACCAAACTGTTTGCCAAATGCAAAAGAAGCTGAAAATGATGAGAGTGACACACACGGTTACTGACCTTGAAGAGTGTTCTTAACCATGAAAGACAATAAGAGCCAGAGTAAGTTGGAGCAACACTTCCCGATTGGGCTTCATTGAGCTCTGAGGTTAGCATTGACCATCTATACTGTATATCAAAGAACTATAAGATAAGAGATCCTTCATTCGTTCAACTGTGGGGACATTTCAATGTTGCAGCACACATACAGGACAGTAGTAAGAGGATACAAATCTATACACAATAAGTAGTAGCTATGTTAGCTGTAAATGCCTCAATACCAGTCTTTCAACAACAACAAAATGTTTATATATAATATATATGTACATTATAGTGCAGAGTTATATTCTGTACATATAGGGCAGGAAAATAAGTAGATAAAGTGAAGTGACATTGACATGTACAGGCTTGTACAGTCTTGACATCAGCAGAAAGAAAAGACCTATGGAACCTCTTCATCACACAGCGAGGGTGAATAAGTATGTCACTGAAACTGCTCTCAAGAGCAGAGAGAGGGTCTTGCAGGGGACGACAGTCATGGTCCAGCATAGATATTAGTTTGTCCCAGACCCTCCTGCACTGTGTCCAGGGAACAGCCCAGGACAGAGCTGGACTTCCTGATGACCTTGTCCTATATGGCTATGGCGTGTCTATGACTAGTTGTGCGTGACCCATCTGGTAATTTTTTTGCCTCCTCCGTCCCCGGAGTTATGCGAAATAATATAATCTAAATATGCAATAGGGAACTTTGAGCTAAGAGGTTTGCATTGTCCATCTCTATACAGTATCGTTAATATTGTTAATTTTTTCACAAACAAGTACTCAATACACTTTTGTCTAGACACATTTCTTCCAACTAAGATGTCATAGACAGAAAAGTTTTGTTTTTTTGCTCACTGTGTTTCTTTAGTTAGATTGTGCCGTGTTAGATGAGTGAGTTTTACTGATTTTGACCTTTTCTACTTAAATCCATCTCGGTGAGGGGTGGGCAATTATTTTCACATTGGAAAATCACCATATTGTGGTCGGCCAAACCTGTTTTCATGCAGTTAATCAAAACATGTTTGCTATTATCTGTCAAAGCTTCTTCGGTTATACAATAATTTTTTTGGCAAACAGAAATATACAAAGAAGAGGGAAACAAGGAGCCAAGATATTGTTGTGTTTTCTTTCTTTTTGTGGCTGATAAGGTGTTTTGACAGTGTTTTGAGTTTTTCTTGCAAGAAGGAGGCTGAGTGTTATTGACTGTTGAAGGAGGCTGAGTGTTATTGACTGATTTTCATATTCATATTGTTGTCAAATTATTACTGGATTCATTGTTTAGAACAAAAAAACTGTGGTAAAAAATGGCTTTAAAATGTGACCAAGGTGACACATATTAAATAACAAACCTTCATTGGGTATTGACTCACCTTCAGTTAATTGGGCAAAGGGCCTAAATAGTCTAGTGGTTGACTGGACAGTATGAGGTAAAAAGCAGAGAAGGGTCTGGGAACCGCACAGAAACGTGAAATGGGAGTTAGAAATGTATAGAAACGTGAATTGGGCCGTGCAGAGCCCCCAGCTGGCCATTTGCCCAGATCTGCCCCTCTAAAAACAGTTTGTTTCTATCGCTTTAGTTTTCATATGCCTTTATTCATTCTTTGGCCTCTGTCACATCTTTATTTTTTCCCCTTATAATTTTTAAGACCACAGTCACTCAATCAGCTCTCAACCCAAAGCTTCAATACTGTAAGTGATTCACATGGCTCTTATTATAATTATGCTAATGATTAAAGGTATTCAAGTAAGATCAAAAGAGCATGGAGTTCTTGAACTTTGGCTTTGAGTAGATATTTCAAATATTATGTTGATAGTGCCAAATTATATATATATATATATATATATATATATATATATATTTTCTTTTTTAACCAAAATTCATAATATTTCAATATTTCGACTATGCGTAATATTTCATTTAAAAAATTATGCATAGTCAAAGACTAGAGGCAAAAACATATATTAACCATCTATATCTGAACAAACTGTGAGAAAATAAGAATAATTTCTTCATGGTTGTATCAAACTGGCATCTACAGTATATGTGGCTTGTTACAATGAAAAGTCTTCCATACCTATTTTCCTTCTCCTCAGTAGCTCCTTATACCATAAGAAGACTGCATTTCAGCATGAATGTTTGGCAGAATAACATCATGATAATTCACAACCTATTAGAGCAATGATTTTTTTATTTATGTACTTGTCTTGTGCACACTGGGGACTTTTGCAAATGTTTTCCAATGTGGTTTTACTGCAAATGGCAAATACAATTGAATCTGAATCTGAATCTGATGCTTAAGGACGCACCAGGACTGAGAATAGCAGCACCCCCAAGTGGCCAGAATAGCAAAGTTGTTAGCAATTGATTACTGTGCACCAACAGGAGTCACAGGGACCAACCAGTCCCTGTGGTCCTCGGAGTCCCAAATGGTTCACATGGGTCAAATGATATCACAGATGTGCTTTGGGGCAAGACCATGGAGAGATTTGCACGCAGGCAGAGCTGCTTCAGTCTATCATATACAGTTGAAAAAAACAAAAATGTAGTCATGTACAACATTATCACAACTTCACAAGTATAAGTAAGATTATATGCTTAAATGTGCCAAAATGCCTGTAGCCCTGCTTAATTTAATCAAAACCTTGTCCATAGTAGAATAAAGGTCACTCAAGTATGCACGCATCAAACAAACCATTTGAGGATTAAAAGCCATATTTTGCAGCATATGCCCTTTGTGTCCCATTAAACGCATGTGTCTTCTCTGGCATTCACAGTAACCGAGGAGTGGGTGAAATGTTATTCCCTAATAGCTGCTGTGGACCGTCCACTCTGCAGAGCTGCTAATGAGCATTTTCTTAACTGAGCGTCCACGAACACATCATTACATCCATCGCACAGTCAATTACCCTCTGCTCTGTCCTTTATGCAGCACTTGAACCTCCGCAGCGGGGCACGGCACATTCCACCACATGTTTGGGGCGAATGGCTTCAGCTTAATGTGGAGAGATGAAGATGAAGACACGATCACCGGAGATTTGAACTGTGGGAAATTTATCGACCATTACACGTGGCCAGGTCAGCTGAGGTGAGAGAGCCGGTGTGGAAAAGCACCACTATAGTAATTAAAGTCCACCATTAATGTCCGTCCCACACAATCGCTCTTTGGGTAAGAAATAAAAGGGACACGGAGCATGTTGGACTATTATCAGCAAGGGCAAAGAAAGTAGTGATTTTTATAGCTGTTCTGTTCGATGTGTGACCGTTAGAAATTATCTGCTGCAAACAACAAGGTAATACATAGACAGGGCACTTGGAATAAGATCAATTGGCATTTTCAGCGCGCATGCGTCCAGGTCAGAGTCCACCAGTACCGATGAAGACAACAGAGTCCATGCTAGTGTATTAAAACAGCCTACTTTTAGAGCAGTGTTCCCCAACCATTTTGAGCTGTCGCATTCTTTTTTTCATTGAAAGAAAAATCACATGGCACACCCCCAGCTGAAACTGAAATAAAAGTGAAACTGCAGCCTTTATTAACAAAGCAAAGTCAAATCTTATCTTCTCAAATCATTTTCTTTTCACATTAATTGTCCAATGAGGCACACCAAACAACATCTCAAGGCACACTAAAGCCTAGCGTACATGGACAGAGTAACTGGAGACAACTAGTTGCAAGGCGGCTTTTGGCAACTGAGAGTAGATGATGGAGATGATCAGTTGCCGAAATCGGTTGATGTGAGCGCTCTTACAACTGGAGATGAACAGTCGATCTCCGGATTCAGTCAGTTGCCCGTGTTCTACTTTTCGGCAACTAGTTGTCCTCAGATCCGGAGATGTCACCCGATGTGCGCGCTCCTAATACATCCATGGCGCGCTCCAACAACATGTGTTGACGGCCAGTTGCTGTCGATGTACACGCTGTTATTTCCGATACTGGCCTGCTACTAGGAGTTGCCCGTTTTCGCCAGATTGTTGATATGTGCGGGGCAGCAACTCATATGCAACGGATATAATCAGTTGCCTGTCCGATGTACGCTAGGCATAACGTCCCATGACACATTGGTTGAGTATTTACAGTACTTGCTGGGCTGTTGAGTTCACCTGTATACAAATCACACCTACATTTGAAAAGATAATAAATGTTGTCCACATATAGGCTGCAGTTGAATACAAGCCACAGGTTTTCATGTTGTGATGTACCACTTAACAACAGCTGATGGAGCAAAACAAAGCAGATAGACAACATTATTTAATAATGAGGCGTTTTGAAATATCATTGACTTGTGATGGTCAAAGCTTTGTGAATTGAAAAAAATCAAATTTGAGGATACAAACATTTACTTTTGTGTGAGCATGTTTAACTGTAAGCCCCCACGTCAGTAGGCAAGGCAAGGCAAGGCAAGTTTATTTGTACTGTATAGCACAATTCATACACAAGGCAACTCAAAGTGCTGAACAAGATAGCATTAAAATCATAAATAATCACAGAACATTAAAAAGAAAGATAAAAACATAAAATCCCTCAGTTGTATGCACAGCTAAACAGAACCGTTTTTAACCTGGTTTTAAACATTGTCAGAGAGGAGGCCTGTCTCACACTTTCATGAAGATTGTTCCAGATTTTAGCAACATGAATCTGAAAAGCAGCCTCCCCATGTTTAGTTCTAACTCTGGGCACTAACAGGAGTCCAGTCCCTGTGCTCCTCAGAGTCCGGGCTGGTTCATATGGGACTAACATGTCACGAATATATTTTGGTGCGAGGCTATGGAGAGACTTGTACACAAGCAGAGCTGTTTTAAAGTCTATTCTCTGAGCCACAGGAAGCCAGTGCAGAGACCTGAGGACCGGACTAATGTGGTCGTACTTCCTGGTTCTAGTCAGGACTCGAGCTGCTGCATTTTGAATGTACTGCAGCTGTTTTACAGCCTGTTTGGAGAGACCTGTGAGCAGGCCATTGCAGTAGTTACTGGAGACAAATGCATGGATAAGAATCTCCAAGTCTGCTTTAGACACTATGTTTTTGATCCTGGCAATGTTTTTTAGATGGTAAAAAGCTGCTGATGTTATTGATTTGATGTGGCTATTAAAATTTAAGTCTGAATCCAGTATTACCCCGAGATTTCTGACCTTGTTTGAAGGTTTTAGGGAGAGAGACTGTAGATGACGCTCTCTCTTTGTTTCTGGGGACCAAAGACAATCATTTCAGTTTTACTGAGTACTAATGCATTGTTTTTAGTTGTAAAGTTTTAAGACATCAAGCTCACTTGTTCATAATCATTCAAAAATTATGTGTACTGAGTGTATGTATATATATTTTTTATGCATACCTTACTCTACTTTTACGTCTGAACTTGTTTGCACCGAGAGTGATAAATAGATGGATAGATAGATACTTTATTGATCCCCGTAGGAGAAATTCAGGTGTCCAGTAGCAGCAAAAATAAAAATAAAATTGATCATTCTGAAAACATAATAATAGTAATAATCAGCAACAGCCCTTCAGGTCACAGCAGCAGAGGTGGAGGAGCTATAGCAATTTCCTAGTGATTTCTTGATACTCACAATAGCAAAAAAAAAAAAAAATTCTGATTCTGATTCTGACATTGAGAACTAATGTCATTATGAAACATCGACTTTACAGATCTAAAAACACTCCACACTCGGGTCACACTATGGTACTGGATAAGGAATGCATGACCTTTGACCTGGACCATCAAGCAAGCGTGTAGCAAGAGGCCAAATCTATTTATTATGCATTTATGTTTACATGTATCATTTTTTTCTCAACAATATATTTCTATGACATACAGTGTAGCTAAATCTGTTATGACTTAGATTCCCCCTGCTTATGGCTGCCATATGTGAATACGAATAATGTATTTTGTTGAGCCAAAAGGTACAATGCAATCTGATGTGCCTCTGAACAAAGTTTTCTTATTGGACTCTAACCATAAGAGAATGTAACAGGTGGCCCTGGTAGTTAAAAGATAGTGTGAGCAAAATTCCTGCACAATGATAGTTACACAGTATGGTCTCGACAGATGGCTGCGGAAGAAAGGAACTGCACAACTTAAAGGGCTCTTCTACCACTGCCATATGTTCAGCATATCTGGAACATTATGACTGTTTTTGACATGCAATGCTGTATATGAAGAGTGCATTTAGAATATACACTGTATCTATACCCCCGTTGCTGGACATGTATGGTAGATAGTTGTAGATAATCTGTATGTGTTATGAACAGTGTTGGGGAGTAACGGAATACATGTACAGTAATGCCACTACTGTACGTATTCAGCATACTCTTTATGAATAATGTATTCCCTTACACTTACTACTTTAAAGTCTAGTATTTAGAATACAGTTACTTTCTGAAAATCACGGGATTACATACATTATCACATTACGTTTTAGAAAATGAAAAGAAAACATTGCGTATTCTTATAATGAAGAATCTATTTATCTATTTTATTCTGGTTCTGGCAGCTGTTGAAGCACTTTGACTCATTTTACAAAATAAAAAATCTGATTCTGATTCTGACATTGAGAACTAATGTCATTATGAAACATCGACTTTACAGATCTAAAAACACTCCACACTGCCACACTCGGGTCACACTATGGTGCTGGATAAGGAATGCATGACCTTTGACCTGGACCAACAAAACCTTTGACCTGGACCATCAAGCAAGCGTGTAGCAAGAGGCCAAATCTATTTATTATGCATTTATGTTTACATGTATCATTTTTTTCTCAACAATATATTTCTATGACATACAGTGTAGCTAAATCTGTTATGACTTAGATTCCCCCTGCTTATGGCTGCCATATGTGAATACGAATAATGTATTTTGTTGAGCCAAAAGGTACAATGCAATCTGATGTGAGCCTCTGAACAAAGTTTTCTTATTGGACTCTAACCATAAGAGAATGTAACAGGTGGCCCTGGTAGTTAAAAGATAGTGTGAGCAAAATTCCTGCACAATGATAGTTACACAGTATGGTCTCGACAGATGGCTGCGGAAGAAAGGAACTGCACAACTTAAAGAGCTCTTCTACCACTGCCATATGTTCAGCATATCTGGAACATTATGACTGTTTTTGACATGCAATGCTGTATATGAAGAGTGCATTTAGAATATACACTGTATCTATACCCCCGTTGCTGGACATGTATGGTAGATAGTTGTAGATAATCTGTATGTGTTATGAACAGTGTTGGGGAGTAACGGAATACATGTAATGCCACTACTGTACGTATTCAGCATACTCTTTATGAATAATGTATTCCCTTACACTTACTACTTTAAAGTCTAGTATTTGGAATACAGTTACTTTCTGAAAATCACGGGATTACATACATTATCACATTACGTTATTAAGGTTAAAAAATGAAAAGAAAACATTGCGTATTCTTATAGTGAAGAATCTATTTATCTATGTTATTCTGGTTCTGGCAGCTGTTGAAGCACTTTGACTCATTTTACAAAAATAAACAACACATTATTGAATGATTACAGAACATCTTTTATTCATTTAAACATGTATTGTTTTTTTTTTGTTTTTTTGTAAATAAATTATAATTTATAATAGATAGATAAATCAAATATGACAAAAGTATTCTAGGTATTCAAAATACAGGTACTACTTTTTCCAAAGTAACAAAATACTAGTATACTTGTATTCTGTATTATGGAAAAAAATACATGTTCAAAGTATTCTACCCAACACTTATGAATTAATGTTAAACTTATGAGAAAGCTAATAATTAATCATCCACTCTTGGCTTCACACAAGTAATATCTGTGTAGATAGATGTTACATCTAAAGGGGCAATATCTGTGTAGAAGGACAGTGAGTGCCAGGTCAAACAGATTGTGATCATTTGAGAAAGCAGAAAGGACAGCCTTGAGTTACACACATCAAACAATGACTTCATTTGTTCAGTTTCTGAAGGAGATATGTGTTTGTTTACTGCATACTATTTAATGTCCAGTGATTTCTCCTCAGGGCAGACGGCCCGGCTGGTCAGGCTGATGCTTTGTTGACCTGGTATTTGTGCACAGTTAACAAATTAATAAAACCACTGATTGTATTACGGCTCTGGGTTGGTATTTCTTTTGGTTGTTTATACTGTTTACTCTTTATACAGCAGCATTTAAAGCAGAAGTGTCAAACTGCTTACGGAAAAGGGCCGGTGTGGAAGCAGGATTTCATTCCAACCAAGCAGGAGCACATCACACTCACACACTGATGACCGTACACACGTCTGATGACTGTACACATTTCTGATGCAAAATGATCCTTGTTAAATAAATCAAGGTAAAAATTTGATCACTTTGGCTAGCAGAATTCTGATCATGGACTTGTGCTATACCCTAAAACAGTTTTATGTAAAAGGAGATTGTGCCACACACACACATTTCCACTCAAATAAAGAGAACAAGGTTGCAAGCCTAAAACGCCACTTCCAGAATGGTCAAAGGAGTCCCGGACAAACAGACTTAAGCATTCATCTTACTGTCCTATCTGGTCGTTCCCAGTGACCTGCACTTTCTAGATGACAAATAGACCTGTGTGAGACCTTTCTGCCCTATAGTAAAGTTAAAATCTAACAAAGACATTATCAATTATAGTAAAAATGTCTCTATAAAGTGTGGACAAACCCATTACCAACACAGCCGTTCAAAATCTCAGGATATCGAAGCTCATATCCGCACTGCTCGCTCTGACTTGAGTGTGAGTGTGGCTAACTATCAGCCGGCTCTCGCTCTCTGCTCATTAGCCCGGGATGCTTCCTCTCAGACGCTTTCACTCCTCACATCTTTGCACAGACTCCGGGCCGCAGCGGGGCCGATGCCTGGGATAAATAAGGGATAATCAAGGAAGCTCCCTCGCTGTGAGCTGACCTGGATATGGGGCTCTTGGTGTCATATGGGGCCCCTCCCTGTGCATATACCGCTCACTGTGTAATGAATGGAACAAGCTCTGGAGGAGCGATAGAGGGACAAATGCAATACAATTACTCTGGTGGGCTCGGAAGAAAACATAGGAAGAGCTGTTGTGTTTCATTTGTTTGATGTGTAATTTAAACAGATGGAGGAGAAACAACACTGGCTGGACTTACAGACGCCTGTGAAAAAATATTATTGTGAACTTAGAAGTATAGGAAAAGTCAACTGCATATCTATACACTTTCTTGCTTAAATATTGTTTCTCTTGTACTGGGTTGGCTTAATTTCAAGCGGTGGAGTGGTTGTCTACCCCCACCATCCAGCTGATGCAATAGTCTTCTATCGAAAGTAAATATTTTAGAGCCTTATTTGGGTGGTCTCATCACAAAGCAAGTAATGAGAAAATCTTGTTACATGCTGCAGGAAAAAAAAGAGCAAGTAAAAGTGACAAGAAAAAACCAAGCATTGAAGAAATACAATTAGGCCATGTCATAGAGGGACAAAGCGATATGAAAAACGTACTGCATACAGACAAAACTAGGCAATAGGATATGTAGACAAGTCTGGGGGCGGTGCTGTGAGGAACGTACAAGCGGTGAACATCAAATCACAGGAAGACAAAGAAATCCACAGAGAACCCCCTTCCTCCCAGCGCTAACACTGACCGCGTATGCTCTCCAAAACAGCAGTTGAAGAGAGGAGACTTTTTTTCTTTCATAAAAGTCAATTTACTGCTTCAATTTAACTTATATGGCAGACTCAGCAGACTCGAGCCCACCGCGAGACCTTCTGTGTCCTTGGGCAATGCACTTAACCCACTTTGCCTATAAGGAGCGCTGCATGCCTTGATGAGTGTGCGTGTATTCATCAAACTAAAATATCCCCACTGTGGGACGATTAAAGGACCTTCTTCTTCTTATGTAATGAGTCTATGTCATGTATTGGTTTCATGTTCGAATGAATCAATGCATTTATTTATTAATTTGATAAGGGACAATGCACAATAAACATTAGTCTCATAAAAATAATCAATGCCTTGTGCTAGGTTTTGGCAAAAAGGCTAGTTTCTAGCTATTGTTCCTTGACAAGTTGATGGAGTTAAGTAGAATTACAGAAATAAATGAACTTTTGAACCATATTCTAATTCTCAGAGTTTCACCTGTATTATATATTCCTTCATGACACCTGTGGCAGGGGACGAGTGATAATTGTTCATCTTGAAGGCACAGGTTACGATATGAGTGCTGAGCTGCCATAACATATATAACGAGAGGATTGAGTGTACGAACGGAGGCGCCTGTCAAAAAGACTTTTGCTGGAAAAGCTTGAGATTAGCTTCATGTGACAGTCTGCAGGCAGTCTGTGGGTTGGAACAAATCCATGTACCTAAGAAGACATACGGTTTGTTGATAGATATGCCGTATTAAGGTGGATGTAAATGTACTCAGCCAAAGTATTAATTAAATGCATACTTTTGGACAGAGCAATTTCACCAAGACTTTTGTGTCCACTGCAATCCTAATTGTCAATTCATACGGACTCTCCAATTAATGCAAGATTTTCTTGCAGAGTGAATTGTATTAAGACTGCCCTCCTCAGAACAACTGCTAGGATCTCAAATCAGAGGTAATAAAATTGTTGGATTGTTTTGGGAAAGTTTGGTGTCTCCCGAGGAGAACAATTGAGGTTGCCTGTGACGAGTAGCCAATCAGACAGCAAGGTGACAAAGCAGCGAGGAACACCGGGAAGCATGGAGGTGAATCCAAAATCCAACACTCCAAAATATCACCTCCATGCCCTCCATATCATAATGTAACAAGAACAGCCCATGCTCGCTTTTTCCACTCCTTTGAACATCACATTATATTTTCATCACGCTTTTTAAAACATTTTTTACTAACGCTACTGCCTTGCCTTTGACCGCCATGTCTAGTTTTTTGACCGCCATGTCTCGAGAGTTTTGGAGAAATTTTCTGTCTGTCTTGGCAATGTTTGAGAGTGAAATTAGTTTGTGTGTATCATGTTTTGGGCTTTACTCTTCCAATTGAATATCATTCCTTTGTTATGTGCAATACTCAGAAGCTCTTTGTCACATAGCTTTGTTCGCCCCACTGCAAAGTCGTAATATTTTAAGCAGAACTTTGGTGGGAGTCGGCCTTGGTCAGGGTGCATCCATCATGGGCGACCTTGGGAGTGCGCCCCGTGGCCGTCCCAGGGCACACAGCACTGACTAATGCCGCTGCCCTGATGTCACCGCTTGTATTATCCCGGCTCAAAGATTGCTATCGGCAACCGGGCTTTAATTATTCACACTCTCATGGCTCGATCTGGACTCTGCCATGATCTAATCGGCTATGACACTATCTCGTACTTCTTTCTTATAGGGCAGATTAAAATAGACAACTCCAAGCCTCAGCGGAAGTCAACTACATAAAGCATGTCAAAACCGAGGAAGTAGAACGATTAGAACCTAGTTTTGAGTAATTTGTGTCAAGAAATTTACATAGTACGCATATCTATGTTAAGAAGTGAACAATAGTGTAGGCAAATGGGTATGACTGGGCACATCAACGAAAGTTATGTAGTTTCTGTTTGAGTATTATATTAAATGTAAAGACTTCTCTCGTTTCAATAAAGCAGACATTTTTTTTGTTCATAAAAATGTATACACTTGAGAAAATATGTGAATAGATATGTCTATATGTAAATGTTTGGACAACTTTTGTCCAAATTGTCTTCATCTGTCTTCATCCCCTTATTCTGCTGCAAACTAGATGACAGAAAATTGTGCTGGATTCACTTGAGTTCAAACATAATTAACTATAATAATGTCTTAGTATACTGTACATGTATAGTATGTAGTTTTAGCACACACACGCATGCACACCAAGCCCCAGTGATCCAAGATGGACCCTATTCAAATGAATGGCTTCTGCTCAGTAGCGCATGGGACTTCACGGGCGCTGACAAATCAGAGGAACTGCTATATTTGGGCATCGTCTGGTCCTCCCGGTTCTGCGCAGTGGATTATCTCCCATGATGCGTTGTGCCAATTACGCGTGTGTGGCTCTCATGCACGTGCACAGAGGGGCTGTGTACGTGCATGAGAGCAGTGGTAGAGCGGAGTCAGAGCGGGAAGGAAACGAGCAGAGTTTGTGGCAGTGAAGTTTGGATTTAAAGAAAACTGAAGGATTTATGAAGAAAAAAAGTTCAGGATGACAAGGGACACAAAAATCCACACAAAATCCGATCTTTATGAAAGCTGTAGATTTTCTGTCAGCTGAGGTCGAGCTGTTTAGTTTACATTGAGTTCTATGGGAATTTTTTCTCAGTAGCCCACGGGATTTAGTCTGCAGTACCACGGGCTAGTAATATCCTATCCAGGTATTATTATAGATCCATGATGCACACTCATGCGCACACACACACACACCTGCGTTTATGTTGGGGCTCAGCCAGCTGGAATTCACCAAAATAACTGACAATGTTGTGTCTGGAGATAAAATATGGCCCATTCAGTCCCTTTGAAAATCTTCCTACTGTATGTGCTACTGCTGCAGCTGTTATAGATCTTATGTTTTTCATGACAGGAACAGGACAGAGCAGCAGCGAAGGCTCAGTGTTGGCCTTAGCGTGGGGAGAGCAAGGGGGGTGGGTTAAGATTGACAGCCCAGGGCACGGAGCTGTCAGCTGGGCCCAAGGTGTGGAGGTGTGGAGGCTTCGGCCGATAAGCATCAGAGCGAATATGAGAAGCCAGATAGTCATCGCTCACAGGAAGCAGAGCGATACCATTGCAGAAGAAACCACAGGAGAGAGGCTGACCTTGTGTCTGTGGCTCTGTGCAGCAGCAGTGCAGAGATGGCACCGCTGCTTACGGCAGCGCTGATGAAGCCAACTTTTAGAAACTCAATAACATGTAATTTCATGTTGGATTTTTGTTTCTTACTAAGCTACTTCTCATGTATAAGTGGACTGAAAATAACCATTTATTTGCAAAGTTTCTTTGTACAGTGAGATTATAATTACATTTTACTACTCTAAATTTAGGAAAAAGTGTGTGTGTGTGTGTGTGTGCGTGTGCCTGCGTGTGTGTGTGTATGTGCGTACCTGCTTGCATGTGTGCATGCCTGTGTGTGTTTGTGTGTGTGTGTATATTAAAATACAACAATCCACATATAGAACAATGAAATACTTAAATCAATGTGTTTTTACATTTTGTTTGTTCTATCAGTGTATGTATTTGTATTACAAAAAAGCCAAAACAAATACTGCACTAAATTTGTACCATAACAATTCTAAAGCTGGCATAACATTCTGCAATGGTATTGAGCTGAACAGAATATCTTATACATTTTTGACAGCAACATTTTCAGTGTTTGTTCACACAACATCATACGTTTGCTGAATTTTTACTTTTATTATATGATAAAGTCAAATAATCAACAAATGGATAACATGAATGACTCTGTCCAGAGAGTTTCAAGGATTAAAAAAAATCCCAATTGACAGGGAAATAAAAACATTTTGTCATTACAAGTAAACATTGTTAATAAAAAAAATTGATTCTGTTCTTAGGAGGATTATATCAGATTCAGATTCAGATTCATTTTATTTGCCATTTGCAGTAAAAAAAACACATTGGAATACATTATCAAAAAGTCTCCAGTGTGCACAGACAAATACAGACATAAAACAACATTAATGTGACTGTGATGATTATGATATTACCATGATCATTGTGAGCAGACCTTATACAGGTACATTTATGCGTGCTTAATAAGATTATTCTTTACAACCTTAACTAATAAATAGTTTTAATACATAGCAATGTTTTTGGTCCCTTAAAGATGCCTCACATGGTGTTATTCATTCACTCCATACAGGTTGGTGACAAACTACTGCAGTAGCCACAGCTGCCCTGGGGCAGTCTAATAGAAGCAAGGCATCTGCCTCTCTGACCACCACCAATCATTCACTCATACACTATAGACCAGTGGCCTTCAACCTGTAGCTCAGGAGCTACCAGAAGCTTCTGTGGTCTGATGGGAACATCACGTCACAAATGAAAATCCAGTATTTGTTAAACCACTGACATTAAACATTTGAGTGCATTTCAGATTAGTGGGCACTGAGGCCAACATTTCACCACACTGAGCTGATGCCAGGGCTCCAACTCTGCTGCCACGCAAATATCACTCTCAAAGGTTAAACTCCAAGGCAAGAGCTTACATCAAGGCTTTTAGCTCTGCTGTCTTGTTTGAGATAACCAGGGAACCAGATCATGATCTAATGAAAAGAGTAAATGTCATACCTCTGCCATGTGCACTCAGCAGAGAAAATGCTTAAATGTCATCAATGAAAAAAGGAATAAGCTAAAATAAGTGAAAATAGGAATAATCTTGGTTTAGCTGCTTTACGTTTCCCTCTGTAATTTGTGAGTGTGACACAAACTTGAATAAAACCAAACAGTTAGGGAGTCCATAAAGTAAGTTCTTTAAAGTAATTTCTCCTCAAGTTGTAGACCATTGCATCATCTTAGGATGTCAGTCGCTTATGCATCCTTTACCATGTATTTCAATGAGGTAAACAATGCCCTCCTAGAGATTATACACATAAATAAAGCCAATTTTCTCCTGTCGGCTCTGTGCAGGGGGTTTCATGGAGGTCGGGTGCAGAAAGGATTGGGAATTGGACGACCCAGTCCGAACATCTGGCATTGGAACATCTATGTCAGATGAAGTCTTCTGTCTGGACGCAGATATATGGTACATTATTTGTGATTCTGCTCCTCTGCTGTCCAAACTGTCTCTGGCCATTTGTCCTGAACTGAGAATGACTTTCACAGACAAACTTCATTATTCATACTACAGTTTTAAAGCCCCATCCATTACACGCTGCACACTCTGGATGCAAACCATGTGATTGAATATAAACATATTGTAGTTTACTTCATGTGAGGACCAGCAGTGCTCTCGGTACTCTATACCATATTTTAGAAATACCAAAACTAACAATGAGATATTTAGGTGCACTGTTGGTGCACAGATCGTATGTTTGGACTTGAATGTTCCCCAGAGGAAAACTAGGAGTGTGGTGTGTAATTAGGGAAGTGTAATTACATTGACCCAATAGCAAATGTGTAAATGGTTTGTCACGCAACGCATGACGTTCTTCAGTCATGTATTAATGACACAGACATTAAAAACAGTTCACTTTCTTCTGTGCCAGTATATGTCAATCCAGTCTGGCACATTTTTGCTGTAAACTTGTATCTGTTTATTTGGATAGGGCAATGCTATGAATACACCAGATTGTAGAGACCTTGCAAACTCCATACAAAAAGGCCCAATAATAAGGCTCCACCAGAGCCTCAGTCAGTGGGGACTGTGTGCTCCCAAAGCTCAGAACATCTTTTGGGCAATCCAGCTTCTCCTTAAGGGGGGGTAAACTGTGGAACTCTCTCCCCACCATTCTAAAACTACAGACTAACATGACCATCTTCAGCAGAGAGCTCAAACATTGGTTAAGATCCAGACAGACTTGTTCTCACTGGTATATTGTATTGTAATTCTTTTAAATGTATCTTCTGTAATGGAAAAAGCCCCTGTGGACTAGTGTCAAAAATTAACACCTGTGCTATAACACTTACACCAATGCATCTGGTTCGTCCAATGTTATTGTTATATCCATATTAAATAAAATAAATAAATATATAAATAAGGTGGCATTGAACCCAGGACCTACTCGGTGTGGATCTAACCACCATGCCGCCAAAATAAAGCCAATCTATAACAAATTAATGTTGAGTCATATAAACGGTTTAAATATAACCATTCAAAACACAATCTCAGTGGACACAACCTCCACCACAGATGTACATCCACTCGACTCCTCTGGCCACGCACCTCTACTGCCCTCTTCTGGAAAGAGTTTGCAAACTACACCAGGAACATTATCTCAAACAATAGTGGAGGCCCCTACTGCAAGAGGCTGGTTTCACATAGATGTAGGGGAAGTCCAGGTTTATATTGAGTGACCAATTCGTAAAATAGTTTAGGTTAATATGAGCCAATGACAGCTGGCAACAAATGAAGTGCACTCTCGTGGATGTACAGTAATACCTCATGTCAAAGCTCTTCATCTCAACAAGAAACTAAAAGGTAATATTCATCAGTCTACAACAGTCATCTTTACCTTTGGCCCAGTTTTGGTTTAATTCAAACTGCACTTTATTTGTTGTGGGTAACCAACCAGAAAAGAATATCCAAACCTCTCTTCAGTAAGAAAACTGAAGATCAGGCCTGACACCAAGGTCCAAAGGTAAAGGGGAGAAGCATTATCTCATTATCACCTCAAATGAAGCCCGGCAAAAGTTGCTACTTAATAACTTGGAGAACTGCAGTTACATTTAGGGCTGGGCGATTTGGCAGTGCAGAGAAGCCCAGACAGAGAGAGGCCTGAAGAAATATTATCCTGGCCTTAATTTCATGGTTTTGACATTGCGCACATCTTCCATTTTTGAAAAGTTTGATTTATTTAATTAGTTAAATGTATAACGGAGCCATAGTTACATTAGGCAACTTAGATATATATTGCCGTACTGTATATGCAATGTACTGAGCACAACAGGTTTCTACATGGCCAAAACCAAGAACACCTCCACCGATGAAACCACATTCTCACTTATCTGATACAATTGACACCTTATAAGACAGTGTTTGTCCATGTTTGGTCAAGTGGCCAGCATAAATTGATTGTCAAGCTCTTCAAATTTGAGTCTTCTGGTTGAGCTGGACACTTTCTGAAGCAGGTCCTCTGTAAGACAAGGCAAGGCAAGTTTAACACAATTCATACACAAGGCAACTCAAAGTGCTGAACAAAACAAGATGGAGACAATCACACAAGTCAATAAAACCATAAATAATCACAGTACATTAAAAAGAGTGAAAACAAAATCTCTCAGTTGTATGCACAGCTAAACATAACTGTTTTTAACCTGGATTTGAACGTTGTCAAAGAAGAAGCCTGCCCCACATTTTCAGGAACATTGTGATTTTGAATCTAAAATCAAGTGTTTTTCAAAGTGATTTTCTGCTTGCCAATTTACATTACCATATGCCTTGCAAATTTTCTTTCCGGTGTCATGGTGATAACTTAATTACATGGGATTTTTTTCAGGAAAGAATAAATAGTTTGAAACTATGAATACATTATTATTACCACCAAAACAGACTAATGGTGAAAGGTTTCATAAGTTTAGAGATGACAGAATAAGAACAAACAAACAAAGAGCTTTACAACAGCGAATACACTGGCGCATCAAAGCCCTTAACCAACACCATCCCTTCACTCACTCGTTACATTCATACATATGGTGCATGTTTTAGTGGTAGGGGAAACCGGAGCACCCGGAGGAAACCTAGGCAGACGCAGGAAAAAATCAGCTACCATGCCGCCCCAATGTACGGACTGGGAGTTATATTCTAGTCAGCACATCTATATATCCTAATAGGACAGGTCTGTTTACATCAAACAGCTGTGATGATTTGGTCATGTTTACATAACAATAAACAAACATTGTACTAGAAAGTCTTCTTTGTGTGTTTTATTTATCATTACAGGGCTACAGGGCCTTGTGTGTCGGGTTCAAACATGGGGTTACAAACTGCTGCCATATAAACGTACAGTTGTTTTAGCGGAGAGCTATCATGATCCATGAAGCTGTCACACACCGTTGTGTCCAGCATTAGTAAGAGACCATTTTGTTTGTTTATCTTGGTTTGTATTTTTTACGTTTTAACTTTTACAAGTGGAATGTTTTGCTTTGTCTTTTATAGAGGGGCCACTGCCGTTTGTTTAGTGTTATCGATTAACTGACACACACGCTGGTGGTTAGAACTGAATTAAAACTCCCCTTTAAACGTGTCCTGGCCTAATATAATACATCCATGGTCCTGGCTTAATTTATATAGATGTGCATGTTTATATAGATGATTTTCACAACTCACCCTCAAATCCACTTTTTTTTCCTGATAAACTGTATAAATGAGTGTCCAATAGTGTTGTCTACATGTCCTTATCATTATTTTGACATTTTAGTGCAAACTTGTTCAAAATCCAATTTTTGTGTACAAAACCGTCTGTTCAGCGCCTTGGTGACATACGTCACGACATACGTCACCAAGTCTGCCGCTGTGGTATAAAAGCTGACCCCTCCCCTAGAGGCTCTCGTAGAGTGTTGGAGTTGGAGTTGGATCAGAGAGCGAGCGAGTTTTTTCACAGCGATTATCAGGTTTGCGTTTGCGAGAGAAGTCCTCCACCTCCCAAGACCGCACAGAAGCTGTGGAGCTGGCGTCGCTGTGTTCACTCTCCATCATTGACACGGCCAATGCTGATGTCAAGTGTCAATCACAGCTTAGACCCGCCCAACATTCACCCCCCCGCCTGTCCCCTTTGGTCCTCCAGGCTACGCCCATTTGGAGGGAGATTTGAACAGGAAATGTGAGTGACGTAAGCCTCGAGGAGCGGGGGTGAGTTGTTCATGAAGATTGGCGGCCATATTGGAAAACCCGGGCCTGCAACCAGCGGCAGTGCAGTGAAGCCAGAGACTTCTCTAGCGGTTCTTCCGCTGCCGTTACCTCCGAGCTCTTCCCTCTCTTTCTGAACATGGCGGAGTGCGGCCGCCTGGACACGAACGACTTTTAGAGCTTCTCTTTACATTCGATTACTCTATTATTGTGATCGGTAACTGACATGTGAGGCTACATTGTTCACCGTGTGTGGTGTTAGCTGTGCAGATATCTGTTAAAGGTAAATCCCTGTGTTATTGTCTCTTTCAGCAGAAAGCTTACATCAGGCTCTTCGCTCCTGTTATATTTGCGACATGTGATAATGCTACTCATGAAACGATGTTTACACGGTACTGAATAGTTAGATTGTAGGATGCACCATTGAAAAGCTGTGAATACCACGCCTTCACGTTGTTTATTTTTTCAACCCAACCTGGTGGTATAGGTGTTACCTCTGGGGTAGCATAGATTCTGTGATCAATGCTATGTATGTGTAATTCATCATAATATCAATGTGTTTTGTTTTGGACAGCGGTCACTAAACGCAGAATCTCTGAGCTTCAAGATGGCTGACTATCTGACCAGAGCATGCAGACTTCAACTGGCCACAGCCATGGAGAACCTGATCAGGACAGCAGTGCTTGAGGTCTCTCAAATCTTCGAGGATAGCTTACATGATCATCAAGTGGAGCTGTCGCTCAGAAGAGAAGAAATAGTTCATCTCAAAGTGAAGTTGCAGCGAGCTGAGCTCAGGCTCAGAGACATCACAGTGGAACATGACACAGACATGAGCACTGCTCAACTTTCTGAAAGCCCAAAAAACTCTGAAGCACCTCCTCTGGAAGAAACGACTGCCGCTGAATCTGTCTATGAAGGTAAACCTGCATGACATGTGGCTGTACTTTTTACTCTTTCAATCAGTAAGCAATTAATTGATGTAATTTAATGATTCATTTTTCACATGTTCATAATTTTAGTACCGGGTGACTGGTGTGTTCCACTGGATTCTGATTATATCAGCAAACAAGAAAATCCTTGCCCAAGTGTTCGACTTAAACAATGTTCTATACCTTTGTGGCCCATTCCCTTGAAGCATAAGGTAATTGATTACATATTTTATTTACACAAACATTGCAAGTGTTTGATATCTACACATATTTTTTGAAGGCTTTTCTGAATATTCCGCAACAAAGACTCAGACGGCGAGACCATGGGGACAAAATAGGTTTGTGCTTAGTTATCTTTTGATAAATTTGTATACACTAATGTCAAATATATTTAAAATTGATGAATAATGTCAAAGTAATAACATTTTGATGCAGTGTCATTGGTTTGTGCTATCCCTCTTTTCCCAAAGTAGTGATGTAAACTCCCACCAAGTCTCAAGGACAATGGTGTGTATTTGGTATTCATAACAAATTCCTTCTTCCGTGTTTTGTCTTCCCTTTTCTAATCCTTCGCTTCCGTTAAAGTCAATCTTGTGTAAGATTCTTGGGTAAGGAATGTTTTTTTTATTGTTTTTTTTACTTTAAATTTCTTCATATAGTTCTCTGGGATGGAGCCCATCAGAATGAGTATAGGGTTTGTTGTGCAGAATAAGATTTGTTTTGGCTGAAGGGTAGCTCTCAAATGTATAATTGTGATGGTAGACACATTGCACATCTTTTGCAGAAATGTCCGTTTTAAAATGTTTTTGGTGCGGAGAGGAACTGTATGTCTTGAACCTGGTTTATTATGTAAACACAGACCTTAACGGGCAAACGCATGCAGTGTGATCTCAGCATTAAACATTTTTTTTACTATACCAAACCCGGGCTAACTTGGGCAGGAGAAGTTTCTTTACCTTCAGTCTGGGACACAGCGGCTTGAATATTCAAACATAAGTTTCTATTGTGTTGTCGATTGAGCGTAACAAAGGTTCCAAACAGACAAGCTGCCCATATAGGGAGTGCTTCAGTGGGACAAATTGACCAAGGAAACTAATAGTTTTGGAGAAGGACAGATTTGGTAGCAACAATGATGTGCTCAGATGTTAAATTAAATAAGATAAGATTGTGCAAAAGAAAAAATTGCAAACATGTTAAATGCAGGATATATTTTGTACAACAAAAAGTGGCAATCAAGAAACGGTGTCAACAGTAGTGCAGGTTTTTCAGTCCTAATGCAAGAGACTTAAAGTGACTAATTGTACAGTCTGACAGCGGTGGGGATAAAGGCTCTGCGGTTGCGCTCCTTCTTGCACTGAGGGTGCCTCAGTGCAGTACTAGCACCAGACTAGCCCAGAGCCCTGAGGGGCCCCAGTACTGCAGACTACCACCTCAGACTCACAGCTGCGCAGCCGCACGTACTGTGGTCGGTCCGAGAGGTAGTTGATGGTCCATGCAGTGAGGCTACTGTCCACTCCCGCGTCCTCCATCTTCCCCCGCAGCAGTGCTGGTCTGATGGTGTTGAAATCGCTGGAGAAGTCAAAAAACATGACCCTCACAGCGCTCCCGGCGGCCTCCAGGTGGGAGAGCGTCCGCTGCAGGAAGTGGATGGCGGCGTCCTCAACTCCGATGTTAGGCCTCTAGGCGAACTGCAGCGGGTCCAGGGTGGGGCTGACCACAGAGCGGAGATGGGTGAGGATGAGCCGCTCCATGGTCTTCATCAGGTGGGAGGTCAGTGTGACTGGTCTGTAGTGAGCCGGTTCCTTGGCGTGCGCAATTTTAGGAACCGGGATCACACAGGAGGTCTTCCACAGGACAGGGACATTCTCCAGGCTGAGGCTCAGGCTGTAGATGTAGCTGTAATCTTGTATAGCCCTAAATGACAACTCAGTTATCTCAGAGGACTTAACAAAATGCTTGAAATCGCCAATACAGATCAGAGAATCAAACGGTTTAAACACAAAAAATCTAGAACACATAGGTATTGGATCATAGGGGGAGTTGACCAATGTCCATGAATGTTGATAAATGTCCATAAATGTTGTAGAATGTAGAGTGTCCCTGATCATCGCCACAGTCCTTCTTGTTAGACAACTGTTTAACAGACCCTCCTGCGTCTGCAAGGAAAAACTCTAAAACCCAGAAGGAGAAAAGTGAGAAACATCAGGGAGCTCGATATTGAGAGAGGGATTCGCTCCACACGGACGGGCTATAGATCCAGGACCTAAGCGACAGAACAAGGACCAAGTCACGCAGCGGTTGTAGAACATGGACAGGTGCAGTGCAGGACTGAAGCAACTCCCAGGCGTGTCGGGCAGGGCAGTCCGCCGGTGTTGATGGAGGAGGCCAGGTTCAGGGGTCCCATCATTGTGCCGTGAAACAGACAATGGGACAACGAGTGAGTAGCAATGAACATACTGTGGTCAAAACCCTAACAATACAGACAAGTGGGAGCTATTAGAGGATAGTGCTCAACTTCAACTGTAAACTGACTCCATATGCAGCTTGACTGACGGTCTAAGATTAGTAGTTGTCCCTACCTAACCATATGCTAAATTAAAAAGGACTGTTTTAAGTTGGCCTTGAATGTAGAGACTGTGTCTGCTTCCTAAACGTGGATGGGGTGCTGATGCTCAGTTTGTATGACACTCGCATGTCTTGGAGGTAGGAAGGAGTCATGCCATTTATGCTTTATATATTGAACACAGGAAGCCAGTCGAGTGATTTTTAACACAGGAGATATGTGCTCCCTCCTTGCTGCTGTTTTTTTGTGTGTGCTGAAAGCTCTTTATTGAGGATATAGGGCACGCTGCAAGCAAAGCGTTGCAGTAGTCAAGCCTTGAAGTGACAAAAGCGTGGATTAGTTTTTACCGCGTCACTTTTAGGAAGGATATTCCTGATTTTAGCGAAGTTGAGAGGGTGGAAATTCGCTGTTTATTTGCTTGCTTTATTTATCTATGGTTTTGAATATGTGCAAACCATGACTATGCGTCATTAAAACTCCCTCTTATCAGCAAGTTTTTGTCTAAGTAAAGTTCCAAAAAAATATGAACTGATTACTAAATGGACAGCTGAGTGGGTAGCACTCTTGTTTCTCAGCAAGTAGGCTCCTGGGTTTGAATCCTGGTCGGAACAGGGGCTTTCTCAGTGGAGTTTGCATGTTTTCCCTTTGTCTGCGTAGGTTTCCTCCGGGTGCTCCGGTTTCCCCTTTCACAAAAAAATATGCACAATAGCTATGAATGTAAACAAGTGAGTGAATGGATGGTGTTGACTGGCACTTTGATGCGCCAGTGTGTTTGGCGTCTTGCTTCTGGAAATAATGGAGATAAAAGTGCTTTGGGTGACCTTGGTCTGTAAAAAATGTGCTATATAAATAAAGATTACTTACTCGCCTGCTAAATTAGTTTACTGTTTCAATAATTGAATATTAATTATGCTAATTGTTACAACTATAATTTACTAAAATCAATGTGTGCAGATTAAGAAATAAACTTTTTCAATCTCACTAGAATCGGTTACCTTTATTCATTCCTGAGATGAAATTATTTGTGTTACAGGAATTCAGCCACCAATCAAAAGAAAGCCTGGCCGACCAAGAGTTCGACCATTAGACGATCCACGTAAAGACGTACGGCTGACCATCAAGCAAGAACCAAGCACCAAAAGAAAGCCTGGCCGACCAAGAGTTCGACCATTAGACAATCTACGTAAAGACGTACGGCTGACCATCAAGCAAGAACCAAGCACCAAAAGGAAGACCGGCCGACCGAAAGCCAGTCCACGAGGCCGCCTATATAAAGATGTACTCAAGAATATAAAACAAGAACCCTCTGACTCTGACATGGAAGCTCCCACACAAACGATAAGTCCATCAGGCCAGAAGTATCGGTGCCGGTTCTGTCCAAAGGTCTTCGACACACAGTTTGGCCTCAGCGTTCACCATCGTTCACACAAGAAATGCACCGGTTGCAAAAGGATCTTTCCTTTTCCTAGTGCTCTTCGGCAACATAAGACTCATTGTAAATATTATAAAAGAAATGTGAAATTCACCAGTCTACTGGCTGAAAAAAGATCCTCACGCATCCAACAGAAGACTTCAGTGGAAAATCCACCTGGCAAAAAGATTCGTAGAGGATTCATTTGTAAAAAATGCTTGAGACGGTTCCGTTCACGCTCGATATTTATGAAGCATTCTTGCAATTTTGTTTGTAATATTTGTTCAAAAAGATTTAGCTGCAAAACAAATCTAAATGTGCATAAGGGAAAAGTGCACAAGAATCTCACAGAAAACATTTTAGAAGCAGCTTGGACAAAACCCTTGGGGTACAGCGAGGAAAGCGGAGAAAATAAATTCATTTCAAGAGAAAAGGAAGAGAATCTTAGAACTGGTGCATTCAACAGGACCTGTAAACAATGTCTGAGAACGTGCACTTCACGTTCAGCACTTCTGACGCACGCTTGCGAGTTTCCATGTCCAATTTGCTCCAAAACCTTCTCCTGCAGATCGAATCTAAATATACATAAAGGAAAGGTACATAAGAACCGTGCAAATGACGAAGTGGAGGCATCTTGGACCAAACCTTTGGACGAGGACGAGCAAAGTCCTGAAAGTAGATCCAGTCCAAGGGATAAGGGAAAGCATCGTAAAGGTGAAAATACCTGTAAACAATGTCAGAGAAAGTGTGTCTCACGTACAGAACTGTTGACGCACACTTGCCTTGAGTTCATCTGCCCGATTTGCTCCAAAAAGTTTTCCTGCAGATTGAGTCTGAATATACATGTAGGAAAAATTCATAAGAAACGCACACAAAAAAATCCCACTGACAACTTATTGGAAGCATCTTGGGCAAAACCATTGGATGAGAGCGAGCAAAGTCCTGAAAACGAATCCGGCCAAAATGAAAAGGGGATGAATCTGAGAAAAGGTGGAAGTGCAAAAACTGTTTGGACCTGTAAAAAATGTCTAAGAAATTGCACTTCACGTTCGGTATTTTTGACACACACTTGCCTCGAGTTCTCCTGTCCAATTTGCTCCAAAAGCTTTTCCTGCAAAGCAAATTTAAACATACATAAAGGAAAGATTCACAAAACACGAGGTAAAAAGCACAAGAAGCGCGTGGATTGCAAAGTGGAAGAATCTTGGACAAAACCTTTGGATGAGAGCAAGACAAAGGAATCCAAACCAAAAGTAAAGAATCCGCATATAAAAGCATGTGACTTAGGTTTTAAATGTTTATTCTGTAAGCAGGTCTTGGCTTCAAAACAGAGCGCTCTGGATCATGTATACTCGCACACCGGGGAAAAGCCTTACAAGTGTGATTATTGTCCGTCGGCTTTCAGTTACAGATCTCTCCTGAGCCTCCACAGGTCGTCGGCCCACGGCATGCAAATAAGGGGTTCACGCAAATGTGTATGTTCAAGGACATTTTTGTATAGGAAGAGTTTTGAGCTCCACGTGTCGCGATGCTCAGTGGCTATTGCGCACACGAAAGAGGAACACGACTAGATTGACCGTGCTTGATACCGGCCGATACCAATGATAGATGTTGTAGTTTCACTCATTTCTTGGCCAAATTTGTCTTTTAGATCAAAAGGTTGATTAAAATGTATTTGTTAATTGTTCCACAAAATAAATACATGTATACAAAATATGTTTGGGACTTTTATGCTAACTTTGAGCAACTATGATAAAGTATGTGATGATACCCATGTGGGGCTACTTTACTATTTGTTTATTCTATTGAACATTCACTGGAAATAACTTGGTGACCTTGATTTAAACAATAAAGTTAGCAAGAAGCAATAGGAATAAAAACTATCCAATGACACATCACCTTTTCAAGAATATAAACAATAACCCAATATTTAATTGACCCAGAAATTCCAGAACCACATTTTATTGACAGAACTTTAGTCTTCTTTAACATCCTGTTGAATGCAGAAACATGCTGTATTTGGTGTTAGTAAATGTTTAAAGGAAACTCTCATTGATTTTTAACCATAATAAACCAACCATTTTATTCTCAAATAAATGTATATTTTTTCACAATGGTATTTTTGGATGAATTGGCCCATGCTTCTGTATACAATGTCTTATTAAAAGAACCTTAGACCTGAAAGAAGCTTTGCTTAACCACAAAGGATGTTGTATGCTGCAAATATTGCGTCATTATGTTAACTTTTCTTAAAATTATTAAATCAGAATACGTCTTTCATTTAACTTACAATATAAACTTTGAACCTGCCTCTAGATGTTTTGTTGTGTTCAAAATAAAATATTCAGCAACAATAAGTTCTTTCACATTGGAAAATACAGATTTGACTTTTATTGCAATGCTTTTTCTTGGCCACCAGGGGGCGGTTTCATACCATGTACGAACTGCATACCGAGATCAAGCTTTTTGTGTATTATTTACGATTAATATCAGATGATAATTAGGTGATACATAGTTCTCCCACATAATGAATTAACCACAGCGGGGAGATAAATATATCTAATAAAATAGGAACAACCATGGGTGTGGGCACCAAGTGCACTAAATTATATTATAAAAGGTCAATGTTTGATGGTATTGAGTCAGACTGAGCAGAGCAGAGAGAGCAGTCATAAGCATAGTTAAAGTACAGTAGGGTCAGATGGACTCAGATTTGAGCCTATAAACTAAGTCTGCAGGCCTTTTCAGTTTATATGTTTAGTCTAATCTCCTTTATACCGTAAGCAGCTTTTTCTGAGAAAGGACAAGTGAACAGTTGCGCAGGCTGCAAGGCCAGTGTTGTGTGTACAGAATAAAAGCTAAACAATCAGTATTTTATCGTTTTCACATTGACCTGCATTGTTGGAGGGAGTATTTTTCAAATGTGTTTCGTAGCCAACATATTTATAGCCGTCCAAAATCAATGTTGTAACATATTCCATTTAGTGCTGTTTTCTGAATACTGGTAAACATTCACATCCATTGGCACAATAATATATCTCCAATGTGCAGGATTATATTTTAATACATTTTTGTTTTTTAAATATAGCAAATCAATCCATAACAAATAATGTTTGTCTCATTGTTGGACTTTAGTTTTTTCCTAAACTATCATTATCAATACCTCCCACCAACTGCACAAGACGAGTTCTTTCAGTGGAAGACTGAGACATCCTCTGTGCAAGACATCCCCACCGCTGTCAGACAGTACGATAAGTCACTTTGATGACCTGCTCCAGGACTGTAACAACACGCACTTCTATAGTCACTTTTTTTATTTTTATGGTACATAATATATTTTGCACAAATAGACTGTATTTTACCATGTTTAATAAATAAAAAAAGTGTATCTTCTCTTATCTTACCTTATTGAACACTGTTTTCTCTAAAGCACCAATAATATGCCTTAAAAGAAGTTGGAATACGTATTTAGGATACTCATTTAACAAACTCTGTTTTTTTTTCTTATTTGGTTAGTTGTTCTTTGCCGATGCAGGAGGGTCTAAGGACAGTGGTGATGATCCAGGACATTTAAGGACATTCATGAACATTTATTAACATTTATGGACATTTGTCATCTGCCCCTTATGGACCAATGCCTCCTATGTGTTTGTTATTATTGCAACTTTTTAAGGTCCCCCGAGACCACTGGTGTTGTGTGTTAGGGCTGTACAAAAAAATAAATAATTGATCTAGTGTCATATAAGAAAAAAAGAAAAAAGTTTGGACACCCCAGAAATCCAAACTTGCACTGCCCTCATCCTTCAGATGGTGAGTGAACCTCCTCCATTATTGAAGTCACCACAAGGCATTTCCCGGTGTCTGTGCACGGGCTCAGACAAGTGCACGTTGCCATGGAGACAGAGTAGTGGGGGTTGCAGGGAATCTACGCAGCACGAGCATCGGGGACGGACCAGGGACTGTCCCGAGCAGCCTCTGCATGAGTCTGCATCATGGGCTGTGGTAGTAGAAGAAAAAATGATCCCCTCCACCACCAGTCTATGATCACGGCAGGCTCAATTTCACATGACAACTTATGAGAAAGAAAATATAAGATAAGATAAGTTTATACTTTTTACTTCTTTATTATGCTTAAGTTAGAGATTTTATTTTATAGATTCAAATGAAGAGATCCTATTTATTGTTCACTGCTTGTGTTCCCCACTGTGGGACAAATAAGGGATCTCTTAATCTTGATAGATAAACCTTTATTTTTCCCTGAGTGGGGAAATTTCAATGTCATATTGCACACATTACAGCAAATTAGAAGCACACATATTGTTTCAAGCTTAAAAATAGGAATCAATTAGGAATTTACAGCAATTACATATTATACATGATAGAAACATACATTTAAAAGTTTTCTTTTCTCACTCCTGTCAGAGCTCAAAAGGAATGAGAAGAAGTCAAACTAATCTATGATTTCAGATAATCGATAATAGAATACAAATACAACAGTAACTGCACTTGGGTCAAGTAACTTGTACACTGTAGTCAGCAGCACATTACAGATGGTTGATATTGTATTGCGACTGTTACTGGCTTTACAGGTCTCCAAACTTCATGGATGAACGAGTAGAGCTGACTTGGTGTGCTCCCAAGAGACATCACTCAAAGTCACTCAGCATGAACTTGGCATTCACACATTTCCATGGTGGTCCAGACAGAGGATATTCATTGGGCCCTCAGGTTAAATGTTAAATTAGTGTGAATCTAGAGCATAGTACCACTGACACATGTCCATTATAAGGTCATAGCAAATTGATTATCATTGCTATCTTCACAAAGATAGCATGTTTTGATTTTCAATGGTATAATTCGGTCCTGATTTAGATTCGTGTTCACAGCCCAGAGACTCGCCCATCTGCCACTGACAGTTGAGGCATGGCACCTGCTGACATGATACACTTGAGTAATCGCTAACCTTTGTCTATGCAAGACACGTAGGAAAATAACACTGAGAGTGGATTTTAAAAATGGATTTTACTGAAGGCGGTGTATGAAATCTATGAATCCCTAATATTAAGCATACTATATTATAAGTCTTATAAATGCTATAAGTTCTTGTTCATTTGGAGGGCAGGTTCTAATAAATCTCATGAGAAAGATTTTTTTTTTTTTTTTTTGAGATGTGTTGAAATACAAGTTGATTTAAACATAGATTTTTGCACACCATATATAAAGATATTATTACAGTTGACCCAAATTTTGTCAACTGAATTTCCCAATTCAAGCAGATGGTTCAACTGAGAAGATACAAATACTATGAGCAGTGCTTTGTGGTGAAGGTAGGGGGTATTTGCAGGGGTAGATCTGGTTTGTGGTGCATGGAGCATTGCCCATAACTGTTAGAGGAGGGAGGACTGTGCCACTAGTTTCAGAGTGTGTTTAAAGCCTGGTGGCAGACAGCCAGATCCAGAGATGGCACCAACTGTCCCTGGCATCTCCTCCGGCTCGGCTGCGTGCAAACTGAACGTGTCATAGTGCAAGTCTAGGCTTCTGATCCGGTCGAGAAAATGTAGAAACAATTCCTTTCGCTCATAGGGAACCTTTCAGCTCTCAATATAAGATTAATACATTAAATGAAAGTATAATAACATATATCTCTTTCTTTAATTGGATCCTCTGTTAAAAAGCTGCTCACTCTATTCCAGGGGTGTCCAAACAATTTAGTAAGAGGGCCACATTAGTGATCCAGACTTGTCCAGGGGCCAATAATAACGGCTTATTAACCGAGCGCGAGGTCTGTATGGAGAAATATCAGACCGCGGCCTTAATGTACAGACCGGGCGGCACGGTGGCTGAGTGGATAGCACTCTCGCCTCTCAGCAAGAAGGTCCTGGGTTCGAATCCCGGTTGGACCAGGGCCTTTCTGAGTGGAGTTTGCATGTTCTCCCCGTGTCTGCGTAGGTTTCCTCCGGGTCCTCCGGTTTCCCCTACCACTAAAAATATGTACAATAGGTCTGGCATGTGCCTCCTGTACTGGCACCCCCACTCCCAAAAATAACAATTGTAAACCGCTTTGAGACTCCGATGTGCAGTGAAAGGCGGTATATAAATAAATAAAGATTACTTACTTACTTACTTACCGAGCCGTGGCGAGGTCTGTGCAAAAAGACCAAGGTCTGATTTTTCTCTGTACAGACCGAGCAAGCAGGTTAATAAATGTTTTATTATATGACTCTCGTCTGTGTCTTTACCAATGCTTTTGAGATATTTGTGAAGTATGTTCATGTCCGACTTGGTTTTGTGCGATACGCGCTGCGGACAGATTGTCATGGTAACGGTCCGAGGAAAGATATCAAATGTGATACACTGTTTGGACCAATTGTCATGGTAACGGTCCGAGATGGGAAAATATCAGACCGGTAATCAGCCAATCAGAGCGCGCATACGGTCCAAGTCATATAATAATATGGAATAAGCCCTTACCCTGTTTTGACTGGATTCAG